>JARQOC010000003.1:853592212-854292118 GCA_033576535.1 Allobates femoralis | reverse complement strand
TAATAAAATAAAATCTAAAAATCTAATATATAAAGCTGAATGTGTGTATGTATGTGTGTGTGTGTGTGTATCATAGGGCAGGAGCACACTTGTCCGACAGACATGCGAGTCTGTCGGAGGAGACTCGCAAAGGGCAGGAGCAGTGACCCGGAACGGCCTCTTTCTGTCAGGACGGGGCTGTCAGCTGATTGTGTGTTTGTGCAGCTCTACACTCCCCGTCCTGACAGAGAGAGGCCGTTCCGGGTCACTGCTCCTGCCCTTTGCGAGTCTCCTCCGACAGACTCGCATGTCTGTCGGACAAGTGTGTCCCTGCCCTATGTGTGTATATCCGGGATTGGCATCTACACTGTCGCAACTACAGCCACAAAATTTTGCACAGTCCCACGTCTGGACCCTGAGAGCGTCATAGGCTATGTTGTGAGGCAAAATTTTAACCCTGCACGTTCCAGTTCACCAAACAATTTTGCCCCTATCTACATAATGGGGAAAAAGTGAATGGAAAAGTGTTGGAGGAAAATCGACAGCTGTCAGCTACAGCCACAAAATTTTGCACAGTCACACGCCTGGACCCCGAGAGCGTCATAGGCTCTGTTGTGAGGCGAAATTTTAACCCCGCGCATTCCAATTCACCAAACAATTTTGTCCCTATCTACATAATGGGGAAAAAGTGACAGTTACCAGTTGACAGTTGTGAATGAGAGGGGCTTAATAATCGCGCCAAAGACTAACAGCATATACCAACATATAGTCACTAAGGTGGGGCCCCAACATGAGATATTCACCACGCACGGGGACATGTATACACACCACACACAAATAGTAACAGCAAGTGCATAGTCGCTAAGGTGCAGCACCAACATTGGATATTCACCACGCACCCGAAGAAACACACACACACCACAAAGAGACACACACAACACAGAGACACACACACCCCCAAGGGGACACACACACACCATATAGCGACACATGCACTCACACCACAGGGACACACACACCACAAAGACCCCCCCACAGGTACACACACACACATAGCCACCCTATAGGGACACATGCACTCACCCCACAGGGACACACACACCACACAGACAGACACAGATGTGCACTAATCACCTCACACAATTCGCCTCATACGTCTGGTATCTTTAGTTTCCAAACATAAACATCTGATTAAAAACACATGTGCCATATAGGGAATTAAGGCAGATGTCAGTCACATGAGTTGTTTTTTATGTGTATATGTAAGGTAATATATACTGCCCGGCCAGGGGGAGGGTTTACTGTTGGCTGGAGATTTATCAGGCTGCCTATAGCAATCAATCACAGCTCAGCTTCTATTTTCCTACAGGTCATTAATATGACATATTCAAATTCTATTTTGTTATAGCCAAGATCAGTTCTTTATTAACCCGGGTGTAGCAGGGTACTACAGCTAGTATATAATATAATAAATTGTAATAAAATATAATGTAATGAAATACAAAAATAGAATATAAAATATGTAATAATAAAATAAATCTAATAAAATATATATCATTAACAAAATGTAATAACATTAAAAATATAAAAAAATATAATAAATTGTAATAAAATGAAGTTTTAAATCTGAGTACAATATACAAATGTAACATGATTATTTATTTTATTAATTACATATTTTATATTGTTCTCGGATTTAAAATTTAATTTTATTACAATTTTTTATATTTATAATGTTATTAGATATTATATATATTTTAGTATATTTTATTATATTACAGATTATATTTTTATTATACTTTGTTAAAATATGATTTATTTTATTACATGTTTGTTAAAATATGATTTATTTTATTACATATTTTAGATTATATCAAAGTATAATAAAAAAATAATCTGCAATATAATAAATTGTAATAAAATATAAAATCCAATCTAATATAAATAATACAATTTAATAACATTGTAAATATAAAAATATAATAACACATTTTAAATCCAAGTACAATAGAAAAATATTAAATATGTAATAAAATTATATTTTACTACAAAGTATATTAAAATATAATCTGTAATATAATAAATTGTAGTAAAATTTAAAATACAATCTAATAAAATATATATATAAGTTAAAAAATAAAATCTAACATTGTAAATATAATAAATAATAAAACATTTTAAATCCAAGTACAATATAAAAATATATTAAATATGTAATAAAATAAATTATATCTTTTTTTTTACAAAGTATAATAAAATATAATAAATTGTAATAAAATTTTAAATCCAAGTATAATGTAAAAGAAATAATATGTAATAAAATAAATAATTTCATTACAAAGTATAAAATATAATAATATAATCTATCATAAATTGTAATAAAATAGAATAGAATATTAAATATAATAAAATAATATCCATATAAAAAAAACAAAAACCACACACACTATAAAAGTCTGGTATGATTGCCATAATCAAACTGGAGAAAGACGGTATAATGACGGCACGCCATAATAAACAACATCAAACGCGGCAAATTTTTCACGGTTTTACTGCAATTTTTTGCTATTTTGCTTATTTTGTTATTACACTAAAGTGAATGGCGGCGAAACGTTAACTTGTCTTTAAGAAAAAACGAATGCCCATACAAATGTGGGGGTGGAAAAATACAAGAATTATAGCTCTTCGTGAGGCAAAAAAAAATGCAAATAAAATAAAACAAAAAATGCCCAGACTATAAGGAGTTAATCGGAATGTCTGTCTCTATTGTGTCCAAATCTTGTTACAATTGACTGCGGCCACTTAAAGGGCCGGAAACCATTGTTCAGATTCAGATTGCACAACTTCTGATAGGAAAAATCCCCCTCCTTTAATAAACGGAAGGTTAAACCATGGCGGTAATGACGGTCCCGGGCTGGAGACCACCTTACCTGGAGCTGGACGCGCCCTGTGTTAGGTTTTGCGCTATTTCGCCGTTATTGTGCAGCTCCGGTCCGACCCTACAGGTCAGCGGGAAAGAAGAAGAGGATACGGGAGAGGGAAGAGAGCGGAGAAGGTTACAAAAGCTAAAAGGGGAGGGGACATAAATACACAACCAGGAAAACAAAGGGTTAAAAGAAGATGGAACACAAAATAGAGTCTGCAAAGAGAAAGCTGGAGCACCGCCTAGTCACCTTCACCCCCCCCCCCTCCACCAAGCCTGGAGGACCGCACACCACCAGCCCACCACCTTGCCAGCCCGGAGTACCGCACACCGCCAGACCACCACCTTGTCACACCTCCCTGCCTGAAGGACCGCCGCGCCCCCCATTACCAGTATTGCTTCAGGGTGTAGGTGGTGGGGATTATGGTGGGCCGGCCGGGCTCCCACGTACAGGTCAGGGTCACCCCGTTATAACAGACGCAGCTCAGGTTCTCTGGCTTCTCTGGAGGATCTGTAAAAGGGATGACAAAATAAAAGGGGTGTTAACGATGTGCTCCTGGTGGGGGTCTGTGTCACACATCACATCTAGAGGGCCACAAAACCTGTACAGGACTATCTCACCCCTCACTGCTATGGATAAAAACTTGTGCTGCCAAATTGGTGGCAGAGATTAGAGGGGGGGGGGGGAGGCTCCTGCTGCAGTTTTGTTGACACCATTACTGAAGGAAAACAAGGGGTGCCAGCAAGCCCAATTAGTTTCTACAAGCAGCCCCAGTTCAGGATAGGTGACCCCCCTATCGGCACAAGGAATCACACAGCTACAGTATCCACAAAGGACGAGCTGCAGAGCGGGAAATCTACTTACAGCCCAGGGTGAAGTAGATGCCGTGGAGGGTGACGTCAGTCTGTCCGTAGGCCTTGAAGACACAGGTGAGGCTGTTGTGCATTTCCAGGGTAGGCTGAAAGGTGACACTGGAGACGCTCTCATTCACCAGCCGGTACTGGCTCTCAGGTATCACCGTGTTCCCCACTTTCCAGAACAGCTCCTTGGAGGTAATGGGGGTGTTCAGCTCCTGCAGGCAGGTCTGGTTCAGGATGCAGAACACGGTCAGGTTTGTGTTCAGCTCCACGACGGGCGACTGCGGCTCGTTATAGGCGCAGGAGTTGATGGTGAACCCCTCTGAAAGGAAGGAGAGCTCAGTAGTAATGCGGCAAAGACCAAGTCCAGTCACCTCCCCTGACCACCAGGGGCATCAGTATTGGTCCAGTCACCTCTCCTGACCATCAGGATATCACCATTAATCCAGTCTTCTCCCCTGACCTACAGGACGTCACCAATATTGAAGTCAACCCCCCTGACCATCAGGAACATCAGTATTGGTCCAGTCAACCCCCCTGACCACCAGGGACATCAGTATTAACGCAGTCATCCCCCCCACCAGTAACCTCTCGACTGACCAGGGACATCACACCTAATGGGGAATGTAGAGCCGCTAACACTGCACAGACCACACCCATGACGGGATGCGGGATTGTTTGTGTTCTACATCCTACAAAGTCACGGGCCGATAACACCAGACCACTTACCTGCAGCCACGACGGCCCAGAGGACGCCGAGGAGGGAAAGCCGCCTCATGATGGGGGAATCTGAAATAGAAAAGAGCAAAACATTCAACAACTGGCACCTCTCAGGATCTCACCGGACGCTTTTTCCACCTTTAATGTCGCCTAGATTCTATACAATTTTATTGAAAGACAGACTGAAAACCTTTCAGGTGGAAACAGAGAGAAAGAAAAAAAATTAAAATTAAAATGTGGTTGCAGAAGACGTCTGCACACCCTTACACTAATACTTTGGAGAGGTCTCCTGTTAATGTCTGGCACATTCAGTGTTTTTGGGTCGGAGTCTATCACACCTAGCATCACCCATCTTGGCCCCCCCCCCCGTCTGATTGTGTGGGGGGGGGGGGGGGTGTCACCTGTGAACAGCGCCCTCTTCAGGTCACCACAGATCTTACGTTGGACTCCGGTCAGGGCTCGGAGGTTCCAGAACTTTTTCATCTTCTTTTGGAGAAGCCGTTGTTCTTCTTTTACCGATTTGGAGGTCGCTTAGGGTCAATGTCACTGAAAGGTGAAAGTCATCTTCAGATTGTTAGCAGAGGCCGGAAGGTTTTGAGGCCAAATTGACTGATATATTGACTGTTCACAATTTCCTTTCACCTTGAGAAAAGCCCCAGTTCCAACTGCTGAAAAACAGCCCCAAAGCACATTGCTGCCTCCACCGTGCCTCACTGTGGGGAGGGGGATCTTCTGGTGATGCGCGCTGTAGGCTTAGTACCTTCTGACTTCTGGTACGAAAAAATTTCCTCTCGGTGTCAACAGTCCAGAACCTGTTTTCCCACAAACTTGATAGAGGATTTAGCAAAACATAGCTGGGGTTGGATATATATTCCCATTTATGGTCTGAACATATGAAGAATCTAGGAGATGGTTGTCACATGCAGGACACAACACACAACAATTTCCTGCAGATCCCTTAATGTTGCTGTTAACCGCTTGATAGTTTTCTTGTCTATTCATCAATCTGTAAAGGGACATCATGCCAAATTTAAGCCCCTTCTTGAAAACGTCTTCAGTGTCCATGGTATCTAATACTTTGGAAGTGTTTTTGTCCCTTTTCTTGACTGATAATGTTCCCCAATGAGATCCCTCTGCTGTGTTGTCAGCTGTTTACAGCTCAGAAAATACCAGGAAAATTCTTCTACAACGGTGACAATTTGGGTTCCTTCTTGATGAGGTCTTCACAGTGTTCATTGTATCTAAAACCTTGGAGATGTTTTCGTACTTTGTCCTGACCGATAACGTTCCACAATGAGATGCCTTTGCTGTGTTGTCAGCTATTTACAGACCAGAAAATGTCAGGAAAATTCTCCTAGAACAGCAACACTTTCTCTGGGGTTAATCAGAATCAATGTAAATTTGGGCGGCTGAGCACTGATCCCTATGTAAATGAGGGTAAATGTGATTGGCTGATTCTGAACACAACCACATTCCAATTATAAGAGGGTGCTCACACCACATTACTGTATTTGTAATTTTTATTTCTTCTGTAAAATAATTTCAGTTTGTATCTCAACAAATTTGTACCGATTATAGGCGACATTTGGCTGATTAGAGAAGCTATAAAATTGACCTTCCTTTGATCTAGTTGAGAATCTGGAGCATTACATTTGTTTGTTCTTTGAAACTCTCAAAATGGTCAGCAAAAGAGAACTTTCATGTGACACTCGACAGTCTATTCTTGTTCTTAGAAATGAAGGCTATTCCATGTGAGATATTGCCAAGAAACTGAAGATTTCCTACAACGGTGTGTACTACTCCCTTCAGAGGAGAGCACAAACGTAACCAGAGTAGAAAGAGAAGTGGGAGGCCCCGCTGCACAACTGAGCAACAAGACAAGTACATTAGAGGCTCTAGATTGAGAAATAAATGCCTCACAGCTCCTCATCTGGCAGCTGCATTAAATAGTACCTGCCAAAGGTCTGTACTGCTGTACTTGATGCAAAGGAGCATCCTCTCCCGAAAGCAAAGTTTGAAGGAGAAAATTATTCTTTCAAATAAAAATCATTATTTCTAACCTTGTCAATGTCTGGACGATATTTTCTATTCATTTTGCAACTCATCTGATAACTAAAAGTATGAGACACAAAACTGTCTGGGTGACCTCAAACTTTTGAGCGGTAGTGTACATCCACTGTATTTATATATACACAACTGAACATGGAGAGAGAAAGGTGCACAAGAGGTCTGATGCAAAAAATGCAACCGACGCAAAATAAGTCAGAGACGTAAGAAGATTAATCACAAGAATCACTAAACTAACAGGAAGCAAAAATGTAAACGACAGAGAGAATGTTCCAGATGTCACAAAATACTTCCCAGAAACAGCGAGTAAATAATGTACTGTATGTACACAGTGACTGCACCAGCAGAATAGTGAGTGCAGCTCTGGAGTATAATACAGGAGGTAACTCAGGATCAGTAATGTAATGTATGTACACAGTGACTGCACCAGCAGTATAGTGAGTGCAGCTCTGGAGTATAATACATTACATTACTGATCCTGAGTTACCTCCTGTATTATACTCCAGAGCTGCACTCACTATTCTGCTGGTGCAGTCACTGTGTACATACATTACATTATTGATCCTGAGTTACCTCCTGTATGTATACAGTGACTGCACCAGCAGGATAGTGAGTGCAGCTCTGGAGTATAATACAGGAGGTAACTCAGGATCAGTAATGTAATGTATGTACACAGTGACTGCACCAGCAGAATAGTGAGTGCAGCTCTGGAGTATAATACAGGAGGTAACTCAGGATCAGTAATGTAATGTATGTACACAGTGACTGCACCAGCAGAATAGTGAGTGCAGCTCTGGAGGATAATACAGGAGGTAACTCAGGATCAGTAATGTAATGTATGTACACAATGACTGCACCAGCAGAATAGTGAGTGCAGCTCTGGAGTATAATACAGGAGGTAACTCAGGATCAGTAATGTAATGTATGTACACGGTGACTGCACCAGCAGAATAGTGAGTGCAGCTCTGGAGTATAATACAGGAGGTAACTCAGGATCAGTAATGTAATGTATGTACACAGTGACTGCACCAGCAGAATAATGATTGCAGCTCTGGAGTATAATACAGGAGGTAACTCAGGATCAGTAATGTATGTACACAGTGACTCCACCAGCAGAATAGTGAGTGCAGCTCTGGAGTATAATACAGGAGGTAACTCAGGATCAGTAATGTATGTACACAGTGACTGCACCAGCAGAATAGTGAGTGCATCAGCGAGTGATCAGCAGGGCATGTTTGGTTATGGACAGTCTGATGCTTTTAGATGTCGGCCGTATGTGATCGCCGTTCTTGGCCAGCAGAGTTATACGGAGTCTCCATTATTTCTACATTGCTACACAATATTTGCATGGTGATGTCACTTTTTATGCAATCTAGGATTTTTTTTGCAGGCTAATATCCAGAATCTGTATTTTATGAATGTGATAATTAAGTCTCTCAGGGAACAAAACAGTGACATTTTGGTTCCAAGATCAGAAAATTCCCCAGATCTGAATCGTCGGACAATCTCCAAAAGGCGAAGAATAAACACCTAGAAATTGTGATGACCTTCGACCTCTGAACGAGTCATCAGTGAGGATCTGCACAGATTAGATCCCTCCATCGGGGAGAAGGGCAGAAATCTGGAGGATTCAGGGTCAGCGCTTGAGATCTTCAGACTTTACAGAAACTTCATGTATTTGTCAATAAAATGTAACAACTGACGGAATGTTCAGAATTCTACATCAGTAACCATGGAAACGTTGACTAAAAGAGCGAAAAACATTGACGAGGCAACATGTGTAAAGTCTGCCATCACACTGCATTTTTCACATTATAAGGCTGCTTTCACATTGCGTTTTTGTGCAATCCGTAGCTGTCCGTTGTAAAACAGACAGCTACGGATCCTATTTGGCCCCCATGTATCCCTATGGGCCTTGGATCTGATCGGATTTGCCCTTAATGGCATCCGATTTCTGTCAGATCCAATGTTGTCAGATTTTTTCCTGCATCCAAAATCACAGACTGCTGCGATTTTGGGAGCATCGGACAGAATCTGACAGGATTGGATCAAACATGATCCGAGGCCCTTAACATAGGGGCCTATAGAGTGCGGGTCCGAGAAAACAGCATGCTCAGTACACCAAAACTGCTCCTAACCGTGTGATTTCACTTGTACATACATTGCGGAAGATAAATTAAGTAAATGCAAGGGTTAAAAATAAAAAAAAAAATCTTTATTCTCACCTTTTCAGCAATCTCCCGGCATCTCCAGCTATCCTCTGATCCTTACAGGACCTGGCGTGATGTCACAACCCGGTCACATGACCGTGACGCAACCACAGGTCCTAAGGATCAGAGGATAGCTGGAGACGCCGGGGGATCGCTGGAAGGTGAGAATAAAGATTTTTTATTTTGTAAGGTCCAGAGGAGAAGGGAGCAAGAGGGAGAGACTGGGGGAGCAGGGAGAGGAGGGGAGAAAGAGGGAGAGAGTGAGGGAGCAGGGAGAGGAGGGGGGAAAGAGGGAGAGACTGAGGGAGCAGGGAGAGGAGGGGAGAAAGAGGGAGAGACTGAGGGAGCAGAGAGAGGAGGGGGGAAAGAGGGAGAGACTGAGGGAGCATGGAGAGGAGGGAGGAAAGAGGGAGAGACTGAGGGAGCAGGGAGAGGAGGGGAGAAAGAGGGAGAGACTGAGGGAGCAGGGGAGAGGAGGGGGGAAAGAGGGAGAGACTGAGGGAGCAGGGAGAGGAGGGGAGAAAGAGGGAGAGACTGAGGGAGCAGGGAGAGGAGGGGGGAAAGAGGGAGAGACTGAGGGAGCAGGGAGAGGAGGGGAGAAAGAGGGAGAGACTGAGGGAGCAGAGAGAGGAGGGGGGAAAGAGGGAGAGACTGAGGGAGCATGGAGAGGAGGGAGGAAAGAGGGAGAGAGTGAGGGAGCAGGGAGAGGAGGGGGAAGAGGGAGAGAGTGAGGGAGCAGGGAAAGGAGGGGGGAAAGAGGGAGAGACTGAGGGAGCAGGGAGAGGAGGGAGGAAAGAGGGAGAGTGAGGGAGCAGGGAGAGGAGGGGGGAAAGAGGGAGAGACTGAGGGAGCAGGGAGAGGAGGGAGGAAAGAGGGAGAGACTGAGGGAGCAGGGAGAGGAGGGTGGAAAGAGGGAGAGAGTGAGGGAGCAGGGAGAGGAGGGTGGAAAGAGGGAGAGAGTGAGGGAGCAGGGAGAGGAGGGGGGAAAGAGGGAGAGAGTGAGGGAGCAGGGAGAGGAGGGGGGAAAGAGGGAGAGAGTGAGGGAGCAGGGAGAGGAGGGGAGAAAGAGGGAGAGAGTGAGGGAGCAGGGAGAAAGAGGGAGAGAGTGAGGGAGCAGGGAGAGGAGGGGAGAAAGAGGGAGAGAGAGAGAGCAGGGAGAGGAGGGGAGAAAGAGGGAGAGTGTGAGGGAGCAGGGAGAGGAGGGGGGAAAGAGGGAGAGAGTGAGGGAGCAGGGAGAGGAGGGGAGAAAGAGGGAGAGAGTGAGGGAGCAGGGAGAAAGAGGGAGAGAGTGAGGGAGCAGGGAGAGGAGGGGAGAAAGAGGGAGAGAGAGAGAGAGCAGGGAGAGGAGGGGAGAAAGAGGGAGAGTGTGAGGGAGCAGGGAGAGGAGGGGGGAAAGAGGGAGAGAGTGAGGGAGCAGGGAGAGGAGGGGGGGAAAGAGGGAGAGTGAGGGAGCAGGGAGAGGAGGGGAGAAAGAGGGAGAGACTGAGGGAGCAGGGAGAGGAGGGGAGAAAGAGGAAGAGAGTGAGGGAGCAGGGAGAGGAGGGGAGAAAGAGGGAAAGAGTGAGGGAGCAGGGAGAGGAGGGAGGAAAGAGGGAGAGAGTGAGGGAGCAGGGAGAGGAGGGGGAAAGAGGGAGAGACTGAGGGAGCAGGGAGAGGAGGGAGGAAAGAGGGAGAGACTGAGGGAGCAGGGAGAGGAGGGTGGAAAGAGGGAGAGACTGAGGGAGCAGGGAGAGGAGGGGGGGGGGAAGAGGGAGAGAGTGAGGGAGCAGGGAGAGGAGGGGACAAAGAGGGAGAGAGTGAGGGAGCAGGGAGAGGAGGGGAGAAAGAGGGAGAGAGTGAGGGAGCAGGGAGAGGAGGGGGGGAAAGAGGGAAAGACTGAGGGAGCAGGGAGAGGAGGGGGGGAAAGAGGGAGAGAGTGAGGGAGCAGGGAGAGGAGGGGGGGAAAGAGGGAGAGAGTGAGGGAGCAGGGAGGGAAAGAGGGAGAGAGTGAGGGAGCAGCGAGAGGAGGGGGGGAAAGAGGGAAAGACTGAGGGAGCAGGGAGAGGAGGGGGGGAAAGAGGGAGAGAGTGAGGGAGCAGGGAGAGGAGGGGGGAAAGAGGGAGAGTGTGAGGGAGCAGGGAGAGGAGGGGGGGAAAGAGGGAGAGAGTGAGGGAGCAGGGAGAGGAGGGGGGAAAGAGGGAGAGAGTGAGGGAGCAGGGAGAGGAGGGGGGGAAAGAGGGAGAGAGTGAGGGAGCAGGGAGAGGAGGGGGGAAAGAGGGAGAGAGTGAGGGAGCAGGGAGAGGAGGGGAAAAGAGGTGACAGGAGGCAGAGGAGAGAGGAGGGGGAGCTAGGGGAGAGGAGGAGCTAGGGGAGAGGAGGAGCTAGGGGAGAGGAGGAGCTAGGGGAGAGGAGGAGCGAGGGGAGAGGAGGAGCGAGGGAGATGATCCAAACTGATCCTGCAAAACATCGGCATCCGATTGTAGGCATCAGTTTGGATCCGTTGCTGTCCAAGGGGTCCTACAAAAAAAAAAAAAAAAAAAGGAGGATCCCCTCGGACAGCACAAAAACGCTGTGTGAAAGCAACCTAAGACGCACTTTTATTCCTCCAAATTGTAGGGGAAAGTGGGGGGTGCGTCTTATAATGCAAAACTGCAATCTGTTGTCCAGTGGGGAGGGGGCTGTGGAGCGGTGTCAGGAGGCTGCAGCTGCGGGCCATGGTCATGTGGGGCCGCTCATTAGGCTCATGCAATATGCACTGCATTCCGCTGCCAATCACCAGTGGGGGAACTGTGGATATTACAGGAGTCCAGGAGAGTGTGCACAGCTCAGTGGCTGCAGCCCCATGTACATAGTCAGTACTTTCCTCGCTTTCATTGCGATGCAGAGAGGCAGCGATGTAGAGTTGAATATGATATCGCTTGCTATTTACTAATTTTCTTTTAGCTGTACGCAAGGGTGGGGGCTCTGTGTGCCAACACGGGGGAGTGATTGTGCAAATTGGGGGGGGGGGGGGGGGGGGTTAAGACAGACTGTGTGACAGCATGGGGGATATATATACCAGGATGGGGGATATATATATGATTTGTAAGACGGATATTGGCATTATAAGCCTGACCCCATTTAACATTACAAATGATTTTTTCCTGCACCAAATTTGGGGGTGCGCCTTGTAATACAGGGCGTCTCAAAGCGAAAAATACAGTAATTTGTGATCTGTGTCTTCGTTTTACAATGGATAGCCACGGATCAGTTTTGGCCTCCCATGTAGTAGAGAAAAATCACTGATAGCCCCGCCCACTATCAGTGATTGACACTTATATAAAACACAGCTGTCAGTCATTTCATAGGACCACCCACTGGACCTAAAGTTCCAAAAAGAGCAGAAGTTTAAATTTCATGGTGACAGGTTCCCTCTAATTTCTTTAAGTGTGATCCCTTGTGAAGGTTTTTTTTGGTGTCGTTCATAAATCCTTTGTTAGTTTATTTAAAAAAAAAAAATTAAAAAATTGAGGGATTTCGGGGATCCTTCACCAGTAGTGTAGTAGTGTTATGTGTGATTAATGACGTGTCACTGATGGGGTCAACCGGTGGATGTGTGGCCACCTCCATTTGCTCAATAAAACTTAGGCTGTGTTCACACATTGCGTATTTTTGAAAAAGCGCACGCGAAAACGCAATGTGCCTCTGCCGGCAAAGTGAATGGGAAATTCACTGTGCCGTACAGACACTGTGTAATTATATGCACCCTTTTATGGGAGAAAGAGCGGGTGTAAAAAGACCGACCATGTCAATTCTTTACGCAGCAGCTCCCACGCTTTCTCCCATAGGAGCCTTTATTCCTGCTGGAATTACGCAACGCTGTTCAGACACTGCGCAATTCCAGCGGGAATACGCCGGCGCTGGTGACAGACAGGGGAGGAACAATCCTGTTCCTCCTCCTCTGTGTGACATCTGTCACAGCCCATTTGGGTTTCGCACTATTAATATACACTGCGAAACCCAAATTAAACAAAGGCAAATGTGTGAAAAATAATAAACACTGAATACTTACCCTCCACCGTGTGTTCTGGTTATTGGGAGCCGAGAGGTACACAGGTACTGTCCTTCCAGGACCTGTCACCGCTGATTGACCGCTCACGGTCATGTGATATGCGCATCATAGTGCGTCACAGATCACATGACCGCGAGCGGGCAATCAGTGATCTTGCCAGGTGCTCATATTATTATATACATACACACACTCGCAGGACTGTGCAGGTTAAAGTGAAAGTTAAGGTAAATAAACAAGCCTTGTCCGGCTATACCTGAGGATCAGCCTTTCCTTTGTGTCAGTCTGAAACCGGCATGGGCCTGCAGATTGCACTGGTCACATTGAACACCAAGTTAGTGAATTGAAAATCAATGTACTGTATTTTTGGCTTTATAAGACGCACCCCCAAATTTGGGGTGAAGTGTAAGAGAAAAAAAAAAAATTATCTTTTGTTAAAGAGGACCTGTCACCCAACCAGGCATGGTGATCTAATTACAGCACTGGATGCAGCATGTCTGCTGCATCCAGGCAAGGGGTCCCCCAGCACTTGAGCAGCCCTGTACCCTGAGATAATACAGTTAGAAAACTTACATGCTACAGCCACTAAGGAGGTGGCCAGAGGCTGCAGCCAAGGGCAGATTCACACCCCCTGCATGTGTGATCTGCCCACCGCTGCCAATCATTCTCTCCCTCTTCTGCAGCATTAAACAGAGTTTTGTTTTTTTTCCAGAACTTGCCGTTTGGCCCCGCCCTGCAGGGTCCTGTTTAAATGGGGTCCATCTTATAATGCCAGTGACCATCTTAGAAATCACGTGTGTCCCTGAGCCTGGGATGCAGCCCCCATAGCCTGCATATGGCCCCCTTGTGCTAGCACATTAGCTCCCCTGTGCTGAATATGGCCCCCCCATCACACTATATGCCCCCCTCTGCTGGATATGGCACCCCCCCATCACACTATATGCCCCCCTCTGCTGGATATGGCACCCCCCTCACACTATATGCCCCTCTTTGCTGGATATGGCCCTACCCACCATGACAGTATATGCCCCCCTATGCTGGATATGCCCCCCCATGGCGCTATATGCCCCCCTGTGCTAGGTATGGCCCTCGCGTCACACTATATGCCCCCCTGTGCTGGATATGCCCCCCCCCCCCCATGATGCTATATGCCCCCCTGTGCTAGATATGGCCCTCCCCATCACACTATATGCCCCCTGTGCTGGATATGGCCCCCCTGTTGCACTATATGCCCCCCTGCTGGCGTGCACACATTAAAGTAACAACCGCTCTTACTTACCCTCCATCCCTCACTATGTGCTCCCAGCTCCTCAGTCTTTTCCTGTGTCTGTGCCGGCATCCAATCATGTGACTGGGATGCAGAGTGATGACATCACTGTGTTGTGCTGATCACGTGATCGCATGCCGACACAGACACAGGAAGAAACTGAGGAGCTGGGAGCACATAGTGAGCGATGGAGGGTAAGTAACAGCGGTTGTTACTTTAATGTGTGCGCGCCAGCAGGGGGACATATGGCACAACAGGTGTGTGTGTGTGGGGGGGGGCCATATCCAGCACAGTAGGGGGTGAGTGCAGGCACATGTCATATGTGCCACTCCCCTGTCCATCTCTCGGCGCTGCTTCAGCACCGAGGTGATGGACGGGGGTGCAGTGCATTATACATGAGGCGAACGACGAGAGCATGTGACCTCCCACAGCCCGCACCAGTCCATGGACACCGCTTCAGCACTGAGGTGATGGACGGCGGGTGCAGTGCATTATACATGAGGCGAACGACGAGAGCATGTGACCTCCCACAGCCCGCACCAGTCCATGGACACCGCTTCAGCACTGAGGTGATGGACAGCGGGTGCAGTGCATTATACATGAGGCGAATGACCAGAGCATGTGACCTCCCACAGCCCGCACCAGTCCATGGACACTGCTTCAGAGCCGCCCCTCCCCCCACCACCACTGCAGCACACAGTAGATTCGGATTGTAAGACACACCGCCTACTTTCCACCAAAATTGGGGGGAACAAAAGTTAGTTTTATAACTTCAACCTTGCCCAAGTATAAAATATTGCAAAGTTATGGGGTATTGCAACCAAAACTCAACTTAATTATGCTCAGAATACCTGGTAGGTTTATCAGTCCCCTGTATGTATGTAAAAAAACAGACTTCAATAAGCAAACGAAGATCAATGTTCACAATAAGTAATTGCCCCACTGTCTGCAGAAATAAGTTTAGCACCTCTCTGATAGACCTAATGTGGTTTTCAGGAGAAACCGCAATCTACGGAATATGGCTGCTCCTAGCAGTGCGGCTTCCAAACCTCCGATGAACAAGAAAAGTGATGGTCGCATTGTGGGTTGTTACTCATGTAAAACCCCAAAGTGCATGTGTTGTGGCTCCATTAAGGATGGGGAACAAACTGTCACATCCAAAACTACTGGGAACACCTACACCATCAATCACCACGTAGACTGCCAATCTGTGTATGTCGTTTACTTACTGGAGTGTAAGTGTGGTCTGCAGTATGTAGGCCGCACGATACAGACCATGCATGCCTGGGTGAACAAGCATAGATAAAACATCCATAATGGATATTTACTCCATAGTGTATGGAAACTTCATATATTTTCATCATATACTGTACACAATATTGATTTTAGCCGTCATTTTTTCCTATTTTATTACTCTGAACAATTGCCTATATATTGACAGATTTTCTGGTGCTCACATCACTTTGTGTTCACATTTTTTATCCTTTTAATCTTATGCTGCTCTGGCACTTTAAGGGTGCAGTGATGTCATTTGTAAATTGTTCTGATTGGTGCACCGTCCCTTTAATAATCCGCTTCCCTATTGTTCTTTGTACCACCTGATGAAGATAGCAGGGGCTATTGAAAGTAACATAAAGAGGTTTGTGCCTTTACACCACTTTGTTATCCTCCTCCTTTTTTTCCTAGCACTCCTAAAACCACAATTTTTCTCTACATCTACATCCACTGCCCTTCGGGGGAAGCGGTGGTGGCTGCTGTAAGCAATCGCTCATCATCCTCTGAGTAAAAGGACCAGAGGTGACGTGGAACATTGACGCCCATCTTGGTCATGTGTCAAAAAAACAAGAGGTGGGGGAACAAGAGGCGCAATAGTGCTCTATCACTCAAGACACTCAAAACGTGGGTGGTAAAACAAGGTTCACTCACCTAGCCCAGTTGTGAAACCCACAACTGGTTTGAAGGCAAAGGATCTTATTTGGCTGCTGCAGGACCTCCACCGACCACTCACACGTGGAACGACCATCAAAGGATTGGGAAAGCAAGGTGTGTTACAGTCCGCGCTGCCAAGTCCCCACAAATCACCAGGAATCCAATTTGGATAGCAAAAGATCTTCTTTATTTCCTTTCTTACGCGTTTCGATGCCCCTCCTAGCACCTTCCTCAGGGATCCCTGATGAAGGTGCCAGGAGAGGCATCTCCATGGGCATCAGTTGGCGTCTGTTAGAACAGATAAGCGCCTGTCCGTGTTGTCCTTGACGGCAGCCTAAGGCCATGTGCAGTTTACAATATAGTGGAGCAGACTTGGTGCTTGCAGAAAGAAACGAAGCTGAAGAATGTGTGTGCCAGTGGTGCGTATTTGTCGTGTTTTATTCTGAAGATTTTGATGCTTTTTTAGCAATTGTTCACTGTTGTGACTGTGAATAAAGCTAAGGCTGCCTGTGCGCACGCGAGATGTCGCGTCCATGGTGCGGGCGGGAGTGTGTGATTTGTGCGCAGGCATCCGCGTGCACACAGATCACTAATGGCGGGCAATGAGAGCGCACGGCGGTCCGCAAGCATCTGCAGACCGCTGTGCGTTCCATTATAAACATAGGGGCCGCGGTCTGCATGCAGATGCTTGCAGATGCATCTGCAAAACGCTGCAGATGCATCTGCAAGTCTGAAGCCAGCCTAAGTTAGGCTGGGGGAAAAAAAAAAGGATTTCAAGAGGTCATAATGTGACGTGGGGCTCCGCTGTGTTTTTGGTCACCAGCCCAGATACAGCAGGCAGGTACGGGCTACCACCCACCCCCAGTTGCCTAGTTTTACCGGGCTGGTAATCAAATTATTTTTTTTAATTATTTAAAAATCATTAACTTTTTTTTAAATTAAATTTCTTTAAACATTTTATAAAAGAAAAACGATGCAAGGCTTCGCCATATTTTTGGATGCCAGGAAGGTACAGGCTGCCCCTTACTCCCAAGCTGCCTAGTTTTATCTGGCTGGAAACAAATAAAAATATATAGGGAAGCCCCTTTTTTTTTTTTTTTTTTTTTTAATTATTTCATGAAATAATAATAATAAAAACCTGGGGCTTCACTGTATTTTTGGGTTCCAGCCAGGTACAAGTAGGCAGCTGGAGGTTGGAATCCTCTGCGCACCAAGCTTTCTGGCCCCCTTCCCCCTCTACTGCAAAGTTACGCCCGCAGCCACCCCAGAAAATGGCACATTAACAGAAGCATAATTTTCTGGCACTGCACCAGACTCTCCCAGTTGCCCTGGTACAGGTTGCAATCTGAGTAAAAAAAGGGTTAATGCCAGATGAATTTTGCCTGCTGCCACTAATCCTGTGGTTCCTAATGGCAGGCCAATGTTAAAGGTTCCTAATGGCTGGGTCTAAAGGCCCCATTACACGCTACTATGTCCCAGCGATCCGACCAACGATCGGGTCGCTGGGACATCGCTGTATGATCGTTATCTGATCGCTGGTGAGCTGTCACACAGGCACTCACCAGCGACCAATGGACCAGCGACATCGTGGAAAACAATAAAATATTCTTTCCACAATGTCTAGCTCCCGCTGCCAGGCTGCGGTAAGTGGGAGCAGGCTGGTAACCATGGTAAACAGTGGGCAGGGATGAACCAAAGCTCCCTGCTGCCTGAGCCTAGGAGCGGGGGAGGGGTGGTGGTGCTGTCAGTCCGGCGCGGGAGTGAGGAGCGGGGGCGGCTGGGATTGCGCGGGAGTGAGGAGCGGGAGGGGGTTGCTATAATTGCCATCAGAGCGGCGTTCTGTGCATTTACCTTATGGTATGGTTGTGAAGGCAGGCGGCGGCAAGCGTCAGACAGCAGGCAGGAAGCCACTCTGTGCAGGGCTCCAACCCCCTTCCCCTGCAGCATTGCCGCCTGAGCAAAAGGCTCACCTTGTCCAATGGATGCTGCGGCCCTGACAGCGGGTGTCTAGGCAGTGCGAAGCCTAGTTACCCTATGTATACCCTGGTTACGAGCCTTCTCCGCTTACAGGCTGGTATTCAAAATACACAGCAGGTAACTAGGGACAGCGCTGTCTCTAGTTACCCACTGTGTACCTTGGATACCAGCCTGTAAGTGGAGACGGCTGGTAAAACGGGTATACATCGGGTAACTAGGCGCTGCGCACTGCCTAGATACCTGCTGTTTACCATGGTTACCAGCCTGCTCTGCTTATCGCTGGTCTTTGGCCCCTGTCACACATGCCAATGCGTGCTGACCAGCGGACGACCAACGACAGATTTATGGTCCTGACCATAAACCAACGATCAGCAAGCTGATTGTTAGTACCTGTCACACACAGAGACATCGCTACGAGGTCGCTGCAACGTCACAAAAACAGTGACATTGCAACGATATTGTTAACGATATCGTTACGTGTAACAGGGCATTAAGTAAAATGTCAACAATAGTTCACCTCAGGTCAGACTGCCACGTCGCTCGAGGTGAACTCGGGAGACCTAGACTGTGATGTCACCTCCTTCACTGTGCCAGCCGACACTTAGTTTTTCGATCTCGGCAGGAACAGACATCACAGAGGCTCGTGGAAGGGTATGAAGGAGTAATAAAGATGGAGTTTAAATATGTGTTTGTTTTTTTTTGTTCTAATAAAAAGATTCTCAGTGCTGTGTATTCTTTACTATTTGCTAGAGATTCCGAAGGCCGGGTCTAACATTGGCCCGACATTATGAATCTTGAGCTTAGTGCCAGCTGGCAATATTGGGCTGGCATTAACCAGTGCCACACGGCAGCTGGAATAGCCGGGCACAATGCCAGAAAACAGCAATGATTTTTTTGGGGCAGATGCGGACTGCAATTTGCAGCGTAGGGGGTCGATTTTGGGGCATTCAGAATGCTTAGTCTTCACCATGCTTAGGATTCTAACCCCTGTCTGGTAACCTAAAATACAGCAAAGCTCCGTGTTGTTTTTTTTAATTAATTCAAGAAATAATAAAAAAATAAAAGTGCTCCCCCGTAGTTTGATTACCAGCCAGATAAAAATAGGCAGCTGGGGGGTAGGGGGCAGCCAGTACCTGTCTGCTGTACCTGGCTGATGACCAAATATACAGAAGAGCCCCATGTCACATTGCAAAATATACTCACTAAGTAAGCAGCAAATGCTCACTGTGTGAACACTGCTACATATTAGGAGCCAACATTGAGGTCTATGGGTGAAAATCACAGCAATAATTGACACGCTATAGATTTTCCCGCACTAAAAATCGCGGCATTTCCTCTGTGGGAAAACCCACATCATGGGCACAGGTCTCCGGTGTTTACATAGACTTATTAGACTAAAAGCTACTGTAGATCTGGGACATATCTGCACTAAAATTGTGGCAAACCTGTGATTTGTACACAGCATGGGCACATATAGCCTAAAACTTAGTCAGTCTCCAAACTTTTGGCCATAGGAACGTGGGTGACATTATCGCACAGGAGTGAAAATGCAGATTTACAGAATGCAGAAGCACAGAACTTCCTGCGGACGTGAAATCAGTGCGGAGGAGCACGACAGCCTGCGGGAGGGCAGCCATCGCCGGCAGTCAGGCTCAGCTCTGATGGTTTTGATTCTTGGGTTAGATAGAGGCTTGTACAAACCCAGAAGATCTTGGTGTCACCGCAGAGAGATATGGGATCTCTTTGTGACCGTAACGGCTACGGGATGAGGGGTGGAAGCCCCCATAACACCAATGCAATATATACAAGTGTTTGCCCCCTTTCATCACACAGATGATCAGACGATCTCTGCTTTACTGGCAGAAAGACTGGAGACAGTGGTGACTCATGAGGCCTCATGTAGGCGTACGTCTATCTGCTCCGGCGTCATGAATCACCGTCTCACCTAGAATGTGACTACAAGCTCGGGCTCCGCATCCCTAAAGGTACCGTCACACGCTGCCACATCGCCAGCGATATCGCTGGCTATTCCCGAATTCGGCAATGTGGAAACCACATCGCATGTGCGCAGTGGCGTGTGACTACGGTGAGAAATCGATGGTGGAGAGTCACCTGATTGCCTGGAACTGCAGTGAAATCATGCGATATCCACCAAGCGATTGCAGAGCATCGTGCCATGCAGGGGCTGGCTGGCTACTGTAACTCCGGGTGGCAATCTTGCTCTGCCAGCCCTTTCATGAGGACCAGTGGGGTGCTGTCAGACTTTTTTTGGTGTCCGGGGGGGGGGGGGTTTGCTGTCAGACTATCGCCGTCACTCACTGTCACCCTGCGTGTGTCGGCTGCAAGGCGCCGCGTCTGCTGTTATTTCACAGCGCCAGCCAAAAAGCGCCGCCGGCCCATTTCTGTCGGGGGGCTGCCCTAGATGAGGGCTATACCACCAGCCCAGGGGGCACTTACCTCCCTTCCACCTGGGCCAGTCCGCCCCTGGTGCCATGTGACAGGGCGATAGCGATGTAGAAAGCGAGCTCAGACATTCTGGAATCAATCCCGTAGGCGTGCCTGTGCGTGCTGTTTTCTGCGCACCGTCTGCGGTGATTGGTGGCACCGCAGTTGTGTAGGCCAATCGGAGTGGTAGGGGTGCGGAGTAACACTCTGGCACACCTATCTCCTCGCCGTGGTCAAACTATACACCCACATCGCTGATATGGTAGTTTCATGTGACGCGGCGATGTGGAAAGGGAAGATTGCTTCCGGTCTTCTGCAGGCGATTTCCTGAACGCAGGATCGCCGGAGATCGCTACGTGTGACAGCTCCGCAGCTGTCACAAAAAAGTGCCCGAAACGTGCGCGCTCACGTCAAATCGCCAGCGATATGGAAGCCATATTGCGGCATGTGACAGTACCTTAAGAGGCTAACAGCCGGGGAGAATGGAAAAAACAGCCAGGAGACAGATTCAGGGGACAAAGTTACACGTTCTGATCAGTGAGACTCAGTCAGGGCTGTGGTCCTCTGACGCTCCGCACATTTTCTACGCTGCCCGTTTCCAGCCTGGAGCTAGAGCTCTGCTGAGCGCTTCTGCTCCTTCAACTTGTCACTATGAGACATCAAAAGCTTCCTAAGAAGGGCAGCAGGACTTTACAAACATAACAACAACTAAAAATATATAACAGGGTGTTCTGGGAGTAGAACGATAAAAGGGCTGCCGTTAGGATACGCGATAAGTGGAGTCCAAGCTATATCATCCCTGATATTCAGCCAATTTATAGGGGCCAAAAATAAATCAAATATGACTATGGCAGCCTGTTGTGGACTGCTAGAGATCTGTGGGGAGCAGTAGTAGTGTCACAGGGGAGGGAGGACAACGTCCACTTCTGAAAAAGTCAGTGACTCACTGGCAGCGATGCAATGTATCAGCGCAGCCCCAGCCTGCAGGACATCAGAGCTAAGCGGCTGCTGCATTTCCTCTGGGAGGAAGTCACTTATTCTTAGAAGGGGGCGACTGCCACCACCGAGGAGGGGGAAATCTAAGGGGGTTCTTAAAGGGGCCCCTCAATCTGACACGTACGTGATGGTGAGGAGACCCTTGGGCAAAGGTGGCATCCATTGTGTAAGGGACGATCTGTGGATAGTAATCCTGTCAGCCATGTTAGTGGTCAGCAGAAAGGACAATGAAATATGATCATTAAGCTGGAAAATCTAGGGAGAGGAGATGATGGTGACGATTCTAGAAAGGGGAGGGGATAGCTGTCATCTGGGGAAGGGGGGAAAAGAATAGACAGTGAAGAATACATGGTACCATGAGACCCCAGAACTTTCTCAGTGCCAATGTAAAACACCACCAAACGAGATGCTGAAAAACAAAGAGCTGGCGGCACTAATTCAGAGACCGAAGAGAGCTGGTGTGCGATTGGTTGCTATAGTTATCTGCAACCAATCAGATTACAGCTCTTATCAGGTGCCCTAGATCACCGATCAGATAAAACAGGTCATCAGTCAGGATCTGCTCAGGAGCCGATATCCATCCGCCGGGGAGAAGGGCAGAAATCTAGAGGAATCAGGGTCAGCGCTGGAGATCTTCAGACTTTACAGAAACTTCATGTATTTGTCAATAAAATGGAACAACTGACGGAATGTTCATAATTCAGTGGTGGGCCCTGTAGACGGTGGCTCAGTGGTCGGCCCTGTAGACGGTGGCTCAGTGGTCGGCCCTGTAGACGGTGGCTCAGTGGTCGGCCCTGTAGACGGTGGCTCAGTGGTCGGCCCTGTAGACGGTGGCTCAGTGGTCGGCCCTGTAGACGGTGGCTCAGTGGTCGGCCCCGTATATGGTGGCTCAGTGGTTAGCACCGTATGGTGGCTCAGTGGTTAGCACTGTATATGGTGGCTCAGTGGTTAGCACTGTATATGGTAGCACAGTGGTTAGTACTGTATATGGTTGCTCAGTGGTTAGCAATGTACGGTGGCTCAGTGGTTAGCAATGTACGGTGGCTCTGTGGTTAGCACTGTATATGGTGGCTCAGTGGTTAGCACTGTACGGTGGCTCAGTGGTTAGCAATGTACGGTGGCTCTGTGGTTAGCACTGTATATGGTGGCTCAGTGGTTAGCACTGTACGGTGGCTCAGTGGTTAGCACTGTATATGGTGGCTGAGTGGTTAGCATTGCAGCATTGCAGCACTGGGGTCCTGGGTTCAATTCCCACCAAGGACAACATCTGCAAGGAGTTTGTAGGTTCTCCCTGAGTTTGCGTGGGTTTCCTCCGGGCACTCCAGTTTCCTCCCACATTTCAAAGACTGATAGGATATTTAGATTGTGAGCCCTCAATAGGGACAGCATTACTGATGTATGTAAAGTGGTATGGAATTAATAGCGCTATATAAATGAATAACTATTATACATCAGTTACCATGGAAACAGCGACTAAGGCTGAGTTCACACATTGCGTATTTTGCCGCGTTTTTTTACGCGCGCTTTTCAAAATACACAATGTGCCTTTTGTCTGCCTGCAAAGTGAATGGGAAATTCACTTTGCAGTGCAGACATTGCGTAAAAATACGCAGTGCGTTTTCCGGGAGAAAACGCAGCTCCGTAAACAATTGATATGTCAATTGTTTACGCAGCTACTTCTGCGTATGCTCCCAGAGGGGAGGAAGAATTCTGCTTCCTCCTCCCCTCTGTGACAGCTGTGGCCGCCTATTAGATTTCACAGTGTATTAATATACACTATGAAATCTAAATTAAACAAAAGCAAGTGAATGAAAAATAAAAAAGAATCAATACATCACCTCTCCGACGCCTTCTGCCGCTGTGCGATCCCGATTCCAAGTGAGATCTCTTCTGACAGGACCTGTGGTGATGTCATAGGGGCGTTCCCGGGCACTCGCGGTCATGTGATACATATCACATGACCGCGAACAGCCAATCAGCGATGGGAACCCCCCCCTCTGACGTCACCACAGGTCTTATCAGTACACCTCTCACTTACAACCGGAGACCGGACAGCGGCAGAAGACACCGAAGAGGTGATGTATTAATTCTTTTTTATTTTTCACACACTTGCCTCTGTTTAATTTAGATTTCACAGTGTATATTAATACTCTGTGAAATCTAATGGGGCTGTCACAGAGGGGAGGAGGAAGCAGGATTCTTCCTCCCCTCTGTGACATCACTGCGCTTTCTGGGGTAAAGAAAGGGCAGTGTGTGAAAGCCCCTGCGTATTTTGCTGCGCTTTTTTGCGCGGCCGAAAAAACGCGGCAAAAAGCGCGCGCAAAAAAGTGCAGCAAAATACGCAAATGTGTGAACGTAGCCTAAAAGAGCAAAAAACATTGAAGAGGCAAAATGTGTAACACAAAAATCAGCATCAGTCTCAGGACTCCTGACCACGACTGTACCGGGTGACAGATCTGCACATTATGAACATATCTTACCTGGGAGTGCCAAGAAGGGGAGAAGGGAAACCCTTCTACTACAGATCCCCACGCACGTTTCGCGTTATTAGTGGGTCAGCTTCATCAGGGGACTCAATCATTCTTTGGTATCATATGTTCATAATGTGCCGCTGTTCTATCATGTTCATTGACCACATATTCACTGGCTAATGTTAGATTAGGATATTTGTTCATGTTTGATGGCACTTTGTATAATTACGGGAATATGTGCAATACCAATGTGCTGCTGTGATCATGTGTGTGACGTGTACACCCCGCATCTATCCTGCACATTGCTCCATTATAAATTAGGTGACAATTCTGCAATACATTTTCTCACTTTGTAAGTAGAAAAAAAAAACTCCTTTTGTCTTGGTTTATTATTACTATGATGGTGGCACAGAACAAGCACCAACACCCTCAACAACACTACAACAACCACAACGCCCCCGTCCTCGCAACCTGCACCCCATCTCCCCCCGTCCTCGCAACCTGCGCCCCGTCCTCGCACCCTGCGCCCCGTCTCCCCCCAGTCCTCGCACCCTGCGCCCCGTCTCGCCCCAGTCCTCGCACCCTGCGCCCCGTCTCGCCCCAGTCCGCGCACCCGTCTACCCCCAGTCAGCGCACCCTGCGCCCCGTCTACCCCCAGTCCTCGCACCCTGCGCCCCGTCTCCCCCCAGTCCTTGCACCCTGCGCCCCGTCCTCGCACCCCGTCCTCGCACCCTGCGCCCCGTCCTCGCACCTTGCGCCCCGTCCTCGCACCGTCCTCGCACCCTGCGCCCCGTCTCCCCCCAGTCCTCGCACCCTGCGTCCCCTCCTCGCACCCTGCGCCCCGTCTCGCCCCGTCCTCGCACCCCGTCTCGCCCCGTCCTCACACCCTGCGCCCCGTCTCCCCCCAGTCCTCGCACCCTGCGCCCCGTCCTCGCACCCTGCGCCCCGTCCTCGCACCCTGCGCCCAGTCCTCGCACCCTGCGCCCCGTCTCCCCCAGTCCTCGCACCCTGCGCCCCGTCTCCCCCCAGTCCTCGCACCCTGCGCCCCGTCCTCGCACCCCGTCCTCGCACCCTGCGCCCCGTCCTCGCACCTTGCGCCCCGTCCTCGCACCCTGCGCCCCGTCTCCCCCCAGTCCTCGCACCCTGCGTCCCCTCCTCGCACCCTGCGCCCCGTCTCGCCCCGTCCTCGCACCCCGTCTCGCCCCGTCCTCACACCCTGCGCCCCGTCTCCCCCCAGTCCTCGCACCCTGCGCCCCGTCCTCGCACCCTGCGCCCCGTCTCCCCCCAGTCCTCGCACCCTGTGCCCCGTCTCGCCCCGTCCTCGCACCCTGCGCCCCGTCCTCGCACCCTGCGCCCCGTCCTCGCACCCTGCGCCCCGTCCTCGCACCCTGCGCCCCGTCCTCGCACCCTGCGCCCCGTCTCCCCCCAGTCCTCGCACCCTGCGCCCCGTCCTCGCACCCTGCGCCCCGTCTCCCCCCGTCCTCACACCCTGCGCCCCGTCCTCACACCCTGCGCCCCGTCCTCGCACCCTGCGCCCCATCTCCCCCCAGTCCTCGCACCCTGCACCCCGTCCTCACACCCTGCGCCCCGTCCTCGCACCCTGCACCCCGTCCTCGCACCCTGCGCCCCATCTCCCCCCAGTCCTCGCACCCTGCACCCCGTCCTCGCACCCTGCGCCCCATTCTCCCCCCAGTCCTCGCACCCTGCACCCCGTCCTCGCACCCTGCGCCCCATCTCCCCCAGTCCTCGCACCCTGCGCCCCGTCCTCGCACCCTGCGCCCCGTCACCTCACACCCTGCGCCCCATCTCCCCCCAGTCCTCGCACCCTGCGCCCCGTCCTCGCACCCTATCTCCCCCCAGTCCTCGCACCCTGCGCCCCGTCCTCGCACCCTGCGCCCCGTCTCCCCCTCTGATTCTGGGGTGATCACCATGGTTACCCTCTCCCCCCTAATACTGGGGTCATCACCATGGTTACCCTCTCCCCCCTAATACTGGGGTCATCACCATGGTTACACACCCTCCGCTGGACCTCCAGCTCCTCGCCCCACGACCGTTACTTCCATCTATAGACAGGACGTTCACCTACCGGACAGAGGCCTCTCCGCCGCCTGTGAACGCCTCCCGGGCTCCTCCGCCGCCGCACAGTCCCGGCCCGTCCTCACCGCAGACTGAACTACGGGATCGGGGAACGGTACCACGTGACTTCCCCCAAAATGATAAACCCCGCCCCCTCCGGCCGTTCGCGTCACTGTCCGTATAGCAGGGGGCGTGGCCGCGCCGTGATTGGCTGCTCCCTCCTCCCTCACAACACAGCAGAATTCCAGTAAACACAGGGCCGGGAGCTGCCACTGAGCAGCCGGGAGCGGGGGGGAATCATCCCCCTCTCTGTAGTGGAAAAGTGGAGCAGTCCGTTCTGGAAACCAATCAAAATATAGCTTTTATCAGTAGAAAATGTAAGACGTGATCTGATTGGATGTAGCTGGACTGTCTCAGAGCAGATTTAGATGCTCAGAGCAGGGCTGCAACTAGGAATCTAAGGGCCCCTCACTGGCAAAATTTTGGGGCCCCCCCAGATACTGTACCCACCCTCCATGTATATACACACACGCACGCACACAGTAGAGACTGCTGCTGGCTATATACACAATAGAGAATACACAATAGAGACTGCTGCTGGATGTATGCACAATAGAGAATACACAATAGAGACTGCTGCTGGCTGTATACATTATAGAGACTGCTGCTGGCTGTATACACAATAGAGAATGCACAATGGAGACTGCTACTGAATATACAATAGAGAATACACAATAGAGACTGCTGATGCTGGATGTATACACAATAGAGACTGCTGATGCTGGCTATATACACAATAGAGAATACACAATTGAGACTGCTGATGCTGGCTGTATACACAATAGAGAATACACAATCGAGACTGCTGATGCTGACTGTATACACAATAGAGACTACTGCTGGCTGTATACACAATAGAGAAAACACAATAGAGACTGCTGGCTGTATACACAATATACACAATAGAGAATACACAATATAATAGAGACTGCTGATGCTGTCTCTGGACATAATAGGGACTGCTGCTAGCTGAGTACTCAATACACGCTAGAGAATACACAATAAAGACTGCTGCTGGATGTATACACACTAATCTATTATATAATTGCGAATGGGTTTTTTGCCCCTTCTGAGTCCACTCGCAATGCGAGTCGGCGTGGTCATGTGGATACGCTCGAAGCATTGGCCGCGAAGCGGCCATTGCGAGCAGTTCTGAGTCGACTCGCAATGCGAGTCGGCGTGGTCATGTGGATACACGCGAAGCATTGGCAGTTCTCAGTCGACTCGCGCAGCGACCATTGCGAGTCTGAGACTCGCCCTTCTAGAATCCCGATGCATGTGCATCGGGCTCCCCATTTGCAACATAGCACTTTACATACATTTGCAACACTGTCCCCATTGGGGCTCACAATCTAAACATACTATCAGTATGTGTTTGAAACGTGGGAAGAAACCAGAGTGCCCAGAGGAAACCCAAGCAACCATGGGGAGAACATACAAACTCCTTGCAGATGCTGTCCTTGGTGGGAATTGAACCAGGACCTCAGCACTGCAAAGCGGCAGTGCTACCACTGAGCCACTGTGCCACCCAATAGAGACTGTTGCTGGCTGTATACACAATAGAAAATACACAGTAGAGACTGTTGCTGGCTGTATACACAATAGGGACTGCTGATGCTGGCTGTATACACAGTAGGGACAGCTGCTGGCTGTGTACACAATAGAGAATACACAGTAGAAACCGATGCTGGCTGTATACACAATAGAGAATACACAGTAGAGACTGCTGCTGGCTGTTTACACAACAGGGACTGCTGATGCTGGCTGTATACATAATAGGGACTGCTGCTGGCTGTGTAAACAATAGAGAATACAAAACAGAGACTGCTGGCTGTATACACAATAGAAAATAAACAGTAGATGGCTACTGCTGGCTATATACACAATAGAGACTGCTGCAGGCTGTATACACAATAGACTGCTGTTGGCTGTATACAAAATAGACTGCTGGCTGGCTGTATTCACAATACAGACTGCTGCGGACTGAATTCATAATAGAGAATACCTAATAGAGACTGCTGCTGGCTGTACACACAATAGAAACTGATGCTAGCTGTAGTAACAATAGAGACTGCAGCTGACTGTATTCACAATAGAGACTGCTGCTGACTGTCTATGCAATAGAGAATACACAATAGAGACTGCTTTGGGCTGTATACACAATACACTGCTGCTGGCTGTATACAAAATAGAGAATTCACAATAGAGACTGCTTTGGGCTGTATACACAATACACTGCTGCTGGTTCTATACAAAATAGACTGCTGTGGGCTGAACTCACAATAGAGAATACACAATAGAGACTGCTGCTGGCTGTATACACAATAGAGACTGCTGCAGGCTGTCTACACAATAGAGAATACACAATAGAGACTGCTTCGGGCTGTATACACAATGGACTGCTACTGGCGGTATTCACAATTGAGACTGCTATGGGCTGAATTCACAATAGAGAATACACAATAGAGACTGCTACTGGCTGTATACAAAATAGACTGCTGCTGGCTGTATACACAATAGAGACTGCTGCTGGCTGTCTACATAATAGAGACTGCTGCTGGCTGGATACAAAATAGACTGCTGCTGGCTGTATACACAATAGAGACTGCTGCTGGCTGTATACACAATAGAGAATAGACAATAGATGCTAATGTGGGCTGTATACACAATATAGACTGCTGCTGGCTGTATACACAATAAAGATAGCTGCTGGCTGTATACACAATAGCAAATAAGCAAATACACAATACAGACTGCTGCAGGCTGTACACACTATAGAAACTGCTGCTGGCTGTATACACAATAGAGACTGCTGCTGGCTATGCACATAATAGAGACTGCTGCTGGCTGTATACACAATAGAGACTGCTGCTTGCTATGCACATAATAGAGACTGCTGCTGGCTGTATACACAATAGAGACAGCATACACAATTTGAGTCAAGAATTAAGTACTAGATCTTTTGATATAGTCTTTATGAGTTCTCCCCATGCATCTGTATGTTTTAATGTGTTTTTTTTTCTGTATCTGTACACAATAAAGTTATACTGTTAACATTATTATTATTATTATTTATTTATATGGCACCATTAATTCCATGGTGCTGTTCATGAGAAGGGTTACATACAAAATTATAGGTATAGTTTACAGTAAACAAATTAACAATGACAGACTGATACAGAAGGGAGAGGACGCTGCCCTTGTGGGTTTATAATCTACAGGATATTGGGGAGGAGACAGTAGGTAAGGGGTGCGGCAGCTCCGGTGGCGGTGGGGCAACAGCTCCGGTGGTGGTGAGGCGGCAGCTCCGGTGGCGGTGGGGCAACAGCTCCGGTGGTGGTGAGGCGGCAGCTCCGGAGGCAGTGAGGCGGCAGAATGGTCTTTACAGGCTGTAAGCTTTCGTGAAGAGATGGTTTTCAGGTTCCGTCTGAAGGATCCAAGCATGGTGAATAATCGGACGTGTTGGGGCGCAGAATTCCAGAGGATGGGGGATACTGTGGAGAAATTTTGGAGACAGTTGTGTGAGGAACTATTAAGTATGGAGGAGAGGAGGAGGTCTTGGGAGGATCGAAGATTACATGAGGGAAGATATTGAGAGATTAGTTCAGAGATATATGGGGGGGACAGATTGTGGACGACTTTGTAGGTCAGTGTTAGTAGCTTGCACTGGATTCTTTGGGGAATTGGAAGCCAGTGGAGGGATTTGCAGAGGGGAGAAACAGGGGAGTAGCAAGGAGAGAGGTGGATTACTCGGGCAGCAGAGTTTAGGACAGACTGGAGAGGTGCAAGAATGTTAGCAGGGAGGCCACAGAGGAGGAGGTTGCAGTAGTCGGGAGATGATGAGGGCATGTACAAAAATTTTAGCAGATTGAAGGCTGAGGAAAGGACGGATTCCGGAAATATTTTTGAGCTGGAGGCAACAGGAGGTGGCGAGAGTTTGTGTCGGGCCCACTGGGATGGGGGTACTTGGTACCGGACCGGTCTGCTGCTGGGGAAGTCACGGGTGGTCCTGGTCTGGTCCATGTCCCGGGCTCGGCAATAAAAGGGAATATTTACAGGGGTTGTCAGTCGTGACGCCACCCACTATATGCGGCCAGTGATGGGGCCGCCGCTGCTGCAGAACCTCCGGGAACGATCGGATAGCAGCTTAGATGGGATAGTTCCAGTGGGTAGAACTGTGTTCCCCGGGGCAGTAAGGGTTAAGTCTATTGTGGAGTGTGTAGCACACTTACTGTGCAGACGCTGCAGGGATCTCTCCTCCTGGCTGGTGCGGACAAGCTGTGCTGTGGCTCTTCAGTTGCAGGGTCGTTGTAATCCTGTGTGAGGGAATAGCATTCATGCAGAGACACAAGGGAGGCAGATGCAGGGTTTTCCGTGTTTACTCTTAGTTGTTCAGACAGTTCACAAGTCATTTGCAGTTCAGTGCAGTTCTTACAAGTTACAGTACAAGTACACGGGTACACTCCCCCTCTCCTGGTTCCCTTTGCTCTGCAGCCAGGCCTCTCTCTCTCTGTGACCCCTCACACAGTCTCTGTGTCCTTTCCGGGCTGTTAACGGTCTCCGTCTCCACGGGTGTGTGTGTGAAACGCTGGACAGTATGGCGGTGACTCGGGCCCCTGTGGGTCCTCCTGTTTGTCACTGAGCTGCCTGTCCTTTGGGGTAGGGACCCTAACGTGTAGCTGTGGTCCCCCGTCAGTGTCTGGGAATGCCGGATAAACTATGGTCCCCTCTAGAGCCGACACTCTACTCAGCCCAGCCTCCAGCAGTCCTCAAGTGTGAGGCTCTACCAGGCTCCTTTCTCTCTGTTCCTCTCGGTATCATAGGAGGGACTTCTCTGCCTGCAGTCAGTAGCTTCAGCTGCGTTCCAAGGGCCCGGGTATCACCGTCCCTCTCAGTCCTCTCACACTCCTGGTGGTATCAGCTTCGGACGTGCTTTCTCTCTCCTCCGGCTCACACTGGCTCGGTACAGATTCTGCGCTCCTACACCTTACACTCACAGGACGTGTGATTTTCAGTCTTTTCCTCTCAGCCTACCTCGGCCTACTCTTGATCTTTTCTGGTCGGCTCACTGTGGGCTACTGACTTCCTTCCTCCTCCCCCTTCCTATATACTGTCAAGTCACCTGACTACGGGTGTGCCCAACCCACTCCCCTAAATCCACCACCCCTCAATTGCCTAGCGTATTCCAATCTTAGGGCTGGATGCTACCTTCTCCTACACGTGGGTTGTGTGGGTTGTGAGGGTGTTGTTGTGCAACAATTGTCCTACCTGCTTGACTGCAGTTCCCTTTTGTGGCATCCTGGACGCAGGGGAGCCACATTTGGATGTGTGGTTTGAAGAAAAGTGCAGAGTCGAGAGTTATCCCAAGGCCAGGAATTTCAGGTGTGGGAGAGAGCGTGATGCCGTTTACCATAATAGATAGATCAGGTGGTGAAGATGAAAGATGAGATGGAGGAAAGATGATAAATTCGGTTTTGTCTACATTGAGTTTTAGGAAACGAGAGGAGAAGGAGGATATGGCTGACAGACACTCTGCGATTCTGGACTGCAAAGAGGTGATATCTGGGCCAGAGAGGTAGATCTGAGTGTCATCAGCGTACAGGTGGTATTGGAAGCCCATGACTTTATGAGTTGTCCAAGCCAAGGGTATGGATGGAGAAAAGTAGGAGCCCCAGGACAGAGCCTTGAGGGACCCCAACAGAGAGAGGGCAGGATGAGAAGGTCGTGTGGGAGGGGCCAATGCTACATGTGAGGTCAGAAAGGTATGAGGCGATCCAGGACAGGGCAAGGTCTTTGATGCCAAGGGAAGAGAGGATCTGTAGCAGTAGACAGTGATCGACTGTGTCGAAGGCAGAGGACAGGTCTAGGAGGAGGAGGATGAGAGCTGCCTGTTAGCTTTGGCAGTGAGTCATTAGTAGTTTTGGTCAGGGAAGTTTCGGTGGAGTAGAGGGGGCGGAAGCCAGATTGTAGGTTGTCAAGGAGAGAGTTGGACGAGAGGTGGGATGAAAGATGAACATGGACATGCTGCTCAAGGAGTTTGGAAGCAAACGGGAGAAGTGATATAGTGTGATAGCTGGGCATAGCCGTCGGTTCAAGGTTTGGCTTGTTGAGGATGGGTGTGATGGTGGCATGTTTGAAGGCAGAGGGGAAGGTACCAGAAGTTAGCGATGGATGGAAGAGGTGGGTTAGGGCTGGGATAAGCATGTTAGTAAGGTTGGGGAGGAAGTGCGAAGGGATGGGGTCAAGTGCACAGGTAGTGAGGTGTGATTTGGAAAGGAGATGAGTAAGCTCTCCCTTGGAGAGGGAGGTTATTAGGGAAGAGGTCTGGTATATGGAGTGGTTGGGGTGGTGGAACAGTAAAGGTTTGCCTTGTTTTGCCAATCTTATTTTTGAAGTAGGTGGCAAAGTCTTCGGAGAGATGACAGCAGTTGGAGGTTGGCAGTGGTAGGCAGAGGAGAGAGTTAAATGTGTTGAACAGTTGCTTTGGGTTGTAGGATATGGAAGATACAAGGTTTGTGAAATAGTTCTGTTTAGCAGAGGTGAGGGCTGATTTGAAGGCGTGTGTAGCTTGTTTGAATGCAGTGAAGTTGTCTGGCAGGTGCGTTTTCTTCCACCAACTCTGGACACTTGTCAAAGTTTTTTGGTGAGATTGGTGTGCCAGGTTTGCCTATTAATTCGTTGCACTTTGCCATGCATGAGAGGGGTGAACGAGTCTATGGCTGATGTGATGGCGGCGTTCTAGAAAGTGGTGGCACTAGCCGTGTCGTGGAGTCAAGATATGGAGGACAGAGGTAGAAGAGAGTCTGAAAGTCTGTAAATGTCTAAATGTGCAAGGTTTCTGTGCGGATGGTCTAGTGGCCTGACATGGGGAGCAGGTGAGAAGGACAAGGATGAGAAGGTGAGTAGATGGTCGTCAGATAGGGGGAAGGGAGAGGTTACGAGATTAGACAGGGAACAGAGACGGGTGAAGATGAGGTCTAGTGTATGTCCGTCTGTGTGGGTGGCTGTAGAGGACCAGAGGAGTAAGTCCAAAGGATGAGGTAAGGATGTCACGCTGGGTGTAGGGAGACATCCAGCGCAAGATGAAGAGAGGGAGGGGGGAAGGAATCCCTGATGCTAAGGCCAAAAGGGGAGATGGTGACCCCTAGATAGACTAGCGCTGACACCTGGCTCCCCTAATGTCCCTATACAGTTTTAGCAACTGTCGCCGAATGGGATACCTGAACTAGCTTTCCCTGGATTACAACTATGCAGGGATCAGAGCAGGTCATCACTAGTTAGTCCGGCTACCAACTACAGAAACACACTAGGGAAACAAACAAAGAAGGAAGAGATACACTTAGCTTGAGCAGATCTAAGCAGCAAACCAACAGACTCCAGGAAACACTGATTTGAGCTAAGATGCAACCAGAAACACCTGAACAGCTATCACCAGCAGTGCATCCTGGGAGCCAAGATGTATAAGTAGGCAACTGAAGAGAGGATCCGCTGGGTCCTAGTGACCTCCAGCTATCACTAGGACAGAGATACCTCTTAAAGGGACAGAGACATTATTTAGGATTTTGACTGTTTGGCCAAACACTGCTACCTTCTGTGAGTGACTGTCACGCGCTTACTTTCCGCTGACATCGCTGGATGCTGCTGTATGTGTTGTTTTCCTTTAAGGGCTGCATGAGGGATTGGTGTGAACGTCCTGACTCCTGTATTGTGCTCTAGAGCTGCATTCACTATTATGGTCAGCTGCTGGTTGAGTGGTTGAAGTGTGACTCACCTGGAATCCCCTTCCCCTGGCTTTAAATAGCTTTCCCTCTCCTCTGTCAGACGCCGTTTATAGAGTTAGTTGGCTCTTGGTTATTGAGCTGAGAAGAAGTCTTGCTGCTGTGCTGAAGCCTCTCCTCGGGTTTTATTGCCATGGGAGAAGCTGTGATCCCTGACCCGTGGGTGGAGGTAAGGGCCCTCAGCCTAAGGCTAATCAGGAGTTTAGGGTACAGGGTGGCGGCTCGGAACTCCTCACCATCAGAGGTACCTCCAAGATCAGGGAAAGCCAGGGACCCCAGCATCAAGGTCAGATTAGGCTCTCCTGGCTCCCCTTTGCCTATCACACCATCAAGTTACCGGATTCCCTCACCTCCCAAGCATGATAGGGACCTCAACAGCCTCATCCGTGCCTCCAGATACACCCATGACAAAGGAGTTTGGAGGCTTCTGACTGGCGGGTGTCAGTAGGGATATTATGTCGGCAAAGAGAAAGTGAAGAAGAAGCCAGGTAGAGAATTGGTCAATGAAGGCAGTGGCTGAGCCCAGTGGTCGGTATATGACGGCCATTTGGAGATTGGAGGGGGAGTAAATACGGACAGAGTGAACCACGAAAGAAGGAAGGATTAGGGAGGGTGAGGGGTGGATTGGGTTGAAGGGACAGTAGAAAGAAGGAAACCCACTCCTCCGCCATGTCTGATGCCAGAACAAGGAGTTTGGGTAAAGTGGAGGCCGCCATAACTCAGTGCAGCAGGGGAGGCCATGTCAGGGGGCGTCAGCCAGGTCTCAGTGAGGAACAGGAAAAAAAGGTTGCAGGAGGTAAAGAGGTCGTGGATCACGTTGCAGACGGAGCAGGCATTTCAAAATGCTCCAGAGAGAGGAAGCAGGGGCGTGGGGGTCAGTGGTACAGGTTTTACGTGTGAGGGACTGCGGTAGTTTCTTTTAAGGTACCGTCACACGTAGCAATATTGCCGCCATATGGCTGGCAATTTGACGTGAGCGCGCTTGTTCCAGACACTTTTTTGCACATCGCCGTTGCCCTGTCACACATAGAGATCTCGCGTGCGATGTTTGGCGATCCTGCGTTCCGGAAATCGCCTGGCACACACCGTAAGCAAATTCACATTCCTACCTCGTCGACATATTGCTGCATTGCTGCGTCACACGCCACCACCGCCTCAGCGATGTGGGCGCAGAGTGTGAGTACGGCGAGGAGACAGGCGTGCCAGAGTGTTTTTCACCGCGCCCCTACCACTCCAATTGGCCGATACAACTGTGTAACCATTGGTCAGCCTTGTCAGGATGTCTGCGCACTACATGACGCATGTGTCCTTTCTACTATATCGCTCTTCAAATGTGGCGCCTTAGCCATGGCCAGCCAATGGGAACACAGGAGCGACCACCAATCGCGGCAGACGGGACGAGCCAAACAGAACGCTCAGGCACGCCTCTGGAATTGCTTCCAAATGGTCAGAGCTCACTTTCTACATCGCTATTGCCCAGTCACAGGCCAAGATGCACAGAAATTGCCTGGTGGTTATCGCCTGACTTCACTGCAGTGCAGGGCGGCCAGGCGACGCTCCACCGGCGATCTCACGCCGTAATATCTCCCTATCTCACGCCACTACGCACAGGCGATGTGGTTCCAACAAAAAAAAGAAAGGGTGAGGATTAGTGGGATATTTTGAGGCGGGGGCAGGATTGGGGGATATATCACCAGCAGTGAGAAGAAGCAGCGAAAGGGAAAGCAGCTGGGTGAAGGAGAGTGACTGGCTTGTATTATATTTTAGTAGGAGAGGTCTGAGGTTAAGGAGCAGGTCTGCAGATAAAGCAAGGTAGGGGGATAAGAGAGAAGGGGAGAGAGTTATTATACACTGATATGTGGTGCTGCTCCCTTTTCTATGCCTTTCCTTTCCCTTTTAGCATACAGCTTTCTCCATGGCATGAATACACAATAGTGACTGCAGCTAGCTGTATACACAATAGAGCCTGCTGCTGGCTGAATAGACAATAGAGACTGTTTCTTCTGGCTGTATACACAATAGAGAATACACAATAGAGACTGCTTTGGGATGTATACACAATAGAGATGCTGCTGGCTGTATGCACAATAGAGACTGCTGGCTGTATGCACAATAGAGACTGATGGCCGCATGCACAATAGAGCTGATGGCTCCATATCTTATATGCACAGCATCTTGAAAACACAAATCCACCATATATACATACAGTATACATATATATATATATATATATATATATATATATATATATATATATATATATATATATATATACACAGACACACTGTAATACAGGATATATTGTGGACCTGAATATAGAGTCTAGTGTTGTGTGAAGACAGACACACGGTCAGACATCATACTTGCCAGCAGCAGCTCCAGCGTTCAAATCCTGCTGGTGCCGCGCTCTGTGAGGTGACTTCCTGTTTGCACCGCGAATGGCAGGCTATTGGGTGCATGCGCAGTACAAAGTTGACCAAGCCTGACGTTACTAAAGATGTCAATCTCGGCCAGTCGTGCCCCCTCTGGGGCAAACTTTAAATACTCTTGAACCTGCTTTTTGTTCAGCAATGGAGTCTTTTATACAGCTGTTTTGAGTGTATTGAACTAAAAGTGCCACCTTCAGCGGCACCTATGCTGCATTTTAAGAAGGTGGCTATGATCCCCTGACTCCACCGTTAACCTAATAAATTTGTTTTAAAAATCTCCTGCCCTGTAAGATAATTATTACTTACCAATCAGATGGGCTTGTGACGCACACCAGGGGCCAGGGTTACTCCCGGTTTAGACAGGCGATTCTTCTCCTTCCTTGTCACGGGTGGACCGCGCCTGCCGGTAGTGGGGCCCGGTGTAGTGCAGATCAAAATTGAGGACGTCTTACGGGAACAGATTAAAGGGGGGTTTAATTTGTTTTCTTCGTGACGCCACCTATGAGTAGATTCGGTAAGGGCTACCGACGCTGCGGGACCTCCCGGGGTGATGGACAGCAGCAAGATGTTACGCTCCCCACAGGCTGAGCGGTGATCCCCGGGGGCTGGAGCTGCTCAAGATGTTGTGCGGCAGCTGCGGTTACCTTTAGTTAATGACGGACAGTTCATAAGGAGACACGGACACAGATAGTCTCTGCAACGGTTCTTTACTGTAACCAGCAGGCAGTACATGGCTTACAGTGGTTGAGTAGAAGACCGGGTGGACTTAGCAGTGATAGTGCTCCTCAGAGATCCGCAGTGTACCTCCTTTCTACCTCCTTAGCTTCTCTTGCCAGCGTCGCCCAGGAATACCAGGTCGGGTACGGGGAGGCTGCTTCAATGCCCTATCCATGATGTACGTTCTGGATTCTTTGGGGAGCCTTGGGTCCCTCAGTGGGTACACCGCTGGTTAGACAACTGGAAACTGGCTGGTGGTGGGGTGCTCCTATAAAGCTGCTCCTCCACGGGGCTGGTTCGCGTGGCAGAGGTGAACTGCTGCCAGCTTCGGTACCAGTGAACCGGCTGTGAGTTGTGGGCACGGGAGTCTTTTGGGAACCCGTGTAGAAATGCCCATTCCCGGTGGTTAAGGCCTCAGGTGCGGACACCCGACCGGTGACGGCCCAGGGGCCCGCACGAGGTGCGGAGCCCCCGCTCCTCTCCAAGTTCTGTGTTCTAGGCTCTAGATCCTTGGCTCGACTTTGTTCCAACTCTCTAGATTCTTGTGTGTTCTATTTCACTACCCTAACACTCCACCCACCAGGACCTATGATTGGTCCCCTGTTCTAGGTGTTGTATGTTGGGTTGGATCTCAGAGTTAACTATTGCACTGCTTTGTCTAGAGAATATTGCGGCTGCAATACTCCCTTGTGACGCACTCGTTGCGGGGCGCCACACTCCCCCTTGGTTAAATCAGCTTGTCCCCAAGCGTCAAACTACTCACATTACAGAGGTTTTTACATTTTTATACATATATATGACACACTTTTATTAACATAGAAAAACAGGTAAAGGTATGCTTTGGTGATATAAGCAAAGAAACAGGTAATCACTTTGTGCGGACTCGGCGGGCGGTCGGCTGTACTTTAACTAGAGTCCAGGCTGTAGCCGCAAGATCACACAGTCAGTGATTAACGGTAACAGAGTCATTGATGAAGTTCAAGTTTTAAAGTCACTGGCTCTGAGGGTGATGGCGTACCCGGATAGCAAACCACCCATCTGCACAAGCATAGCGCTCGTAGGTGATAATATCGCCCCGGTATAGGTCGCGATCGGGATGTCCTCTTGGCAAGTTGGACTCAACGTCCCGGCGCCCCACAAACACCTCCTCATTCAAACCCACCTCCCAAGCGAACCCCCACCCGGTATTTAAGTTAAAGGTGGAAATTCTACCTTCACGGCGGAGTTCATCAGGCAGCGGCGGCTGGCGGCGAGCCTCGGCACGGGCCTCCATGTTGGCACGTTCTCGGGCTTGCCACTCCTCTCGTCGTCTCTGGCGTACATCTCCGTCGTTACGGCTCGGGGTGTAAAGATGAGTAACGGAGCTGGTGGTTTGGCGGGAAGCTTGAACTTGGCGGGCTGTCTGTATCGGAACCCGGTGGAACGGCACAGGGGAAGGTGTCGGCAGTGCACCCGACCAGTGTACCCGAGCTGTGTGCCCGGAAGGAAGTTCTTTGTTGTCTCCCCAAGCGAACCCGGTGTCGAAATCCTCAGCGGTGCTGTGGGTCTCGTCGTCATCCTCTCCGACCTCTTCCTCGATGACCACATCAGGCTGCTCGATGATGAAAGACGTTAAAGCTTGTTCCGTTGTACAACAGGGCGGTGGTGCTGCGGATCCTTCCGTAGGGACGTCCTGCAGGGCTTCCAGGCTGCCTGCCTCTTCATCTGTTTCCGCAGGTAAAGGTGTTTCAATCCCGGTTACCCGGTAGGCCTCGGCAATGGCAAGGGAAGCCTCCGGTACGGGGATAAAACAGGCGACTGTCTCTGTAGTGGTGAAACATGTCGCGGGTTCCTCAGTGGGAACCTGGTAGAGATCTAATTCTTCCATGGAGCGTGTTATGAGCTCCGGCTCAAGAACGGAATCGGTTGCGATGTTGGTCGCTGGAACGGGTCGAGTTGCGGCCTCACCGGAATGACACAGTCTATTGGCTCAGGTGACGGAGCAGGACAGGTGTCACGTGCTACGGACGGACTACTCACGTGGACCCACTGGACCGCGTAAAGCGGATGCTGACACCGGGTGATAGAGAGGCAGACACGTACCGTAGAGTCAACGGGTTTATTAAACAGAACTATAACACAGAAACACACGCCCCTGGAGAGGGCCACAAGGCCGCAACACTGGAGACCCAGCGAGGGAGACCCCGGAGCGCTTGACCCCTGTACAGGGATACCGCCGGGATCAGCCTCGAAGGGGCCAATGCAACGGACACAAGTGTTCAACCGACCCCAGGCGACGTGGTAACAAAACAGAATCGAGAATATAACGAGAGACGGAAAGCAGGAACACGGGGAACTAGGAACGCAGGGAGATCCAGGAACACGGAGAGATCCAGGAACCAGGGAGATCCAGGAACACGGAGAGATCCAAGAACCAGGGAGATCCAGAAACACAGAGAGATCCAAGAACCAGGGAGATCCAGGACCACGGGGGATCCGGAGCCGGGCGAGAACCAGCGATCAGCTTGGAGGGAACCAGGAGGACGTCCAGGAACACGGTGATCAACCGGGAGCCGGCAGGAACAAGATCTGGAGGAGGTAACACGGAAAGATCAGGTAACAGACCAAACGAGGAGCGACCTGACAGACCAGAAGTGGCAACTTCCCCAAGGGGAAGGTAGAAGTTGCCCTGGCCCCGACTGATTGCAAACAGGAGGTTTAAATCAGGACAGGGCAGGGCTGATTGGCCGGGCACAGGGGCTTGGTGATTGGCTGGAGGGAGGAGCCAGATCCCTGCAGTCTCTCCAGCAGAACCTGAGTAGGAGACCGTTTCATGAGTACTAGCAGTGGTACCAGGAGTGAGAGGAGCAATGTTGCTCCAGCAGAGGGTATAAGGGCAGCAGGCCGCAGGCACGGGCGGCAGACCCCCGAGGGGTAACAGTACCCCCCCCTCTACGCCCCCCTCCCCAGACGGAAACTGGGCGGGAACCTGCGCAGCAGGCGCGGGGTAAGGACCTCCGCCTCCTTGGTCCTGGGGCACCGTCCGGGGCAGAGGGGTCTCGAGGGCAGTGGCATGGGCGTCATGGGACGAGCACAGGAGAAACCGGATGTCGGTAGGGACACCGGCAGGCGGCAGGACGCCGTCAGGGACACCGGCAGGCGGCAGGACGCCGTCAGGGACACCGGCAGGCGGCAGGACGCCGTCAGGGACACCGGCAGGCGGCAGGACGCCGTCAGGGACACCGGCAGGCGGCAGGACGCCGTCAGGGACACCGGCAGGCGGCAGGACGCCGTCAGGGACACCGGCAGGCAAGACGTCATCAGGGACACCAGCAGGCAAGACGCCATCAGGGACACCAGCAGGCAAGACGTCATCAGGGACGTCATCAGGGACACCGACAGGCAAGACGTCATCAGGGACAGCGACAGGCAAGACGTCATCAGGGACACCGACAGGCAAGACGTCATCAGGGACACCGACAGGCAGGACGTCATCAGGGACACCGACAGGCAGGACGTCATCGGGGACACCGACAGGCAGGACGTCATCGGGGACACCGACAGGCAGGGCGACATCAGGGACCCCGAGCGGCAGGACACCCACCGGATCAAGGCTGGAGACTCCCCAGGAACACGGAGGAGGAGCCGGTCCAGGAACAAGACACGATGGGACGGTACCTGGGTCTCTTGTCGTGCTCGGTAGGCTGGCAAGCCAATCATCCAAAGAGGACACCTGGGAAGCCATCTGAGTCTGTAGCTCACGCAGAAGGTCCCACTCCTGGTGGAGACTCAGCACCTGAGAAAAGAGAGTGGGATCAACAGTAGAGGGCGCCCCCAAGACTGTGGGTGCCCGGCGGGGAGTCCTTCTCCGACTGCTGCGGGTGCAGGGAGAAGAGGACGCTCGGGCCACTAACGACTGGAAAAGCGCCGTAACCCGGTCGTGACTCTGGTGGAGTGCGGTCAGCTCTCTTTTGACATCAAACCTGGCGTCAGCGGAGTCCATGGCCAGGGCAAAATCTGTCACGTGCTACGGACGGACTACTCACGTGGACCCACTGGACCGCGTAAAGCGGATGCTGACACCGGGTGATAGAGAGGCAGACACGTACCGTAGAGTCAACGGGTTTATTAAACAGAACTATAACACAGAAACACACGCCCCTGGAGAGGGCCACAAGGCCGCAACACTGGAGACCCAGCGAGGGAGACCCCGGAGCGCTTGACCCCTGTACAGGGATACCGCCGGGATCAGCCTCGAAGGGGCCAATGCAACGGACACAAGTGTTCAACCGACCCCAGGCGACGTGGTAACAAAACAGAATCGAGAATATAACGAGAGACGGAAAGCAGGAACACGGGGAACTAGGAACGCAGGGAGATCCAGGAACACGGAGAGATCCAGGAACCAGGGAGATCCAGGAACACGGAGAGATCCAAGAACCAGGGAGATCCAGAAACACAGAGAGATCCAAGAACCAGGGAGATCCAGGACCACGGGGGATCCGGAGCCGGGCGAGAACCAGCGATCAGCTTGGAGGGAACCAGGAGGACGTCCAGGAACACGGTGATCAACCGGGAGCCGGCAGGAACAAGATCTGGAGGAGGTAACACGGAAAGATCAGGTAACAGACCAAACGAGGAGCGACCTGACAGACCAGAAGTGGCAACTTCCCCAAGGGGAAGGTAGAAGTTGCCCTGGCCCCGACTGATTGCAAACAGGAGGTTTAAATCAGGACAGGGCAGGGCTGATTGGCCGGGCACAGGGGCTTGGTGATTGGCTGGAGGGAGGAGCCAGATCCCTGCAGTCTCTCCAGCAGAACCTGAGTAGGAGACCGTTTCATGAGTACTAGCAGTGGTACCAGGAGTGAGAGGAGCAATGTTGCTCCAGCAGAGGGTATAAGGGCAGCAGGCCGCAGGCACGGGCGGCAGACCCCCGAGGGGTAACAACAGGTGGTAGGCGAGGGTGAGGCGGTCGAGAAGCTGGTGACGTCGTCGGGGCTTGGAGAAGCTGCACCCGGTCGGCTCTGCTGCATCGCATGGTGTAGTCGTCTGCCTAGGGTCGCGCTCCAGCTGCGAATCGTCCATTCCACTGTCTCTAGTAACCGCACCCGGAGGTCTTGTAGAGCCTCTAGCCAGAAGTCGGGGCTGCCATCTATGGTAAGGGCAGGATCCGGACCCGGTTGGCTCATGGCTGCTCTGGCCTCCGCCTCGACCTCCCGCATCAGGTCTTGGAGTCTCATGCTGGCCATTCTTCTTTGGAGGGAAACCACACCCGATCAACCGGTAAGACGTTCTGGTTGAGCTGGTCAAGAATTCCGTCTGTGTGTCTATGTATGACACTCCCATCTCCTCTGGGCTTTTGTAGTCCAATCGTGGGAAAAGTCTTTGGGGTCCGCCCCCATGGTTGATTCGAGCAATCAGGGCGGACAAAGAGTTTGGCGCCTTTTGTCTTTAGCCCTCCCACGATGAGGGGGGGGGTTGACTCACTCCTGGGCTTCACGTGGCGGCTTCTTGTGGCGGGAACGCCATCTTGGGCGCCATCTTGACCCAATGGTGTAAAGGCGGGAAAGTTCTTTTAGGGACGAACAAAGTCCAATTGTAGACAATAAAGTCCAGTTTAAGCACAATATACCCGTTGGGTAACGGGCCTGCTCGTATCCTGTTCGTGACGCCATTTTCTGACGCACACCAGGGGCCAGGGTTACTCCCGGTTTAGACAGGCGATTCTTCTCCTTCCTTGTCACGGGTGGACCGCGCCTGCCGGTAGTGGGGCCCGGTGTAGTGCAGATCAAAATTGAGGACGTCTTACGGGAACAGATTAAAGGGGGGTTTAATTTGTTTTCTTCGTGACGCCACCTATGAGTAGATTCGGTAAGGGCTACCGACGCTGCGGGACCTCCCGGGGTGATGGACAGCAGCAAGATGTTACGCTCCCCACAGGCTGAGCGGTGATCCCCGGGGGCTGGAGCTGCTCAAGATGTTGTGCGGCAGCTGCGGTTACCTTTAGTTAATGACGGACAGTTCATAAGGAGACACGGACACAGATAGTCTCTGCAACGGTTCTTTACTGTAACCAGCAGGCAGTACATGGCTTACAGTGGTTGAGTAGAAGACCGGGTGGACTTAGCAGTGATAGTGCTCCTCAGAGATCCGCAGTGTACCTCCTTTCTACCTCCTTAGCTTCTCTTGCCAGCGTCGCCCAGGAATACCAGGTCGGGTACGGGGAGGCTGCTTCAATGCCCTATCCATGATGTACGTTCTGGATTCTTTGGGGAGCCTTGGGTCCCTCAGTGGGTACACCGCTGGTTAGACGACTGGAAACTGGCTGGTGGTGGGGTGCTCCTATAAAGCTGCTCCTCCACGGGGCTGGTTCGCGTGGCAGAGGTGAACTGCTGCCAGCTTCGGTACCAGTGAACCGGCTGTGAGTTGTGGGCACGGGAGTCTTTTGGGAACCCGTGTAGAAATGCCCATTCCCGGTGGTTAAGGCCTCAGGTGCGGACACCCGACCGGTGACGGCCCAGGGGCCCGCACGAGGTGCGGAGCCCCCGCTCCTCTCCAAGTTCTGTGTTCTAGGCTCTAGATCCTTGGCTCGACTTTGTTCCAACTCTCTAGATTCTTGTGTGTTCTATTTCACTACCCTAACACTCCACCCACCAGGACCTATGATTGGTCCCCTGTTCTAGGTGTTGTATGTTGGGTTGGATCTCAGAGTTAACTATTGCACTGCTTTGTCTAGAGAATATTGCGGCTGCAATACTCCCTTGTGACGCACTCGTTGCGGGGCGCCACACTTGCTTGCACTTTGGTCCACCATGCCTCTCTTGCCGTCCATCAAGCCTCTTCTCTTCTGAATGACTTGAACACCTCCTGCTTTAACCAATGTTCCTCTCTGACACCTGTGCAGATGCCTCTCGGCTTGTGCGGGTGCACTTCAAGAAATAATTGCATAAAAACAATGTGGACTTTGCTGTATTTTTAGTAGCTAGTCAGGTACAACTAGGCAGCTGCGGGCTGCAAACCACCCCTAGCTGTCTATTTGTACCTGGCTGTCAACCAAAAGTATGTGGAAGCTTCACAACATATTTTTTTGTAATTAATGTAATTGTTGTATGTTCTGTCTGCAGTAGGGTAGAGCAAAGTGCGCAGGTGCGAGATACACATCCTGCTGTATGTATAAAGCAGAACACTTAGCAGCAAGATATCTCGCGCCTGCAGGTCGCACATGCGTACTACAGTTTTACGCTCCGCCTGCAGTAGGGCAGAGCACAGTGCGCCTGCACAAGTCGAGAGGCATCTGCACAGGCATCAGAGAGGAAAATTGAAAGTGGGTAACGCAGGAGGCATTATCCACATCATTCACAAGAAGAGGTGATCGGACCATATAAAAAGTGTGATGGACGCAAGAGAGGTATGTTGGACCGAACTGTAAGCAAGACCATCTGACCGGTAGGTAATAATTATTATACAGTGCAGGAGAGGAGCCTCAGCCTGTGAGCAGTGGGGGAGGCTGGAGAGGACCCTCAGCCTGTGAGCAGTGGAGAAAACCGGGGAGGAGCCTTAGCCTGTAAGCAGTGGAGGAGGCCAGGTAGGAGCCTCAACCTGTGAGTAGTGGAGGAGGTCGGGGAGGAACCTCAGACTGTGAGCAGTGTAGGAGGTCGGGGAGGAACCTCAGCCTGTGAGCAGTGAGGCAGGCCGGAAAGGAGCCTAAGCCTGTGAGCAGTGGGGGAGACCAGAGAGGAGCCTCAACCTGTGAGCAGTAGGGGAGGCCAGAGAGGAGCCTCAACCTGTGAGCAGTGGGGGAGGCCAGAGAGGAGCCTCAACCTGTGAGCAGTGGGGGAGACCAGAGAGGAGCCTCAACCTGTGAGCAGTGGGGTAGGTCAGAGAAGAGCCTCATCCTGTGAGCAGAGGGGGAGGCTGGAAAGGATCCTAAACCTGTGAGCAGTGGGGGAGGCCAGAGAGGAGCCTAAACCTGTGAGCAGTGGGTTAGGTCAGAGAAGAGTCTCATCCTGTGAGCCGAGGGGGAGGCTGGAAAGAAGTCTCTGCCTGTGAGCAGAGGGAAGCCAGAGAGGAATCCCAACCTGTGAGCAATGGGGAAGGCCGGAGAGGAACCCCAGCCTGTGAGCAGTGGGGAAGGCCAGGGAGGAACCCCAGCCTGTGAGCAGTGGGGAAGTCCAGGGAGGAACCCCAGCCTGTGAGCAGTGGGGAAGGCCAGGGAGGAACCCCAGCCTGTGAGCAGTGGGGAAGTCCAGGGAGGAACCCCAGCCTGTGAGCAGTGGGGAAGTCCAGGGAGGAACCCCAGCCTGTGAGCAGTGGGGAAGGCCAGACCTTATTGTATCCTGGTAATTGAGGCCTCCTGATAGTGATGTCCTGCACAGAACCGATCCATATATGATGGCCTATAGCCACACTGCAGACCTGACCCCCACTTGCCGTGCACACTTGGTTTTAGCTCGCTGTTCTTTCTGTATTGTTTTTGGCAAATCTTGACAGCTGTTCACAGGCAGCTATCATGCCCTGTCCACAGGCATTGTTAGTTACAAGCACCACCTGCTTGGGCCTTTTCCGCCTTTTGCTAGCCTGGTGCAGTACCATTAGGTCACATACACAACATGTTCAGTATTATATGTCAGTATTTACAGTATTTTACCTCTGTATTTGTAGCCAAAACCAGGAGTGTGTGACAAATGCAGAACTGGTTTCTATTATACTTTTCTTCTGATTGTCCTGCTCTTGGTTTTGGCTACAAATACTGAGGTAAAAAACTCACAAAATACTCACTGTGTGCATGAGACCTTACAAATACTGAGGTAAAAAACTCATCAAATACTCAGCGTGTGCACGAGACCTTACAGATACTGAGGTAAAAACTCACAAAATACTCACTGTGTGCATGAGACCTTACAAATACTGAGGTAAAAAACTCACCAAATACACAACGTGTGCACGAGACCTTACAGATACTGAGGTAAAAACTCACCAAATACTCACTGTGTGCATGAGGCCTTACAAATACTGAGGTAAAAACTTAGGCTGGCTTCACATCACGACATGGACAGGCACAGATCTGTGCCAACAGATGCCACTGATGCCCACGGATCTGTGTTTTCCACGGATCCATCATCATTTAGCAGAGATAGAGCTGTACCTTGCTTCTGACATGCGCATTACAGCAAATTGGATCTGTTTTACGGATCAGAGATACATACACTCCCATGTTATGCAACGTGGAAGGCAACGGATCCGTTACGGATCCGTGGTGCCTGATTTCAGTCAGGGAGACAAAAATCGTAACAGCCTACGTTTTTGGTTCCGAGACAAAATCGGGGGGGGGGGGGAATCACAGCTGGTCAATCCCCGGTCCCGTGCCCTGGACCCTCAATGGGGGGAATGGTGGTGGATAAGGGGATTGTTAACGTGACGCCACCTATGGTACCTGGTAATGGGTATACCAGCGCTGCAGCCGGCCGCTAAGGTGATGGTGGGTGCAGCAGAGTATGGAACAGCTCCCCACAGGTGGAGCTTTACCTCAGGGCAGCGGGGATGATGAGGGGAGTAGTAGTTGCATCTTTGCAGACAAGGCGGTGAATTGCAGTGGTTAGACAGGCACACAGACACACAGGGATTTTTGCTTCGGTACCTTTTACCTTCTTTCTCCACTTGCCTCCGACCCTTTTCCTAGGGAGCGCACAGCAGTCAGTGGTCACTGATCCTGGTCCAGGATCCTTCCCAGCGACCAGCTCCTCCGTCTCCTCTCTCTTCCCTCTCACTGCAGACTCTAGACTGACTCCTGGGACTGACTAACTCCTCCCCTCAGGCCTGGATGTTCTTAAAGGGGAACTGACTTAAGGCAGCCGGTAGAGCTCCCCTTCAGGTCTCGGGTGGAAGGTGTGGTGTGCTGTGCTAACCAAGGTGTAATTCCCTCTTGCACCGGTGGATCCTGTGGCAGTCCCTTGCAGGGGTGCCACATCCCCCCCCTAGTTAAATACAGTCCTCCGGGACTGAAACATTTTTCCATAACACACCATAACTATTTACATTTGATTATTGAACAAAGTCTTATAAATGAAAAATTTACAAAAACCAGGTATAAATAAGAAAACGGGTAACCAGTCCATGCAGCGCTAGTCCATCCGCTGCAGGCTGTTTAAAGGGTGTTTGAACAGGGATTTGCCACTACCAGTCCTGTGGCTATGGTCCATTTTTGAAAAAAAGAAAAGGGAAACATTCAAAAGTCCAACAGGTCAAGTCTCTGTTGGCTTAAAGTTCAAAAACACAACAACAAACAATACAGGTGCCTTAGCGTAGGAGTCCTAGGTACTGTAGGGGCCTCTACCGGGTCATAAGCGCTGTAGGCCTCCTGGCCCTGGGGTCACCTATTGACCAAGATTTTGCTCTCCCTAGACAGCTCCTTACGCCAACTCCTGTCACCCCTCTTTCTGGTGTTGTGTACCTGGTCTGGTTGTTTCTGCCTACTCTTCACCCTTTTCTGTACATTGGCATTATTAACATATATGCATTCTGAACATATTTATATTTCCCCATATTTTACAATTTATTCTCTGTACCTGAGTGGTGGGTGTCCTAGATTGACACGTGTTGACCTACGTAATTCCGGTGTAGGATTGGTGAGAGTGGGTCTATGTGTCACTGGTAAACTGGGTAGCAGTCTGCGACTACCTGATCTCACAGTAGGAATGGCAGGTACACCGATTGCAGGGATCTCTGGTTCCGGTACAACTGGTGGTTCTTGTACTCTACTGATGGTGGAAACATTAATGTTGGGATTAGATATGTACCTTCTATTTGAGGCCAATCTGCTGGTAACTCTCCAATGATTGTCTGGAATGTCTTTGGCTTCTCTTTTTGTTCTGGCTGAAGCTGTTGAGGGCACTTCTTCAAATGATCTCTGGACACTGTTGCTGTTGTTTCACCATTATCTTTGCTGATTAAATAGGTTTTCTGCTTGTCAAAATTGGATGGTAACACAGTGTATGGTTCTTTCTCCCATTGTCATCTAGCTTGTGCATTCTTCTTTTTCTCTTCAAATCCAATTTACCTGGTGTTAAGGGCATTCCTTGTGCACTTTTGTTGAAGTTGGTTTCTTGTCTTCCTCTAGATTTTTCCAGACTTCTCTCAACGCATTCTTGGATTTTCTGGCATTGTTCTTTTCTACAAGTGTCCCAATCTGCATCTGTAGTCTCTTCTTCAGGAACTACTATGTCTATTTCAAAGTCTACTGGCAATTTTCCTGGTCTTGCTCTCATGAGGTATGCAGAGGTACAATTTGTTGAGCTTACTGGGATGTTGTTGTAGATGTCAACTAGATCTGGCAACTTCTCTGGCCATTGGTTTCGTCTTCTAAGAGTTTTCAGCATTTCAATTACCACGTGATTCATCTTTTCGCACATTCCATTAGTTTGAGGATGATTAACACGTGGTGCGTATTTTCTTGCATCCGTATAGGCGACAGAATTCTTGAAATATTTCAGCTTCAAAGGCAGGTCCTTGGTCTGTCAATACCTGGTCTGGATAACTGTCACGGGTGGCACGGATGACAGGGTGGAGGCCACGCGCAGACGATCCCAGCGGGTGGCCCACCAGCCATAATGGGGGAGGATGGTCCGTCTCTTTCAGGGGCATTTACCTTCTGTGTAGATGGAGAGAGGGTGTGATGGGATCTCGCTGTTATGGGGGGACGGCTGTGGAGGTCTTGTGCTCGGTCTGGTTTTATCCACCAATATGGTGGGTCACTAGGACCCAGCAGATTCCTTCCACCTTTATAAGGAAGTTCATTACCCTTCCTCGGTGCAGGTGATAGTTCCTTGTGCACTCATTATCCTTGCTCCAGCAGACGCTGAGGTTGTGGAGGTTGCTGAGTTCTGCTGTCAGATAAGTGTTTCCTTTTCCCTAATGTCTGTCTTCCCTGGTGTTTGTCTTTAGTTGATAGTGGAGGGGTCTAGTGAACCTCTCCATCTGATCCTTAGATAAGATAGTGCTAGGATCAGAGAGGGACGAGGTTCGTGGTCGGCGACAGTTGAGGAGACTGTATAGGGACGTTAGGGCAGACAGGGTCAGCCCTAGGAAGTCTAGGGGTTACCGTCTCCTTCTTGTGCCCTTAGCGTTAGGGACTCCTTATTCCCCCCCCCCGTCGTTATCCTACGCTGGGTGTCTTCCCTACTCCCAGCGTGACAATAACCATGGGGTCTGCAGAAATAAGCTTGAAATGTTCTTGCTGCTGTCTCAGCTGTTAAGTCTTTTACCGGAGCTACCACAAGGAATCTGGAATAGTGGTCTATCATGGTAAGAGCATAGGTGTAGCCTGATTTGCTGGGTGCGAGTTTGACATGATCTAAGGCTACCAGTTCTAATGGTTGTTTGGTGACAATAGGCTGGAGTGGTGCTTTCTGGCTGTTACGGTCTCTTCTTCTTAATGAGCATGGTCCACAATATTTACACCATCTCTCTATGGAAGACCTCATGCTGATCCAATAGAATCTTTCACGTAACAGTATTTCCAATTTTCTCCATCCAAAGTGTCCCGCTCCATCGTGGTACGCTTCCAATGTCATTTGGACATCTCTCTTTGGAACCACAACTTGCCATACCATTTCATGTGTTCTTGGGTTGATGTACCGTCTGCACAGTTGACCTTGATAGATGAATAACATGCTTCTTTCTTTCCACAGGTGTTGTGCCTCTAGTGGAGCATTCTTTTCAAGTTGGGAATCCGGTTGGGTTATCAACTTCTTTACAAGGCTCACTGCCGGATCACTGTCTTGAGTCTCCTTCCATCCATAGTGAGGCAACGGGTTTAGTTCAACAGTCTGATGGTTCTGGTAGATGTGATCTTCAGCAATTTTCCATTTTCTACTTTTATGGAAAGCTGGGAGTTCTATTTCCTCTAAGTCATCCTCTTCTTCTTCAATTCCTTGTAGATGTACTTGAGGGTTTCTGGAGAGGGCATCAGCATTTGCGTTGTTGCGGCCTGCTCGGTATTTGATAGTAAAGTCATAGTTTGATAGTCGGGCCACCCAATGTTGTTCCAATGCACCAAGCTTCGCTGTATCCAGATGTGTTAATGGGTTATTATCCGTGTAGATGGTGAATTTCGAAGCTGCGAGGTAATGCTTGAATCTTTCGGTTATAGCCCAGACCAAGGCCAGGAACTCCAACTTAAAGGAACTGTAGTTTTCCGGGTTCCTCTCGGTGGGTCGAAGTTTTCTGCTGGCGTCGGCAATTACTCGCTCTCTACCATCTTGAATCTGGGAAAGGACTGCTCCCAGACCTACATTACTTGCGTCAGTGTAAAGGACGAATGGTAGGTTATAATCGGGGTAAGGCAGGATTTCCTCACCGGTCAGAGCCTGCTTCATCCGTTGGAAGGTATTTTCTTGTTCCTCACCCCAGTCCAATGGTGCCTCTGAAGATCTTCTCTTCTTAGATTGGCCTACCAGAAGATCTTGTAGGGGCGCTGCCATCTTTGTGTTGTGAATCTTCTATAGTACCCAACCAAACCTAACAACTGACGTACCTCGGTGACGGTGGTTGGTCTCTGCCAATCCTGGAAAGCTGTCACTTTTTCCCGGTCTGGTGCTACTCCATCTGCGCTGACCACATGTCCCAGGGCAGCGGGGATGGATGAGGGGAGTAGTAGTTGCGTCCTTGCAGACAAGGCGGTGAATTGCGGCGGTTAGACAGGCACACAGACTGGTGACTTTTACTGGTGACAGGGTAACAGGTACAGTCCAGAGTAATAACCAGGTCCCCGGAGCAACTTGGGACTTCCACCTTAGAAAGTTATGAGGCCTCCTCTGTCTTTGTGCTCTGTGGTGTGGGGTAAGACCTGCCTGAGCCTGAGCCTGAACCCACCGCTTCTTCTCCCTCTCTGGGCTTTGTCCTAAACTGACAATGAGGTCCTTCTGTGGGGTCCCTGTTTCTCCTATGGCCCCTGGTCCTATTCTTAGTCAGTTTAGCGTCTCTTACTTTGTTTTCCTCAGGGCTGAACTTCTCCTGAGTCTTCCAGGCTTTTGCTGTAGCACTAAAAGCGGCGTCAGACTCCGGTGTCCGGGTATACTAAAGGGCTGTAGTAACCGGTTCCCTTTCTTAGTTCCTTCTTTCTCCACTTGCCTCCGACCCTTTCCCTAGGGTGCACATAGCGGTCAGTGGTCCCTGGTCCTGGGCCTGGATCTCTCCCAGCAACGAGCTCCTCCGTCTCCTCTCTCTTTCCTCTCACTGCAGACTCTAGACTGACTCCTGGGACTGACTAACTCCTCCCCTCAGGCCTGGATGTTCTTAAAGGGGAACGGACTTAAGGCAGCCAGTACAGCTCCCCCTTCAGGTCTGGGGTGGAAGGTGGTGTGTGCTGTGCTAACCAAGGTGTAAGTCCCTCCTTGCACCGGTGGACCCTGTGGCAATCCCCCGCAGGGGTGCTACACAGAAGGGACAGCGTAATTATATAGTAGATGCATGTTCTCGGCCAGAACCCGATCAGTGAGTGCAGACTCGCTGAATACAAGTGTGTGGAGCGAGGCCGTGCCCACTGGTCGTGTTGCTGGGAGCCTGGGAACATGCACATCGCGTAATTGCGGTTTGTTACTGACTTAGAAACCAAATAAATACTTGCAGCGCACAGTGTAGGAGCTGGGTAATACGTCTGCAGTCACATAGAGAGACACAGAGTGACTGCACAACTAGCATTTTAGACCTGACAACCCCTTTAAGGCACAAAATTCCACTGTCTTAAAGGACTGAATATGGTAAAAGGAGGTAAAGGGGTAGTTCAGAGAACGAGTTATCTGATTGGGTGACTGTCAGTAACCGGCACCAATCTTCAGCACAGGGGTCACTAATACATGAATGAATTTTTGAGGCTTCCAGAAAAAGGTGAACACAAAGGTCAGCAGCCCCATGGGAATGAATGGAGTGCAGGCCACACTTGTGCACCGCCGCTTCATTCTGGTGGGGATAAAAGTTCCCTGTCCTGCTAATCTGTGTGGATCCCAGTGGTCAGATCCCCTATGATCAATAACTTATCATCACCTATACTGGGGATAAATGATCATTTGTTTTCACCAGACAATTCCTTTAAGTTAATTAAAATTAAAATTCTTGTCCAGCGTCATTGATTGTTACTTGTCCATTTTCATTGATTCTTGCTTGTTCAGCATCATTGATTGTTGCTTGTCCAGTGTCATTGATTGTTGCTTGTCCATTGTCATTGATTGTTGCTTGTCCAGTGTCATTGATTGTTGCTTGTCCATTGTCATTGATTGTTGCTTGTCCAGTGTCATTGATTGTTGCTTGTCCATTGTCTTTGATTGTTGCTTGTCCATTGTCATTGATTGTTGCTTCTCCAGTGTCTTTGATTATTGCTTGACCAGGAGCATTTATTGTTGCTTGTTCAGAGTCATTGACTGTTGCTTGTCTAGCATCATTGATTGTTACTTGTCCAGCATCTTTGATTGTTGCTTGTTCAGTGTCATTGACTGTTGCTGGTCCAGATTCATTGATTGTTGCTTCTCCAGCATCATTGATTGTTGTTTGTCCACTGTCATTGATTGTTGCTTGTCCATTTTCATTGATTGTTGCTTGTCCAGTGTCATTAATTGTTGTTTGTCCATTTTCATTGATTGTTGCTTGTCCAGTGTCACTGATTGTTGCTTGTCCATTTGTATTGGTTGTTGCTTGCCCAGTGTCATTGATTGTTGCTTGTCCAGTGTCTTTGATTGTTGCTTGACCAGGAACATTTATTGTTGCTTGTGCAGTGTCATTGATTGTTACTTGTCTAGCATCATTCATTGTTGCTTATCCAGCATTATTGTGGTAAATCAGGTTTTATTTCAATATCAAGTAAATAACAGTACAACAAAAAAAAAAAATATATATATAGCGGTCTAGACAATGATACATCCTTTTACAACCAGTTCGTGCATTGCTATTATACATGGTGAAGGACAAAGATTACTTAGCGAACGGCATAAAAACCTCCATGTATTAGCTCCAGACCTTAGGGAATCATAGAGAAAGGAGAAAGGAGAGAAAAGTGGAAAAGCAAGGAGCAAGAAAGAACGCCAAGAAAGAGGGGCGGAGTTAAGAGAAGGAAGATTGAAAGAGGGAAATAAGGAAAAAGTCCGGGAAGAGTCGTGGCCATCAACATAGAAGTTAAGAAGCCAACCATGAGGCAAGCAAAGGGGAGTCCCTGAATAGTAACCACGGTGTCCATACCTGAAAGTAGCGCATGATACCAGAGTCCGAGGGGTCTGATTGATGAAGAAAATCCTCCATTCTGCAGATGTCGTGCAGTTCAGATATCAAGTCTTCTCTAGACGGGCACCGGGAGTCCTTCCAATAACGGGGGACCAAACGCCGAGCCGCCGTTAGAAAGTGGCGTAATAGACCCCGCCTGTAGCCGGAGATCGAGCATGGAGCCAGATTCAGGAGAGCTAGTTCAGGAGTGGGCAGTAGACACTCCCGCGTCACCGTCCCGTAAAGATCAAAGACCTCCCCCCAAAACCGTTGGATCCGGGGGCACAACCACCATGTGTGGAAATACGTCCCCACAGCGGCTGAGCAGCGCCAACAAGTGGCAGGTGTTTCTGGGAAGAATCTATGCACATCCTCAGGGCACCTATACCACCTCGCCACCACCTTAAAGTTACATTCCTGGGACGCTGCGCAAGACGAGGCCTTGTAAGTATTACACAGAATCTTGTTAACCTCTACCGGCGTGAAACCCCTGCCTATATCTGCCTCCCACTTCGTCAAATAAGGCGGAACGTTGTTCGAGAGGTCGAGGACCGAATCCTGAAAGAGTTTATATAACCTAGAGATCGAATGAGGTTGTGGGCATGGGTCTAGACACATCAGTTCAAAAGGGAAAGGCGCTCTGAATAGGCATCTGCGAGGGAGGGTAGAAACATAACTCTGGAGTTGACGTAATTGGAGCCAGGCCTGTGGTGGTGGGGGGGAAGAAGGGAACAGGTCCGCTAGAGAGCGGGTCCCTGATTGCGTGACATAATGAAATAAGGTGGGGTTTGAGTCTCTATGTTTATGCAAAAACTTCCGCAATCCTATATCAATTGGAAAGTTACTGTTTTGAAAGATCGGTGTGAGAGGGCCAGGAATGGTGAATAGGTTGTAAGCCAATCGTGACCTCTTCAAGTATAAATGCAAGTTATGCGTGATGAAGGGCATTGTTCTCACCTCTATCGGCTCCCCCCCTCACAACATGGCCAGGGGGCTCCCGGAACAATTCAGCCTCTCCACGTCTATCCATCTCTTCCCAGTTGATGGATGAAATAGGTCCAGAATGCAAGAGCCCAGAGCTGCGTGGTGATATTTCAGGAAGTCAGGTAATCCCATCCCTCCTTTATCTACCCGTCTAATCAAAATAGCATAAGAGATGCGAGACCTCTTATGCGACCAAATAAATTTAATGATGGAGCTCTTGAGTCTGGAGAAAAAGGAGGCAGGTAGGAGCAGTGGTAGGGTCTGGAAAAAGAAGAGCAGACGCGGGAGCAAGTCCATTCGGACCGTGTTGATCCTCCCCAACCAAGTGAGGTGGAGCTTATTCCACCTCTGCATATCCTTTTCTATTTTCAGTTGTAATCCTGTAAAATTAGATTTCAGCAGACAAGTGGGATCTGACGTTAAGCGGATGCCCAGATAATCAAGGTGCCCCGTTCGCCAATTGAAAGGGTACTGAGTCTTCAAAGCCTCAACCACGTCTCCACGGAGAGTCACATTCAGGATTTCAGATTTGCTGGGGTTCATTTTAAAGTTGCTCACAGAGCCATAGTTATGAAGAACGGTCATAATAGCTCGTAAACTGCTCACTGGTTGAGTCACATATAAAAGTAAGTCGTCCGCGTACAAGGCCAACTTATGTTCTCTACTACGAGAAGGAATTCCGCGGACGTCCGGGTGTCGCCTCAGGGCAATGGCTAAGTGTTCCATTGTCAAAATGTAAAGAATCGGGGACAGGGGGCACCCCTGCCGCGTACCGTTTCTGATAGGGAATGAATCCGACAGTGAGCCATTGATCCTGATGCGGGCCGAAGGATGAGTGTAGAGCGCTCCAATTCGACTAAGCATAGCCCGTCCCAGCCCCCATGACTCAAGGACCTTATACATGAAGCCCCAATGCACCCTATCGAACGCTTTCTCTGCGTCTATTGACAGGATGCACATGGGGACTCCAGTACGTCTAGCGTTATCCACCAGAGCCACTGAACGTAAGGTGTTGTCCCTGGCCTCACGGCCAGGTACAAAACCCACTTGGTCCGAGTCTATGGTGTCCGGGAGTAGCGTCTTAAGTCTATTGGCCAGCAGCTTAGCAAACAGTTTAATGTCTATGTTGATGAGCGATATCGGCCTGTAACTGCCACAGCGCAGCGGGTCCTTGCCCGGCTTGGGTATGACCACTATGTGTGCCATCAGGGCCTGTGGCGGAAAGGAACCCCCGAGGAGACGTGGTCGAAGGCCCTCAGCAGAAGAGGACTGAGGAGATCGTGCAAACATTTGTAGAACCCTGCGGAGTAACCATCAGGGCCTGGGCTCTTGCCCACTTTGAGCTCTTTAATTGCGGCAGTAATTTCTTCAATGGCGAATGGAGTCTCTAACCCAGAGGCCACGGATGGGGACAGTGGTGGCAGGGGGGTGTCTGCCAGAAAATCGGCCATCTCATCAGAGCCCTCTGCGGGGCAACTCACATCATAAAGCGAGGCATAATAAGACCGGAAAACCGACAGAATATCCCTCGTTCTGTGTACCGTGGTATCGGGGTCAGCCCTAATGGAAGGGATAAAGGTTCTAGCAGTACGGGGGTGAAGCATCCTGGAAAGCAGGTGACCACTTTTATTGCCATGTTTATAAAAACGGGCCCGGAACCTATCTCTCAAGCCCCTATCCTTCTGGTCTAAAATAGCTAAAAGAGAGCGCCTGAGGGAGGTGAGCTCGCTAAATCGCTGAGGTGTGGGGTTGCGCTTATGTGAGGATTCAAGGGCTGTGATCTGTGACATCAGGGAATCTATTTCCTGAGATCTAAGTTTCTTTAAGCGCGTACCGTGTGAGATCAGCACACCCCTGAGCACACTTTTAAGGGCTTCCCACTGGATTGTAGGTGAGGTGGGGTCTTATCCAGCATTATTGACTGTTGCTTGTCCAGCGTCATTGATTGTTGCTTGTCCAGCACCATTGATTGTTGCTTGTCCAGTGTCATTGACTGTTGCTTGTCCAGCATCATTGATTTTTGCTTGTTCAGTATCATTGACTGTTGCTTGTCCAGCATCATTGATTTTTCCTTGTTCAGTATCATTGACTGTTGCTTGTCTAGCATCATTGATTGCTGCTTGTTCAGAATCATTGATTGTTGCTTGTCCAGCGTCATTGATTGTTGCTTGTCCAGCATCATTGATTGTTGTTTGTCCAGTGTCTCTCGGGCCCAGACTCACGCGTCAGGCACACTCTCTCAGGATCCCCTCAGGATCCCCTTTCATCTTCCCTCAGGATCAGCCTGGAGCTGTCTTGTTAGACCTTCCACCTCGCTCCACACTCCTCCTCAACCCCTCTCCAACTCTCCTAACTCTCACTAACTCTCTTCTACTCCCCCTAGAGGTGACTATATCTCCCTCCCAGGAGTAACCTCCCACTCCTATTCTAATGTGGGAGCGTAGGAATGGGTCCCACCCGCCAGCCTAGTATCCACTTGCAGCTGGGAAAAGATTACACCTCTTTTACAGGTGCAATACCCCACTGTGACGCCTGACCATGTGGGGCGCCACACTTGTTCAGTATCATTGATTGTTGCTTGCCCAGCGTCATTGATTGTTGCTTGTCCAGCATCATTGATTGTTGCACCGGGAGGTGACATGAGCTGATGATATCACATCTACACATACCTGGTGGGCCCATGGTGCCAGGTATCAGTCTTGTGTTCTATTAGACAAGGCTATGGAAGTACTGGTAATATTATTTGAATGCTGAATATGGGGTCCCGCTTTTGTTTTTTGCCCAGGGCCCCCCTTTGTCTGGAACCGGCCCTGCTCATTAGGTTCGTGTCTTGGACCCCAGTCAGGGCAAATTTTAGGGATTGTCCTGGTTCATTCCTGGGGGGGGAGGGGAGGGGGGATAATGGGGGGATTTTATACATGTGCTGCCACAGGGCATCACCCAGTATAGTCAGGTATATACTGTATATGTCACCGTGGAGTGGTAGGAGTGGGTATGACATGGATACATTGTATGTACTGGATCTGAGTTTACTTACTTTTTTAATACTTTTTCTATATTTGTTACAAATAAAACTTGATATCCTGGCATCACAGCCCCCCTCCTCCTCCTCCTTTCATCACTATTGAATTGTGAGAAATGGTGACATATGAATGCAATGAGGATTGCACAGATAGATGTTTCTTAAGAGGCATTTTCCAGAAATCACCGCCCTCCTCCTCTCACTGCCTGGAATTGCAGAAAACAGATGGTGTAAAATCAACATCAAATTCAGGAAAGCCCATCGTCAGGAATTCATCCAGATTTACATATCCCTAAGAAATATCTTCAAAAATGTCAGACCCAATTAATTCAATTTGTTTGGAATGGAAAGAGTCCTAGACAGAGTTATTCTGGGAAAACATAAGAAAAGAGGGGGAACGGGAATCCCTAATGTCACGTCTTATTACCATGCCACACTAATTAAGGGCAGACAGAAATGGTGGGTAACTCTAGACAGGCCTTCCTGGGTGGATAGCCACATGGGTGGGCATGGAGGATAGCCACATGGGTGGGCATGGAGGATAGCCACATGGGTGGGCATGGAGGATAGCCACATGGGTGGGCATGGAGGATAGCCACATGGGTGGGCATGGAGGATAGCCACATGGGTGGGCATGGAGGATAGCCACATGGGTGGGCATGGAGGATAGCCACATGGGTGGGCATGGAGGGTACCCACATGGATAGTAGTTTTCCAGGTCTTTTTGTAACTTCCTACATATCTAATGGTCGACTATTAAGGCAAAAACTATTCAGGCCTGGAAGTCTTTGGTGTATCATTCAAAAATGGCTTTTAGACCAGTAGAACCCAGCTGGATAACGATAGATATTATTAGCACTATTTATCCGTAAATCAAACCTAAATTATGGGAAGACAGTGGGATTGACGTTGTGTCAGACATTCTGATTGGGCCACCTGAACACCACGGCATGATCAGGTTCGGGGCTGTCCGGTGTAAATATGCCCTCCGGTCCGGTTTGCAGCCGGATGCAGCCGACAGTAGCTGCAGCTGCTGAAATTTCAAGATTGGGGCTAGCGGGGAGCTAACCATGGTCCTGAAATCTCTGCAGGGGACAGCTCATGGTGCTGAAGTTTAGCAGCGCTCAGTGTCCGGCTCCCGGATCCGATTTTTTTCTCGGATCCGGCGCCATAGACTCCCATGTTAGGGAGCACCAGATCCAGGAGGATCCGGGAGGATCCAATTTTGTGCAGTTTTGGCCCTGGACACAAAAATGCTCCTTGTTCCGGTTTTGGGTCCAGGGACAAAAAACAAAAGCTGCTGGATTCACCCGGACGGCATAAAACCGGATGGCAAAACACTGCCATCCGATGCAATCTGGCCCCATAGGAATACTATGGGACCAGTGGCGTAACGATCGCGGTCGCAGCAGTCGCGGCTGAGACCGGGCCCGCCCCTGTAGGGGGGCCCACACCTCCCTGCAGGGGGACCCGTACTTCCAGCCGCCCACCGCGACCGCATGTGTCCGAGGAGAGGAGGGAGGACAGAATGTTGGTCAGTGACCAGCATCCAGCTTGGCCTGGAGGCTACCCTCAGCCCCTCCTAGCACACAGAACTGTGCTTCACACCAGGCTCCAGTTTATAGCCTGTGACCACACCCAGTGGTGAGGTATGTGGGTACTGGGTCCGCCCGTCTCTCACAGAACCCATAAGCCGGACCCTTGCATGCACTAAGTAAAACTCCCAGTGCAAACGTGCACTAGAGGATAATACTCCGGCTTATGTCACATATAACAGGCATCTTAGTGACGCAAACCTTCCATCAATTATGCGACCCCTCGCCATCTCACAGATGTTAAAATGTTGGGCGTAGCTACCATATTATACGGGACATAGATGTGGCGCCCCTGCGTACAGGTGGCCACAGAAGGGAACTGCAGCCAGGCAGTTAGGACATAGTAAACACTACACCCTCACAGCCCACATCCCCACGCATAGTAGAGGGTTCACATCCAGCTCTGAGGTTAGGCACTATATGAGACCGGAGGAGTGGTGGATGATGAGTGGGTTGGGCACACCAGGAAGTCAGGTGACTGACAGTATATAGAGAGGGGGAGGAGTGAAGGAAGTTAGTAGGCTGAAGTAGCTGAGAAGCAAAGACCTAGGAGTAAGCCATGGTGCTGAGCAGCAAAGACAAGGAGAAGCTGAGCTGAGCTGAGACAGAAAGACACATGCTGCCTGGAAGTGCCTAAGCTGAGGAGCGCTGACCCGTACTGAGCCAATGCGAGCCAGATGGGGGGGAAAAGCCCATCCAAGATGCTGAAACCACCAGGAGTGTGATAGACAGAGAAGGGACGGTGCAACCCGTGCCCTGGACAGCAGCAGAAGCTACTAACAGCAGGTGGAGAAGCCCTCCTAGATATCTGAAGGAAACAGAGGAAGGAGCCTGGTAGTTTAATGCTGCAGACTATTGCAGGCTGGGCTAAGGCAGAGTGTCAGCTCTGAAGGGGACCGACGATTCACCCGGTATCCCCAGATTCACTGACGGGGAGCTTTAGTTTCATGCTGGAGTTCCTAACCCTAAAGGACAGGCAGCTAAGTGACGCATAGGACTTATAGAAGCCCGAGTCACCGCCATACTGTCCAACGTCCGCAACCACCCGTGTAAGACGGAGAGAGAGAGTAATAGCCCGGAAAGGTACACTAAGAGACTGTGTGAGGGGTCACAAGGAGAGAGGAGCCTGGCTGCAGGAGGAAAGGGAACCCGGAAAGGGAGAATGCAACTGAATGTTAAGAACTGTGTAACAACTAACTTGTAAGCTGACTGAAGGAACTAAGTAAAGCTTTGGAAACCCTGCATTGTCTCCTGCCTGCTTCCATCTGCAGACCCTTCCTCCCATACAGGCTTGCATCAGGAAGACCTCAACCTGCAGAGCTACAGCCTGTCAGCACCAGCACAGGAAGAGAGATCCTTGCAGCTGCAAAGTAAGTGTGCTCCAACAGCCTCACACCAAATAGACTTTAACTCCTTACTGCCCCGGGGGATACAGTTCTCCCCACTAGAACTATACCATCCCAGCTGCCATTCCATCACCCCCGGAGGTTCTGCAGCAGCAGCGGCCCCATCGCTGGCCGCACCAAGTGGGTGGCGTCACCCGTGACATATCCCTTGTAAATATTCCCCTTTTTATTGTGCTGAGCCAGGGACACGGTCCGGACCAGGCCACCAGTGACATCCCCAGCAGCAGATCGGTCCGGTACCGAGTACCCCACGTCCCTTGGGGCTCCACAACCTGGCGTCACGAACAGGATCTACCCGGTCCAAAAGAATTGGACCTTGTGTGCCTAAATCCTGTGTTCTGGACTTTTCCCGCCAAAATCTGACCCCAATGGCGGCCACCAGGGACTAGCGCCATGTGCAGAGGGGGCGTTCCTAAGCCTCCCATCGTGGGCCGGTCCGGTCCAAGGCGCGAAAAGAAGGTCCCGCCCTGGCTCTCCTTAACTCCGGGAGAGCCAGCTGTCACTCTCAAAGAAGAGCCGCCGCCCCTAGACCCTCCTACCAAGAAGCTGGCGCGAACGAAGAAGGAAATCGTCATCAGGAGGGGGCGGAGCAGGCAACCGGAAAAGAAGGAATCACCATTCAGAGACACGAGGACGGAAGCGGAGGACGCACTGAAGAGCGCTCTGTGCGAGAGACCACGAGGGATCCCGGAGGGCCCACAGATTGAACCAGTGGAGGAACCCGGTCTGGGAGAGACCCCGTGTGATCGCGTAGAGATGGCTGAAGGAGGAGAAGAGCGTCCCGCATCCTAGACACCCGAAGGGGTGTATTGCGGCTGCTGCCCCCGAGGATGACAAGGGTTCAGGAAGCTAATAGAACCCGGATCCAGATAGACATCGACCGCAGCCCGAACTACGAAGTCCGGCTACAGCGACCCGGCCGGGTCGAAGAGCACGGACATGCCGCGAGCGACGCCGAAGGCCATACCGCGATACTCGTCGATGTGACTACCCCGCCAGCTATCCTTAACCAGAAGATGGAGAAGAAGGATCAGGAGTAAGACCCGTGTCCTGCATCAAGAAGTACAGAAGAAGACTTGTAAGTGTGAATGTACATTGTTCCTTATTGACCCCCAACCTTACCTGAGTGAATGTTAGCATACCCCTGTCTGTCATATATGTGTTTTACCTGAACATTTGCATCATAGACAATGACATGATACGAACTCCCCTTGTATATAGTTAAGCACACTTGTGTGCTCCCCTTTGGTTTTAAGACCAGATGCAAATGCGAAGTAATGCACGAACTCTGCATTTTGAAATTTGAAGCTGCTTTTTGAGACTTTTGCACCTTTTGAGAATTTTTGAAAGTTTTAGCACTTTTTGAAAAGAAGAGAAAATTTTATACTTTTATACGAAGTAATGTCTTATAATGTCTTTTACAGAGAAAAAGGGTAATGACGAGTATATACCCATGCACTTATGTTTATAGTTAAAGCAACGTTCAAGAATCGTGCCTCCCGGAAGGGAAGAAACCAAGAATCCATAATGTTTATTGTTATATATACTATAAAAATGTTTTCAGGGTAACCAATGTCGAGCCGCGCGCGGACGCGCTGTTTAACTCCGGGAGAATGTGGCGCCCCTGCGTACAGGTGGCCACAGAAGGGAACTGCAGCCAGGCAGTTAGGACATAGTAAACACTACACCCTCACAGCCCACATCCCCACGCATAGTAGAGGGTTCACATCCAGCTCTGAGGTTAGGCACTATATGAGACCGGAGGAGTGGTGGATGATGAGTGGGTTGGGCACACCAGGAAGTCAGGTGACTGACAGTATATAGAGAGGGGGAGGAGTGAAGGAAGTTAGTAGGCTGAAGTAGCTGAGAAGCAAAGACCTAGGAGTAAGCCATGGTGCTGAGCAGCAAAGACAAGGAGAAGCTGAGCTGAGCTGAGACAGAAAGACACATGCTGCCTGGAAGTGCCTAAGCTGAGGAGCGCTGACCCGTACTGAGCCAATGCGAGCCAGATGGGGGGGAAAAGCCCATCCAAGATGCTGAAACCACCAGGAGTGTGATAGACAGAGAAGGGACGGTGCAACCCGTGCCCTGGACAGCAGCAGAAGCTACTAACAGCAGGTGGAGAAGCCCTCCTAGATATCTGAAGGAAACAGAGGAAGGAGCCTGGTAGTTTAATGCTGCAGACTATTGCAGGCTGGGCTAAGGCAGAGTGTCAGCTCTGAAGGGGACCGACGATTCACCCGGTATCCCCAGATTCACTGACGGGGAGCTTTAGTTTCATGCTGGAGTTCCTAACCCTAAAGGACAGGCAGCTAAGTGACGCATAGGACTTATAGAAGCCCGAGTCACCGCCATACTGTCCAACGTCCGCAACCACCCGTGTAAGACGGAGAGAGAGAGTAATAGCCCGGAAAGGTACACTAAGAGACTGTGTGAGGGGTCACAAGGAGAGAGGAGCCTGGCTGCAGGAGGAAAGGGAACCCGGAAAGGGAGAATGCAACTGAATGTTAAGAACTGTGTAACAACTAACTTGTAAGCTGACTGAAGGAACTAAGTAAAGCTTTGGAAACCCTGCATTGTCTCCTGCCTGCTTCCATCTGCAGACCCTTCCTCCCATACAGGCTTGCATCAGGAAGACCTCAACCTGCAGAGCTACAGCCTGTCAGCACCAGCACAGGAGGAGAGATCCCTGCAGCTGCAAAGTAAGTGTGCTCCAACAGCCTCACACCAAATAGACTTTAACTCCTTACTGCCCCGGGGGATACAGTTCTCCCCACTAGAACTATACCATCCCAGCTGCCATTCCATCACCCCCGGAGGTTCTGCAGCAGCAGCGGCCCCATCGCTGGCCGCACCAAGTGGGTGGCGTCACCCGTGACATATCCCTTGTAATATATTCCCCTTTTTATTGTGCTGAGCCAGGGACACGGTCCGGACCAGGCCACCAGTGACATCCCCAGCAGCAGATCGGTCCGGTACCGAGTACCCCACGTCCCTTGGGGCTCCACATAGACTTCCACGGGGGATTTACCTTTATCCCCAGTAAACAGCACAAAAGTCCCGGCAAAAGTCCAAAACCCAGGACTGACCCCGTCATCAAGTGAAAGGACCAGAGGGATATTTGGGACAGAGCGCAGGACGCTGGATGAGATTGTGCCGTCCTCATTGCTGTAGTGTCAGTACCATTGTATATGGGGGGTGTACACATTTTCAGTACCATTGTATATGGGGGGTGTACACATTTTCAGTACCATTGTATATGGGGGGTGTACACATTTTCAGTACCATTGTAAATGGGGGGTGTACACATTTTCAGTACGATTGTATATGAGGGAGTGTACACATTTATCTGTTGTGTCGTATACTCTGGCAGTACAGGGTTGACCTCTATGATGCTGCAGTACAGTCCAGGCTTCCTTTGTTTCTCTCTGTAGACTGTCTGGCTTTCTTTATAGTGTCTGGAGCAATCTGGGGTGATTCATAAGGTGTCTGTAAATTACTGTACAGAATATTGCCAGGTGCACGCTCCTTACAGCACCCGGACGGTGCCAGCACTGACATACATCCGGGCATTGCATTTATTACTGAGCTTCCTTGTTCTGTGTTATCAGGTGATTCATTTAGTTACAAGCCCCCTCATCTGATTCTGATAGTGTCTCCTATAAATTTAGCTCATTCTTAAGGGGTACACGTGTGGGGGGTCAGACACGTGTGGCATCTCATGCAAAGTGGCATTGAATGCTAAGTGGATGCAGTTATTTCATGGCAGTTAGTCAGGGCAGGAGTCAGGTAAGCCACCCTATTTAACAGGGAGAGGAAAAAAAAAAAAAAAAAAAAATTAAAACGTCTTTTCCTTTCCCTATCACCATGTCCTTTACTTCACCATCTATTGTTCTATGTGCTCTTGCTGGAAGACAATGACATAGAGGGACACTCCAACACTCTGCATAACTCCATTCACTACTAATCTTTACCATGTCTTGTATTTCACTGTTTGTTTTCTTATGTGCTCTCGCCACCAATTTTTATCACCCCATCCCCCCTCCATCACCACTCATTCACATCAGCCCCTCTCTCCTGCCCTACTCTATGTACAGCTCCCATGCTATCTTCAGTTTACTGAAGACTCTCAGCCCATCATATTCCAAAGCTTGTCATAATAAATCATGTCCTAATCCCAAAAACTATCTGCTCTTTCTCTTTTTACTGCTGCTCCTCTCAGGTGATATCTCTCCCAACCCTGGTCCGCCATCTGCTAACTTCAACCCCTCTCCCACCTCACACAGAAACCCCACTAACCTTATTAATATCACCTGCACACCTTCACCTCCCTCTTTCAATTGCGCTCTCTGGAATCCACGGTCTGTATGCAACAAACTTCCTTTCATTCACAATTACTTTCTTACCAACTCTCTTAACCTGCTGGCCCTCACAGAAACCTGGATCCAGGATTCAGACACTGCTTCCCCTGCTGCTATTTCTTACGGCGGCTTACACTTCTCTCACTCCCCTAGACCTGGGAACAGACGTGGCGGTGGAGTCGGCCTCCTCCTGTCCCCACAATGTACTTTCCAGGTCATTCCTCCAGCCCCATCACTCTCATTCCCTTCTTTTGAGGTCCATACCATTAGGCTATTCCATCCCCTCCCCCTCAAAGTAGCAGTGGTATACCGCCCCCCAGGGTCACCCACCCAGTTCCTCGACCATTTCTCCGCTTGGCTCCCGCATTTCATGTCCTCAGATTTACCAACCCTTATTCTGGGAGACTTTAACATTCCCATAAACAGCCCCATCTCCCCATCTGCATCCCAGCTCCTATCTCTAACTACCTCTCTTGGCCTATCACAGCTCTCAACCTCTAAGACACACGAAAACGGTAACACCCTTGACCTTGTCTTTACCCGGCTTTGCTCATCCTCCCCCTTGGATAACTCAACTCTACTCTCTGACCACAACATTCTTTCCTTCTCACTCACTAACCCTCGGCCAACACAGCCCAAGCCTACCTATCACACATCCAGAAATCTACAGGCCATTAACCCTCAAGCACTCACAGACTCCCTCATCTCATCTCTGTCCCCAATCTCTTCAATCTCTTCTCCAGATCAGGCAGTAAATCACTACAATGACTCTCTCAGAAGCTCCCTGGACCAAGTAGCGCCCCTCACCCGCAGAACCTCCAAACAGAGAACAAAACAGCCCTGGCTCACATCACAAACCCGATTCCTCCAGCGATGCTCCAGGAGTGCTGAACGCCTATGGAGGAAAACTCGCTCACCAGGAGACTTCATCCACTATAAATTCATGCTCAAAACCTACAACTCTGCCCTTCACCTTGCCAAACAGACCTACTTCACCACCCTGGTCTCCTCACTATCCAACAATCCAAAAAAACTCTTTGACACCTTTCACTCTCTCCTCAGTCCTAAAGTGCAGGCCCCCATCACCGACCTCTGTGCTGATGACCTGGCTTCCTACTTCATGGATAAAATAGACAACATCCGCCAGGAAATCAGCTCTCAGCCTCCAAGCACTGCCACCCCCATTCTTCCTCACATCCCCTCCGGTTCACTTTCCACATTTGACCCAGTCACAGAAGAAGAAGTCTCCAGGCTCCTATCTTCCTCTCGTCCCACCACATGCACTACCGACCCCATTCCCTCACACCTGCTCCAGTCCCTCTCTCCAGTCGTCACCACTCATCTAACCAAAATCTTCAATCTCTCCCTCTCTTCTGGCATTTTTCCCTCCTCCTTCAAACACTCGATCATTACTCCATTATTAAAGAAAACCACTCTCGACCCATCCTGCACAAATAACTACAGACCAGTCTCCAATCTCCCCTTCATCTCTAAACTCTTGGAGCGCCTGGTCTATTCCCGCCTCACCCGTTACCTCTCCGCTCACTCTCTTCTAGATCCATTACAGTCTGGTTTCCGCCCCCTTCACTCCACAGAAACTGCCCTCATCAAAGTGACCAATGACCTTCTGACAGCAAAACGTAATGGTGACCACTCTCTGCTTATTCTCCTTGATCTCTCTGCAGCTTTTGACACTGTCGACCATCAGCTCCTACTCTCTATGCTGCTCTCCATTGGCATAAAGGACACTGCTCTCTCCTGGCTCTCCTCCTATCTTTCTGACCGCTCTTTCAGTGTATCTTTTGCTGGCTCCACTTCCCCCCCTCTTCCCCTCACTATTGGGGTCCCTCAGGGTTCAGTCCTTGGCCCTCTCCTCCTCTCTCTCTACACGGCCCCGATTGGACAGACCATCAGCAGATTTGGCTTCCAGTACCATCTTTATGCTGACGACACTCAACTATACACTTCAGCCCCTGACCTTACCCCTGCGGTAGTAAAGAACGCCAATGACTGTCTAGCTGCAGTTTCCAATATCATGTCCACTCTCTATTTGAAACTAAACCTTTCCAAAACTGAACTTCTTCTGCTCCCCCCATCCACTAACCTCCCTAAATCGGACATCTCTCTCTCAGTGTGCGGCACCACGATAACGCCTAGACAGCAAGCTCGCTGTCTGGGTGTTATATTTGACACCGATCTCTCCTTCTCCTCCCACACGCAATCTCTCGTCCGCTCCTGTCGCTTACACCTGAAGAATATCTCTAGAGTCCGCCCCTTTCTCACCCTGGAAACAACAAAAACCCTCACCGTGGCCCTAATCCATTCCCGCCTTGACTATTGCAACTCTCTATTAAGCGGCCTCCCCCTCACCAGACTTTCTCCTCTCCAGTCCATCCTTAATGCAGCAGCCAGGATCACCCATCTGGCCAATCGTTACTCAGATGCCTCTGCTCTGTGCCAGTCATTGCACTGGCTGCCCGTATACTACAGGATCAAATTCAAATTGCTTGTTCTCACCCACAAAGCTCTTCACAGTGCAGCTCCCCCCTACCTCTCCTCCCTCATCTCTGTCTATCACCCCACCCGCTCTCTACGTTCCTCAAATGACCTTCAACTAACATCTGCACTAATCCGATCCTCCCACTCCCGGCTCCAAGACTTTTCCAGAGCTGCACCAAACCTCTGGAATGCTTTACCCAAAGAAATCAGGACTATCCACAACTTGCATGGCTTCAGACGATCCCTAAAGACGCATCTTTTTAAGGCGGCCTATCATACTCCCTAACATGTCCATTGTACTGTAGACAGTGAATGGGCTATCCTCTGGACATTATTCTTCTACAAACTCCACCAAACCATAAAGGTCTACACAGACTGATGACCATTCATGTAAGCTTAGCCCTATACCCCATTTCCTCAAGATGCCTGGACCACCAGTGCAATAAGCCCCGGCACCTTGTACAACCCCTATCCCGTTGTAGATTGTAAGCTCTTTTGAGCAGGGTCACCTTCATTTCTTGCTTTATTTATTGTACTTTTTTCACATTGACTCTATGCCTATTGTTTTTGTACCCAATGATTGTACTTTATTTGTTCTCTATTGTAATTACTTACTGTATATTTTCTGTACGCTAACCCTACATTGTAAAGCGCTGCGGAATATGTTGGCGCTATATAAATAAAGCTTTATTATTATTATTAATTGTAGCAAAATAAAGATGAAACAAGGACAAGTTATACTAAATGTGTTGAGAAAGTAACATTGGCCACACACAGCTCGGTGAACTAGTGCCCGGTGTCTAGCGGGTCGGAACTAGTACCTGGTGGTGTCCAGTGGGTTGGGGCCAGTCCATGGTGGTTTCCAGCTGGTCAGGACTAGTCCCCGGTGTCCAGTGGGTCGGGACCAGTCCCTGGTGGTGTCCAGCAGGTCGGGACCAGTTCTGATGGTGTCCAGCAGATCGGGACCAGTCCTGGTGGTGTCCAGCGGGTCGGGACCAGTCCTGGTGGTGTCCAGCAGGTCGGAACCAGTCCTGGTGGTGTCCAGCGGGTCAGGACCAGTTCCCAGTGGTGTCCAGCGGGTCAGGACCAGTTCCCAGTGGTGTCCAGTGGGTCGGGACCAGTCCCCGGTGGTGTCCAGTGGGTCGGGACCAGACGCCGGTGTCCAGCAGGTCGGGACCAGTCCCTGGTGGTGTCCAGTGGGTCGAGACCAGTCCCCGGTGGTGTCCAGCGGGTAGGGATCCGTCCCCGATGTCCAGCAGGTCGGGACCAGTCCCTGGTGGTGTCCAGTGGGTCGAGACCAGTCCCCGGTGGTGTCCAGCGGGTAGGGATCCGTCCCCGATGTCCAGCAGGTCGGGACCAGTCCCTGGTGGTGTCCAGTGGGTCGAGACCAGTCCCCGGTGGTGTCCAGCGGGTAGGGATCCGTCCCCGATGTCCAGCAGGTCGGGACCAGTCCCCGGTGGTGTCCAGTGGGTCGGGACCAGTCCCTGGTGTCCAGCGTGTTGGCACCAGTCGCCGTTGGTGTCCAGAGGACGGGACCAGTCGCCGCTGTCCAGTGGGTTGGAGCCAGTCCCCGGGGGAGTCCAGCAGGTCGGGACCAGTCCTCGGTGGTGTACAGAGGGTCGGGACTAGTCGCCGGTGGTGTCCAGCAGGACGGGACCAGTCCCTGGTGTCCAGCGGGTCAGCACATCTGGGCGCTACCGTAGTTCTTGTTATCAAGGTTTAATGCCTAAATCTCTCGTGGTCCCTGGTTCAGAGCTCGAGTCCTTTGTGTCCTACGGTTAAGGGTCTAGTTTGTTTAATTCACTCGTTAAATTTCCCATTCTCCATTGTCCAGTATCTATTTCTTCAGTCCATTGTATCCAATTATTTAGCACATTACTTACACATGTCCAGTATTTTACCCAATCTCTGGTATCCAATTGTCATGTGCCTCAATCCAAAGTATCCAAATATTTAGTAGTATTAACCCTTTCCTAAATGTGTACACTCAGCATTGTTCCTTATTTTTCAGTCCTTGGCCCCGATTCATGAAGACCATAGCAGTCTTGATGAGGAGATGTGTTGGCGTCATTAAGAGGTGCACACCTTCATGGATCCGGCACGTTGAGAGTGGCATTCACCTCTGTGTGCCTCCATTCGACTCATCACTAATCTTTCTCCAGTCGGGGAATAGAGTTAGATTAATGGAGTAAGGAACGCCACCTCTCATCATGAACTAGTCCAACAGACGTCACCTGTCCCCGTCACTCATTCAGCACCATCATCTCTATCGTCCTGTGTCTGCGCCGTTCTGTGCACAATCCTCCTGGTTCAGTGTTCTTATATCTTTAGTTTCTGGCAATCAGTGGTTCAGTATCAGTTATTGGTAGTCAGTTTCATAGTCCCTGGTATCCAGTTAAGTTTGCCAATGGTGTGTGATGGAAAAACAGCTGCACACCATGATGTTCCCACCTCCACTCTTCACTTTGGTTGGTGTTTTGGGGGTGATTTGCCTTTTGGCCTCCAAACATGGTGTGTATTATGGCCTCCAAATAATTCAGTTTTCGCCACTTGTGACCAGACTATATTCTCCAGTATTTCACAGACTTGTCTAAATGTTGTTGAGTAAACTTTAAACGCTCTTGAACCTGCTGTTTGTTCAGCAATGGAGTCTTGTGTGGTGAGTGTGCATACAGGAGCGTGCATACAAGAGATTGCATACAGGAGTGTGCATACAGGAGCGTGCATACAAGAGAGTGCATACAGGAGCGTGCACACAGGAGCGTGTATACAGGAGCGTGCATACAGGAGCGTGCATACAGGAGCTTGCATACAAGAGAGTGCATACAGGAGCGTGCATACAAGAGAGTGTATACAGGAGCGTGCATACAGGAGCGTGCATACAGGTGCGTGCATACAAGAGAGTGCATACAGGAGCGTGCATACAAGAGAGTGCATACAGGAGCGTGCATACAAGAGAGTGCATACAGGAGCGTGCATACAGGAGCGTGCATACAAGAGTGTGCATACAGGAGCGTGCATACAAGAGAGTGCATACAGGAGTGTGCATACAGGAGCATGCATACAAGAGAGTGCATACAGGAGCGTGTATACAAGAGAGTGCATACAGGAGCGTGCATACAGGAGCGTGCATACAGGAGCGTGCATACAGGAGCGTGCATACAAGAGAGTGCATACAGGAGCGTGCATACAGGAGCGTGCATACAAGAGAGTGCATACAGGAGCATGCATACAGGAGCGTGCATACAAGAGAGTTCATACAGGAGCGTGCATACAGGAGCGTGCATACAGGAGCGTGCATACAAGAGAGTGCATACAGGAGCGTGCATACAGGATTCCAGGTATTTCTGTATCTCTCCACAGACAGTTTTTCAGTTGGACAGTTCTTCTGATAATTCTTTTCACTCCTCTGTGTGAAATCTTGCAGGGAGCTCCTGTTCGTGGTCGGTTTATGGTGAAATTATGTTTTTTTCCACTTCTGGATTATGACCCCATCAGATCTCACTGTAACCTTCAGTAGTTTAGAAATTCTTCTGTGACCAATACCATCAGTATGTTTGACAACAATAAGGTTGTGAAGGTCTAGAGACGGCTCACTGGTTTTACCCATCATGAGAGGTTTCTTGTGTGGCACCATGGTAATGAGACACCAGTTGAACCAGCTGACATTATTATCACTAATTGCTTTCTAATTATTATTATTATTATTATTATTTATTTATATAGCGCAATTAGGTTCCATGGCGCTTTACATGAGGATAAGGGAGACAAGAACAAGTACACTAAATCTAGGCGATCAGGACGTACAGGAACAGGAGGGGCAGGGACCACTGATAGATTTCAGCTGGTGTCAGGACTTTCCAGGGCTTTTTGCACCTCTCTTTCTTCATGTGTTTAATACTTTTTCCCTGTGTTATTTCTCATTATTACACATAGTTTATGGACATCTATGGTTTGATTTCTTTGCCTGTGTGGATTGGATGAGCTGTTACTGACATCTGGGAAGAAATTCATGTCAATAGCAGCTTTAGAAAAATATTTACTTAGAAAATTGGTGATGTCTTCAATACTTATTTCACCTGCTGCTTATTGTAGTCAGGAGCATGATATGCACAATTATATGCACTATGATGTTATTAACTATGGGATACATTGTAATAATATCTTATGTATTACTATGCTGTTTGTAGCCGACACTGTATAATGGTCCCCACATAGTCCTCCTGGTGGGGTCGGGCTTGGTGGGGCAGAGCATGGGTGGAGCGGAGCATGGGTGGAGTCTCAGGGGGGCCCCAAAATTTTGCCAGTAAGGGGCCTCGAAATTCCTAGTGGCAGCCCTGCACCCTGTTAAGCCGCCTCCATGGGCAGAGTATCCGGCAGTTCTCTCCTTGGTATGGTGGCTCCACTCAAATCTTGCAGGAAGCGCTAGACTAGGGGAACTCGGGAAGGTCTTCTTGCTGTGAACTCTAGGGGAATGCGAGAGGGTCTTCTTGCTGTGAACTCACGAGGGTCTTCTTGGAGCTCTAGGGGAATGCTGGAGGGTCTTCTTGCTGTGAGCTCTAGGGGAACATGGGAGGGTCTTCTTGCTGTGAGCTCTAGGGGGATGCTGGAGGGTCTTCTTGCTGTGAGCTCTAGGGGATCATGGGAGGGTATTCTTGCTGTGAGCTCTAAGGGAACATGGGAGGGTCTTCTTGCTGTGAGCTCTAGGGGAACACAGGAGGGTCTTCTTGCTGTGAGCTCTAGGGGAACACAGGAGGGTCTTCTTGCTGTGAGCTCTAGGGGAACACAGGAGGGTCTTCTTGCTGTGAGCTCTAGGGGAACACAGGAGGGTCTTCTTGCTGTGAGCTCTAGGGGAACACAGGAGGGTCATCTTGCTGTGACGTCTAGGAGAATGCTGGACGGTCTTCTGGCTGGGAAGTCTGGGGGAACACAAGAGGGTCTTCATGTAAGCTCTAGGGAAATGGAGGAGGGTCTTCTTGCAGTAAGCTCTAGGGGAACACAGGAGGGTCTTCTTGCTGTGAGGTCTAGGGGAACACAGGAGGGTCTTCTTGCAGGAAGCTCTAGGGGAACATGGGAGGGTCTTCTTGCAGGAAGCTCTAGGGCAGTGATGGTGAACCTATGGCACGCGTGCCACAGAGGGCACGCAGCGCCCTCTCTGGTGGGCCTCGCTGCTGCACTGCTGCCTTGAACTGCTGGCGCATCTAAAGGAGTGTACATTACAAAGAGGGAGGCATTACAAGGATGGGGGCATCTAAAGGAGTGGACATTACAAAAAGGGAGGCATTACAAGGATGGGGGCATCAAAAAGAGGGGCAGCACGGTGGCTCAAGTGGTTAGCACTTTGCCTTTGCAGCACTGGGGTCTTGAAGTCCTGGGTTCAATTCCCACCAAGGACACTAAGGACAACATCTGCAAGGAGTTTGTATGTTCTCCCCGTGTTTGTGTGGGTTTCCTCCGGGCACTCCGGTTTCCTCCCACATTGTAAAGACATACTGATAGGATGTTTATTTTGTGAGCTCCAAGAGAGACAGCATTACTGATGTATGTAAAGTGCTATGGAATTAATAGCGCTATATAAATGAATACATTATTATTATTATAATTACAAGGAGGGGGCATTACAAGGATGGGGGCATTACAAGGATGAGGGCATTACAAGGATGGGGGCATGATGTGGCATTACTACAAGTAGGGGGCATGATGGGACATTACTAAAAGAGGTGGCATTATGGGGCATTGTTGCAAGGAGGGGGCATGATGGGGTATTACTACAAAGAGCGCATGAAGGGGCATTTCTGCAAGAAGGGGGCATGATGGGCCATTACTTAATGTAGGACAAGGATAGGGCATTACTACAAGAGGACAAAGATGGGGATATTACTACAAAAAAGGGGGCAGAATGGAGACATTACTGCCAGGAGAGGGTCAGGATAGAGCACATAGCTACAAGGAGAGGGTCAGGATGGAGCACATAGCTACAAGGAGAGAGTCAGGATGGAGCAAATAGCTATAAAGAGAGGGTCAGGATGGGGCACATAACTACAAGGAGAGGGTCAGGATGGAGAACATAACTACAAGCAGAGGGTCAGTATGGAGCAGATAGCTAAAAGAGAGGGTCGGATGGAGACATTACTACAAGGAGAGGGTCAGGATGGACCACGTACCTACAAGGAGAGGGTGAGGATGGAGCACATTACTACAAGGAGAGGGTCAGGATGGAGCACATAGCTACAAGGAGAGGGTAAGGATGGAGTACATAACTAAAAGAGGGGTCAGGATGGAGACAATGGTACAATATAGGGACCAGGATTACAATGTGGAAAATCTATCTCTCTATCTCTCTAATATTTTTCTATTTTTTTCTTCATACAGATCAATCCACCTGCTGTGTCTGGAAAGGGCAGTGGGAGCGGCTCAGCGTCAATGTGCAGTACACATGAGCTGTCTGACCACTGCTGAAGAGAAGAGAAGACTGCAAAGGTAAGTTTAAAATCAATTCATTGTTAAAATAATAGAACTTATCATCAGGGTGTCAGGACTACATGCCCTGTACAGGCAAGAGAGTTGTCAGCTCCTGACTCTCCCCCTGTGCAGCTCTTGTGACGGCCACTGCTGTCATTTAGGGTAAATTGCCCTATCGGCACTTCGCTATAAAGAATTAGGTTTTGAGTTAGAGATTGGGCACTTGGTCTTGTAAAGGTTCGCCTTCACTGCTCTAGGGGAACACAGGAGGGTCTTCTTGCAGGAAGTTTTAGGGTAACACAGGGGGGTCTTCTTGCAGGAAGTTTTAGGGGAACACAGGAGGGTCTTCTTGCAGGAAGCTCTAGGGGAACACAGGAGGGTCTTCTTGCAGGAAGCTCTAGGGGAACACAGGAGGGTCTTCTTGCAGGAAGCTCTAGGGGGACACAGGAGGGTCTTTTTGCTGTGAGCTCTAGGAGGGTCTTCTTGCTGGGAACTCTAGGGGAACACAGGAGGGTCTTCTTGCAGGAAGCTCTAGGGGAACACAGGAGGGTCTTCTTGCAGGAAGCTCTAGGGGAACACAGGAGGGTCTTCTTGCAGGAAGCTCTAGGGGAACACAGGAGGGTCTTCTTGCAGGAAGCTCTAGGGGAACACAGGAGGGTCTTCTTGCAGGAAGCTCTAGGGGAACACAGGAGGGTCTTCTTGCAGGAAGCTCTAGGGGAACACAGGAGGGTCTTCTTGCAGGAAGCTCTAGGGGAACACAGGAGGGTCTTCTTGCAGGAAGCTCTAGGGGAACACAGGAGGGTCTTCTTGCAGGAAGCTCTAGGGGGACACAGGAGGGTCTTCTTGCTGTGAGCTCTAGGGGAACACAGTAGGGTCTTCTTGCAGGAAGCTCTAGGGGGACACAGGAGGGTCTTCTTGCTGTGAGGTCTAGGGGAACACAGTAGGGTCTTCTTGCAGGAAGCTCTAGGGGAACACAGGAGGGTCTTCTTGCAGGAAGCTCTAGGGGAACACAGGAGGGTCTTCTTGCAGGAAGCTCTAGGGGAACACAGGAGGGTCTTCTTGCAGGAAGCTCTAGGGGAACACAGGAGGGTCTTCTTGCAGGAAGCTCTAGGGGAACACAGGAGGGTCTTCTTGCAGGAAGCTCTAGGGGAACACAGGAGGGTCTTCTTGCAGGAAGCTCTAGGGGAACACAGGAGGGTCTTCTTGCAGGAAGCTCTAGGGGAACACAGGAGGATCTTCTTGCAGGAAGCTCTAGGGGAACACAGGAGGGTCTTCTTGCAGGAAGCTCTAGGGGAACACAGGAGGGTCTTCCTGCTGTGAGCTCTAGGGTTTTCTTTTAAATATAAGAAAGTCAGAAAAATGTATAAACTACAGACTGTGAAATCAGAGACACAAAGTATAGGAAGAGACGGGAAACAGATGAAATACCATGTAAATGAGATGGAAATCTGTACAAAGTCTTTATTATATGTGTGTCACCATAATTCATTACTCAGCAGCTGAACCTCATTTTGAATGGGAAGATTTCCTCTACAAAGACGTTCTGCAGTAGCTGAGGGATGGATTCTAGAGTGTATCCTTCATACGGTGACCGATATATACTATATACATCACCGTGGAGTGGCAGGGCTGGATACGACATGGATACATTGCCTGTACTGTATCTGAATTTTTTATAATACTTTTTCCATATTGATTAGAAATAAGAATGAATATCCTGGAATCACGGCCCCCCTCCTCTTACTTTCATCCCTATTGTATTTGTGAGAAATGGTCACATATGAAAGCCATGAGGATTGTAATGATGGACATTTCTTAAGAGGGATTTTCCAGAAATCACCCCCCTCCTCTCACTGCCTGGAATTGCAGGAGTTGGGAAAACGGCGTACAATTAGCATAAAATTTAGAAAAGACCATAGTCAGGAATTAATCCAGAGCGGCCGGCAACATGTTGGCGCTGCCCCAACCTCGGGGTCACACAGGATAACCTCAGACCCTAATGGTCCGGATTCTCTGGGCATTGTCCTCAGGTGCGGCTGGTCCGCTCTGCACTTCTGTACATAGGATGAAGCATCATATACATTGCTCCCAACTTATCTTTGCATTTTTTGGAGGGAGTAAAAAAAATATTGTTGTGGCGCCCCGCAACGAGTGCGTCACAAGGGAGTATTGCAGCCGCAATATTCTCTGACAAAGCAGTGCAATAGTTAACTCTGAGATCCAACCCAACATACAACACCTAGAACAGGGGACCAATCATAGGTCCTGGTGGGTGGAGTGTTAGGGTAGTGAAGTAGAACACACAATAGTCTAGAGGAGTCAAGTCAAGGATCTAGACCCTAGAACACAGAACTTCGAGAGGAGCGGGGGCTCCGCACCTCGTGCGGGCCCCTGGGCCGTCACCGGTCGGGTGTCCGCACCTGAGGCCTTAACTACCGGGATTGGGCATTTCTACACGGGTTCCCAAAAGACTCCCGTGCCCACACTCACAGCCGGTTCACTGGTACCGAAGCTGGCAGCAGTTCACCTCTGTCACGCGAACCAGCCCCGTGGAGGATCAGCTTTATAGGAGCACCCCACCACCAGCCAGTTTCCAGTCGTCTAACCAGCGGTGTACCCACTGAGGGATCCAAGGCTCCCCAAAGCATCCAGAACGTACATCATGGATAGGGCATTGAAGCAGCCTCCCCGTACCCGACCTGGTATTCCTGGGCGACGCTGGCAAAACAAACTAAGGAGGTAGAAAGGAGGTACACTGCGGATCTCTGAGGAGCACTATCACTGCTGAGTCCACCCGGTCTTCTACTCAACCACTGTAAGCCCTGTACTGCCTGCTGGTTACAGTAAAGACCCGTTGCAGAGACTATCTGTGTCCGTGTTTCCTTATGAACTGTCCGTCATTAACTAAAGGTAACCGCAGCTGCCGCACAACATCTTGGGCAGCTCCAGCCTCCGGGGCTCACCGCTCAGCCTGTGGGGAGCGTAACATCTTGCTGCTGTCCATCACCCCGGAGGTTCCGCAGCGTCGGTAACCCTTACCGAATCTACTCATAGGTGGCGTCACGAAGAAAACAAATTAAATCCCCTTTAATCTGTTCCCACTATGACGTCTTCAATTTTGATCTGCACTACACCGGGCCCCACTACCGGCAGGCGCGGTCCACCCGTGACAAGGAAGGAGAAGAATCGCCTGTATCAACCGGAGTCAGCCGGCCGCGGTGAGTCAGAAAATGGCGTCACGAACAGGATACGAGCAGGCCCGTTACCCAACGGGTATATTGTGCTTAAAATGGACTTTATTGTCTACAACTGGACTTTGTTCGTCCCTAAAAGAACTTTCCCGCCTTTACACCATTGGGTCAAGATGGCGCCCAAGATGGCGTTCCCGCCACAAGAAGCCGCCACGTGAAGCCCAGGAGTGAGTCAACCCCCCCCTCATCGTGGGAGGGCTAAAGACAAAAGGCGCCAAACTCTTTGTCCGCCCTGATTGCTCGAATCAACCATGGGGGCGGACCCCAAAGACTTTTCCCACGATTGGACTACAAAAGCCCAGAGGAAATGGGAGTGTCATAGACACACCGACAGAAAGAGAAGACTTCTTCACCAGCTCTACCAGAACGCTTACCGGTTCTACGGGTGTGGTTTCCCTCCAAGAAGGATGGCCAGCATGAGACTCCAAGACCTGATGCGGGAGGTCGAGGCAGAGGCCAGAGCAGCCATCAGCCAACCAGGTCCGGATCCTGCCCTTACTATAGACGGCAGCCCCGACTTCTGGCTAGAAGCTCTACAAGACCTCCGGGTGCGGTTACTAGAGACAGTGGAATGGACGATCCGTAGCTGGAGCGCGACCCTAGGCAGACGACTACACCATGCGATGCAGCAGAGCCGACCGGGTACAGCTTCTCCAAGCCCAGACGACGTCACCAGCTTCTCGACCGCCTCACCGTCGCCTACCACCTGTCCTGCTCCGTCACCTGAGCCAATAGACTGTGTCATTCCGGTGGAGGCCGCAACTCGACCCGTTCCAGCGACCAACATCGCAACCGATCCCGTTCTTGAGCCGGAGCTCATAACACGCTCCATTGAAGAACTCGATCTTTACCAGGTTCCCACTGAGGAACCCGCGACATGTTTCACCACTACAGAGACAGTCGCCTGTTTTATCCCCGTACCGGAGGCTTCCCTTGCCATTGCCGAGGCCTACCGGGTAACCGGGATTGAAACACCTTTACCTGCGGAAACAGATGAAGAGGCAGGCAGCCTGGAAGCCCTGCAGGACGTCCCTACGGAAGGATCCGCAGCACCACCGCTCTGTTGTACAACGGAACAAGCTTCAACATCTCTCATCATCGAGCAGCCTGATGTGGTCATCGAGGAAGAGGTCGGAGAGGATGACGACGAGACCCACAGCACCGCTGAGGATTTCGACACCGGGTTCGCTTGGGGAGACAACAAGGAACTTCCTTCCGGGCACACAGCTCGGGTACACTGGTCGGGTGCACTGCCGACACCTTCCCCTGTGCCGTTCCACCGGGTTCCGATACAGACAGCCCGCCAAGTTCAAGCTTCCCGCCAAACCACCAGCTCCGTTACTCATCTTTACACCCCGAGCCGTAACGACGGAGATGTACGCCAGAGACGACGAGAGGAGTGGCAAGCCCGAGAACGCGCCAACATGCAGGCCCGTGCCGAGGCTCGCCGCCAGCCGCCGCTGCCTGATGAACTCCGCCGTGAAGGTAGAATTTCCACCTTTAATTTAAATACCGGGTGGGGGTTCGCTTGGGAGGTGGGTTTGAATGAGGAGGTGTTTGTGGGGCACCGGGACGTTGAGTCAAACTTGCCAAGAGGACATCCCGATCGCGACCTATACCGGGGCGATATTATCACCTACGAGCGCTATGCTTGTGCAGATGGGTGGTTTGCTATCCGGGTGCGCCATCGTTCCCAGAGCCAGTGACTTTAAAACTTGAACTTCATCAATGACTCTGTTCCCGTTAATCATTGACTGTGTGATCTCGCGGCTACAGCCTGAACTTTTATTCTAAAGTACAGCCGACCGCCCGCCGGGTCCGCACAAAGTGATTACCTGTTTCTTTGCTTATATCACCAAAGCATACCTTTACCTGTTTTTCTATTTTAATAAAAGTGTGTCATATATATGTATAAAAATGCAAAAACCTCTGTAATGTGAGTAGTTTGACGCTTGGGGACAAGCTGATTTAACCAAGGGGGAGTGTGGCGCCCCGCAACGAGTGCGTCACAAGGGAGTATTGCAGCCGCAATATTCTCTGACAAAGCAGTGCAATAGTTAACTCTGAGATCCAACCCAACATACAACACCTAGAACAGAGGACCAATCCTAGGTCCTGGTGGGTGGAGTGTTAGGGTAGTGAAGTAGAACACACAATAGTCTAGAGGAGTCAAGTCAAGGATCTAGACCCTAGAACACAGAACTTCGAGAGGAGCGGGGGCTCCGCACCTCGTGCGGGCCCCTGGGCCGTCACCGGTCGGGTGTCCGCACCTGAGGCCTTAACTACCGGGATTGGGCATTTCTACACGGGTTCCCAAAAGACTCCCGTGCCCACAACTTACAGCCGGTTCACTGGTACCGAAGCTGGCAGCAGTTCACCTCTGTCACGCGAACCAGCCCCGTGGAGGATCAGCTTTATAGGAGCACCCCACCACCAGCCAGTTTCCAGTCGTCTAACCAGCAGTGTACCCACTGAGGGATCCAAGGCTCCCCAAAGCATCCAGAACGTACATCATGGATAGGGCATTGAAGCAGCCTCCCCGTACCCGACCTGGTATTCCTGGGCGACGCTGGCAAAACAAACTAAGGAGGTAGAAAGGAGGTACACTGCGGATCTCTGAGGAGCACTATCACTGCTGAGTCCACCCGGTCTTCTACTCAACCACTGTAAGCCATGTACTGCCTGCTGGTTACAGTAAAGACCCGTTGCAGAGACTATCTGTGTCCGTGTTTCCTTATGAACTGTCCGTCATTAACTAAAGGTAACCGCAGCTGCCGCACAACATCTTGGGCAGCTCCAGCCTCCGGGGCTCACCGCTCAGCCTGTGGGGAGCGTAACATCTTGCTGCTGTCCATCACCCCGGAGGTTCCGCAGCGTCGGTAACCCTTACCGAATCTACTCATAGGTGGCGTCACGAAGAAAACAAATTAAATCCCCTTTAATCTGTTCCCACTATGACGTCTTCAATTTTGATCTGCACTACACCGGGCCCCACTACCGGCAGGCGCGGTCCACCCGTGACAAGGAAGGAGAAGAATCGCCTGTATCAACCGGAGTCAGCCGGCCGCGGTGAGTCAGAAAATGGCGTCACGAACAGGATACGAGCAGGCCCGTTACCCAACGGGTATATTGTGCTTAAAATGGACTTTATTGTCTACAACTGGACTTTGTTCGTCCCTAAAAGAACTTTCCCGCCTTTACACCATTGGGTCAAGATGGCGCCCAAGATGGCGTTCCCGCCACAAGAAGCCGCCACGTGAAGCCCAGGAGTGAGTCAACCCCCCCCTCATCGTGGGAGGGCTAAAGACAAAAGGCGCCAAACTCTTTGTCCGCCCTGATTGCTCGAATCAACCATGGGGGCGGACCCCAAAGACTTTTCCCACGATTGGACTACAAAAGCCCAGAGGAAATGGGAGTGTCATAGACACACCGACAGAAAGAGAAGACTTCTTCACCAGCTCTACCAGAACGCTTACCGGTTCTACGGGTGTGGTTTCCCTCCAAGAAGGATGGCCAGCATGAGACTCCAAGACCTGATGCGGGAGGTCGAGGCAGAGGCCAGAGCAGCCATCAGCCAACCAGGTCCGGATCCTGCCCTTACCATAGACGGCAGCCCCGACTTCTGGCTAGAAGCTCTACAAGACCTCCGGGTGCGGTTACTAGAGACAGTGGAATGGACGATCCGTAGCTGGAGCGCGACCCTAGGCAGACGACTACACCATGCGATGCAGCAGAGCCGACCGGGTACAGCTTCTCCAAGCCCAGACGACGTCACCAGCTTCTCGACCGCCTCACCGTCGCCTACCACCTGTCCTGCTCCGTCACCTGAGCCAATAGACTGTGTCATTCCGGTGGAGGCCGCAACTCGACCCGTTCCAGCGACCAACATCGCAACCGATCCCGTTCTTGAGCCGGAGCTCATAACACGCTCCATTGAAGAACTCGATCTTTACCAGGTTCCCACTGAGGAACCCGCGACATGTTTCACCACTACAGAGACAGTCGCCTGTTTTATCCCCGTACCGGAGGCTTCCCTTGCCATTGCCGAGGCCTACCGGGTAACCGGGATTGAAACACCTTTACCTGCGGAAACAGATGAAGAGGCAGGCAGCCTGGAAGCCCTGCAGGACGTCCCTACGGAAGGATCCGCAGCACCACCGCTCTGTTGTACAACGGAACAAGCTTCAACATCTCTCATCATCGAGCAGCCTGATGTGGTCATCGAGGAAGAGGTCGGAGAGGATGACGACGAGACCCACAGCACCGCTGAGGATTTCGACACCGGGTTCGCTTGGGGAGACAACAAGGAACTTCCTTCCGGGCACACAGCTCGGGTACACTGGTCGGGTGCACTGCCGACACCTTCCCCTGTGCCGTTCCACCGGGTTCCGATACAGACAGCCCGCCAAGTTCAAGCTTCCCGCCAAACCACCAGCTCCGTTACTCATCTTTACACCCCGAGCCGTAACGACGGAGATGTACGCCAGAGACGACGAGAGGAGTGGCAAGCCCGAGAACGCGCCAACATGCAGGCCCGTGCCGAGGCTCGCCGCCAGCCGCCGCTGCCTGATGAACTCCGCCGTGAAGGTAGAATTTCCACCTTTAATTTAAATACCGGGTGGGGGTTCGCTTGGGAGGTGGGTTTGAATGAGGAGGTGTTTGTGGGGCGCCGGGACGTTGAGTCAAACTTGCCAAGAGGACATCCCGATCGCGACCTATACCGGGGCGATATTATCACCTACGAGCGCTATGCTTGTGCAGATGGGTGGTTTGCTATCCGGGTGCGCCATCGTTCCCAGAGCCAGTGACTTTAAAACTTGAACTTCATCAATGACTCTGTTCCCGTTAATCATTGACTGTGTGATCTCGCGGCTACAGCCTGAACTTTTATTCTAAAGTACAGCCGACCGCCCGCCGGGTCCGCACAAAGTGATTACCTGTTTCTTTGCTTATATCACCAAAGCATACCTTTACCTGTTTTTCTATTTTAATAAAAGTGTGTCATATATATGTATAAAAATGCAAAAACCTCTGTAATGTGAGTAGTTTGACGCTTGGGGACAAGCTGATTTAACCAAGGGGGAGTGTGGCGCCCCGCAACGAGTGCGTCACAAGGGAGTATTGCAGCCGCAATATTCTCTGACAAAGCAGTGCAATAGTTAACTCTGAGATCCAACCCAACATACAACACCTAGAACAGAGGACCAATCCTAGGTCCTGGTGGGTGGAGTGTTAGGGTAGTGAAGTAGAACACACAATAGTCTAGAGGAGTCAAGTCAAGGATCTAGACCCTAGAACACAGAACTTCGAGAGGAGCGGGGGCTCCGCACCTCGTGCGGGCCCCTGGGCCGTCACCGGTCGGGTGTCCGCACCTGAGGCCTTAACTACCGGGATTGGGCATTTCTACACGGGTTCCCAAAAGACTCCCGTGCCCACAACTTACAGCCGGTTCACTGGTACCGAAGCTGGCAGCAGTTCACCTCTGTCACGCGAACCAGCCCCGTGGAGGAGCAGCTTTATAGGAGCACCCCACCACCAGCCAGTTTCCAGTCGTCTAACCAGCAGTGTACCCACTGAGGGATCCAAGGCTCCCCAAAGCATCCAGAACGTACATCATGGATAGGGCATTGAAGCAGCCTCCCCGTACCCGACCTGGTATTCCTGGGCGACGCTGGCAAAACAAACTAAGGAGGTAGAAAGGAGGTACACTGCGGATCTCTGAGGAGCACTATCACTGCTGAGTCCACCCGGTCTTCTACTCAACCACTGTAAGCCATGTACTGCCTGCTGGTTACAGTAAAGACCCGTAGCAGAGACTATCTGTGTCCGTGTTTCCTTATGAACTGTCCGTCATTAACTAAAGGTAACCGCAGCTGCCGCACAACATCTTGGGCAGCTCCAGCCTCCGGGGCTCACCGCTCAGCCTGTGGGGAGCGTAACATCTTGCTGCTGTCCATCACCCCGGAGGTTCCGCAGCGTCGGTAACCCTTACCGAATCTACTCATAGGTGGCGTCACGAAGAAAACAAATTAAATCCCCTTTAATCTGTTCCCACTATGACGTCTTCAATTTTGATCTGCACTACACCGGGCCCCACTACCGGCAGGCGCGGTCCACCCGTGACAAGGAAGGAGAAGAATCGCCTGTATCAACCGGAGTCAGCCGGCCGCGGTGAGTCATTGTGACTTTTTATTTTCCTGTGACACCTGTTCAAGCCGCCTCGGTGGACAGGGTGTCTGGTAGTTCTTTCCTCGGTATGGTGCCTCCACCCGAATTTTGCTGGGAACTCTAGGAGAACGCAGGAGGGTCTTCTTGCTGGAAGTTATTGGGGAACACAGGAGGGTCTTCTTGCTGGAAGTTGTTGGGGAACACAGGAGGGTCTTCTTGCTGGGATCTCTAGGGGAACACGGGAGGGTCTTCTTGCTGGGAGGTCTAGGGAAATGCAGGAGGGTCTTCTTGCTGGGAGTTATTGGGGAACACAGAGGGTCTTCTTGCTGGGAGTTATTGGGAACACAGGAGGGTCTTCTTGCTGGAAGTTATTGGGGAACACAGGAGGGTCTTCTTTCTGGGAGTTATTGGGGAACACAGGAGGGTCTTCTTGCTGGAAGTTATTGGGGAACACAGGAGGGTCTTCTTGCTGGGAGTTATTGGGGAACACAGAAGGGTCTTCTTGCTGGGAGTTATTGGGGAACACAGAAGGGTCTTCTTGCTGGGAGTTATTGGGGAACACAGAAGGGTCTTCTTGCTGGGAGCTATTGGGGAACACAGGAGGGTCTTCTTCCTGGGAGTTATTGGGGAACACAGGAGGGTCTTCTTTCTGGGAGTTATTGGGGAACACAGGAGGGTCTTCTTGCTGGGAGTTATTGGGGAACACAGGAGGGTCTTCTTGCTGGAGGTTATTGGGGAACACAGGAGGGTCTTCTTGCTGGGAGTTATTGGGGAACACAGGAGGGTCTTCTTCCTGGGAGTTATTGGGGAACACAGGAGGGTCTTCTTGCTGGAAGTTATTGGGGAACACAGAAGGGTCCTCTTGCTGGGAGTTATTGGGGAACACAGGAGGGTCTTCTTCCTGGGAGTCATTGGGGAACACAGGAGGGTCTTCTTGCTGGAAGTTATTGGGGAACACAGAAGGGTCTTCTTGCTGGGAGTTATTGGGAACACAGGAGGGTCTTCTTCCTGGGAGTTATTGGGGAACACAGGAGGGTCTTCTTGCTGGAAGTTGTTGGGGAACACAGGAGGGTCTTCTTGCTGGGATCTCTAGGGAACACAGGAGGGTCTTCTTGCTGGGAGGTCTAGGGAAATGCAGGAGGGTCTTCTTGCTGGGAGTTATTGGGGAACACAGGAGGGTCTTCTTGCTGGAAGTTGTTGGGGAACACAGGAGGGTCTTCTTGCTGGGAGTTATTGGGGAACACAGGAGGGTCTTCTTGCTGGGATCTCTAGGGGAACACAGGAGGGTCTTCTTGCTGGGAGGTCTAGGGAAATGCAGGAGGGTCTTCTTCCTGGCAGTTATTGGGGAACACAGGAGGGTCTTCTTGCTGGGAGTTATTGGGGAACACAGGAGGGTCTTCTTGCTGGGAGCTATTGGGGAACACAGGAGGGTCTTCTTTCTGGGAGTTATTGGGGAACACAGGAGGGTCTTCTTGCTCGGAGTTATTGGGGAACACAGGAGGGTCTTCTTTCTGGGAGTTATTGGGGAACACAGGAGGGTCTTCTTCCTGGGAGTTATTGGGGAACACAGGAGGGTCTTTTTGCTGGGAGTTATTGGGGAACACAGGAGGGTCTTCTTCCTGGGAGTTATTGGGGAACACAGGAGGGTCTTCTTCCTGGGAGTTATTGGGGAACACAGGAGGGTCTTCTTGCTCAGAGTTATTGGGAACACAGGAGGGTCTTCTTTCTGGGAGTTATTGGGGAACACAGGAGGGTCTTCTTGCTCGGAGTTATTGGGGAACACAGGAGGGTCTTCTTTCTGGGAGTTATTGGGGAACACAGGAGAGTCTTCTTCCTGGCAGTTATTGGGGAACACAGGAGGGTCTTCTTGCTGGGAGTTAATGGGGAACACAGGAGGGTCTTCTTGCTGGGAGTTATTGGGGAACACAGGAGGGTCTTCTTGCTGGGAGTTATTGGGGAACACAGGAGGGTCTTCTTGCTGGGAGTTATTGGGGAACACAGGAGGGTCTTCTTGCTGGGAGTTATTGGGGAACACAGGAGGGTCTTCCTGCTGTGAGCTCTAGGAGGGTTTTCTCTTTAAATATAAGAAAGTCAAAAATATATGAACTACAGACTGTGAAATCAGAGACCAAAGCACAGGAGGAGACGGGAAACAGAGGAAATACCATGTAAATGAGATGGAAATCTGTACAAATCTTTATTACATGTGTGTCACCATAATTAATTGCTCAGCTGCTGCACAACCTCATTTTGAATGAGAAGATTCCTCTACAAAGAGGTTCCGCAGTAGTTGAGGGATGGATTCTAGAGTGTATCCTTCATACGGTGAAGATTTGCCCTGCTTCATTCCTGTGGAGGAGGGAATTCCATACATGTGGTGCCACAGGTATCTCCCACATAGTCAGGTATATACTATTGTGAGGTAGCATACGCCTGGGTTCGCTTGGCAGCATACATGACACCAACAAACGCTTTAACATAACATAAACAGCGGTTTATCATTTTTTTTGCATAAACCTGCTTATTAATCACATATTATACAACATATTCACATGATAATAGTAATCACCTATCCAAGTACACTTAACAGAACTTCCCATTTGTTAGTACACCGGAGCACTGATAACTGCTCCATAGAATATCAGGAGCACTATTACTGCTCCATAGAATATCAGGAGCACTGACAACAGCTCCTTTGGCGGTTACGGCCGCCTAGCCTTAGCTACACTTTAACACATATAGTCACCAGAACATTAAGGCGTCCCTCACCCACCCTTACAGACCTCGTCTGGTTCTAATAGCTGCTATGCCCGTCTGGCATTCATATATTGTATGTGTCCCCACCTTATGGAATACCAGAGACATTCCCCGTCTCAGTCCACGGTACATGTCCCCACCTTATGGAACACCAGAGACCATACCAGTCTTTCACACACCGGCCTTTGTATGTGACGCCGGTGTGTGACCAGGACCAGAGCCGGGTCCAGTCACCTGAGCTCCAGGGCAATCCAGGCATCCCCGAGCACTCCTCAGCACGTGTCTTCCAGGTCGCCAGCCACTTCCAAGACTGCCGTCACAGGCCCAGACCTCCAGGACAGTGGCTGCACCAAACACGCCATTGCGAGCTCCTCCAGGCTCAGCCAGTCTTCCCACCTACAGGTGCTGCAAACCCTCAGCCCTCTGACCTCATGGTTCCACTAATGTCACGTAATCTGGCTGCATCTCTCTGCTTACATCATACAGTCAGTCAATGGGACCCTCTCACCATCGGTCCCAATGGTGGTTATGTCTGGGGCCACAAGGGACTGGGTACTCAGGTCTCGGGCGGTCAGGTGCAGGGATGTCACGGGTGGTCCGTGCCCGAGCCTGTGCCTTTGGGTGACAATGAAAAGGGGTATATTTACAGAGATTAAAGTTATTGTCAATCGTGACGCCACCTGTAGGTTCGGTGATGGCTGCTGAGACCTCCGGGGGATGGGTGGCAGCAAGGTGTTGTGGCTTCTTCTCTACAGGAAGAGCGGGGTCCCCGGGGCTGTATGGACGGATGGTGGAGTAGGGCAGTGCAGTCGTTGTGGTGTGGGACTGGAATGATGAACACACACACACACAGAAAGTCTCTTCTGGTACCTTTACTGATGGAAATCGGTACACGTCCAGGAATGAAGGATACCCTTTGGGACTTCCACGTCAAGTGAGGTATTGGCCTCCTTGTCCTGTTTTCTAGTCTGGCGTGTGTGAAACCCAGCCTGACATTCTGTGTCTGTTACACTCGTGTTGCTGCATTGAGGGCGCTCTCTCTGGGCTACCGCTATCCCTCCTGCGGTCCCTGACTCTCAAATGTGGGTGTGCGGGTGTCCAGGAAGCTAAGCCTCCGCGGTGTACTGGATTCTCTGCTGGGCTGATCTCTTTCCCTATGTGCAGACTCGGTCTCCAGTGACCGGTGTTCTTGTGGGGTGAGCCGGTATAGCTCCTCTGCCCTTGTGTGGAGTGTTCCTCGCCTCTGCCTGCGATCCTCGCTCTCTGGACCTCACACTGGCTCTGGCGGTGCACTGGTTTCGGCCCAGCACAGCTCCGGTAACCAGTTTTAGCTCACTAGACACTGAGCTGATGTCACAGTTCTCCTAGTGACTGCACACTCTGGCTAACTCCGCCCCCAGCACCTGTATTTATAGGGATCTGGCTAAACAGCAACCAATAGAGCTCCCCCTACAGCCCTGGAGTGGAAGGTGTTGGGTGTATGTGAGTACCAGACGTGGAAATCCCTTAGTGTGCTAGTTGGTTCTGTGGCTTACCTGGCACAGGGCACCACATGTTACGGCCGCCTGGCCTCAAAAACAACCTCCGTCTCACTCATGCTACACAGCATTCAGTCAACGGGACCACATTATGACTCTACAGTCGTTCCCAGTGGCGGTTACGGATGCCTGGCCTTCGTGGGCTCCAACTCACACACACATGCACATACATACATACAGTCCGGCATGGACTTCAGCCTTCTCAAGGCTAGACCACACACATACACAGTCCGGCATGGACTTCAGCCTTTCCAGGACCAGACCAGGTTCTGAGCCACTGGGCAGTCAAAGAGTCCCCCAAGGGCTCCTCACCCTGCCCATGATGCCCGGCTGCCTCCAAGCCCCACCAACACAGGTAGAGATCCCGGACGGCAGCCTCACCAACATGGTCAGAGTGAGCCCCTACAAGTTCGGCAAGGACCCCCATACACTCAGGTGCTCTAGTAACCTCTCGGTCTGGCCACAGGCTTCATATGGCTCAGAGGGACCGGCGTCTCCGGCAGGGAGAGCCAGGCGTACTGCCTCATACCCCCCCAAAGAGGACGGGACCCCTCTGAGACACGTCCTCTCCCTTTCAATCAGCATCTACTCAGCCACAGACCTAGGTGCACTTAACCCTATGCGCACCATTCAGGTCTAGTAAAGTAAAGACCCATTCACACACACAGGTCCAACTGCTGTTAACCCTGTGTGCACGGCTCAGGGCCCATGTGATGTATACCGGCCATACCTCACAACTATATACATCACCGCGGAGCGGCAGGACTGGATACGACATTGTATGTACTGGATATGAATTTTTTATAATACATTTTCCATATTGATTAGAAATAAAAATGAATATCCTGGAATCACGGCCCCCCTCCTCTTACTTTCATCCCTATTGTATTTGTGAGAAATGGTCACATATGAAAGCCATGAGGATTGTAATGATGGACATTTCTTAAGAGGGATTTTCCAGAAATCACCCCCCTCCTCTCACTGCCTGGAATTGCAGGAGTTGGGAAAACGGCGTACAATTAGCATAAAATTTAGAAAAGACCATAGTCAGGAATTAATCCCGAGCGGCCGGCAACATGTTGGTGCTGCCCCAACCTCGGGTCACACAGGATAACCTCAGACCCTAATGGTCCGGATAGTTCTTTCCTCGGTATGGTGCCACCACCCGAATTTTGCTGGAAACTCTAGGAGAACGCAGGAGGGTCTTCTTGCTGAGAGCTATTGAGGAACACAGGAGGGTCTTCTTGCTGAGAGCTATTGAGGAACACAGGAGGGTCTTCTTGCTGTGAGGTTTAGGAGAACGCAGGAGGGTCTTCTTGCTGTGAGGTTTAGGAGAACACAGGAGGGTCTTCTTGCTGTGAGGTTTAGGAGAACACAGGAGGGTCTTCTTGCTGTGAGGTTTAGGGGAACGCAGGAGGGTCTTCTTGCTGAGAGCTATTGAGGAACACAGGAGGGTCTTCTTGCTGTGAGGTTTAGGAGAACGCAGGAGGGTCTTCTTGCTGAGAGCTATTGAGGAACACAGGAGGGTCTTCTTGCTGTGAGCTCTAGGGGAACACAGGAGGGTCTTCTTGCTGTGAGCTCTAGGGGAACACAGGAGGGTCTTCTTGCTAAGAGCTGTAGGGGAACTGAGGAGAGTCTTTTTGCTGTGAACTCTAAGGAAACACAGAAGGGTCTTCTTGCTGTAAGCTCTAAGAAAACATAGGAGGGTCTTCTTGCTGGGAGCTCTAGGGAAACACAGGAGGGTCGTCTTGATGTGAGGTCTAGGAGAATGCAGGACAGTTTTGCTGTGAACTCTAGAGGAAAACAGGAGAGTCTTCTCGCTGAGAGCTCTAAGGAAATGCAGGAGGGTCTTCTTGCTGTGAGCTCTAGGGGAATGCAAGTGGGTCTTCTTGTTGTGAGCTCCACTGGAACACAAGAGGATTTTCTCTCTGAGAGCTCTAGGGGGACACAGAAGGGTCTTCTTGCTGAGAGCTCTAGGGCAACGCAGGAGGGTCTTCTTGCTGTGAGTGTTGCACCCCAGAGTCCGGTTGCCAGAATTGCCTCCCTTGGGGAGTGATGTCATGCTTGGCAGCAAGAAGGGGTATCCATACCAGGTAAGCCCACAGCATGCAACACCTTTCCTGACTCCAGGCCAGAAAGGGGAGCTCTAACCCGGGTTCAGGGGAGCTTCCCTATAAATTCTAGCCTTGGGGCGGGGTTAGGCAGTTCAGTTTCTAGGAGGATTGTGAAGACATGAAACAGGCACCCATGTCCAAGGTTGTGAGGGTACTACAGGCCCAGCAGCCGAAACCGGATAATGGGAGATTCCATGTCTCCTGGCCATCAAAGCACCTGGAGGCACATCAGCACGGGAGAGCTCAGGGACAGTAGCCAGAGGAGTGCTGCCCAGGAAGAGCTCGAGCTGCCTGCCGTACTGGTGAGAGACCTACACGCAGGAAGAGATCGCATCTAGCTACAGGCAGCCAGGACCAGATAAGAGGAGCGCAACAGGGAGGCCTCAGAACTCGCCGGGTGAGGAGATCCCCAACTTGCTTCCAGGCCATCTGGATTACCAATGTGGCATCCCAGGGTCTAAGTGCCACTGTGTCATCACTGCCTGCTGTTGGTGGTGTTACACAGAGAACAACAAACGCGTCTTCTCATCAGGCAGGAAAACACACACACAACACCTTCTGCCTCCAGGCCAGAAGGGGGAGACCAAGCCCGTGTTCAAGGTGAGCTGCCCTATAAATTCTGGTATGTGTCGAACCCCAGGCTTTGGGGTACACGGGTATCAGGCACCAGGGGTAGCATTGTTGTGTCACGGGGAGTGGTGGCCACGCCTGATCCCTTGTCCTGGGTGATACTTCAAAAAGGGAATTATATTTACAGGGGATTCTATATACAGTTCTCGTGACGCCACCTGTAGTTTCTGGTGATGGGTCACCAGCATCGCCACAGTCCGCCGGAGGTAGCTGGTAATGCGGCTAGGATGACTAAGCCCTCTACAGGCAGGGCTATTCCTCCGGGGCAGTGTTCCTGGAAAGAAACAAGTTCATGAAGGGAAATACTTGCAGAGGCAAAGTCACTTTCTCCCGGGTACTTTACTGTCAACTCGTAGCAGCATCAATTACAGTTCACAGTTCAGCATTTAGGTGTTACAAGAACAGGTAGCTTAACGGGGGCTGCAAGTGGATCCCAGGTGGTATGGTGGAACCCTTGGTATACCTTCGTTAACTAACCTGTGTCCGCTCTTCCCCGCTTAGGATTGATCTATACCCAGTAGCTCCGTGTAGGTAGTACTGGGAGTCCCCTCTCTCGTTGGTGAGGAAGCAGGCAGACCTCTCCGCTGGCAGGGTGCTGCGGCTGATAAACAAGCCACAGCAGCCGGTTGCCGACTGCAAAGCTGAACTCTGGCTGGATCCTCGGGCCCGGCGTTCCCTTGGTGGACTGAAGTATCCCCTGGAGTATGGTCGCTCCACTCTGAGGATCTCCCTTTCTCTCTAAGGCCCAGACTTCGCTCGTCGGGCGCCCTCTTTCAGGACCTCCTCAAGGTCCCTTCTTCTTCCCTCCAGTTCGGCTTGAAACCGACTCGGTTTGACCTTCCGCCTCGTTCCACTAAGCTCAATCTTCCTAAAACCTTTCCTCTTCCTCCATCTCCTCCTGGTCCCTCACCCGAGAGACCTAAGGCCAAAGACAGACAGATAGACAGCCTGACCACCCTTCTTGATCCCTCTAGAGATGATTATATATCCCCTTCCGGGTAACCTCCCACCCTTAACTAATGTGGGAGTGCTGGGAATGGGTCCCACCCACCATCCTAGGGTCCACCTGCAGCTGGTTCATTTACACCTATTTTATGGGTGTAATACCCCTTTGTGACGCCTGCATTTGCGGGGCGCCACATATGCGGCGGAGCAAGTTAGTTCAGTTTCCGTGAGGACTGTGAAGAGTACCTGGAGGATCGAGCTGTGCTAAGCTGATCCGAGGTACAGCCAATCAGTTCCTAGGAGGACTGAGGCAGGCATTCTGGTGGACAAGAGGCTGCAGAGCTCGTCCTAGGATCGCTGACTCAGTGCCAGGCCTAAGGCTAGGCTCTGAGGAGAGTCACAAGAACACCTGGGGAGCCGAGCGACACCGTGCTCACCCCAGAGGAAGGCGCAGAGAATGGACACCGGGTCTGAGACTGTGCAGGGTCTAACGTCCTGGCAGGCAACACCGGAAGATAGGGAATTCCAGGTTCCTCAGCCACACCATGCCTGGAGACACAGCAACGGAGAGAGTTCAGGAACCAACACCCAAGACGAGGGTTAGAAAGGACTCGAGTTGCCTGTCATACTGGCACCTCGCAGGAAGAGACAGGACTGGAAACTTAGCTGAAGCAGCAGCAGGAGCCAACATCGAGTGCAGTGACTGAGCCAAAGACCAGGCTGGATGAGAAGGAACCCTAAGTTGCTCTCTGCAAAGACTCTGTGGACAATTGCCTGAAGTCAGCTACCCAAGTAAAGACTGAGTGACTAACAAAATAGTGAGGGGAACTGCTCTGCCCATGGAGAGCCACTCCATCCCAGCTGCCCGTCCATCACCCGGAGGTTCTGCAGCAGCGGTGGCCCACTATAGCCACGTACCACGGGTGGTGTCACAAAAAAACTCCCTTTCCCTATCAAGCCAGAAAACCCCCTTTTCAGCTGCACCCAGGGTCACGGAAACTGGATCTCGACCCCCGTGGCTCCCCAGACACCGTATCACCCAGTTCCGAGTACCCCAATGCCCTGGGGTCCGACACCAACATCACCTGTGGACAGTGTCTTGGTCTGAACCTGCAACTACCAGTAAAGGTAAAGAAAACTACGCACTGTGTGTCTGTCGGTCATTCTGCACCCTCCGTCCTGCACCAAAATGGCCTATCACCGCCATAGACTATATCAGTTGCCCTGGGGAACCGCTACACTCGTGGGGAGCGATACCACCAAAGCTGCAATCCCAATGTCCCCAGAGGGCCAACACTGCAGCGTTGGTCATCCATAGCCAAATATCACGGGTAGCGACACGACAACCATTCCCTAAACCCTATTCCCTTGGACTTTTAATCTGCCACCCAGTGTCACGGAGCCGGGTCTCGACCCCTGTTACTCTCCCAGAAGTGCTAAAAGCTTGGTTCCGAGTGCCCCACGGCCCTGGGGCGCATCATGAGCTCTAGGGGAACACAGGAGAGTCTTCTTGCTTGGAGCTCTAGGAGAACACAAGGAGAGTCTTCTTGCTGGGAGGTCTAGGAGAACACAGGAGGGTCTTCTTGATGGGAGCTCTAGGAGAACACAGGAGGGTTTTCTTGCTAGGAGCTCTCGAGAAACGCAGGTGTAAAAACTAGTTTGGATATCTCAGGAATCTAATGGCATAGGGCAATCACAAGGCAGAGAGACACAAAGGCTTGAGTTCAATCTTATAATATCAAGCATGAAAAACAGTTCATAAACACAGTTCACACACTGCAGAGCCTAATATGTAAATAGTCTTTAAGTGGAATTTACACAGTACAGAGCTGAAAATAGAAAATGTTTTAAAGCAACCACAGTCCTGGATATTAAGACAGTGCAGTGCAGCTATGCTATAGTCCAGAAACAGTCCTGAGCACCGCACTTGTAAATAATAAACAAACAGGAGAGCATTTTAGTATAGCAGAGTTTATTTGCAGGAGAGCGAACTGAGGATACTGGTAGCAGGAATAATCCTAAGCCTAGGGTCACACTTGAGCCCTGGATCCACTAAAAGCATCAGTTTTTCAAAGTTGAAAATGTTGAAAAACTGATCCGTTAATGGATCCATAGGCTCCAATGCAAAAAACGCAGTGTCAAAAGTGCACTGAAAAAATGCTGTGCGTTTTTGAAACTGCATCAAAAAACGCTGCTACCGGCGTTTTTGGGTGCAGTAAAAAAAGTGCATGCATTTCTTTAACATGGGGCCCTTTGGAAAACGCATCCATTAATGCCCGGTACATATAGGTACCTTGTGTTAACGCATAGCGTTTTTTAGATGCAAAAATGGCATTTTCTAAAATCGGAATCAGGTTTGGGAAATCGAAAAAAACTGACTGCCAAGTGTGACCCTAGCCTTACAGAACACAGCCTGTAGCTGGAAGACAAGACGAAAATAGGTGAAGCCAGCAGAGCAGATTACTGCACAGTAGTTAGAACTGACCCGGAGTAGCTGGAGAAGGAGCAAATTGAGATGATGCAGTAAGAATTGGAGCAAGCCTCTTTGTCTGCTGGGCGGGTTCCCTGTGCCACTGTAATACGCCCTAATGGGCGTCATTTCAAAGTTCCTAGTGCGGGCACAATTCAGAATCTCGCGCCCGCGACGTCACGGTCATGTGATGCCGGGACGCGTCATTTCCGGGCGGCCGGGGCGCTGTTGTATGACGCGCACCGGCCGACTTCAGCATGCGATCTGCGCATGCGCTGAGGTTGGCCAGTGCGCGTCCACAGAGAGAGGCAGGTGCGCAGGCTCCAGTGAACTCCCCCTCCCTCCCCTGTGTCACCCTCGCTCTCGGTCTGTGACATGCTGTGACTTCATGCTGAAGTCGGCCGGTGCGCGTTATACAACAGCGCCCCGGCCGCCCGGAAATGACGCGTCCCGGCATCACATGACCGTGACGTCGCGGGCGCGAGATTCTGAATTGTGCCCGCGCTAGGAACTTTGAAATGACGCCCATTAGGGCGTATTACAGTGGCACAGGGAACCCGCCCAGCAGACAAAGAGGCTTGGGAACGCCCCACTGCCAAGGATTTAGTAAGTTTACAAACGACTTTATAGTACTTTCATATTTGACAAAAAACTCACAAAGGGATGTGTAGGAATGTATTGTAAGGCTGCAGGGACACGTATTAAGAGCTTAGAAGGGTGATTTGGGGTGACAGGTTCCCTTTAAATAAGCAGGTAACAGGAACATATGGACTGAACAAAGCAGCAGATGTGGAGCCCCAAGGGACGTGGGGTACTCGGTACCGGACCGATCTGCTGCTGGGGATGTCACTGGTGGCCTGGTCCGGACCGTGTCCCTGGCTCAGCACAATAAAAGGGGGATTATTTACAAGGGAGATTGTCACGGGTGACGCCACCCACTTGATGCGGCCAGTAATGGGGGCCGCCGCTGCTGCAGAACCTCCGGGGGTGATGGAATGGCAGCGGGGATGGTATAGTTCCAGTGGGGAGAACTGTATCCCCCGGGGCAGTAAGGAGTTAAAGTCTATGGTGTGTGTGTGTGTTGTTGGAGCACACTTACTTGCAGACGCTGCAGGGATCTCTCCTCAGCGTTGGTGCTGACAGGCTGTGGCTCTGCAGGTTGAGGTCTTCTCAGTGCAAGCCTGTATGGGAGAGAGGGTCTGCCGATGGAAGCAGGCAGGAGACAATGCAGGGTTTCCAAAGCTTTACTTAAGTTCTTTCAAGCAGTTTACAGGTCATCTGCAATTCTTTACACAGCTCTTAACATTCAGTTGCATTCTCCCTTTCCGGGTTCCCTTCTCTCCTGCAGCCAGGCTCCTCTCTCCTTGTGACCCCTCACACAGTCTTTAAGTGTGCCTTTCCGGGCTATTACTCTCTCTCTCCGTCTTACACGGGTGTATGCGGACGCTGAACAGTATAGCGGTGACTCGGGCTTCTGTGAGTCCTAGTGCGTCACTGAGCTGCCTGTTCTTTGGGTTAGGAACTCCAGCTTGAAACTAAAGCTCCCCGTCAGTGAATCTGGGGATACCGGGTGAATCGTCGGTCCCCTTCAGAGCTGACACTCTGCCTTAGCCCAGCCTCCAACAGTCCTCTAGCATGAGGCTCTGCCAGGCTCCTTCCTCTGTTTCCTTCGGTATCCAGGAGGGCTTCTCCACCTGCTGTTAGTAGCTTCGGCTGCTGTCTAGGGCACGGGTTGCACCGTCCCTTCTCTGTCTGTCACACTCCTGGTGGTTTCAGCATCTCGGACGGGCTTTCCCCCCCATCTGGCTCGCATTGGCTCAGTACGGGTCTGCGCTCCTCAGCTTAGGCTCTTCCAGGACGTGTGTCTTCTTTCAACCTTTACATCTCAGCACCATGGCTTACTGTCTTCCTTCACTCCTCCCCCTCTCTATATACTGTCAGTCACCTGACTTCCTGGTGTGCCCAACCCACTCCTCATCCACCACCCCTCTGGTCTCATATAGTCTCTAACCTCAGGGCTGGATGCGACCCCTTCTATGCGTGGGGATGTGGGCTGTGAGGGTGTAGTGTTTACCATGGTCCTAACTGCCTGGCTGCAGTTCCCTTTTGTGGCCACCTGTACGCAGGGGCGCCACACAGACACCATCTTGGAAAATGGTGAGAAGACACAGAAGGCAACAAGGAAAAGTCGGAGTCCTGACATGATGTAAAGCACGTTGTCAATGGATTCAGATACAGATGCACACAAGACTACGGCCAGCATGCACAATGCCGAGCTTCTGCTGGAGTGATGTAAGGCACACTATCATCGAACTCAGAAACAGCTGCATACAAGACTATGGCCAGCATGCACAATGCCTGGTTTCTGCCAAAGTGGTGTAAAGTACGACGTCAACTTGACAGTGCAGAGCAGTGAATTCAAAGTAGATTTCCTCCCAAAATTTATAGGGGTTATGTACTACCTAAATATTGATAATGCTTAGCCTGAATGGTGCTGTGCTACAAGGAAGGCTCTAAGTTCCAACCACAGAACCGAGGGCCACAAGTTCTCCAAGAGCTGTGGCCAAAACCCGACACAGCACCGAGAAGGTAGCGTACTAGGGCCAGGGGACTCTGACTGTCGCCCAAGAAGGTCCGTGGCTGCTGGATAGGGCTCTGTGTGCGGAGGTGCGTGCAGGATGGAGGAGAACAGGCAGCGCAGAGAGAGGAAGGCCCGAAAGGAAAGGAACACGAAGGGGGTACTAGACAAGCCATCCTGGTTGCCAAGGACTACCTGGGCTGCTAATGTACCGGGTTGGAACTCAAGACTGTGTGTGAGACTCTTATTTCAAGTCTGCGCCTGGAGAGCGGTAGACTGCTAAACCGCACAGATTGCAGGGCCCTGCAGTTGAGCTGCCCTGACCTTACCCAACAGCCAGCTCTGCCCCGCTGGCCCTCCATCTCCCTAATCCTCTTCCTCACTGGACGCCCTGGGGACCCGCTCCTTGCCGAACGCCCTGGGGACCCGCTCCTCCTGTGGGGAGCAAAACCATCACAGCTGCAATCCCATTGTCCCCAGAGGTCCCGGATCACAGCAGCGGCCCCTATTTGCCGGCTTCTATGGGTGGCGTCAAGACAAACTCTTTACTTTTGCTTTTTTTTATTTCTATTTTGAACCCCCTTCTAACTCCCCCTTTTTACTCACCGCCCATCCGGGTGGCCACGGACCGGGTCAAGCCACCGTGACATCCCCTATTTATCATATTGATAGCTAGACCATATATGACGCCATTTGTTACTATTACGTTTTGTGTCTCCCCTACTTCCTCATAGATTGTAAACTTGCCAGTAGGGACCTCACTCCTCATGGGCTCAGTGATGTATTTATCTATTTTTTGTCTCATATAGTTTGTATTATATTATATTTGTACTGCTGTATTGTATTTTATTATATATTATGGTATTGTGTTGTATTGTATACCCTCTGAATTGTAAAGTGCTGCGGAATATGTTGGCGCTATAGAAATAAAAATTATTATTATCATCCCATAGACCCAGGAGATGACATCCAGAGGGCCCGACTCGGAGTACCCTATGGCCCCCACTGGGGCGAGTCATATATACTAGGATGGCGGACATATATACCAAGATGGGGGACTTGTATACCAAGATGGGAGACATGTATACCAGGATGGGGGACATGTATACCAGGATGGGGGACATGTATACCAAGATGGGAGACATGTATACCAGGATGGGAGACATGTATACCAGGATGGGGGACATGTATACCAAGATGGGGGACATATATACCAGGATGAGGACATATCTACCAGGATGGGAACATATATATCAGGATGGGTCCAGAGTACACATCTGCCCAGGATGGGGATAAATTAACCAGGATGGGGGACATTAGTAAAGGATGGGGGACATCACTACATAATGAAGGCTAGTGGATCTGGTATGTCTTTTTACAATTTAGAACACTACAACACCTGACCAACACGCAAGGCAAGGGCCAGATCCAAATTGTGCACTATGGCCCATCAAACTTTATTCATGCCATTGCTTCGAGGGGGTATCAAATGGATGCCGGGGAGACCGGTTTTTAGATGTTGTCTTCGAATGAGGAGCTTATATTGACAGATCTTATGAGATCAGCATAAAAAAGAGATAAAAAACCCTCTACGATTACCAAGAGAATTGTACTTGTCAGGTGGCAATGCAAAATCATAGCTTTGTCCTCTGTCCTTGAAAGAAAACAAAAGGAAGCTGTTAGTAATAAAAGGGATTATTGAGAGGATGGAGTCAGAGCTGAGATGAGCGTCCCCGGGTCAAGACCTGCATTGTCTTCTACTTCCTCTGGACTTTCCTTGCTCTGCATTAATGTCAATGAGCGTCTGAATAAGGTCGGGCCGAATCCTCCAGAACCTGGACCAGATGAAGTGACTCGTAGCAATTGTGGCACTGACCCTCCCCCATCACACTCATAACCCCTCATATGAATGGGGTGAAATATTCCTTTCAGATAACTATGTTGAAAAGAGAGCAGGAAGTTGAGATATGGTTTTGTGGCGCCCCACTGGTCAGTGCGCCACAGTAGGGGTACTGCACCCATAACTGAGTGTGCGGTATTCCTGTCATTGGGGAGTGTAAAGTCAACCTGAGGCTCTTATCCCAGCATCCCTACACCTAGCATAGGGGGACCAATTGGCCACCCATAACCAGAGTAACCGTTCCCGGTGGGAGGAGCGTTAGAGTAGAAGGAGCGGGAACCACACAGAGAGTTAGTGAGTCGGAGAAGTCTGGTCTGAGGAACAAGTCCTACAGGGACACCGCAGGGAGGGCACCCAAAAGGAGCGGGAACCCAGACAGAAGGAGGAGACCCAGTGCCGGATCTTAACGACAGTCCGGGGGAATCCTGGTCCACAACAGGGTACCGGCTCTGAGTCACGGTGCAGGCGAGTCCAACCCTGAGCTGTCAATACCGGTAGGTTGTAGGTGTTCCTGAGGCAGCCCTGACCAGGTCCAGAACGCGCAGCCCCACCAGAAGCACTAAACTAGGTTGAGCCCCTTAGAGAAGAAGGGTACCTCATAGCACCCAATGGGCCTGGTTGACAAGTGGGTTGTGCAGGACAGCACAGAGAGAGATAGTAAGGAGGCGCAAAGAAGGAAGTAACACTCTGGGAGCCTCAAAGAGACTTTATTCTCCCCAGTGACTACCCGGCCAGCTACCCGCAAAGACTGTGTAACTGTGTACCTGAACTGCTGAGAACTGTTACCAGTAAAGAACCCGTACAGAGTCAGCAAGCCTCCGGTGTCTTATTCTATTAAGCTAACTCACAGACCTGCTACCACGACACTCAGCACAGCAGCTACACTGCCCCGGGGGTCCCACTCTGCCTGCAGGGAGCGTTATCAACTGGCTGCAATACCATCATCTCCCGCGGTCTGACAGCAGCGCTGGTGAGATCACCAGAAACTGCAGGTGGCATCACGAGACTTTTTATTTCCTTTATTATTTTCTCCCCATTTCAAGTGACCCCAGGGTACGGGTCCAAGCAGGCCACCAGTGACATCCCCCTCACAGTAAACGCCTGGATAACGAGTTCTCATAGACTCCTGGGCGGGTCAGGTGTTTGTTTGTTGTATAGTTATGGCCAAAAGTGTTGGCACCCTTTAAATTGTTCCAGAAAATGAAGTATTTCTCCTAGAAAACTATTACTGTAACACATGGTTTGTTATTCACATGTTTATTTCCTTTGTGCCTATTGGAACAACACAAAAAAAAAGAGAAAACAAGGCAAATTGGACATAATTTCATACAAAACTATAAAAGTGGTCTCAACAAAATTATGGGTAAACAACTTTGTTTCTGTGGTGCCCCTGCGACCAGGTGGCCACAAAAGAAAGTGCAGCCAGGTAAGGCACGATGGTTGACAAAACACCCACACAGATGCACACACCGACCCTACGCCTTGGACTCTAGGTTGGGCAAGGGGTGGCAGGTGTTAAGAGTAGTGAGGGTGGAGCGTAGAGTAGCACTGACAAAGTGGGTGGAGGAACCGGAATAAAACCCGGGAACACCAAGTTGAAGGCAGACTTTCCCAGGAGGAGTGGTTCCCTGGAGAATGCAGAATCCTGCGTGGCACAGACCCTAGGAGAGAAAGCTCGCTCCATAGCTGGAGGTGAAGGAGACTACAGCTGCAAGCAGAGACACCCCACAGCTGAAGGAGGGTGGGAGGACAAGGGCCCAGCAGCCGCACACATCTTATCTGACCGGAGGAACACTGAGCTGAAACAGTGACTGACAGAGGGAGCCTGGTGATCCCACAGCCATACATGGGACACTAAAGGCTAGGCCGCTACAACAAGAGAGCCGGCTCTGTAGAAGTGACCGGGGGCACTTTAGGACCCTAATCACAGGACACATCGGCTTGGGCAGGTGCTTTATGACCTGCAGCCTAACTTTCCACCACGGTGTAAGACAGTGTTTCTCAACTCCAGTCCTCAGGACCCACCAACAGGTCATGTTTTCAGGATTTCCTTAGTATTGCACAGGTATTGGAATTATCCCCTGGGCAGGTTATTAAACGATCTCCTGTGCAATACTAAGAAAATCCTGAAAACACGACCTGTTGGTGGGTCCCAAGGACTGGAAATGAGAAAGACTGGTCTAAGAACACAGTCGTCATATTAGGACTGGTGACCCTGACTGAGAGGGAAACATTCACCCAAGAGCCCGCGACAACCAGAGTGAACCCGTGCGTGAGGTACTAAAGGAGAGACTAACAGGGCCTGAATGGATTTAGAGGGAGCAACGTGGAAGAGCCACGTGAGCTGCACAGTCTGAGTAACCCGAGGCAGTGCAAAAGTGTTGAAGTGACTAAAGAACTGTAAACTGCTGTTGAAAGACCAATTAAAGTACCCAGTAAACTCATCTCTGCATAAGACTGTTCCTTTCTAGCGCTGCATACCAGGACAACCAGCACCATGGAGAGCTGCAGCTTGAAGTAAGTGCACTACACCCAGTACAACTCCTTCCAAGGCCCTTCCAACACTACTACACCTGCCCTGGGGACCCTCAGCCCTACCCGAGGAAGGCTTACCATCCACGCTGCCCCAAGTCACCATCCCCATCAGAAATACGGCAGCAGTGGTTCTATTAACCACATACCCTGGGTGGCGTCACGACAAATCCCTTGTAAATAACCCCTTTTGGACTGATTCCAGGCCACGGGACCTGGTCACGACTACCGTGATATCCCAGAGAGACAGCACCGGCCCAGTTCCTGAGTACCTCATAGCGTGGGGGCGCATCATTTCCAGGATGTGATGTTCATGTGGGAAATATGAAAATCACTCCTGAAACTGGACAAAAAGGGGAGAAGGGGAGAAGTTGCCTCAATGTTTGTATTGTGTGTTTGTGTGTGCCACACTAAGCATGGAGGTCAGAAAGAGGAGAATAGAACTGTCTGAGGACTGGAGAACCAAAATTGTGGAAAATTATCAACAATCCCAAGGTTACAAGTCCATCTCCAGAGATCTTGATGTTCCTTTGTCCTTTGATGTGCATCACCCGCCCCAGGGCCAGGGGGTACTCGGATCCAGGGCGTTGAGTTCTGGGGGATGTCAATGGTAGCCTGTGCCTGGGGCCGTGACCCTGGTGGCCGCTTAAAAACGAGCGTTAATAAAGAAAAATAAAGTATTGTTCGTGACGCCACCTGCGGTGTCCGGTGAACGCACTAGCGCTGCTGCAGAGGGTAGGCAGCTGGATGATGTCGCTCCCCGCAAGTGTAGCGGAGTCCCCAGGGCAGTGTGATAACTGCTGTTGTAGTAAAAATAAAACACGGGAGGCCTTCTTGCTCTGCACGGGTATTTACTGGTGACTTTCAGAGTTGTTTACAAGGTACACAGTCACGGGTAGCTTGCCGGGTGGTCACCAAAGAATGCAAAGTCTCTTTGAGGCCCTCAGTGATGTTCCTTCCGATACTTTCTCTGTCCTTTTCACTACGCTCTCCTTACTATCCATGTGCTGCCCTGCACGGAGCCCTCTTACTACCAGGCCCGTTGGGTATACAGAGGTACCCTTTTTCTCTCTAAGGGGCTCAACCCAGTTTAGTGCTCCTGGTGGGGACATGCGTATTGCACTAGGTCTGGGCTTTATGGAAGGCCTTCGACCCACAAGTTTTGGCGGCTCAGATCTGAACTTTCCTGCACCGCACTCGGAGCCGGTACTCCGTCTTGGACTGGGCTCCCTCCCGGATTGACTATCGATACAATCCGGGACGGGCTTGCACAAACCAGGGATCTCCCTTCTGTCTGGGTTGCCTTCCTTTACAGACACCCTCCACACACTTCTCGCAGGTCCTCTCTCCTCGATTTCCCTCACAGTTCTTTACTTCACTCTGACTGACTAACTGTCTGTCCTCTCCCCCTTTTCTCTCCACTTAAGCTCCTCCCCCCAAGATTGGTTACCCTGGTAACGGATTTAGCCAATTGGTCCCCTCTAAGTGTATTGATGCGGGGATGAGAGCCTCAGGTTAACATTCACATCCTCGGGTGACCGGGATGCTGAACGCACATATCTGGGTGCAGTACCCCTGTAGTGGCTCACTGACTAGTGGGGCGACACACGCAACGTAATCAAGAAGTTTACAACCCATGGCACTGTAGCTAATCTCCCTGGACATGAACAGCAGTGAAAAATTGATGAAAGGTTGTAACGCAGGATGGTCTGGATGGTGGATAAGCCCCAATCAAGGTCCAAAGAAATTCAACAATCCTGCAGGTTCAGGGGGCATCAGTGTCAGCACACAAACTATTCGTCAATGATGTCAACACTGTTGGCCATAACTGTATATTATCTGTATATTATCAAGGCTGGTAATGGAAGAAGCAGCTTGCTGCAGCAGAAACCTCCCCCATCACAGATGCCTACAAGAGAGCACAGACAAGCTACACTCTGCACAAATCAATCAGAGCAGGTGAAGACAAGGACTAGAATATCTTCTTTGCATATTTCATTTTTATTTAACACTTTTCAAGCAAAATATCAAATAAAAAAAAACGACAACATACAGAATTGAACGTTTTCTTGTAAATCCTTCCAACCATTTGTCATGGAAGATCACAAAAGAACAATCTATAAAATAATCTCTTAAAAAAATAGAAAAACAAAATGAGGTCGTGACCATATTCATCGGAGTTACAAATGACCCACACGATGCATATCTCACAAATCCGACTATGGGGGAACAGACATAAAACGCACACAGGGGGCGGAGGGGCTAGTCGTTGGTGTCAGATTTATTCAGGGAGGACATAAGGCCTTCTGCTGTGCTCTGTCCTGCCCTCTGACTTGGGATGGCCGGGAGAACGCGCGTCGTCCTCAGGGGCTCTCGTCTCAGGACGGGTAGGAATGAATATAAGGAGTGACTCTGAGTTTTTGTAAAGATTAAAGGAGATAAACTATTTCCAGTTCTTAGTGAATTTGAAGGCAAAGACATCGACTTCTTCACGCCCTGACAGACTGGACCAGTTGGCAGCTGGACTGGAAGAAAAAGAAAACAAAAAAAGTCAATAAAGTTACATTAGAGCAAAGACTGGCGCATGCGCAATGCGTTTGCTAAGTTATTGAAGGAGGATTTCATTCAGTTTTTCACATGTGCCAGTCTTGATGTAACTGCCAGGACATCTGTTTCTGTAGCCTTATAACCAACGCCGCAGCAGCTTTACTAGCATAAGGGAACATTTCCACATTAGGATTCGCGCATGCGTCGAACAAGATTGGTTACTTTGCCCAGGACAGCGCTCACTGTACATGCATCAGTCCTAATGTAACTTCTAGCATGTTAGTGTCTACACCCATTCAACCACCAATGGAGCAACTATACCAACAAGAGGGCACTTGTTAGTGCCAGGATTGGCGCTTGCGCAGAACAAAATTGGTCTCTGACCACAATGGGGCAAAACACTGCACATGCATCAGTTCTGATGTATTTTACACGATAAAGGTTTCTATAGTCATTCAGCTGTTGATGTAGCAATTATACCAACAGGAGGGAATGTTTTCAAAGTGGGACTCGCGCATGCACAGAACAAGTTTGGTTCCTTTTCCCTGAACAGTGTAGACTGTACATGTGTCAGTCCTGATGTAACTTCTGGGGCAGTAGTGTCTACAGCCATTTAGCTACCGATGAAGCATCTATACCAAGAAAAAGACAGTTTGTGCCAGGACTGGCTCATGCGCAGAACAAAATTGGTTCCTCTGAAAAGAGGGCAAAAACACTACACACGCATCAGTCCTGATGTATTTCCCAGGAACATGGTTTCTACAGTCATTCAGCTACCGATGCACCAACTATACTAACAGGAAGGAACTTTACCATATTGGGGCTGGTGCATGCGCAGAACAAGATCGGTTCCTTTGCCCTGAAGAGTGCTCACTGTACATACATCAGTCCCGATGTTGGTGTCTACAGCCACCAATGAAGCAATTATACCATGAAGAGGCCACTTTGTGCCACAACAAAATTAGTTCTTTTGCATTAAACTGTGCACACTGTGCATTCATCAGTCCTGATGTAACTTCTAGGATGTTAATGTCTACAGCCATTCAGCCACCAATGCAGCAACTATACCAACAGGAGGGAACATTTCAACATTGAAACTGAAAAGGATTGGTTCCTTTGCCCTGGTGTACCTTCTAGGATGTTGACATCTACAGCCAGCCACCAATAGAGCAACTATACAAAGAAGAGGGCACTTCTCTGTGCCAGGACTGGCGCATGCGCAGAACAATATTGGTTCCTCTGACCAGATGAGGGCAGACACACTGCACATGCATCTCTACTGATGTTATTTCTAGGACAATAGCTGCTACCACCGATGTAGCAATAATACCAAGATAAGTGAACCACCTCCTATCAGGACTGTCGCATGCGCAGGACAAAATTGGTTCCAAAACGAGGCAAACACAATGCACAAATATAATTCATGATTTAGCGCTAACAGTAATGGTTTCTAGAGTCATTCAGCAGCAACAATAACAACAGGAGGGCACCTCTTTAAATTAGGACTAGCGCATGCGCAAAACAGAGTTGGTTTCTCTGTCCAGAACGGGGAAAACACACTGTTAAACAGCATTTTGCTTTTGCGGGCCAAATAAATTCACAATTCGGGGCAATTATTGCCTCCTCGCTGCCCAATTTCCCCACTAGTTGCAACGTGAAACTTTGAAGCCGTGAATCTTTTGTTATGCTTTTGCCTCCATTCTTCAGATAGTGGAAAGTTACGGCTTGCGGCAGGATTTCCTGAGCCCGTCATGAAATACTTGTGTGTTCTCCTCGTCTCTGCTATCCCTGATGTTCTCTCTGACCTTCACTGTGTTTGTTTTACTCTTGGAAAAGAAAAGTCCCGAAAAAGTATAAATATTTGTTCTTTATTTCCGTCTGATAACGCGTTAAACTTGTGATTCTTTTATTTTGAATCAAGGGAAAATAAGTTTCATTATTTATCTCTGACTTCACCCAGTTACCTAAATCTGATGGACGGTCATTAACCCCTTGTGGATGCGGCCATTTGTCATTTTTACTCTTCCTCCCTCCTTCTGGGAGTGGTAACATTTTTATTGTTCCTTTGATGGGGCTGGGTGAGGGCTGGGTGAGGGCTGGCTAGTTGTTATTGGTAAATGCAATTGTTTTGGTCATCATTTAATGCGTTTTTGTTTGGGAGACGCATAAAAAAAAGAAGCAATTTTGATGCTTTTAAATTGGGAAATAAAAGTTGATTTTAATTTTTTTACTTTATTTCTTAAGTCCCCATGGTGGACATGAAGCCGATTTATGGCCATGTCGAAGTTAAGCTCAACTTTCCTATGTTCTGTGATTATAAATCAGAGCAGAGGAGTTCAGAAAAAGACTGATATAAGAGTTACAAACTCCCTGTTAGGACCAGCTCACTGGCGGATTCTCAGTTAACTCATTCTACAGCCAATCTTATGAAGAGAAAATAAAAAAGGTGAAAAATTTCTAATAAAACTTGAATGCAAAAATTATTTTTCGTCCAGTGCTTTGCCTCTGCTCCTAACCTGATACGTGGCAGCGCACATTATGCACGATCATAGGTTCTACAGCAGAAGATCACAGCGTGTATTTATATCTGCTTGGTGACGTGATTGCTATTTGAAGGGAGAAGACCCTTCTTCTTACATTACATAGGATGTTATAACAGGGACAAAACTGTAGCGTGACCAGGGGGTGGTCACGCCCCTGAACGCCCCCTGTTCATACAGAAGTTTGAGGGGGAGGGAATATAAGATGATAATTGAGCCCCCAGGGTCAACACCCCAACACACCTCCTGTTTATACAGAAGTTTAAGGGGGTGGGAATACAAGATGATCATGGAGCCCCCAGGGTCAACACCCCCAACACACCTCCTGTTCATACAGAAGTATGAGGGGGTGGGAATATAAGATGATCATGGGGCCCCCAGGGTCAACACCCCCAACACACCTCCTGTTCATACAGAAGTTTAAGGGGGTGGGAATACAAGATGATCATGGAGCCCCCAGGGTCAACACCCCCAACACACCTCCTGTTCATACAGAGGTATGAGGGGGGCAGGAATGTAAGATGATCATGGGGCCCCCAGGGTCAACACCCCCAACACACCTCCTGTTCATACAGAAGTATGAGGGGGGCAGGAATGTAAGATTATCATGGAGGACCCAGGGTCAACACCCCCGATACACCTCCTAAATCAAAAGCAGAAAAAAAAAAAGACTCAAAAACCTGAAAGTCTGAACAGCGGAAGTGGTTTTACAAAGGGAAAGAATAGGAAGAGTCTTCCAAGTATTTTTTTTCCGGAGCGGATTCCATGCACACAGCCTTACTTTTTTCAGATATCAGATATATATTGGAGCCTTTCTTACTTTTCTTAACACAGTGATCCGGTAAAGGGGCCAAGTTATTCCGGGATAGACGGGATTCTTTCAGTCTTGGCTTTTCCTGGGAGAGATGTGTTGTATCAAAACCTAAAAACAAGAACAAGCGTTTACCGAGGTGTCAAATATTAACCAGGAAAGCAAATACGGGAGCAGAGGAAAACAGACTGCAGGTCCAACAAATACACCGGCGCCGAACGTGCAGCGCGGAGAGCGGAATATACAGACGGTGCTGGAAAGTTTGTGCATACTTCAGAACTTCCAATGTTTTTGCAAAAATTTGAGCTACAATGAATCAGTCCTAAAAGTAAAGAACATCCAATCAAAGAAATAAGTCAAGAATATTAGACTAGACCAATGGTTCTTAACCGGGGTTCGATCGAACCCCAGGGGTATGGTGTGTTGGTCTCAGGGTTTCGGCGGAGCCTCCGCCACGGAGGTCAACACACTCCCGACGGCTGCATGTAGATTTATCACTAAAGAAGGGTGCGGTGAATGTGCATATGAAACTGGTGGGTTGGGTACCTCAAACAAGGTTAAGAACCACTGGACTAGACACAGCAGGGAATAGGGACATAAATAATAAAGACCTAAAACTTAACTTTTAATAGTTGTATGCAGCGGTGTAACTAGGTTTTATGGCGCCCGGGACAAAGATCTATTGTGGCCCCCCCCCCCCCGGTGACATCAGCCGCAGCGCGACGTGACCCGGGGTGGGAACTGCGGACCAGCAGGGGTTCAATTGTGCACGCGCGCGGCGGCGCGTGATGATGGTGACAGAGCGGCCCAGGTGATGGCGCTGGCGCCCCCTCTGAGTTGCGCCCGGGGCAAAGGATTCGGCTGCACCCCCCCTAGATACGCCGCTGGTCGTATGGATAAAAAGGTACTGAGACCTAGGAAAATAGAAATCTAAAATAAGTGCACAAGTGTTATGGATCCCCTTATGTCAACACCAAGATCAAATGATTAACGCAAAGGGTACCAAAAGACTGCTAGAGCATCGTGTTATCACACCCATCATGTGGTCGTTCAAAAGAAGAATACACAACCATCTGAGCATCGCACTCCGGAATATGTCCCATCACCATGACAACCAATTCCTTTAACTACAAGATCGTATTCATCTCAACGTGCGAGGTTCTCCCGACGCGTTTCTGTACTTACTGTATGTATGTCATCAGGGGAGTTAGACTGGTGTGGGCATCCTGCCTGGTCATTATAGTGGCAAGTGTTCATGCCCACATGTGCTAGAAAAAGCCCAAAGAAACTTAACTCACTCACAACAACCATTGTGCATGTGGAGGAGCAGCCAGTGAACCGTGCCCGCTACTTACCACGTGTCTACGGCTGTTGTGCTTCCACCGTACTCTGACACACAGCAGCAGCGGGCCGGTATTTGTGCCTTGTCAGCGTACTGCATCACCTCCGCTGCCCTTTCTCATTCCATGGAGCGCACAACGTCACTTCCGGTCAGTGCGTCACATCTTCTCTCACAGTCTCTCTCTAATTGGAGGCCGCGGGTAAGCACACGTCACCGCTCACGGACCCTCCCCTAGTGGCACCGTGTCATTGCTGGTGCGAGGAGATACTCTCTGCTGTTCATACGATCTCTTTCTTAACAAAACCGCTTTATAGATCTTGGTGCAAAGAGAGGAAAGAAGTCGAAAGAGTTTAATGACATCAACCTAAGGGAATCTTTTCATATACAGCGCCTTGTGAAAGTATTTGACCCCCCTTGAACTTTTCAACCTTTTGCCTCATTTCAGGCTTCAAACATAAAGATATAAATTTTAATTTTTTCGTGAAGAATCAACAAGTGAGACACAATCGTGAAGTGGAACCAAATTTATTGCATATTTGAAACTTTTTTAACAAAAAACTGAAAAGCAGAGCGTGCAATATTATTCGTCCCCTTGAGTTAATACTTTGTAGCGCCCCTCTTGCTGTGATTACAACTGCAGTCTCTTGGGGTTTGTCTCATTCTTCCTTGCAGAACAGCTGGAGCTAAGTGAGGTTGGATTGAGGCGTTTGTGATCAGCAGTTTTCAGCTCTTTCCACAGATTCTCCATTGGATTCAGGTCTGGATGTGACTTGGCCATTCTAACACCTGGATACGGTTATTTTTGATCCATTCCATTGTAGATTTTGCTTTATGTTTGGGATCATTGTCTTGTTGGAAGATAAATCTCAGGTCTTTTGCAGACTCCAGCAGGTTTTCCTTCATAATGATCCTGTATTTGGCTCCATCCGTCTTCCCATCAATGTTAACCATCTTCCCTGTCCCCACTGAAGAAAAGCCCAAACCATGATGCTGCCACCACCATGTGTGACAGTGGGGATGGTGTTTTGAGGGTGATGAACTGTGTTGCTTTTACACCAAACATATCATTTTGCATTGTGGCCAAAAAGTTTGATTTTGGTTTCCTCTGAGCAGAGCCCCTTATTCCACATGTTTGGGGTCTCCCAGGCGGCTTGTGGCAAACTTCAAACCAGACTTTTTATGGATATCTTTGAGAAATGGCTTCTTCTTGCCACTCTTCCATAAAGGCTAGATTTGTGCAGTGTACGACTGATTGTTGTCCTATGGACAGACTCTCCCACCTCAGCTGTAGATCTCTGCAGTTCATCCAGAGGGATCATGGGCCTTCTGGCCTCATCTCTGATCAGTCTTCTCCTTGTTCGAGATGAAAGTTTAGAGGGACGGCCGGGTCTTGGTAGATTTGCAGTGGTCTGATCCTCCTTCCATTTCAATATGATCACTTGCACAGTGGCTCCTTGAGATGTTTACAACTTGGGAAATCATTTTGTATCCAAATCCGGCTTTAGGGTGCATCCTCACGATCAGGAGACGCAGCGTTTTGGACGCAGCGTCTTTGCGCTGCGTCCTAAACGCTGCGTAGCACAGTATAAGCATAGTGAATGGGATTACAAGAAATCCCATCCTCACTATGCGTATGCGGGTTGCCGGGAGTCCGCTCCTCCACAGCATGTTTATTTCATGCTGCGGAGTCGGAAGCGGCTCCCATCCGGTGACTGCAGGGAGAAGTCGCCCCGCACCCGCCGCACATGGTGAGTACAGGTCGGCTGCGGTCTCCCTGCGGCCACCCGCGAATTCCCTCAGGTCCGGAGGAGCTGCGTCCAACACGCAGCTCCTCCGGACCGTGAGGACATACCCTTAAACTTCGCCACAACAGTATCTCGGACCTGCCTGGTGTGTTCCTTGGTCTTCATGATGCTCTCTGCACTTGAAACAGAACCCTGAGCCTATCACAGAGCAGGTGCATTTATACGGAGACTTGATTACACACAGGTGGATTCTATTTATCATTACCAGTCATTTAGGACAACATTGGATCATTCAGAGATCCTCCCTAAACTTCAGGAGTGAGTTTGCTGCACTGAAAGTAAAGGGGCCGAATAATATTGCACGCCCCACTTTTCAGTTTTTTTTGTTAAAAAAGTTTAAAATATTCAATAAATTTCGATTGTGTCCCACTTGTGGCAAAAGGATGAAAAGTTCAAGGGGGCCAAATACTTTCACAAGGCACTGTATTAGCAATGAGTCAAATGACTCCATGCTGACCCAGTGTATAACAACGGCCGGCCTTAAAGAGCCTAATACAAGCATTGACAAATTGATTCAGAAAGAAGTGATAATCATATAGTGATACTGTATGACTACATGATTATCCTTCAGAAGGAATCTTGTAGTTGAAGGAATTGGTTGCCATGGTGATGGGACATATTCTGGATTGAGATGCTCAGGTGGTTGTGCATTCTTCTTTTGAAAGACCACATGATGGGTGAGATCGTTTCAATTCGTTCGTTTGGTACCTTTTTGTTAATCATTTGATCTTGGTATTGACATAAGGGGATCCATAACACTTGTGCACTTATTTTAGATTGCTAGTTTTCTAGGTCTTAGTACCTTTTTATCCATACGACTATTAAAAATTAAGTTTTAGGTCTTTATTTTTCATGTCCCTATACCCTGTTGTGTTGACCTCATTTGTTGGTGACTATGTGGCACCCCATGGGTTAATGTGCCACAGTGACATCACACGGGTTCCCTCCCCACAACACACTGCCTTACACTAGCACCTCTGGGCCAGGAGGGGTGCACAACCTGCTCTCTTATGTACTCCAGGTCCACAGGAAGTAGCTCAGTTCAGCACGGAGCAATGCTGTGAAGAGTTAGTTTCAGTTCCTGGGAGAACTGAGAGAGGATGCAGTGTCAAAGAAGTGTAAGCTTCTCTACAGTCTGCTCACGATTCCAGGCCTAGCTAGGGTCTGAGGGAAGGAGAACTAAGAACAGAGGAACACATCTGGGAGCTTGAGTGCCATCACCACTCGCCCCAGAAGAGCGCACAGAACGGACACCGGATCCGGCACTGTGTCTGGCACCCACAGCACAGTGAATCCAGTAGTAGTGGAGTCTCTAGACCACCACAGTACCAGAGCAAAGCAACATGGCGGGGTCAGCACAGCACAGAGGACTCAAGTTGCCTAGCCAAGTGGTACCAGCAGAGAGAGAGAGAGTGAGACAGTGCCAGCAGCTCAGCTAGAAGCAGCAGCAGGGCCACACACACACAACGCAAGCAGGAGGAAGCTGATGACCCGGACAGGGTGGGAGGAAAACCTGGCCCCGTACAGACTCTGTGGACTACAACCTGCAACAACATCGCAGTAAAGCTTTGGAAAACAGCAAAACTGTGAGTCTGTGTGTTGATTGCAACCTTTGCCCTATATCCAACAGCAGAAAGGTCCCACCTGGAGAGCCACAAGCCTGTCAGCTCTGCACACGGGCTGGAAGAAATCTGCAGTATTAGGAGAGAAAGAGAATTGCACCTATTACTACACATCATCCAGTACCAAGACACCCAGTTCTGCAACTGCATAGTAAGTGCCTGTGTTGACTACAACCCCCATTATAATCCTTGCAAACCCTGTTTTCCCTCATAACTTCCTCACAAACTGTTCCTATCGTCTCCACTATCAATCCCTTACTATTCACAACCATCATAGACTTTACCAACACTACCCCGGGGAACTCAGTTCTGCCCACGGAGAACTATCCCATCTTAGCTGCCATCACATCGTCCCCGGAGGTTCTGCGGCAGCGGTGGCCCCACTACTGGCCGCACACTGTGGGTGGCGTCACGATAAACTATTCTCCCCTGTAAATACACCCTTATTATTGCCAGGGCCTGGGACACGGTCCGGACCAGGACCCCGTGACATTCCCCTAAAGCAGACACGGTCCGGAACCGAGTACCCTCGTCCCAGTGGGCTCGACAACTATCTCTATGAATCCCAGATTGGTGTATAATTTTATTTTTTATATGAGGAAAATGACATGTGATATTGGATATGTGAGTGGTAAAAGTATGAGAACCCTTGCTCTCAGTATTAATGGCGAGCGAGTACTACCAAGGTGTGGTTGGCTAAGTGTTTCAGGAGGAGGCGTGGTCTGTTGGGAGAAGATGCGTAATTTTCCCAGCTGATATTTGGAGATGACTCATAGGGAATGGGGAAGAGGTTACATCCTGCAACCACCTGTGGCTGTGCCCTGATCTCTCTACCGTCCCTATATGGGTTCGCTCAACCCGTCACCGAGCAGGATACCTGCTCCTTTGCTGGCCCTGATGTTAGGTCTCCATAGGAAGATGGCTGGCGGGAGCACTAGCCCAACCACTGCACTAAAATCAACAAAATCTTTCGATAGACTGGGAAACGACAAACAACTTCACACCTGCTGCCACGCTCCTTGGCAGCAGACGGCTTGGCATTAGTCAGCTCTCCAGAATATCACCTTCACTACAGCCAGCTTGGTTAGGAATGAAGTTCAATCGCCAGCAAAGGATGTTGGTACCATGTGACCATATAAAGAGGATGGGAGTGATCACATTGTAGCTGCACCTGGGAAAAGAACTAAGAAGCTAGCTAGCAACAGAAACTGGCATTAACTCCCAAACTACTAAAAAAAAAAACATGTATAATATGAAATCTCAATACAGTGAGACACAGTTCCCAAAACTGTCACAAGTCTCCAAAGTAAGAGAGACCATCATGACACATGATCTGATCATGCCCCACCTTACTTTTCATCACTGATTCTGTTTCAATGAGCCAGTCAGCTAGATGGAGATGAAATAGTTATCTATTGTCCAGCCAAAAGAATAAAGATAGCATATACTGCCGATTAATAGGATTCTTTTCATCAAATGATAGTGGTGTCACATTGGAAGAGTCTCTTTGGACGGCTCACAAGGCCTTTATTGGCGGGGTTCTCATTAAGATTGCTGAAATGATATCCTGTCTAAACTTCCAATCTAAGAGAAATCAAATACAGAAAACTCATCAACAACCTTTGACCTAAGAAACTGCCTCTATTCATTTATAATTCTTAACTATGAAAAACATTTAAAAAAAATCTAGATCTAAATTCTACAGCATGGTGTCACGGGGTGGTATAACGGATAGGGAATTAGGAGGCAAAGGCGTTCAGGAAAGCTAGTCTGGCCCTGGACTAGTCCTCTTCCCAAAGGTTTCTTTGAAGGTGAGGAGGTTTGGGCCGCCACCCTGGCTCTTTTGATCAGCCCTAGGCTCAAAGTCTCTACCTCCACCCATGGACTGGGAAAACCCAGCAGCTTCAATGAAAGTCAATGGCAGCAATAACACAGCTCAGCTCAGCACAGCATGAATTCACAGCACGAGGTCCAAGTAAAAGTGAGCTCTAACTGCGACACCTAGTGGAGGGAAGTAGAGCTATTTCAAGGCTGAGTAAGTGGAGATCTGAATGTTAAGACACACCCCTCCACCTCCACCTACATGCTATGACTCTGCCCTCTACCTGCAGAGCTGCAGCACACAGCGTAGAGTAAGGAAAATAAAAACAGTTTAAACACAACAGCAGCAATCATGGACTACAAAGCAGTCAACACGTGACACATGGGGGTAGAGTCGGGAGGTTGGTGGCTAGAAGGGTAAAGAAAAAGGAAAGCCAAAAAAAGATATCCTGCATTGTTAAAACAGATGGAACTTATATTTTGAATCCCATAAACATAGCCAATAGAGAATATTATCACAAACTATACAATCTAAATTCCTATCCTCTAAAATCCCAACCCATCCACCAAATTATTCAATGGTAAATGTAGGCCGATATCCTTGTGGACTAGCCAAACTGGGACTAGGTAGAGGGAAGCGCCCGGTGGCCAGTTGCAACTTCAGTGAGTAAACCGGGTATGGAATTCCAACGCTGTGTGAGACTGATTTATTCTCCCGCCTGCAGAGCCGCCAACTGCAACAGCAGACGAGACATAAAGGCCTAGAGCAACCATGGCCGTACACACTCCCGCAACTAAACACATCTGCCCCGGGGTACTGCTCCACCTACGGGGAGCGACGACATCAGGCTGCCATAACAACAACCCCAGAGGTCTGACCAGCAGCGTCACAAAGAGTGATTATAAAGGAACACACTCAGACTGGGTCACAGGTAACAGTGGGGTACCACAGGGCTCAGTATTGGACCCTCTTCTTCTTAACATATTTATTAATGACCTTGTAGGGGGCATATAGAGTAGAATTTCAATATTTGCAGATGACAATAAACTCTGCAGGATAATCAATATTTTATACAATTTTATATTACAGGAGGATTTATGTAAACTAAAAGCTTGGGCTGATACATGGCACATGACCTTTAATGGGGATAAATGTAAGGTCATGCACTTGGGCAGAGGAAGTAATATGTATAATTATGTGCTTAATTGAAAAATACTGGGCAAAACTGTCACTGAAAAAGACCTGGGTGTATGGGTAGATGACAAACTCACATTTAGTGGCCAGTGTCAGGCAGCTGCTGCAAAGGCAAATAAAATAATGGGATGCATTAAAAGAGGCATAGATGCTCAAGAGGAGAACATACAATAGTTTAATCTCTATACAAGTCATTAGTATGAGTACACTTAGAATATTGTGTATAATTCTGCTCTGGTGTATAAGAAAGACATAGCTGAACTAGAGCGGGTCCAGAGAAGAGCGACCAAGGTTATTAGAGGACTGAGGGGTCTGCAATACCAAGACAGATTATTAAAGGACTGGGGGGTCTACAATACCAAGACAGGTTATTAGAGGACTGAGGGGTCTGCAATACCAAGACAGGTTATTAGAGGACTGAGGGGTCTGCAATACCAAGACAGGTTATTAGAGGACTGAGGGGTCTGCAATACCAAGACAGGTTATTAGAGGACTGAGGGGTCTGCAATACCAAGACAGGTTATTAGAGGACAGAGGGGTCTGCAATACCAAGACAGGTTATTAGAGGACTGAGGGGTCTACAATACCAAGACAGGTTATTAGAGGACTGAGGGGTCTGCAATACCCAGACAGGTTATTAGAGGACTGAGGGGTCTGCAATACCCAGACAGGTTATTAGAGGACTGAGGGGTCTGCAATACCAAGACAGGTTATTAGAGGACTAAGGGGTCTGCAATACCAAGACAGGTTATTAGAGGACTGAGGGGTCTGCAATACCAAGACAGGTTATTAGAGGACTAAGGGGTCTGCAATACCAAGACAGGTTATTAGAATTTCAAATTATCTACTAATCCTAAAGGTTCACATACTGTTATCACTCACAGACATGTGATATTTGATCATTTTTCCCATTTAAAAAAAAAAGAAAATCACTTTTTTTGACTAATTTCTTTGTTTGTTTTTCTAATTGACTTTTAGAATGTTTGTGGAAACTGATGCAGTTTTAGATCAAATTTATGCAGGAATATGAAACATTTTGAACTTTCAAGCACCGCTGAACACATTTACTATTAATTAATGACTATTAATCGCTTAAACATAAACATAACAGTGTGACCCAACCACAGATGCCCCATAATGGTGTGACCCAACCACAGATGCCCCATAACAATGTGACCCAACCACATATGCCCCATAACAATGTGACCCAACCACAGATGCCCCATAACAGTGTGACCCAACCACAGATGCCCCATAACAGTGTGACCTAACCCCAGATGCCCCATAACAGTGTGACCCAACCACAGATGTCCCATAGCAGTGCGACCCAACCACAGATGCCCCATAACAGTGTGACCCAAAAACAGATGTCCCATAACAGTGTGACCTAACCCCAGATGCACCATAACAGTGTGACCCAACCACAGATGTCCCATAGCAGTGTGACCCAACCACAGTTGTCCCATAACAGTGTGACCCAACCACAGATGCCCCTTAACAGTGTGACCTAACCATAGATGTCCCATAACAGTGTGACCCAACCACAGATGTCCCATAACAGTGTGAGTCAACCACAGATGTCCCATAACAGTGTGACCCAACACAGATGTCCCATAACAGTGTGAGCCAACAACAGATGTCCATAACAGTGTGACCCAACCAATATGCCCATAACAGTGTACCCAACCACAGATGTCCCATAACAGTGTGAACCAACCACAGATGCCCATAACAATGTGAGCCAACCACATATGCCCATACCAGGGTGAGCAACCACAGATGCCCAAACGTATGACCAACACAGATGCCAAACATGTGACCCAACCACAGATGCCCATAACAGTGTGGACCAACCACAGATGCCCATACAGTGTGACCAACACAGATGTCCCATAACAGTGTGACCCAACCACAGATGCCCCATAACAGTGGTGAGCTAACCACAGATGTCCCATAACAGTGTACCAACCACAGATGCCCCATAACAGGTGTGAGTCAACCACAGATGTCCCATAACAGTGTGACCAACCACAGATGTCCATAACAGTGTGAGCCAACCACAGATGCCCCATAACAGTGTGACCCAACCACAGATTGTCCCATACAGTGTGACCAACCCAGATGCCCCATAACATGTGACCCAACCACAATGTCCCATACAGTGTGACCAACCACAGATGCCCATAACAGTGTGACCCAACACAGATGCCCATAACATGTGAGCCAACCAAATGCCCATAACAGTTGAGCCAACCACAGATGCCCATAACAGTGTGACCCAACCACAGATGCCCATAACAGTGTGAGCCAACCACAGATGCCCTAACAGTGTGAGCCAACCAAGATGCTCCATAACAGGTGACCCAACCACAGATGCTCTAACAGTGTGACCCAACCACAGATTCCCATAAAGTGTAGCTAATCACAGATTCTCCATAACAGTGTAACCCAACCACAGATGCCCCATAACAGTGTGATCACCACAGATGTCCATAACATGTGGGCAAACCACAGATGACCCATAACACTGTGAGCCAACTACAGATGCCCCATAAAGTTGGCCAATCACAGATGTCCCGATAACAGTGTGAGCCAACCACAGATGCCCCTAACACTGTGAGCCAACCACAGATGCCCCATAACAGTGTGACCCAACCACAGATGTCCCATAACAGTGAGACCTAACCCAGATGCCCCATAACATGTGACCAACCAGAGTCTGAGTGACCCAACCCAGATGCCATAACAGTGTGACCCAAAACAGATGTCCATAACATGGACAACCCAGACCCACAATTGCCAACACAATTCATAACAGTGTGGACCCAAAATTAAACAGATGTGCCCATAACAGGTGGACCAACCACAGATGCCCCATAACAGTGTGACCCAACCACAGATGCCCATACAGTGTGAGCCAACCACAGATGTCCATAACAGTGTGACCACCACAGATGCCCATAACAGTGTGAGCCAACCACAGATGTCCCATAACATGTGAGCCAACCACAGATGCCCCATAACAGTGTGAGTCCAACCACAGATGTCCCATAACAGTGCACCACGATGACCCAACCACGAGCCACTAGTGCCCATAACAGTGTGACCAACACAGATGTCCATAACATGTAGCCAACCACAGATGCCCATAACAGTGTGAGCCAACCACAGATGCCCCTAACAGTGTGACCAACCACAGATGTCCCATAACAGTGTGAGCCAACCACAGATGCCCCATAACATGTGAGCCAACCACAGATGCCCATAACAGTGGACCAACCACAGATGTCCATACAGTGTGACCAAACAGATCCCAAACAGTGTGACACCAACCCACAGATGCCCCATAACAGTGTGAGCCAACCACAGATGTCCCATACAGTGTGACCAACCACAGATGCCCATAACAGTGTGACCCAAACACAATGTAACAGATCGGACCCAACACAGATGCCCCTAAAGTGTGACAACCACAGATACCCATAACATGTGTAACCCAACCACAGATGTCCCATAACAGTGTGACCCAACCACAGATGTCCCATAACAGTGTGGAACCGCAAACACACAGATGCCCCATAACAGTGTGACCAACCACAGATGCTCCCATAACAGTGTGACCCAACCACAGATGTCCCATAACAGTGTGAGCCAACCACAGATGTCCCATAACAGTGTGACCCAACCACAGATGTCCCATAACAGTGTGAGCCAACCACAGATGTCCCATAACAGTGTGACCCAACCCAGATGCCCATAACAGTGTGACCCAACACAGATGCCCATAACAGTGTGACCAACCACAGATGCCCATAACATGTGAGCCAACCACATGATGCCCATACAGTGTGACCCAACCACAGATGTCCCATAACAGTGTGAGCCAACCACAGATGCCCCATAACAATGTGACCAATCCAAATGCCCATAAACATGTGACCAACCACAGATGCCCATAACAGGTGTGAGCCAACCACAGATGCCCATAACAGTGTGACCAACCACAGATGCTCCATAACAGTGTGACCCAACCACAGATGCCCCATAACAATGTAGCATAACCACAGATGCCCCATAACAGTGTGACCCAACCACAGATGCCCCATAACAGTGTGACCAACCACAGATGTCCCATAACAGTGTGGGCCAAATGCAGATGTCCCATAACAGTGTGACCCAACCACCAATGCCCCAAAACAGTGTAAGGCTGGGGTTACACATAAGCCCTCAGTCAGTTTTTGGCTTCAGTTTTGTCATTTTTTTTTTCTAAGTCCAAAAACTGACAGAAAAACGCATTGGGTGTAATAAACACCCTGTGCGTTTTTCTCTGGAGCTCAAAACATTGCCCTGTCCGTTTTTGAGCCAAAAACGCAGTAAACAGCGTTTTTGGCATCAGTTAAAAAACGCATGCGTTTGCGCATGCGTTCGCGCATGCGTTTTTTTAATGAAAATTCCAAAAACGTACAGGAGTGCAGGAGACACAAAAAGCACCCTATAAAAAATGGATTGGTGATGAAAATGACTTCCAAAAACGGATTTCTATGTGTAACCCCAGCCTAAGCCAATGACAGATTCCCCATAACAGTATAGGCCAACCACAGATGTCCAATGACAGTGTGAGCCAACCACAGATGCCCCCATAACAGTGTGAGCCATCCACAGATGCCCTATAACAGTGTGAGCCAACCACAGATGCCCCATAGCAGTGTGAGTCTACTGCAGATACCCCATGACAGTATGAGCCAACCACAGATGACTAACAACAGTTTGAGCCAACCATAGATGCTCCATAATAGTATGAGAAAACTACAGATGGCCCATAACCCCTACCCCTGTCAGTAATGAGAACTTCTGTGGATACCATTCTTCACCTCTGTGCTTGGCATCTCACGATGCTTACAAAGCCCTGTGATGTCCTACATATCATGACATTATGTGAGGCCCGCTGACCAGGACTCATGTGAGATAAGTGCCAGAAGTGCCCAGGTAACACTGGTTTGGCCGGCTGCCACGTAGGACCAACCTGGACACAGGACTAATTTACACTTGTCCCTCACTTTACCTGAATGTGCATTTTCCATATGAGGAAGGCGATGAGGGCGCAGACCATCAATATGATTTGACTTTTTGGGTACCGCACGATGCTTGAGCTTGTCTGGTTGAGGTGAAGTCCATGCTTTATGGGCCAGGATTTGGTTAGCAGCTATATTCCAGGGATTGTCTTGCAAGGCGTGACCACTGATTCTGTGGTCAAACAAGTCATGCTCGCTCTTGCTCTTCTGAGATCTGTGTGCAAAATGGAACGAGTTACCCGGCGGGACATCCGAGGACGCCTGCAGAGTGGATAAAAAAGTGTTTCCAAGAGTGATGGGAGGGAGGCTCTGTGTTCTTATGGGTGGAAGACCTTTGCAGTTCTGCTTGATTTCCGGTAACAAATACTTCTGAGACTCCATCGTCCTTCTTTTACAGTTGACGGAGGCCACGCGTTCGTCTTGGGGATCTTTGCAGTTTGTGTCCAGAATACAGTCAAATGTGGTGATAATGTCATCGACCTCTGAGGTCTCCTCGCCGTTATACCTGAGTTTGTCTTTCTGGAGACCTTTCTGGTCCACGCGCTTCTTCTTACATGAGAATATCTGATTCAGCACAGTGAGACGTCCTTCTTTCCTCAAGGCTTTCGTGCCTGGTGAAGTGAATGGCTGGAAGGAATCGGGTCTACTGCAAGGATAAAGAAGACACATCATGTTAAAGGGATGTCTCGTGGAGACAGTAATGCCCTATGAACATATATGAGGTGGGCAGTGGCGTAACTTCAGGCCCAGGGGCCTCGGTGCGAAAGCTCCAACGGGGCCCCCAATTATTGCAAATCTTTAATAGTATTAGTCTTTTTCTATAGGCCAAAGGGACTTTTGGGGCCCCCCTAGGCTGCAGGGCCCGGGTGCGATCGCAACCCCTACACCTATTGTAGTTACGCCCCTGGAGGTGGGCCATATCTTGTGATCCCCTATATGTGCCCGGGCCAAGGATCATGCACAATGGTGTTACTCTCAGCTCATGGCCGCCAATACAAAATCTCCCAAAAGGACCCCCAACTATCACTCAATTTTAACACTATTGTCTTCTTTTTTGGCCAACGGGACCTTTTGGGCCCTCTAGTTTTAAGGGCCCGGATTCAAATGCAAGCCCTGCAACCACTATACAAACATGGACGAAAGTGTTGGCACCCTTGAAATTATTCCAGAATATGAAGTATTTCTCCCAGAATATTATTGCAAATGCACATGTTTTGTGAGACACATTTCTTGCCTTTGTGTGGAACAACACAAAAAAAAGAGAGAAAAAGGGCAAATTGGACATGCACAACACCACAATAATTGGCCATATAAAATTTGTTGCCACCTTTCCTTAATTGTGCATACACAACTTTGTTTCCAGCATGTGATGGTTGTTCACATTCACCTGTGGTAAGTAACACCTGTAGGCATTAAGAAAATCACACCTGAAGCAAGATATAAAGCGGAGATGTTGTCTCAATCTTTGCATTGTGTGTCTCTGTGTGCCACACTAAGCATGGAGGACAGAGAGAGGAGAAGAAAACTGTCTGATGACTTGAGAACCAAAATTGTTGAAAAATATCAACAATCTCATAGTTACAAAGTTCATTTCCAGAGATCCAGATGATCCTTTGTCACGGTGCACAACATAATCAAGAAGTTTACAATCCATGGCACTGTAGCTAATCTCCCTGGACATGAACGACAGAGAAAAATTGATGAAAGGTTGCAATGCAGGATAGTCCAGATGGTGGAATTCCAGTTGTCTTGCAGGCTCACGGTGCATTAGTGTCAGCGAAAACTGTCCGTCCACATGTGAATGAAATGAAACGCTATGGAGGAGACCCAGGAGGACCCCACTGCTGACACAGAGACAGAAAAGAAGCCAAAATGTATATGAGTAACCGAAATCCTTCTGGAAAGCATCTTGTAGAGAGATGCGACCAAGATAGAACTTTTTGGTAAAGCATCATCCTACTGTTTACCGAAAACGGAATGAGGCTACAAAGAAAGAGCACAGGACCTACAGTCACATATGGGGGAGGTCAGAGAAAAGAGCACAGGACCTACAGTCACATATGGGGGAGGTCAGAGAAAGCACAGGACTCGGTCACATATGGGGGGTCAGAGAAAATACACAGACTACAGTCACATATGGGGGAGGTCAGAGAAAAGAGCACAGGACCTACAGTCACATATGGGGAGGTCAGAGAAAAGAGCACAGGACCTACAGTCACATATGGGGAGGTCAGAGAAAAGAGCACAGGACCTACAGTCACATATGGGTGAGGCAGAGAAAAGAGCACAGGACCTACAGTCACATATGGTGAGGGCAGAGAAAAGAGCACAGGACCTACAGTCACACATGTGAGGGAAGGCAGAGAAAAGAGCACAGGACCTACAGTCACATATGGGTGAGGGCAGAGAAAAGAGCACAGGACCTACAGTCACATATGGGGAGGTCAAGAAAGAGATCATGTTTACTGACAGCAATTGCGTGAGCGCAGAGAAGGCGACTGACGGGTACCTAGTCACAGAATTGAAGAATACACAATTTGGATGAGCATGTCACATACTGGGTGCTAGGTCAAGAAGGAGACAAGTCACATGGGAGGGCAGATCAGATAAGGCACAGACCTACATCACAATGGTGGGTCAGAAAGGATTGTTGAATTTGCTGCTTCTGGACGGGGTCTTAGTAATGACATCATGAAATCTGAAATATCAAAAAATTTTGGATGGATCCCAGTGTCATTTGCTGGGGGTGTCCTAGGTCAGGGTCTCCAGCAGGACAATGACCCCAAACATCAAGAAATCCCAGGAATTGAGGAAACAAAGCGCTGGAGAGATCTGAAGTGTCAGCAATGAGTCCGGATCTAAATCCCATTGATCACCTGTGGAGAGATCTGGAAATTGGGAGAAGACGAGAGACCGGGAGAAGATTATAAAGAAGAGGAGGAACTCCAGGAGGAGGAGAAGCTTGTGAGGTTATAGAGGAGACTGACTGCAGGAGGAGAAGAAGATTGTGGAGGTTATAGAGGAGACTGACTGCAGGAGGAGAAGAAGCTTGTGGAGGTTATAGAGGAGACTGACTGCAGGAGGAGAAGAAGCTTGTGGAGGATATAGAGGAGACTGACTGCAGGAGGAGGAGAAGCTTGTGGAGGATATAGAGGAGACTGACTGCAGGAGGAGGAGAAGCTTGTGGAGGTTATAGAGGAGACTGACTGCAGGAGGAGGAGAAGCTTGTGGAGGTTATAGAGGAGACTGACTGCAGGAGGAGAAGAAGCTTGTGGAGGTTATAGAGGAGACTGACCGCAGGAGGAGGAGAAGCTTGTGGAGGATATAGAGGAGACTGACTGCAGGAGGAGGAGAAGCTTGTGGAGGATATAGAGGAGACTGACTGCAGGAGGAGGAGAAGCTTGTGGAGGTTATAGAGGAGACTGCAGGAGGAGGAGAAGCTTGTGGAGGTTATAGAGGAGACTGACTGCAGGAGGAGGAGAAGCTTGTGGAGGTTATAGAGGAGACTGACTGCAGGAGGAGAAGAAGAAGCTTGTGGAGGTTATAGGAGACTGACTCCAGGAGTAAAGAGTTGTGGAGGTTATAGAGGAGACTGACTGCAGGAGGAGAAGAAGCTTGTGGAGGTTATAGAGGAGACTGACTGCAGGAGGAGGAGAAGCTTGTGGAGGTTATAGAGGAGACTGACTGCAGGAGAGGAGAAGCTTGTGGAGTTATAGAGGAGACTGACTGCAGGAGGAGAAGAAGAAGCTTGTGGAGGTTATAGAGGAGACTGACTGCAGGAGGAGAAAAGCTTGTGGAGGTTATAGAGGAGACTGACTGCAGGAGGAGAGAAGCTTGTGGAGTTATAGGGAGATGACTGCAGAGGAGAAGCTGTGGAAGTTATAGACGACTGTCGCAGGGATTTATTCCAAACGGAAACAAATATTAAGGTGAAGCGGCAACAATTGTGTCCAGACCATTTTTGGGGTTTTGGGTGAAATTATGTCAATTTGTCTTTTTTTCTCTCAGTTTTGTTTTAGTGTTGTTTCAATTCACGCAAAGGAAATAATCATGTGATAACAAAACATGGGGAATGGTGATTATTTTCTGGAACAATTTCAAGGGGCCAACACTTTCGGCCATGACTGTAGTTAGGACACTGATCTCCATAATTCTGTATAGATTGTGATTAGATCTGCAGTCAATGCTGGGCGAGACAGAAAGGAGACTGGTGGAGGACACGGACACCGGGGTGGTGGTATGGGGGGGCGGATGGTAGATATGTGATTTCTGTATATTTATAGCACATTCAGGCCATAGGTGGATAATGAAAGGTCTGACAAACCCCTTTAAACCCTCTATCCTTTCTCGTTTTTGCACATTCGTTCTTTACCGTTAACAGAACAGACTTTTATGGTTTTTGGGGAAGGGGGTGATTTAAACTTCTACTTAAACAATATTTTAAATTACTTTTTATTTTTAAATTTCGGCTTTGAACGTGCCATCGTTTACACTTACTATTCCAGTATCTAGTGAAATTAATGCTCAGCTATATTAGGCACAATGGTGGGGCCTCATGGGAGTACCAAGATGGCAGCAAAAGGGGCCTTCCCGGCTGAGATGGCTCCCCATTGGTGGCCATCAATTGCATCACTGATGGCTGCCTGAATATGACCCCAGTGCCGTCTCGTTACCCCCCTGCCATGTCCCACCCTCCCTCCTCATCTATATCATTATTACTTATCAGTCATTTACCTATAACTCCCATACTGTGTGTGCTTCAGGCCTATTAGTAACCAGGTGCGTTGCTAGGAAACGCATTTCAGCCAATCGGTGAATGAGAAGGCAATGAGACAGTGCTTGTGATTGGACAGAAATAGTAAGAAATAATCTTAAGTCTGTTTTGATTGGGCGAGAAGTGATCCATGTTTAAAATGATCTTAATGGCAGCTGAGATCAAGAAGATGATAGGTGTTGTCTTCCTTTATATCAGTGGTAGCGACTGTACAGGCATTGGGCAGATCTGGCTGAGCGTATGACTATGTCTAACCAGTGATTGGGAAGTGAGGCTTTATCCTCATGTATCCTGTGTACAGTATTATCATCCTACTTCAATTAAACCTCCGACAATGCAATAAAAACTGTCATTAACTCCCCCGATCAATGGTCATGAGATGGCTCTGCTTATCCTGTCCCAGCCTACACATCAAAGCTTATAAGTGAGCTGTAGAAAACAGGAGGTGTCAGCCTTATTATGTGGAAAAGCAAACTTACCGACAATTAGGGGGTACAGTTTGTGATACTTGGGCCCAGTGGTGTAACTTGAAGCTCATGGGCCCTGATGCGAAGCTCCTACGGGGCCCCCCAAATATTTCAAATCTTAAACAGCAATAGTCTTTTCCTATAGGCCAATGGGACTTTTGGGGTCTCCTAGGCTCCGGGGTGCGGGTGCAATTGCAACCCCTGCACCTCTTGTATTTGCGCCCCTGCTTGGACTTACCACTGTCCCCCAGGACCACCTCCTAAAATGGACATTTTCGAGCGTGGAGCTACTCATCCACACCCATTTTGAGGAGTGAAGCGGACAGCCCCGGGTCTTATTTTGTCCCCATAGTATTCCTATGGGGCTGGATTGCAGTGATTTGCCATCTGGTTCCCTGCTGTCAGGGTGGATCCGGGAGAATTTGTTTATTTCCCCAGGACACAAAATCGAAGCTTGCAGGGTTTGTGTCTGGGGCAAAAATCTGCCAAAATCGGATCCACCCGGATCCGGTGGGATCCGGCGCCCCATTACATGGGAGGCTATGGGCACCAGATCGCACCAGATCCAACAGAAAATAGGATCCGGCTGCCGGACGTCGGGTGCTGATGTTCAGCGGTGGCCAGCGCTGAACTTCAGCACCTGGAGAGCTCCCGGCAGAAATTTCAGAACCGCGGCTAGCTCCCCGCATGCCGCAATCTTGAAATTTCAGGACTGGACAGTGGCAGCAGCCACACAGTCCTGATTCCAGCAGAAAACAGGATCGGGGGGCATATTTGCCCTCCAGTTCTGTTCTGTCCGGAGCTGTCAGGCTGTGTCCGGTGCATCCTGCAAAACACCGGACACAGCCTGACAGCAAAAATCCGTGGTGTGAAGCTGGCCTAAATTGATGCCTCTCTCTGGGTGAAAAAAACTCCTATTTATAGGTGGGTAGGAACCTGCTAATAGAGAATCAAAACACCTAAGGCTAATGGGAGGAGTGCACAGTCAGAAGGCATGACCCCATACTCTAGGTATGAAGACTGCCACCACTTCCTAACAAGCAAGTGTGAACAGGTGCAAACTGCACATGAAATGTGCTATAACTAATAAAGAGACAGCTGCACTCTGAAATGCTAAAGCATGTAAATAATGAATATAGAAATATGGACATGCATTACTGCTAAGGAAATAAATAAAAAATACTGTACTTAGAAAATAAAAAGGTTCAGTCTGCACCTGTTCACACTTGCATGTTAGGAAGTGTCGTCAGTCTCCTAATTTAGATTATGGGGTCATGCCTTCTGACTGTGCAGTCCTCCACATTAGACTTAGTTGTTTTTAATTCTATATTAGCAGGTTCCTATCCGCCCATACAGTCAGGTTTTTTAATCCAGAGAGAGAAATTCATTTAGGTATAGAGATACACCTTGACATGGCTGCTGGGCTCACAGAAAATTGGCCTATGCTATGCACTAAGTGTCTCAATATTTTCATGTATTTCCTTAGCAGTAATGCATATCCAGATTCCTATATTCATTACTTACATGCCTTAGCATTTCAGAGTGCAACTGTTTCTCAGGACTTGTCCCAGAAAAATCAGGACTGTTAAAGAGTATGACACCTGCAATGCAATGGACGTGCATGACTGGTATCCGATATAGACATGTGATAGTGATCGTTGGATGGGCGTTACCTGTTCTCCTGAGAAAGCATCTTGATGCATGCGGTGTGCCCACAGTACATGGCATAGGTCAGGGGCGTATTCTCATTGATGTCCCTGGGGTTCATGTCCACTCCTAACTTCAGCAGGGTCTGCACACAATCCGATTTACCAGCGGCTGCCGCCCAGTGCAGCGGAGTACTGCAGCAGAAGATGAGAAATACAAATCATAGGGTATTGTGGTGTCATCTGCCCTACAGTTTAAGGGACCCAAAAGCCTCTCGGACATATAAGTAGATTTTGGCGTGGGGCGTGGAAACTTTAAGTAATTATATTACTGTGGGGAACTAAAAGCTTTTCATTTAGGGTCAGGGTGCACTCCCTGCGACGGTGCAGCCCCAGGAGCTTAACAATCGCGGTCACAGAGATTGTAACCAGGCCCAGGGGTGGAGGGGGCCCACTGACACCAGCGCCTCTTTCAGCTGGATGTGTTGGCTACATAGGAGGATGCCGCACAACATGGGTGCCAGGGATGGGGACAAAAATACTTATAGGGTTTATTATGCATTAGATGCAGAACGGGGACTATATATATCAGCAAGGGGACCAAGATGAGGACAAGATGTTGGAAATATACACCAGGATGGGACTCAGGATGGGGACATATATATACCAGGATGGGAGACATATATACCAGGATGGGGACATATATCCCAGAATGATGGACATATATACCAGGATGGGAGACTTATATACCAGGATGCTGGACATATATACCAGGATGGGGACATATATACCAGGATGGGGGACATATATCCCAGAATGATGGACATATATACCAGGATGGGGGACATATATCCCAGGATGCTGGACATATATATCAGGATGGGCCAGGATGGGGACATATACTGTATATTAGGATGGGATACATCTATACCAAGATAGGGGACATATTTACCAGGATAGGGAACATATATACCAGGATGTGGGACATATATACCAGGATGAAAATATATATATACCAGGATGGTGGACATATTTACCAGGATGTGGAACATATATACCAGGATGGGGGACATATATACCAGGATGGGGACATATTTACCAGGATGGGGACATATTTACCAGGATGGGGACATATATACCAGGATGGGGGACATATTTACCAGGATAAGGACATATGTACCAGGATGGGGGACATATTTACCAAGATGGGGAACATATATACCAGGATGGAGGGCAAATATACCAGGATGGAGGACATATATACCAGATGAGGGATATATATCAAGATGGAGGACATCTATACCAGGATGGAGAGCACATATACCAGGATGGGAGATATATATACCAGGATGAGGACATATATACCAGGATGAGGACGTATATACCAGGATGCGGGACATATTTACCAGGATGGGGGACATATATACCAGGATGGGGGATATATTCACCAGGATTAGGACATATATACCAGCATGGGGGACATATATACCAGGATGGGGAACATATATACTAGGATGGGGACATATATACTAGGATGGGGGACATATATACCAGGATGGGGACATATTTACCAGGATGGGGGGCATATTTACCAGTATGGGGAACATATATACCAGTATAGGAGCCATATATACAAGAATGGGGAATATACAGTATATACCAAGATGGGAGACACATATCAGGATGGGGACATATACTAGAATGCGGGACTTATATAGCAGGACGGCAGACATATATACCAGGATGGGGACATATTTACCTGGATGAGGGACATATTTATCAGGAAGAGGGCCAGGGGACATTAGTACAGGAAGTAGAGGTGATCCCAATATCAACCAACTTGTTCCCACAGGATCTCCCCATTTAAACACAGCGGGGTGCTCATTATTACCGGTCATCCACGTCCAGGGCCTGCAGATTGCATTCTGGGACTCTGGCCAGCTCGCAGATAATGTCACCGTACCCTGCGGCGGCAGCGATGTGCATGCAGGTCTTCCCATTCTCATCGTCATAGTTGATGGTGGACTGGCCCTGCTGATGATCCAGGATGATGGAGCACAGCACTCTGTTTCCACTCTGAAATCACAGACGGCAGTGGTTGTTTGGATGTCAGCAGTGAGTCTGAACAGATAAGGATGATACTTGATATATGGCCTATGCGGCACTATCTAAGAAGGGAACATTGTGCCTAACAGGTACAACTCCCTAATATGCAGCCACCATGGAAGGTGTAGGGACTTGTGTGTCTGCTGAATAGATTGGTGCACTTATCAACAGGCTGCCACCACAAAGGGGCACTATTGTGGTCTTTTATTTGGGGTCCCATCTATACCATGCTATGGTATGTCTAGAGGACATGAGTATTCAGGTGTAATGGTTTGGGTGGGTGTTATTCATCACTTCAGCAGGTAGAGGAACCCCTTCCCTTTTATTGCAACCAAATCCAAGGATGTATGATTAGATTCTGCCGGGGAAAAGAGATTCATGCAAAAAAATAAGTTAAAAATATTAAACCTTTAATAGAACAGATTAAAAAATGTATTAAACAGGAAAAAAATAGTAAACAGAGAAATATTATATAGCCTGAAAAATAGTGCAGCGGAATAGTGAAAATGGAGGATGAAAAGCATTGTATAATACTGAGGAAAGTATCCCCTCCAAGATATAAAAGCTGAGGAAAAAGCCATTCCGGAACGTGCGTCGGGGTGGAGGGACACTGTGTCTGGGACTCCACACCAGTGTGATCTAGTCATCCATCCACAGGTTTGGGTTATAATTTTGGAATGTGTTGTTGATCCCCCTCCCGTTATACCTGGACCGCCCAGTGTAGAGCTGTCTTGAAGTCTTTGTCCACCAGAGTCGGGTCGGCTCCTTTCTGCAGCAAGTTCTGCACGTGTTGTGGCCGGTTGTGAAATGCCGCCCAGTGCAGCGACGTCATCCCCTGTCATGGACATGGACCGGAGGAAAAAAACAAGAATATTCCGATTATTACAGGGAGATCAGTCCGCTATCACAGCTAGGGATAGTTCTGCGTGTGCTACATCGTACCTGTTCAGTGGAAAGTTTTGGGTCACCCGGCACACCCACCGGAAAAGGGCTCCGGTAGCGGTCGGAATATAATAGTCCCAACATCATTGGTGGTCTAGGCGCAGTGCCATACATTTGGTAGTAGATTTACCTGGTATGGTAGCCCAGTATAGATGAAGTAGTTAGGGGAGCTCCGGTGAGGTCAGGGGGTGACCGGTCTCCCCTCTCTACCACTAGGGCCTTCCTCTCTTTCCATCCCCGTTGTGTCCCTTGTGTTGGGGGTTCTTTACCCGGGGTGACATTATTGTGTTTAACATTTTATTTATTTTATTGTTGAAATACAAGGTATATTTTGACTTCTACATATTTTTGCAGCTGTTGGAATCTTCTTAATCTATACTATTACGTTGCCTAGAAACTGATATGCAATTTCCTTGCACCGCACCCTCGATCAATTATATTTGCACCTCATTACTTTGTTCTATTACAGCTCAGTACTTGTTCACTTGAGTAGTGTAAAGGTTAAAGGAAATCTGTCAGCAGGTTTTTGCTACCTCATCTGACAGCAACAAAATGGAGGCTTACTGGCTTAAGCTGTTCTTACACAACCAAAGAATTTAGTTTTAGAGACACAGCAGAGCTGGGAGAGCTGAGATTGTCCACACCAGACCCACAACCCATCCGTCACTTGTATACACCCCGGGAGCCATCGCTCACCTCGTTGTCCTGGTGGTTGATCTCACTCAGAGTCGACTGCTGCAGAAGAACAGATAAAAGTCTGCAGGAAAAAGACAAACACAGCCAATGACCGTCCACCCCCCCAGAATAAACCGCCATCATCACACCTGCTGGAGTGGGGGAGGACGAGTACTACATCTGGTCACCTAGACTGTAAGGAAAGGCCTGGAGATATGGTCAAGAGTGGCACTTCAGAAAACAGAGCTCTGGCACCTGAATTTAGGGATGATCTGAGGCCTGTATATAGGGGGTCTAGTCTGGGATCTGTATATAGGGGTCTGTATATGCGGAGGTCTAGCCTAGGACATGTATATATGGGTCTGGAGTCTATATGTAGGGGTCTGGTCTGGAGTCTGTATATAGGAGGTCTGGTCCGGGTCTGTATATAGGGGAGTCTGGTCTGGGGTTTTTGTATAGGGAGGACTGGTCTGTGGTCTGTATATAGGGGTCTGATCTGTGGTCTGTACATAGGGGTCTGATCTGGGGTCTGTATATAGGCAGTCTGGTCTGGGATCCATATACAGAGGGGTCTGGTTGGGGTCTGTATATAGGAAGTGTGGTCTGGGGTCTGTATACAGAAGGGTCTGGTCTGGGGTCTGAATATAGGGGTCTGGTCTGGGATCTGTATACAGAGGGGTCTGGTCTGGGGACTGTATACAGTGGAGTCTGGTCTGGGGTCTATGGGGTCTGTATATAGGGGGTCTTTGGTCTTATTACTGTTCTCACATAGGGTCTCCGGGGGTGGGGGGGGTCTCTCCTCCTCTTCTTCTTATACATGCTGGCCAATGTGAGAGTATAAACGTGGCAGGGTGTGTAGACCCCAAATCCCCAGGTTTTGGTGGCCCCAGGGCCTATTCCCCTCCACACTCGGGGCCGGCATGCTGTACGATGTGTTGTAGCTCGGAGCTGGGACTTGGGGGTCATTATGTAGCTGGATCCCCGTGTTTATTCCCAGCACTGACCTGACATCCGCCTCCGCAGTGGCAGCGTGTAGAGGAAGTCGGCCATTTTTATCGGGGATGTTCTGCTTGGCTCCATTCCTGAGCAAACTCATACAGCCCTCAAGCCATCCCTGAAGAGGAAGCCATGACGTCAGCGAGGCTGCGCCATCTCAGCGCTCAGCGCACCCAGACCCCGGATAAAGGGGATGTCCGGAGCACAGAACTCATTACATTGAAAATATTTATCAGGATTCCTAAAAGTTTATTTTCGTACCACCAACCATTCACCCAGAGTGTTCCTTGTTCTCTGCTTTGGACAACCCCTTTTTTTCAAACATACCCCCAATTTCTTATTCCTTAGTCCCAAGGGTAACCAAAGGGATTAATTCCCCTATAGTGCCCCCACAGGATAAGTAAAGTATTACACTGTTCTCATTGAGTTATCCATTTAATTCACAGATGTGTCGGGTCCTCCATGGATAAACATCAGATCAGGCAGGCACATCATCTCACCACTCTGTAGGACGTCACAGCAGGGCGCCGGAGAAGGAGGACACAGTAGGAGAAGGAGGACAAAGGAGGAGGAGAGGGCACTGGAGAAGGTCACAGGAGGAGGACACAGGAGGAGAAGGAGGACACATGAGGAGGGAACTTGGGAGACAGGGAGAGAGGACAAGGAGGAGGAGAGACACAGGAGGAGGAGGAGCAGAAGAGGAGGAGGAGAGGAGGAGGACACAGAGGAGGAAGAGGAACAGAGAGACAGGAGAGGAGGAAGGACACAGGAGGAGGAGGAGGACACAGGAGGAGGACTAGAGAGAGGAGGACAGAGGAGGAAGACACATAAGGAGGAGGACACAGGGAGGAAGGAGGACACAGGAGGAGGAGGAGGACACAGGAGGAGGAGGAGGAGGAGCAAGGAGGAGGGCACAGAGGAGGAAGAGACACAGGAGGGGAGGACACAGGAGGAGGAAGAGGACACAGGAGGAGGAGGAGGACACAGGAGAGAGGAGGAGGCAAGGAGGAGGAACAGGAGGGAAGAGGACACAGGAGGAGGAAGAGGACACAGGAGGAGGAAGAGGACACAGGAGGAGGAGGAGGACACAGGAGGAGGAAGGAGGAACAGGAGGAGGAGGGCACAGGAGGAGGAGAGGACACAGGAGGAGGAGGAGGACACAGGAGGAGGGAGAGGACACAGAGGAGGAGGACACAGGAGGAGGAGGACACAGGAGGAGACAGGAGAGGAGGACACGGAGGAGGAGGAGGAGGACACAGGAGGAGGAAGAGGACACAGGAGGAGGAGAGACACAGGAGGGGAGGAGGACACAGGAGGAGGGAGGAGGGAAGCAGGAGGAGGACACAGGAGGAGGAGAGGACACAGGAGGGAGGACACAGGAGGAGGAGGAGGACACAGGAGGAGGAGGAGGACACAGGAGGAGGAAGGAGGAGGACACAGGAGGAGGAGAGGACACAGGAGAGGAGGAAGAGGACACAGAGGAGGAAGGACACAGGAGGAGGAAGGGACACAGGAGGAGGAGGACACAGGAGAGGAGGAGGGCGAGACAGGAGGAGGAGAGAGGACACAGGAGGAGGAGCAGAGGAGACACAGGAGGAGGAAGAGGACACAGGAGGAGGGACACAGGAGGAGGACACAGGAGAGGAGAGACAGGAGGAGGAAGACACAAGGAGGAGGAGAGACACAAGGAGGAGGACACAGAGAGGAGGACATAGGAGGAGGAAGAGAGGACACAGGAGGAGTGAAGAGAGGAGGACACAGGAGGAGGGGAGGACACAGGAGGAGGAAGAGGACACAGGAGGAGGAGGACACAGGAGGTCTGGGGACTGTATACAGTAGAGTCTGGTCTGGGGTCTATGGGGTCTGTATATAGGGGGTCTTTGGTCTTTATTACTGTTCTCACATAGGGGTCCCCGGGGGGATGTCAGAACCCCACAATCTAGACTACAGTCTAAAGTTCCATGTTTTCTTACCAGATATGTTGCCAACGACAGGCTCGTTCTCCCACAGGCATCTTGTGTATTGATATTGGCTCCCATCTTCAGCAGTAGTTTCACTGTATCAACCTGGCGCCCGGACACAGCGTGCATCAAAGGTGTGCAACCTGGAGAGACATCAGCACAGAGTGTTTAAGGCACCAGTGGAATACATTTGACACAAAGGTTATCTAGGAGTTTTGTACTATGTGCAGTTAGCTTCCCCTAGTGGTGGCTGCAGACAGAATCTTATAATTTATCTCTGTATACAGGGAGCTCCCCCTAGTGGTGGCTGCAGACAGAATCTTATAATTTATCTCTGTATAGAGGGAGCTCCCCCTAGTAGTAGCTGCAGACAGAATCTTATCATGTATCTCTGTATACAGGGAGCTCCCCCTAGTGGTGGCTGCAGACAGGATCTTATCATGTATCTCTGTATACAGAGAGCTCCCCCTAGTGGTCACTGCAGTCAGAATCTTATCATGTATCTCTTTATACATGGAGCGCCCCCTAGTGGTGGCTGCAGACAGGATCTTATCATGTATCTCTGTATACAGGGAGTTCCCCCTAGTGGTGTCTACAGACAGAATCTTATGTATGTCTGTATACTGGAAGCTTCACTTAGTGGTGACTGCAGACAGTATCTTATCATGTATCTCTGTATACAGGGAGCTCCCCCTAGTGGTGACTGCAGACAGGATCTCATCATGTATTCCTGTATATAGGGAGCTCCCCTAGTGGTGACTGCAGACAGTATGTTATCATGTATCTCTGTATTCAGGGAGCTCCCCCTAGTGGTTGCTGCAGACAGGATCTTATCATGTATCTCTTTATACAGAGAGCTCCCCCTAGTGGTGGCTACAGACAGAATCTTATGTATGTCTATATACAGGAAGCTCCACTTAGTGGTGACTGCAGACAGGATCTTATCATGTATCCCTGTATACAGGGAGATCTCCCTAGTGGTGCCTGCAGACAGGATCTTATCATGTATCTCTGTATACAGGGAGCTCCCCCTAGTGGTGACTGCAGACAGAATCTTATCATGTATCTCTGTATACAGGGAGCTCCCCTAGTGGTGACTGCAGACAAAATCTTATAATGTATCTCTGTATACAGGGATCTCCGCCTAGAGGTGGCTGCAGACAGAATCTTATGTATCTCTGTATACAGGGTGCTCCCCTAGTGGTGACTGCAGACAGAATCTTATCATCTATCTCTGTACACAGGGAGCTCCGCCTAGAGGTGGCTGCAGACAGAATCTTATGTATCTCTGTATACAGGGAGCTCCCCCTAGTGGTGATCGAAGACAGAATCGGCTGTGCGCCGGGTGTCCAGGAAGTCGTCGGGCAGCGCGCACATACAGGAGAACGGAGGCGCGCATTCATGTTACACTGTGAGGGGAGGCAGCAGCAGGCGACCAGGATGATTGACAACAGGGGGCGGGTCGGAGGAGCGTGAAACCCCGCCTCCCGGTCACCGGTCTTCTTAAGTGTAAGCATTTATCTAAGTGCATATTTCATTGTATATAGGTCATCAAAAGGCTATAGACACCTTCCCTGAATGCAGCCTTAGTGCTGCAGAAGGTGGCTATTTTAGTTTTTTATGTCCGGGGGGGGGGGTGACAGGTTCTCTTTAATAATGGACACCGATATGGGCCAGACTTCAGACATGACCAGACTACTGGATGTGACGGACGTCTGTGGTGGGTTTGTCTATGGTGACCAATTGCAGCGCAGCTTTCATTTTACTAGAGCCTTTTACAAAATGAAAGCAGAGTGTTGATTGGTCGATATTCAATAACCACAGGTCACTCAGACTCATTTGGTAAACAAGGCCCGATCTATCCGGACCGATCGATGGGCGACTCCGCGCCTCAGTCCACAGCTCACAAACCTTCATTGTCGCAATATTCGAGGATGGAAGGGTCTTCGCGGATGATTGCCGTCAGCGTGTTGACATCGCCGTTCGCGGATGCTTGATATACCACGGACAGGTCAATCTCTTCTGAGGAGTCACCTGCAAAACAGAGGACGAGATCCTATCACATCCGTCCATCACTATTATAGGGACCAGCCGTGTATAGGCCCAGTAATACATTTCTATATCTTGTAGATTATATGTTCAGGGAGCGGCCATATTGGAGTCACCCACTGCCGTCCGGTATTGTGTGGTCTTATCTAGACCTCAATAAAGCTGTCATTTTCTCCCCTATGCTCTACTGATGATGAGATGACTCTGCTCTTCTGCCCCAGTCTAGTAAACTGCAGAAAATTGGAATGGTCAGCCTTATTGTGCGCCCTACTCACCAGTGTGAGAACTGCAATACTTCAAGAATTTCTTTATATGGCTAGTCAAGTGACATTTTTATCGAAATGGTGCAATCAAATAATACATTTTGGTGCAATTGGTCTGATATTTTGACACTTTCCTCTTCCTTATATCACCACATGTGTTTCTTAAGTAGCACTATCACCCCGGGGTAGGTGGACACCAAGCAAGAGGTGCAACACAAATGGAGACAACCAGAAAGGTGTTAACAGAAGGCCCTGGCAATATGGAGAGGGATAAGGGGGCACCTCCTGGCACTAAACTGAGTCTGTGCCCTGCACTCCCTAATGTCCCTATGCGGGTCCTTTCCCCTGTCACCGTCACATGCTTAAGTCCTCACTCACCCTGGACTCACCCTGGCTAGTAAGAAGGCAGGGGAGTTTGCTAGACTCACCATGGCAAATAATACAACATAGAAAACAGGAGACAGACAGAGGGATATAGATATATAGAACTCCACAATTGGAGCGAAGCACCAGAGTTGTAATAGTCACAATGTCAGCTTATACCTAGACAGGCTCCTTCCAGAGTGGTCAGCAAAGAATGAGATTCTATCACCGGCGTCGGCTGACAAGAGACTTGATTATTTATAGAGGAAGGGAGTGGTCACCAAAACTACACCTGATATTAAGACTACAAAGTACAACCAGAAAGGAAAGAGTTCTTAAACCATACAGCACCAAAAGAAAGTATATATACATATAAACAAAAGTTATAAACCTGCAATCCATAAAGAGTAGAAAAGTTCAGGTGAAAGACTCGTGAAAGGTCCCCCTAGGGTGGGAGACACCCATGACAATGCTGCACCATCAATGATACCTACTATTTTTCAATCACGGCCACAATCCCCCAAACCAACCTATCAGGGAATACCGACACCACAGGGGCCCTTGTGCAAGAACAGTACATGGGCCCCTTGACTTCCAGCTTTTATTTTGTTAGTTCCTATATATCGTGTACCCTTGAGTACATTGGTGTAACTTGAAGCTTATGGGCCCCCATGCAAAAGCTCCCACGGCCGCGAAATTATTTCAAATCTTTAATAGTATTTTCTTATAGGCCAAAGGGATTTTTGAAGCCCTTTAGGCTCCAGGGCCCGGGTGTGATTGCAACCCCCCGGCACCTACTGTAGTTACCTCCTACCTGCCTGAGGCTACCACTAGATGATCTTGGGGGAACCCCTATTGCCTGGGGGCTCACAATGCCCAGGTTTCCATTAAGAACATTCATATATTGAGCAGCCTCAGCAGCTGAGCCTGCTCCACACAGCATGGATGATGGCTGTGTTGTACAGCTGTCACCCAAGTCGGAGCAATCTCTGATTGTTGCAGTTTAACCTCATAGATGCCAGTGTCAATTGAGAAAAGCATAATAAAGGTAAAGAAACCCTGAATCCAGCGATGCATCCCTTGGAGTACTGGCTGCAGCCGTCATGACACAAAGTATTTCGTTTTAGGTATGTAGCTGAGCTAGGAGAGCTGCCCCTGACCACACCACAGCTAACCCTACCCACACCACAGATAATCCTGCCCACACCACAGATAACCCTGCCCACAGCACAGCTAACCCTACCTTCACCACAGCTAACCCTACCCACACCACAACTAACCCTACCCACACCACAGCTAACCCCACCCACAGCACAGCTAAACTCGCCAACTCCAGGCTGTATATAGAGATTGTGGATTGACTGTGAGGTGTCACTCACTGCAGGGGGCGTGTCCCTGACAAAGTAGTCCAATAATGGTAATCTCCAGGTGATAAACCCTTTAGTTTACATAAACAATAGCACACAGTCTGGTAAGAGAGGCACAGTTGATTTAGGTCTTTTAACCCATACAGCACACTGGTCTCAGTTTACATAGCAAAAAATCTGCTGACAGATTCCCGTTTAGAGGTTGGAAATGGGGGAAGGTGTCTCTCCTGACTCTTGTTCATAGAAGATCGGTAAGTTGAGATCAAAAGGTTCAAGTCCCATTGAAACACCCCCCAAAAAAGTAAAGAAAAAGTGTGTTGTTTTTTTTTTTTTAGAAATAAAGGAATATAAAATATATGCAGAAAAAAAAATTGAAATGGCAAAAATCAATATGCTTTGGTCGCTCCCCCTCCCGCCTTCCAAAAAAACAGTGAATATAAAGGGATCGATGAGACATAAGAACCCAAGAAACAAGAAAATGTCAATGAAAAGTAAAGCTCATACTGCAAAAAACCCAATCAACTGGAAATTGGAGAAAATGGAGAGCATACAAGGGTCAAATGTATTAAGAGTTTAAACTTTAATATAAAGTTACAGAGCTTTCAGTAAAGCAAATGTGCAAATAATGGTGGCAAAGGTATCTTTAACACAAAATACATGAATTGTCTATGGGACTGGTGAGCAGTGCCATAGACAATGAATGGAGCGGAGGCTGAGTGAGCAGGCAGCATTCCAGAGCCCCAGTCAACCAGCCAGTTATCACCTATCCCACAGATAGGAGGGGATTTGTTTTTTTTTAGGAACAATCATTTATTATTCTGAAAACTGCCAATAAGTCCATGTGTGTCCGTAATGGTAAAAATAGAGCAAGAGTTTCCTCTTACTATAGTCATTGTGTGCAAGATGCTTGGAGTGACATTACTTTTCTATTTATACAAAAAGCATAATTTCTGCAAATGTTTGAGTTTTGCATATATCTGTGAGCGAAACACCTCGGACTATAGACTGATACATTGTAACAAACCAGCAGAGATCTATACAGCTGATACAATGTATCCAGTGTAGACAATGCTCTGTGAGCGAAACACCCCGGATTATAGACTGATACATTGTAACAAACCAGCAGAGATCTGTACAGCTGATACAATGTATCCAGTGTAGACAATGCTCTGTGAGCCAAACACCCCGGACTATAGACTGATACATTGTAACAAACCAGCAGAGATCTGTACAGCTGATACAATGTATCCAGTGTAGACAATGCTCTGTGAGCGAAACACCCCGGACTCCAGACTGATACATTGTAACAAACCAGCAGAGATCTGTACAGCTGATACAATGTATCCAGTGTAGACAATGCTGTGAGCAAAACACCCCGGACTATAGACTGATACATTGTAACAAACCAGCAGAGATCTGTATAGCTGATACAATGTATCCAGTGCAGACAATGCTCTGTGAGCGAAACACCCCGGACTATAGACTGATACATTGTAACAAACCAGCAGAGATCTGTACAGCTGATACAATGTATCCAGTGTAGACAATGCTCTGTGAGCGAAACACTCCGGACTATAGACTGATACATTGTAACAAACCAGCAGAGATCTGTACAGCTGATACAATGTATCCAGTGTAGACAATGCTCTGTGAGCGAAACACCCCGGACTATAGACTGATACATTGTAACAAACCAGCAGAGATCTGTACAGCTGATACAATGTATCCAGTGTAGACAATGCTCTGTGAGCGAAACACCCCGGACTATAGACTGATACATTGTAACAAACCAGCAGAGATCTGTACAGCTGATACAATGTATCCAGTGTAGACAATGCTCTGTGAGCAAAACACCCCGGACTATAGGGTGCAGTCAGACATAACGATCGCTCCAACGATCCCGACAGCGATAACGACCTGCCGGGATCGCTGGAGCATCGTTACCTGATCGCTGGGGAGCTGTCAAACAGGCAGATCTCCCCAGCGATCAGGCCAAGGGAGCCACCTCCCATATCGCTCCCTGCTTAGCGCTGCGGCAGCGCTAAGCAAGGAGAACGCAGGTAACTATGATAAACAGCGCGTATCCAGGCAGTGCGCGCTGCCTGGATACCCGCTGTTTATCATAGTTACCAGCGTTCTCCATGCTTACAGGCAGTGCTAAGCAGGGAGGACGCTGGTAACCATGGTAAATGCCGGGTATCTAGGCAGCGCGCGCTGCCTGGATACCCGGTGTTTACCATAGTAACCAGCCCTGTGAGGTCACAGATCGCTGGTGTCTCGCGGTCACACGCAGCGATGCGTGCTGACCAGCGGGAAACCAACGATCAAAAAATGACCCGCAGCACTTTGCAACGATCAGCGACCTCACAGCAGGGGCCTGATCGCTGCAAAGTGTCACACAGAACGATATCGCTGGGGAGATTGTTGTAACGTCACAGTTACAACGATCTCTCTAACGATATCGTTATGTGTGACTGGGGCTATAGACTGATACATTGTAACAAACCAGCAGAGATCTGTGCAGCTGATACAATGTATCCAGTGTAGACAATGCTCTGTGAGCGAAACACCCCGGACTATAGACTGATACATTGTAACAAACCAGCAGAGATCTGTGCAGCTGATACAATGTATCCAGTGTAGACAATGCTCTGTGAGCGAAACACCCCGGACTATAGACTGATACATTGTAACAAACCAGCAGAGATCTGTACAGCTGATACAATGTATCCAGTGTAGACAATGCTCTGTGAGCGAAACACCCCGGACTATAGACTGATACATTGTAACAAACCAGCAGAGACCTGTACAGCTGATACAATGTATCCAGTGTAGACAATGCTCTGTGAGTGAAACACCCCAGACTATAGACTGATACATTGTAACAAACCAGCAGAGACCTGTACAGCTGATACAATGTATCCAGTGTAGACAATGCTCTGTGAGCGAAACACCCCGGACTATAGACTGATACATTGTAACAAACCAGCAGAGATCAGTACAGCTGATACAATGTATCCAGTGTAGACAATGCTCTGTGAGCGAAACACCCCGGACTATAGACTGATACATTGTAACAAACCAGCAGAGATCAGTACAGCTGATACAATGTATCCAGTGTAGACAATGCTCTGTGAGCAAAACACCCCGGACTATAGACTGATACATTGTAACAAAGCAGCAGAGATCTGTACAGCTGATACAATGTATCCAGTGTAGACAATGCTCTGTGAGCGAAACACCCCAGACTATAGACTGATACATTGTAACAAACCAGCAGAGATCTGTACAGCTGATACAATGTATCCAGTGTAGACAATGCTCTGTGAGCGAAACACCCCGGACTATAGACTGATACATTGTAACAAACCAGCAGAGATCTGTACAGCTGATACAATGTATCCAGTGTAGACAATGCTCTGTGAGTGAAACATCCTGGACTATAGACTGATACATTGTAACAAACCAGCAGAGATCTGTACAGCTGATACAATGTAACCAGTGTAGACAATGCTCTGTGAGCAAAACACCCCGGACTATAGACTGATACATTGTAACAAACCAGCAGAGATCTGTACAGCTGATACAATGTATCCAGTGTAGACAATGCTCTGTGAGCGAAACACCCCGGACTATAGACTGATACATTGTAACAACCAGCAGAGATCTGTACAGCTGATACAATGTATCCAGTGTAGACAATGCTCTGTGAGCGAAACACCCCGGACTATAGACTGATACATTGTAACAAACCAGCAGAGATCTGTGCAGCTGATACAATGTATCCAGTGTAGACAATGCTCTGTGAGCGAAACATCCCGGACTATAGACTGATACATTGTAACAAACCAGCAGAGATCTGTGCAGCTGATACAATGTATCCAGTGTAGACAATGCTCTGTGAGCGAAACACCCCGGACTATAGACTGATACATTGTAACAAACCAGCAGAGATCTGTACAGCTGCTGATGTGTTTTACTCACAAGTGTTTTTATCCACTGACAGTAAGCGCAAATCTTTGAAAAGTTGAAATGTAAAGGAATTGTCCAGGAGTAGAAACAGGAATACATAATTATTGCAGCTGAGATCTTTGGGTGTTTTCACATCTAAGAATAGTCTGCGTTTTGCTTAAATTGCGTTTTTATGCGTTTTTACTGCTAAAAACGCATAAAAGCGGTAGCGTTTTTAGTCCCATTGATTTTAATGGAAACGCATGTAAAAACGCATTAGTGTTTTCAAAAATGCAAAACGCATGCATTTTTGCAAATGCCGCGCTAGACGCATTTCCCGACGTTTTGGGCAGCGTTTGCATGCGTTTTGCATTTTTGAAAACACTAATGCGTGTTTACATGCGTTTCCATTAAAATCAATGGGACTAAAATGCCTAAAAACCGCAAATTAAGCAAAACGCAAACCTGCCTTAGATGTGAAACAGGCCTTACACACTTAGGGTACCGTCACACGCTGCAATATTGCTAGGCAATTTCACAGGCAATTTGCTGGTTGCAGCGAAATCATGGACACATTGTCCTATTTTATTGCTGTGTACAAATGGAACAATGTGTCCATGATTTCACTGCAACCAGCAAATTACATGCAATGTTGCGACGTGTAACGGTACCTTACTGATCAATGAATCTGCAATACCCTGAAAGCTGCTGGAGACATACAGTGATGTGAAGTATATAGAAGAGGGGGATGATGTATGTGGTATAGAAAAATCCTGAAAGCCTAATAAAGGAATAATTGATAGAGGGCAAGATGGGTGAAGGATAAAGGGAAGAAAGATGGAGGATAGAGGGATGATGGATGGAGGATAAAGGCATGATGGATGGATGATAGAGGGAATATAGCGGGAGGACAGACAGATGATGGATGGAGGATTCAGTGATAATGGATGGAAGATAGAGGGATGACGGATGGAGGATAGAGGGATGATTGAGGACAGAGGACAATGGATGGAGTATAGAGGGAAGATAAATGCATGATAGAGGGACGATTGGATGGAGGATAGAGGGACAGTGGACAGAAGACAGCGGGACGATGGATGCAGAATAGAGGGATGATAGATAGAGGATAGAATGACAATGGATGCAGGATAGAGGAAAGATAGATAGATGATAGACGGAAGATGGATGGAGGATAGAGTGATGATGGATTGGGGAAAGAGAAATGATGGATCGGAGATTGAAGGACGATGGGTGACAAAAGGATGATTTGGTTTTGTAATCATAGCTGGATCTTCTGTACATGGTGATGGATTGTGGATAATGGAGCCCCCCCCTTTATCCCCCCACCGGTGGGCAGACCCCCCCTCTAGCCTCAGCTCTCCTGTGAACTGCATATAAGTCTCCTTACAGGGAAATCCAAATTAACGACTTCTAAGAATGTATCACTATCTTCCCCAGATGTGTCAGAAACACTCCGATAATTGGATAAACTTGTCAAAACCCAACGACACTGACAAAGGACGCATAAAGATTATATATATAGATTATGTGCCCAGATGTATATATAGCTGGAGATATACATATATATGAGTCCCAAAAAGAATTTGCCTATACACTCTTTATATGTCTGTCATCATACTGCACAATGTATGCTTATTTGTGCAAAATTGGATTAACATGCAGCAGACTACCCGGATAAGTAATATTACAATACAGGACAATGTACTCATACACATTTTGACTTCTTGCTGCGTGCTCAGTTTCCTTCCCTGCTGAGCCACAGCCTGCTCAGTCTCTGTCCAGCTGTTGATGGTTCTCTTCTCTTTGCTTTTCTTCCCTTGCTTTGCTCTAGTCAGGTGTTTCTCACTTTCAGATTTTTGTCTCTGTCCTATCGCAGCTTGGGTGGGGCTATTTATACTCACCTTGCACCAGCCTTCATTGCTGGCTATATTTCTATGTGAATTGGATTTTGCCTACTAGGCAAAGACCAGTTATGTTACCTCTCTGTGTTTTCTCATTTACCTTAAGGCCACATTACACACACAGATATCTGTTCAGATATTGTTCGCACATCTCTGGTTGCAGTGAAATCATGGACACATTGCTCCATTTTGTGGCTGTATACAAAATGGAACAATGTGTCCATGATTTCACTGCAACCAGAGATCTGTGACCAATATCTGAACAGATATCTGTGTGTAATGTGGTCTTAACCAATACCTTTCCTTGGTACTCAGATTGGTTGGAGTTTTCCTTTACTTCGATTTATTATCAGAGGAGGATGTCAAGAAGTGTTTTGATGAAAGGGATCAGAGAAGGATGTGAAAAATTGTTCTGATTAAAGAGGCCAGAGGAAAATATGAAGAATCATTCTCATGAAAGGGATCAGAGGAGGATGTGAGGAATTGTTCTGATGAAAGGGATCAGAGGAGAGTGTGAGGAATCGTTCTGATGGAAAGATCAGAGAAGGATGTGAAGAAGTGTTCTGATGAAAGGGATCAGAGGAGAATGTGAGGAATCGTTCTGATGGGAGGATCAGAGAAGGATGTGAAGAAGTGTTCTGATGAAAGGGATCAGAGGAGAATGTGAGGAATCGTTCTGATGGGAAGATCAGAGAAGGATGTGAAGAAGTGTTCTGATGAAAGGGATCAGAGGAGAATGTGAGGAATCGTTCTGATGGGAAGATCAGAGAAGGATGTGAAGAAGTGTTCTGATGAAAGGATCAGAGGAGGATGTGAGAAATTTATTTCATGGGAGGATCACAGAAGAATGTAAAGAATTGCTCTGATGAAAGGATCAGAGGAGGTTGTAAGGAATCTTAGGCCAGTATTTCAGTGCCAATCATATTGGGTTTCCTAATTTAATCGTGTGGAGAGTATACCAGGAATGATGTGATGGAGGAAATGATCCAGAGAGAGGAAATCAATTTTTCAACAAAAGGATTGGAAGGGGTTTTGAAGAATAGATCTAAGAAAAGGATCAGAGAAGGATGTGAATAATTATTCTGATGAAAGGATCAGAGGTAGATTAGAAGAACCTTTCTGATTATAGAATTACAGGATGTAAAAAATTGTTCTGATGAAAGGACCAGAGGATGATGTGAAGAATCGTTCTCATGAAATTATCAGAGGAGGGCGAGAAGAATTATTCTAATTAAAGGATCAGAGAAGGATGTGAAAAATCATTCTGGTGAAAAGGATCAGAGGAGGATTTAAAGAACCATGCTGATTAAAAGATCTCAGGACATAAAGAATAGTTCTGATGAAGGATCAGAGGTGGATCGGAAAATCATTCTGAGAAAATGGGTCAGAGGAGGATGTGAAAAACTGTTCTATGAAATTACCTGAGAAGGATGTGAACAAACAGTCAGAAAAGGATGTGGAGAATCGTTCTGGCAAATGGATCAGAGGAGGATGTGAAGGATCAATGTGCAGGAAAGGATCAGAGAATTAATGAAAAATTATTCTAATGACAGGATCAGAAGAGGATGTGAAGAACTGTTCTGACAAATAGATCAGAGGAGGAAGTGAAGAACCATACTGAAGGAAAGTATCAGAGGAAGGTGTGAAGAACCTTTCTGATTATATCATAGTACGTAAAGAATTGTTAAGGATCAGAGGAATATTTGCCCTGTGCCACAAGGGTTGTTCTGCTAGACAGGTGCCATTTAGTCTATGTATCCTGAGAATGTAGGTGCAGCGGCTGAAGGAGAATGAATCGGAGTTCCCACCTTCAGGTTTATCCAAAGCCAAGCGGGAATGATAGAATTAAAGCAAGTAGAAGCCTCAGCTTTCCTTACAGACGTCTCTGATCCAATCACGGTTTTGACTTCAAAAACTGCAGAGAAAACTGCAGAGAGTGTAAACCCGAGCGAACGCCGGAATAAATCAATCTCCGAGGAGCAGATGTCGAGATCTCGGAGTGGGAGTCAGCCGGATTTCCAGGAACGCACAATTAATTATCTCACCTTTTCCAGGAATATCTCATGTGTTGTCACCGGTGACTTCCCCGGCAGCTGATGTCTTCACAGGCAATTAGGGCTTCGTTCTGTCCCCTGACTGTACCAGCGTCCTCCCTGGATTTTCCCCCATAATACAGCCTGACTGTCTGATCTACAGATCTGCACAAATCGATACAATGTAACTCAACAACAACAGCAACAACAACAACAACAATATCAGCAGCAACATCAGCTTTAACAATAACACCAACAACATTACCATCAATAACAGCGACAACAACAACAGCACCAACAACAACAACAGCAGGATCAACAACAGCACCAACATCAACAACAGCAACGACAACAACACCAACAACAGCACCAGCAGCAACAACAGCACCAACAACAACAGAAATAACAACAAGAGCACCAACAACAGCACTAGTGACAACATCAGCAGGGTCAACAACAACAGTACCAACAACAACAACAGCAGGATCAACAACAGCACCAACATCAACAACAGCAACGACAACAACACCAGCAGCAACAACAGCACCAGCAGCAACAACAGCACCAACAACAACAGCACTAACAACAAAGGCACCAACAACAGCAGCAGCAACAACAGCAACAATAACAGCACCAAGAGCAGAAGCAACAACAACAGCACCACCAACAGCAACAACAACAGCACCGCCAACAACATCAGGACCAACAACAATAACAGTACCAACAACAACAACACCAACAAAATCACCAACAACAATAGCAACAACAACAGGACCAACAGCAACAGTATCAATCACAACAGCAGCAGCAACAAGAATATTTATTAATTTAACACTGACCAATAAGCAAAGCAAGAAGATAAAGCTGCACCGACAAGAAAACATCTCCTTTAAGACTTGTTCACATGCAGCATTTCTGTTGACAAATCAGTAAGTTTTGAAAAGAAATGCTGAAAACTTTGGTTTTGCTTATTTTTGCGACTTTTTTATTGTTGTCGTTGTAATTATTGTGTGATTTGTCTACAATACAGCTTTAATAAAGTTAGTTTTATTTATTTTATTTTATTACATTTAGCAATGTACATCCTTGACCCTAAATGTCATTATGAAACACCACAAGAACAATAGGGTCCCTAGAACCCACTTGCACAGCAGAAGTTGAATATGGAAGAATAAATTCAAGAATTATTTCCATTATTTGTCCAATAATGTTATAATTAAAGAGATAAGTGGGAAAAAACCAAGAAGGTCCGAGATTTCCGGATTATGATTTCTGGCGTCACGCACGCTGCTGAGGATAAGGCTCCATTCACATGGCCAGTAATCATCCATTAGAAAGGAAGCCTTGGCAAAAAACTTCAACAAACACAATTTTTTTTCGTACATTTAAAAAAAATTATTTCAACAGAATTCATTACTACCTGATCACTATTTATCTTCCAGTACACCATGTTCCAAATTATTATGCAAATTGATTTTAAGAGTCATAGGGTTTTATTTTTTGTCAATGAAACCCATTGCTGGTATTGTGTCTCAGGGTCTTTGGATCACTGAAATCAATCTCAGATATCTGTGATAATTAGTTTGGCAGGTGAGCCCAATAAAAGGAAAATTGGGTGTTCCACAATATTACGCAGGCCACAGTTTTCAAGTAACATGGGAAAGCCGAAAAGCAACAAATAGTGCAATGCCTTGGACAAGGGATGAAAACATTTGATATTGCACGAAAACTTAAGCTTGATCATCGTATTGTGAAGAGATTTGTGGCTGATTCTGAGCACAGACGTGTTCGTGCAGATAAAAGGCAGAATGAGGAAGGTTTCTGCCAGGCAAGTTCATCAGATTAAGAGAGCAGCTGCTAAAAAGACCTTACAAACCAGCAAACAGATATGTGAAGCTGCTGGTGCCTCTGGAGTCCCTCGAACCTCAAGGTGTAGGATCCTTCAAAGGCTTGCTGTGGTGCATAAACCTACTATTCGACCACCACTAAACAGTGCTCACAAGCAGAAACGGTTGCAGTGGGCCCAGATATACATGAAGACTAATGTTCAACCAGTCTTGTTTACTGATGAGTGCCGAGCAACCCTGGATGGTCCAGATGAGTGGAGTAGTGGATGGTTGGTGAATGGCCACCATGTCCCAACAAGGCTACGATGTCAGCAAGGAAGTGGAGGAGTCATGTTTTGGGCCAGAATCATTGGGAAACAGCTGGTAGGCCCCTTTAAGGTTCCTGAAGGTGTGAAAATGACCTCTGCAACGTATATAGAGTTTCTGACTGAGAACTTTCTTCCATGGCACAAAAAGCAGAAACGTGCCTTCAGGAACAAAATCATCTTCATGCATGACAATGCACCATCTCATGCTACAAAGAATACCTCTGTGTCATTGGCTGCTATGGGCATAAAAGGAGGTAAACTCATGGTGTGGCCACCATCTTCCCCTGACCTCAACCCTATAAAGAACCTTTGGAGTATAATCAAGCAAAAGATCTATGAGGGTGGGAGGCAGTTCACATCAGAACAGCAGCTCTGGGAGGCGATTCTGACATCATGCAAAGAAATACAAGCAGAAACTCTCCAGAAACTCACAAGTTCAATGGACAAGAATTGTGAAGGTGATATCAAAGAAGGGTTCGTATGTTACCATTTAACTTGGCCTGTTAGGATGTTTTGGAGTTAAATAGCTTTTTATTTCAGTGAATGTGACCTGTTAATGCTGCAAATTCAACAAATTAGTATTTTCAGTTCTTTCAAACATATTAAATATTTAGAAACTCTCCTGTGCCTAATAATTTGGAACAGGGAATTTAGAGTTTTTCTTAATTTTGAAGATTATACTGTTATCATTGGGAGGTTTCTTCAATAAAATTTGATGTATACTCTAACAGGTGATGACTTCTATTACACTGACTGTCATTTGCACCGACCATTTAGGAAAATCAGAGACTAAGAACATTTGTATAATAATTTGGAACATGGTGTAGAAACTGATCCAGTAAGAAAAAAATGAATCCTTTACAAATAAGAGAAAAATTAAGGCTAAATAGCAATCAGTTACTGGATCCATTCTACACAGACTTCAGTGTTAAAATGGATCCTGCAGGAATCAATTTTTTGACTTGCTGAATGAAATGGATGAAAAGTGTCTGTTTAATATATCAGCCTTTTCTTTGCCCTCTATAATTATCATCTTCTGAATGGGCCGATGCCATCCATTTTTTTTCTTTTTTGCATTAATGTATTTATGAAACTTTTTGGGATTCATGTTAATGTCGCTGGTGATTTGTTTTTCAGTAGCTAACTTTGCTAGTGAAATTGGAACAGACTGTGGTGTAATAGAGACAGATTGTGGTGTAATAGAGACAGACTGTGGTATAATAGAGACAGGCTGTGGTGTAATAGGGACAGGCTGTGGTGTAATAGGGACAGGCTGTGGTGTAATAGGGACAGGCTGTGGTGTAATAGGGACAGGCTGTGGTGTAATAGAGACAGGCTGTGATGTAATAGGGACAGGCTGTGGTGTAATAGAGACAGTCTGTGGTGTAATAGAGACAGGCTGTGGTGTAATAGGGACAGGCTGTGGTGTAATAGAGACAGACTGTGGTGTAATAGGGACAGACTGTGGTGTAATAGAGACAGGCTGTGGTGTAATAGAGACAGGCTGTGGTGTAATAGAGACAGGCTGTGGTGTAATAGGGACAGGCTGTGGTGTAATAGAGACAGACTGTGGTGTAATAGGGACAGACTGTGGTGTAATAGAGACAGGCTGTGGTGTAATAGAGACAGGCTGTGGTGTAATAGAGACAGGCTGTGGTGTAATAGAGACAGACTGTGGTGTAATAGAGACAGGCTGTGGTGTAATAGGGACAGGCTGTGGTGTAATAGAGACAGGCTGTGGTGTAATAGAGACAGACTGTGGTGTAATAGAGACAGGCTGTGGTGTAATAGAGACAGGCCGTGGTGTAATAGAGACAGGCTGTGGTGTAATAGAGACAGGTTGTGGTGTAATAGGGACAGACTGTGGTGTAATAGAGACAGACTGTGGTGTAATAGAGACAGGCTGTGGTGTAATAGAGACAGGTTGTGGTGTAATAGAGACAGGCTGTGGTGTAATAGAGACAGACTGTGGTGTAATAGGGACAGGCTGTGGTGTAATAGAGACAGGTTGTGGTGTAATAGAGACAGGCTGTGGTGTAATAGAGACAGACTGTGGTGTAATAGGGACAGGCTGTGGTGTAATAGAGACAGGCTGTGGTGTAATAGAGACAGGCTGTGGTGTAATAGAGACAGGCTGTGGTGTAATAGAGACAGGCTGTGGTGTAATAGAGACAGGCTGTGGTGTAATAGAGACAGGCTGTGGTGTAATAGAGACAGGCTGTGGTGTAATAGAGACATGCTGTGGTGTAATAGAGACAGGTTGTGGTGTAATAGGGACAGGCTGTGGTGTAATAGAGACAGGTTGTGTGTAATAGAGACAGGCTGTGGTGTAATAGAGACAGACTGTGGTGTAATAGGGACAGGCTGTGGTGTAATAGAGACAGGCTGTGGTGTAATAGAGACAGGCTGTGGTGTAATAGGGACAGGCTGTGGTGTAATAGAGACAGGCTGTGGTGTAATAGAGACAGGCTGTGGTGTAATAGAGACAGGCTGTGGTGTAATAGAGACATGCTGTGGTGTAATAGAGACAGGTTGTGGTGTAATAGGGACAGACTGTGGTGTAATAGAGACAGGCTGTGGTGTAATAGAGACAGGCTGTGGTGTAATAGAGACAGGTTGTGGTGTAATAGGGACAGACTGTGGTGTAATAGAGACAGGCTGTGGTGTAATAGAGACAGGCTGTGGTGTAATAGAGACAGACTGTGGTGTAATAGAGACAGACTGTGGTGTAATAGAGACAGCTGTGGTGTAATAGGGACAGACTGTGGTGTAATAGAGACAGATTGTGGTGTAATAGGGACAGGCTGTGGTAATAGAGACAGGCTGTGGTGTAATAGAGACAGGCTGTGGTGTAATAGGACAGGCTGTGGTGTAATAGAGACAGGCTGTGGTGTAATAGAGACAGGCTGTGGTGTAATAGAGACAGGCTGTGGTGTAATAGGGACAGGCTGTGGTGTAATAGGGACAGACTGTGGTGTAATAGAGACAGGCTGTGGTGTAATAGGGACAGGCTGTGGTGAAATAGAGACAGGCTGTGGTGTAATAGAGACAGGCTGTGGTGTAATAGAGACAGGCTGTGGTGTAATAGGACAGACTGTGGTGTAATAGGACAGGCTGTGGTGTAATAGAGACAGGCTGTGGTGTAATAGGGACAGGCTGTGGTGTAATAGGGACAGACTGTGGTGTAATAGGGACAGGCTGTGGTGTAATAGAGACAGGCTGTGGTGTAATAGAGACAGACTGTGGTGTAATAGAGACAGACTGTGGTGTAATAGAGACAGGCTGTGGTGTAATAGGGACAGGCTGTGGTGTAATAGAGACAGGCTGTGGTGTAATAGAGACAGGCTGTGGTGTAATAGGGACAGGCTGTGGTGTAATAGAGACAGGCTGTGGTGTAATAGGGACAGGCTGTGGTGTAATAGAGACAGGCTGTGGTGTAATAGAGACAGGCTGTGGTGTAATAGAGACAGGCTGTGGTGTAATAGAGACAGACTGTGGTGTAATAGAGACAGGCTGTGGTGTAATAGGGACAGGCTGTGGAGTAATAGAGACAGGCTGTGGTGTAATAGGGACAGGCTGTGGTGTAATAGAGACAGGCTGTGGTGTAATAGGGACAGGCTGTGGTGTAATAGAGACAGACTGTGGTGTAATAGAGACAGACTGTGGTGTAATAGAGACAGGCTGTGGTGTAATAGAGACAGGCTGTGGTGTAATAGGGACAGGCTGTGGTGTAATAGAGACAGGCTGTGGTGTAATAGAGACAGGCTGTGGTGTAATAGGGACAGGCTGTGGTGTAATAGAGACAGACTGTGGTGTAATAGAGACAGGCTGTTGTGTAATAGAGACAGGCTGTGGTGTAATAGAGACAGGCTGTGGTGTAATAGGGACAGGCTGTGGTGTAATAGGGACAGGCTGTGGTGTAATAGAGACAGGCTGTGGTGTAATAGAGACAGACTGTGGTGTAATAGAGACAGACTGTGGTGTAATAAGACAGGCTGTGGTGTAATAGGGACAGGCTGTGGTGTAATAGAGACAGGCTGTGGTGTAATAGGGACAGGCTGTGGTGTAATAGGGACAGGCTGTGGTGTAATAGGGACAGGCTGTGGTGTAATAGAGACAGGCTGTGGTGTAATAGAGACAGGCTGTGGTGTAATAGAGACAGACTGTGGTGTAATAGGGACAGGCTGTGTGTAATAGGACAGGCTGTGGTGTAATAGAGACAGGCTGTGGTGTAATAGAGACAGGCTGTGGTGTAATAGAGACAGGCTGTGGTGTAATAGAGACAGGCTGTATTTAGGAGTCTTGCAGACTGGAAGGACTCTTCTATGAGTGATGCTCCATGGAGGTAAGGCTGGGGTCACACATAGCAATCCGTTTTTGGAAGTGATTTCCATGACCAATCCATTTTTTTGGTGCTTCTTGAGCCTCCTGCACCTCTGAACGTTTTTGGACTTAGTGGTAAAAATGAATGAAAATAATTGTATATGTGACCGGTAAAATGCGAAATGGAGACAATGGAGGATGGAGACAATAGGGCGACCTCTTCATTTCTTCTACTTGTCTTTGTCCATTTATACAATAGGTCACTGTAGAGTTTGTGGCTTTGGCCAAGATCGATGTGAGGTCGGGAGATTACATTGTACCGGAGAATGTGTATGGAGACATTGATAATTGACTCCATGACCTCATTACCGATGATGATGGAGATAATGAACAAGAGGAAGATTGGATTGTCTTCTCAATGATTGGATTCTGTCAATGAAGTTTCCTCCTGAGATCACAGAATTCACCCATGACACATCAGTCCTTGAGTCGTCCTCGTCTGTCAGGTCTTGTTTTCTGCTGGACCTTGATTTAACGGATCGTAATTAATTCAGACAGGTCACTCTGACTTGTAATGAGCTCCGGTGACCGCAGCAATAACTCCACAAATCTACCACCAAAAGGAGACAGATGACATCTGCAAGGAGTTTGTATATTCCCTATGGGTTCTTGTGGGGTGTTTCGCTCACAGAGCATTGTCTACACTGGATACATTGTATCAGCTGTACAGATCTCTGCTGGTTTGTTACAATGTATCAGTCTATAGTCCGGGGTGTTTCGCTCACAGAGCATTGTCTACACTGGATACATTGTATCAGCTGTACAGATCTCTGCTGGTTTGTTACAATGTATCAGTCTGGAGTCCGGGGTGTTTCGCTCACAGAGCATTGTCTACACTGGATACATTGTATCAGCTGTACAGATCTCTGCTGGTTTGTTACAATGTATCAGTCTATAGTCCGGGGTGTTTCGCTCACAGAGCATTGTCTACACTGGATACATTGTATCAGCTGTACAGATCTCTGCTGGTTTGTTACAATGTATCAGTCTATAGTCAGGGGTGTTTCGCTCACAGAGCATTGTCTACACTGGATACATTGTATCAGCTGTACAGATCTCTGCTGGTTTGTTACAATGTATCAGTCTATAGTCCGGGGTGTTTCGCTCACAGAGCATTGTCTACACTGGATACATTGTATCAGCTGTACAGATCTCTGCTGGTTTGTTACAATGTATCAGTCTGCAGTCCGGGGTGTTTCACTCACAGAGCATTGTCTACACTGGATACATTGTATCAGCTGTACAGATCTCTGCTGGTTTGTTACAATGTATCAGTCTATAGTCCGGGGTGTTTCGCTCACAGAGCATTGTCTACACTGGATACATTGTATCAGCTGCAGAGATCTCTGCTGGTTTGTTACAATGTATCAGTCTATAGTCTGGGGTGTTTCACTCACAGAGCATTGTCTACACTGGATACATTGTATCAGCTGTACAGATCTCTGCTGGTTTGTTACAATGTATCAGTCTATAGTCCGGGGTGTTTCACTCACAGAGCATTGTCTAGACTGGATACATTGTATCAGCTGTACAGATCTCTGCTGGTTTGTTACAATGTATCAGTCTATAGTCCGGGGTGTTTCACTCACAGAGCATTGTCTACACTGGATACATTGTATCAGCTGTACAGATCTCTGCTGGTTTGTTACAATGTATCAGTCTATAGCCCAGAGTGTTTCGCTCACAGAGCATTGTCTACACTGGATACATTGTATCAGCAGAGAGCAGGATCGCCTATGTACAGTACAGGGTTACTGCCTCTGTAAAGTGTTCTCATTCAATGACAGCAAACAGATAACAGCTCTTGTTATCAGTAATATTGTGACATTTACAAAGAAACCCCTTTCTATAATCACAAATTCCCAGAGACCGATAGGTGAAGGTGGATCCCACCATTTGGATCCCTTGTGATCAGCTTCCATAATGAAGAACATACAATAAAAAATTGTCATTAAGGCTGGGGTCACACTTTTAAAGACAATTGCGTTCACTGCATACAGATCCAGAGGCGGTAAACGCAATTTGCTTCACACACATTTTTAATGAAAAATGTGTGGATGAAGCCGCAATCCGGTAACTGGATTGTTCCAGATGTGTAATCCTGAGCATTGCGGTTACCGTACAGCTGGCGCAGGGATGAGCAAACTTAAATCTGTAAAAAAAGATTAAATATTAATAATAATTGTGAGCAACATGTCTCTAGGGGGTGCCCACCCCCCCTAGAGACATGCAGCCCACTCAGGACGGCATATCATGGGTTAATATACCCTGTACAGTAAGCGGGCTATTGTCGGCTTTGTACTAATTTATGAATGAAGCCGCAGCTCCCCTGACAGTTGCACAGAAACTGTACGTAATGTACGTATAGTATCTGCCGCTGTCCAGGGTCCTGTAGGCATTTACATTAGATCTATGGCAGCGCACGCAGCCATACACCTAATGTTAATGCCTACATGACCCTGGACAGCGGCAGATACTATACGTACATTACGTACAGTTTCTGTGCAACTGTCAGGGGAGCTGCGGCTTCATTCATAAATTAGTACAAAGCCGACAATAGCTGGGTTACTATACATGAGTTATTAACCCCTGACATGCCGTCCTGAGTGGGCAGCATGTCTCTAGGGGGGGTGGGCACCCCCTAGAGACATGTTGCCTACAATTATTAATAATATTTAATCTTTTTTTTACAGTGATAACAGTTTGTTCACCCCTGCGGCAGCAGGGATAAGCAAAGTATACGGTTACCATATCGCGGATCAGAGAACCGCTCCAAAAACTGCAGCCTGGATGATTTTTCACGGAGGCTGCAGAGCCTGGCCGCGTCATGAAAGGGGTGGGGCTACCAGTATGACGTGATTTAGCCCCGCCCCTTTCATGATGCTGCCAGGCTCTCAGCACTGCAGCAAGCCGAGAGGGGGCGTGCATAATTACAAAGCGGGCGGAGGGAGCAGTAGACAGGCCCACCTTTTGATACTTTTTCAGAAACAGAGAACTCACACAGGACGAGGTAAATATAATCTCTTTTTTCTACTTTACAAAAATCGTTTTTTTCTGCAAAAGGGATGGCTAGAAATGATAAGAGGGGGTGCAGGGACAGGTATAAAGATGCGGGGGGTCAGTTTGTGGGGTCAGGTTCCCTTTAGCAATAGTATATGCGCCGCTCTGAGGAGCCCGGCGCTTTCCTCCTAAAAATGTACAATAGCTGACAGGAGTCAGCTGTTGTACATAACACATTACAGCAGTATAAGCCCACCTGAGTGGGTGTAAGGTCTCTAGGGGGACTGGGCACCCCCTAGAGACATTGTACAAGCATTTATTTATTAAATAAACACTTTCACTATACATAGAGCACTTTGCTTATCCCGGCGGCGGCCGGGATAAGCAAAGTATATGCGGAATCCGCATTGCTCAGGATTACACATCCTGAGCAATCCGGTTCCCGCATTGCAGATACCAGAACCGCTCCGAAAACTGCAGCCTGCATGATTTTTCACGCAGGCTGCAGAGTCGGAGACGGAAACCGGATTGCTTGTGAAGCAATCTGGTCTTTAGCATTGGCTCCTAGGAGGAGCGTTTCTTGATCCGGTTTTGAGCTTTTTGAAAGCTCAAAACCGGATCAGGCAAACGCAGATGTGACCCTAGCCTATGACATAGTCCAACTGGACCTGTTTCTTCAGAGTTTTCTCCGGTGTGAGCACTTTGACCCTTCACTTCCAGAAGCTGCCAATCAGAACTCAGCAGTGTTTGACACTGCAAGACCAGCCGCCAAGCTGGCAGTATCTGGAAGGGAGGAGTAAAAGTGCCCGCCCCTCAGTGAAGATGCTGAACAAATGTCCAATTGGATTGCAAGAAGAGATTTCACATACTGCGCTCAAAAACCAACAAATGTGAATATCTTTCCAATGGAGCGACACAGCACAAAACGGAAAAGAGCATTAGAATCAGGGAGCGCAGGGATTTTACAATGTTTTCAATGTATTTTTATGCAACTGTCAGGTCTTCTTTAACTTTAGCGAACAAGACAGATCGGCTTTACTGTGTAAAAATTCAAAGACGTCACCTAAAATAAACAATCCCCCCCTATAAACAGCAAAATACAGCGCAGATGAAGCCGGCTTTACTGCATTGCAGTGATCAGAGCCATAGTGTAGATGTGAGATCTATGACAGAGATATTCTATCTGCCGAACAGAATAAGGTACATCTAGTAAATGTCTCTGATGCTTGGAATTTTCTATACATTCAAAATCCAGTTCCGATTCATTTCTTAACATATATTTACAGCCAGGAGCTGTTTTTCAGCTACAAGAACTCAAAATCCCCTGCCTGCATAAAATGCAATCACATTCTGTCTGCCTCCCAACAACATATGAGGAACATAGAGCTCCCCCTAGTGGTGGCTGCAGACAGGATCTTATCATGTATCTCTGTACACATGGAGCTCCCTCTAGTGGTGACAGCAGACAAAATCTGATCATAAATCTCTGTATACAGGGAGCTCCCCCTAGTGGTGGCTGCAGACAGAATGTTATCATGTATCTCTGTATACAGGGAGCTCCCCCTAGTGGTGAACCCAGACAGAATCTTATCATGTATCTCTGTATACAGGGAACTCCCCACAGTGGTGGCTGCAAACATAATCTTATTATGTATCTCTGTATACAGGGAGCTCCCCCTCGTGGTGACAGCAGACAAAATCTTATCATGTATCTCTGTATACAGGGAGCTCCCCCTAGTGGTGACTGCAGACAGAATCTTATGTATCTCTGTAGACAGGGAGCTCCCCCTAGTGGTGACTGCAGACAGGATCTTATTATGTATCTCTGTATATAGGGAGCTCTCCCTAGTGGTGACTGCAGACAGAATCTTATGTATCTCTGTAAACAGGGAGCTCCCCCTAGTGGTGACTGCAGACAGGATCTTATTATGTATCTCTGTATATAGGGAGCTCCCCCTAGTGGTGGCTACAGAGAGAATCTTATCATGTATCTCTGTATATAGGGAGCTCCCCCTAGTGGTGACTGCAGACAGAATCTTTTGTATCTCTGTATACAGGGAGCTCCCCCTAGTGGTGACTGCAGACAGGATCTTATTATGTATCTCTGTATATAGGGAGCTCTCCCTAGTGGTGACTGCAGACAGAATCTTATGTATCTCTGTAAACAGGGAGCTCCCCCTAGTGGTGACTGCAGACAGGATCTTATTATGTATCTCTGTATATAGGGAGCTCCCCCTAGTGGTGGCTGCAGAGAGAATCTTATCATGTATCTCTGTATACAGGAAGCTCCCTCTAGTGGTGGCTGCAGAGAGAATCTTATCATGTATCTCTGTATACAGGGAGCTCCCCCTAGTGGTGACTGCAGAGAGAATCTTATCATGTATCTCTATATATAATGCTTTAGAAAATATAGATGATTACACCCATGGAAGATGTTGATGTGACAAAATTATAATCCAATTTTGTAGTCCCCTGAATGGTAAAGGTCCAGTAATTCACAAAAACATAATCCTTCTACAATATTTACACTGAGAGAATTTATTTAAGCCTAATTATTTTTCACCCAACTTTCCTTGGCTCCTGAATGCTGTAATAGGGGCCACATTGGATGTCACTCAACTTTCCAAGACAGTAAATTAAAGTATAGTGGATTGGTGCCTTCAGTGCAGATTCACTTGTCCATGTAGATTGTCAGCTCTTGTGGTGCAGGGTCGCAGGTTGGTGAGTGGATTACATTATGTGGTGCCTACAGCACAGATACTCTTGACGGTGTAGATTGTCAGCTCTTGTGGTCAGGGTGCAGGGTCGTTGGCCGGTGTTGGCTCGCTGACGCAGCCCTTGGCTCCAGGTTCTGCAGTTGCTCTCGGTCTCATCCTCGCTCTGCAGACGGCGGCCCCGCTCCATCTGGATTTCCATAGCAACTCGTACATGTCAGATGGTTTCCAGTAGTGTTTATTCTGCTCTGAGCCTCCATTACGCTGAGGCCGCGGTGATACATTGTATCTGCAGTGCCGTGCGGACGGAAACAATGTAACAATGCAGTCACGACCGGCTCTCATTCATTGCTGGGGCGCAGCGGGGCGGCGGGTCACACGGGGACGGGTATGTGGAGCAGAGAATAAAGCTTGTAGTCTCAGCGTGGTGGCTCAGCGGGTAGAGCAGCCACCTGCAGCCCTGGGCTCAATCCAACCAAGAACAACATCTGCACGGAGTTTGTGTGTACAATTAGATTGTAAGCTTCATGCAAAAAATAAGAAAGTCCCCGGAGCCTCATCCAGTGTCAGCGGGGGTCAGGTGATCGCACGATGCCGGTAATGAATGAGTTAACAGCGCTCACGAACACGGTTGACTCACCTTTATGTTGATCAAACACAGAGGAATTGCTGAAATCCATGATCCCGTCCAAAGGAGGATGAAATCGAGGTGTGAGGTCTACAGTCACAGCATCGTCCTCATCACATCCCTCTATGGACGCACCGGGGCCACGGGGAGAGGCGGGCCGGCCCCGCTCAGGAGGACACAGGGCATCCTACAGGGGGATCTCCGGAACCAAACACATCCTACAGGATGAATGAGCCTGGAGGAGCCGAGTGAGCATGTGCGGACCCCGCCAGAGCCACCGCCACATCACACTAAGGAGGAGGAAGGATGAGGACGGACACAGGAAAGAGAACAAAGATAACGCACCGCAGTGTGAACCAGGACCGAGCTCACACAGAGGACCGCATCATCACATTATTATTATTATCATACATTTATATTATTATCATCATCATTTTGTATTATTATCTTATTATCTTCTTCTTCTTCTTATTATTATTATTATTATTATCATTACTATTATTATCACCATCATTTTGAAATATTATTATCATTATATTTATTATTAATATTATCACTATTATTAATTATTATTATCATCATTATTTTTATTATTAATATTATCATTATCATTATTATTCATTATTATTATTTTTATTATTGTTATTAATATTATCATCATTATTATCATTATCATCATAATTTTGTATTATTATTATTATTATTATTTTGTATTGTTATTATTTTAATCATTACTATTATTATCATCTTCATTAATTATTATATCATTATTTTTATTATTGTTATTATTGCTATTATTTCTATCATTATTATCATCATCATTATTTATTAATATTACTATCATCATTATTATTAGATATTATCATCATCATTATTAGTTATTATTAGTTTTAGCATTTTATTATTATTATTATTATTATTATTATTAATAATAATAATAATAATAATAATAACAAAGTAAATAGTAAAAATAATCATCATTAACTTACTAATAGTAAGAATACCAACAAATAAAGTAATAATAATCCTGTTAGCAAAAATATATACATAAATATATCACCATAGTGGTGGCTGCAGACAGAATCTTATCAAGTATCTTTGTACACAGGGAGCTCCCCCTAGTGGTGACTGCAGACAGAATCTTATCATGTATCTCTGTATACAGGGAGCTCCCCCTAGTGGTGGCTGCAGACAGAATCTTATCATGTATCTCTGTATACAGGGAGCTCCTCCTAGTGGTGACTGCAGACAGAATGTTATCATGTATCTCTGTATACAGGGAGCTCCCCCTAGTGGTAACTGCAGACAGAATCTTATCATGTATCTCTGTATACAGGGAGCTCCCCCTAGTGGTGACTGCAGACAGAATCTTATCATGTATCTCTGTATACAGGGAGCTCCCCCTAGTGGTGGCTGCAGACAGAATGTTATCATGTATCTCTGTATACAGGGAGCTCCCCCTAGTGGTAACTGCAGACAGAATCTTATCATGTATCTCTGTATACAGGGAGATTTCCCTAGTGGTAACTGCAGACAGAACCTTATCATGTATCTCTGTATACAGAGAGCTCCTCCTAGTGGTGACTGGAGACAGAATCTTATCATGTATCTCCGTATACACGGAGCTCCTCCTAATGGTGACTACAGACATAATCTTATCATGTGTCTCTGTATACAGGGAGTTCCCCCTAGTGGTGATTACAGACAGGATCTTATCATGTATCTCTGTATACAGGGAGCTCCCCCTAGTGGTGGGTACAGACATAATCTTATCAGGTATCTCTGTATACAGGGAGCTCCCCCTAGTGGTGGCTACAGACAGGATCTTATCATGTATCTCTGTATACAGGGAGGTCTCCCTAGTGGTGACTACAGACATAATCTTATCAGGTATCTCTGTATACAGGGAGCTCCCCCTAGTGGTGGCTACAGACAGGATCTTATCATGTATCTCTGTATACAGAGAGCTCCCCCTAGTGGTGACTGCAGACAGAATATTATCATGTATCTCTGTATACAGGGAGCTCCCACTAGTGGTGACTGCAGACAGAATCTTATCATGTACAGTACAGACCAAAAGTTTGGACACACCTTCTCATTGAAAGAGTTTACTTTATATTCATGACTATGAAAATTATAGATTCACACTGAAGGCATCAAAAATATGAATTATCACATGTGGAATTATATACTTAACAAAAAAGTGTGAAACAACTGAAAATATGTCTTATATTCTAGGTTCTTCAAAGTAGCCATCTTTTGCTTTGATTACTGCTTTGCACACTCTTGGCATTCTCTGGATGAGCTTCAAGAGGTAGTCACCGGAAATGGTCTTCACTTCACAGGTGTGCCCTGTCAGGTTTAATAAGTGGGATTTCTTGCCTTATAAATGGGGTTGGGACCATCAGTTGTGTTGTGCAGAAGTCTGGTGGATACACAGCTGATCGTCCTACTGAATAGACTGTTAGCTGCTTTTTTCTTGCCATAATACAAATTCTAAGTAAAGAAAAACGAGTGGCCATCATTACTTTAAGAAATGAAGGTCAGTCAGTCCGAAAAATTGGGAAAACTTTGAAAGTGTCCCCAAGGGCAGTTGCAAAAACCATCAAGCACTACAAAGAAACTGGCTTGAGGACCGCCCCAGGAAAGGAAGACCAAGAGTCACCTCTGCTGCGGAGGATAAGTTCATCCGAGTCACCAGCCTCAGAAATCGCAGGTTAACAGCAGCTCAGATTAGAGACCAGGTCAATGCCACACAGAGATCAAGCAGCAGACACATCTCTACAACAACTGTTAAGAGGAGGCTTTGTGCAGCAGGCCTTCATGGTAAAATAGCTGCTAGGAAACCACTGCTAAGGACAGGCAACAAGAAGAGACTTGTTTAGGCTAAAGAACACAAGGAATGGACATTACACCAGTGGAAATCTGTGCTTTGGTCTGATGAGTCCAAATTTCAGATCTTTGGTTCCAACCACCGTGTCTTTGTGCGACACAGAAAAGGTGTACGGATGGACTCTACATGCCTGGTTCCCACCGTGAAGCATGGAGGAGGAGGTGTGATGGTGATGGGGGCTACGCCAGATGACCTGGCCTCCACAGTCACCAGACCTGAACCCAATCGAGATGGTTTGGGGTGAACCGGACCACAGAGTGAAGGCAAAAGGGTCAACAAGTGCTAAGCATCTCTGGGAACTCCTCCAAGACTGTTGGAACACCATTTCCGGTGACTACCTCTTGAAACTCATCAAGAGAATGCCAAGAGTGTGCAAAGCAGTAATCAAAGCAAAAGGTGGCTACTTTGAAGAACCTAGAATATAAGACATATTTTCAGTTGTTTCACACCTTTTTGTTAAGTATATAATTCCACATGTGTTAATTCATAGTTTTGATGCCTTCAGTGTGAATCTACTATTGTCATAGTCATGAAAATACAGAAAACTCTTTGAATGAGAAGGTGTGTCCAAACATTTGGTCTGTACTGTATTTCTGTATACAGGGAGCTCCCCCTAGTGGTGGCTGCAGACAGAATCTTATCATGTATCTCTGTATACAGGGACTTCCCCCTAGTGGTGGCTGCAGACAGAATCTTATCATGTATCTCTGTATACAGGGAGCTCCCCCTAGTGGTGGCTGCAGACAGAATCTTATCATGTATCTCTGTATACAGGAAGCTCCACCTAGTGGTGGCTGCAGATAGAATCTGATCATGTATCTCTGTGTACAGGGAGCTCCCCCTAGTGGTGGCTGTACACAGAATCTGATCATGTATCTCTGTATACAGGAAGCTCCACCTAGTGGTGGCTGCAGACAGAATCTTATCATGTATCTCTGTATACAGGAAGCTCCACCTAGTGGGGGCTGCAGACAGAATCTGATCATGTATCTCTGTGTACAGGGAGCTCCCCTAGTGGTGGCTGTACACAGAATCTGATCATGTATCTCTGTATACAGGGAGCTCCCCTTAGTGGTGGCTGCTGACAAGATATTATCATGTATCTCTGTATATTGTATATATCTAGTCCTGCTTTCAGCTGATACAATGTATCTAGTGAAGACAATGCTCTGTGAGCAAAACACTTCACAGCTGCACAGATCTCTGCTGATTTGTTACAATGTATCAGTCTGTAGTCCGGGGTGTACAGGGAGCTCCCCCTAGTGGTTACTGCAGACAGAATCTTATCATGTATCTCTGTATACAGGGAGTTTCCCCTAGTGTTGGCTACAGACAGAATCTTATCATGTATCTCTGTATACAGAGAGCTCCCCCTAGTGGTGACTGCAGACAGATTCTTATGTATTTCTATATACAGGGAGCTCCTCCTAGTGGTGGCTAATACAGAATCTTATCATGTATCTCTGTATACAGAGAGCTTCCCCTAGTGGTGACTGCAGATAGGATCTTATCATTTGCTTTGTATATAGGGAGCTCCCTATAGTGGTAACTGAAGACAGGATCTTATCATGTGTATACAGGGAGCTCCCCCTAGTGGTGGCTGCATACAGAATCTTATCATGTATCTCTGTATACAGGGAGCTCCCCCTAGTGGTGGCTGCAGACAGGATCTTATAATGTATCTCTGCATACAATGTTTTGATCACAGAGCATGGTCTACACTGGATACATTGTATCAGCTGTACAGATCTCTGCTGGTTTGTTACAATGTATCAGTCTATAGTCCGGGGTGTTTCGCTCACAGAGCATTGTCTACACTGGATACATTGTATGACCTGCACAGATCTCTGCTGGTTTGTTACAATGTATCAGTCTATAGTCCGGGATGTTTCGCTCACAGAGCATTGTCTACACTGGATACATTGTATCAGCTGCACAGATCTCTGCTGGTTTGTTACAATGTATCAGTCTGTAGTCCGGGGTGTTTCGCTCACAGAGCATTGTCTACACTGGATACATTGTATCAGCTGTACAGATCTCTGCTGGTTTGTTACAATGTATCAGTCTATAGTCCGGGTGTTTAAAAAGAGGTCGGTGCACACACAGCTGCCATTGCCGCCCGTCCGCTGTCGCAGCAGCCTGTCATCCTCTTCGGTTTCCTATTCAGGCGACGTCTCCTTCTCTCACTGGTAGATTTGCTTTTCCTTTAATAACCCACAAATTGCTTCCAATATTCCTTCTCGCTGCTGAGGAAGATATTTGCATTTATTTGCATTTATTACAGTGATAGATAAAATCCTGAACATTTATAGCAGACGACGTGTCTCAAGGACGTCTGGATCAGGATTGATGTGAACGTTGACCCTTGTAGTCCTTTAGCTTATGATGACCTGAGGAAATCTTTGTCTTAGGGTAAGTGCACACTTACCCGGCGGTTCGGTCGGCGGCTGCTGGCGGGACCCGCCAGGAAGCTCCGGCGCCGTGCACCGGCTTCCTGGCGGGTATGAGCGGCGGGAGCCGGGCGGTATCCGGCGGCTGCCCAGCGGGTTCTCGGCGGCGATTCTGCAGCGGCTGGAAGCAGCACATGATTCTGCTTGCAGCCGCTGCAGAACCGGCCGTTTTTTAGAACATGATCATTCTTTGCTAACCCGCTGGGAAACCTGCGGGTTAGCAACGGATGACGCTGGGTAACCGCCGGTATGTGCACAGGCTTGGGCGGGTTACATTAGTTTCAATGTTAATCCAAACGTCGGTTTGGATTAACATAAATTTAAATAAAACTAATGTATGCAAAACGGCGGTTTACACAGGTAAACCGCCGAAAACCCGCCCAGTGCGCACATACCCTTAATGTTGGCTCTGGTTTTATTACTGAGGACACCGCTATGATGTATTGTAATGCTGATCCCGGACCTTCTCGCTGTATTACGGCATTATATGGAGAACTTCAGCTCAGAGAAGCTCATGGGCCCCAATGAAAAATCTCCAACAGGTCCCGGCCCCTGACGATCACCGGTCTCTCATAGCACTGGATATTGACAATTCGGGATGTTTGAGCTGATGATATTAATTGTGCGCTCTCCAATTCTGCTAACAGGGACACATTTACCTCTGCAGTATGAGAGAACTGAAGCTGGACAGATCCACCCATAGGAAAGAGCTTGTAAGTGCTGCCCTCCCTGCCCAGGATATCAGCCACCTCTGCTGGACTACAGTAGTGATCGAAAACCTAAGCAATGAGCTGTTTTTTAACAGCAGCAAATTTTCACAAGCAGAGTCAATCTTACTACATAGATAAAGTAACAGAACCAAGCCTACTACATAGATATTGTACCAGAATAAAATCTAGTACATAGATATGGAACTAAAACCAGATCTAGTGCATACAAATGGTAACAGATTGATGTTTAGAATATAGATGCAGTAACAGAACCAAGCCTAGTACATAGATCTGATACTAACACCAAATGTAATACATAGATAGGGTACCAGAACGATGCCTAGAACATAGATACAGTAACAGAGTCAAGCTTACTACATAGATGCAGTAACAGAATCAAGCCTCGTACATAGATATAGTACTAGGGTCAAGCATAGTGCATAGATATATTAACAGAATCAAACTTGCTATGTAGATACAGTAACAGAATACGGTATCAGAACAAGCCTACTACATAGATATGGTGCTAAAACCAGATCTAGTACATATATATGGTAACAGATTGATGTTTAGACTATATATGCAGTAAAAGAACCAAGCCAATCAAATTGAGTACATAGATATGGTACCAGAGTGATGTTTACAATATACAGGCAGTAACAGAACCAAGGCTAGTATGTAGATACAGTATCATAACCAAGCCTACTACATAGATATGGTACTAAAACCAGATCTAGTACATAGATACAGTACCAGAACGATGCGTAGAATATAGATACAGTAACAGAGTCAAGCTTACTACATAGATGCAGTAACAGAATCAAGCCTTGTACATAGATACAGTACTAGGGTCAAGCATAGTGCATAGATATATTAACATAATCAAACTTGCTATGGGCATACAGTAACAGGACCAAGCCTAGTACATACAGTCATATGAAAAAGTTTGGGCACCCCTCTTAATCTTACTAATTTTTTTTGTTTAAAATTGTTTTTTTGCAACCGCTATTTCAGTGTGATATATGTAATAACTGATGGACACAGTAATATTTCAGTGTGATCTATATAATAACTGATGGACACAGTAATATTTCAGTGTGATCTATGTAATAACTGATGGATACAGTAATATTTCAGTGTGATCTATGTAATAACTGATGGACACAGTAATATTTCAGTGTGATCTATGTAATAACTGATGGACACAGTAATATTTCAGTGTGATATATGTAAATAACTGATGGATACAGTAATATTTCAGTGTGATCTATGTAATAACTGATGGACACAGTAATATTTCAGTGTGATATATGTAATAACTGATGGACACAGTAATATTTCAGTGTGATATATGTAATAACTGATGGATACAGTAATATTTCAGTGTGATCTATGTAATAACTGATGGACACAGTAATATTTCAGTGTGATATATGTAATAACTGATGGACACAGTAATATTTCAGTGTGATCTATGTAATAACTGATGGACACAGTAATATTTCAGTGTGATCTATGTAATAACTGATGGACACAGTAATATTTCAGTGTGATCTATGTAATAACTGATGGACACAGTAATATTTCAGTGTGATCTATGTAATAACTGATGGACACAGTAATATTTCAGTGTGATCTATGTAATAACTGATGGACACAGTAATATTTCAGTGTGATCTATGTAATAACTGATGGACACAGTAATATTTCAGTGTGATCTATGTAATAACTGATGGCCACAGTAATATTTCAGTGTGATCTATGTAATAACTGATGGCCACAGTAATATTTCAGTGTGATCTATGTAATAACTGATGGACACAGTAATATTTCAGTGTGATATATGTAATAACTGATGGACACAGTAATATTTCAGTGTGATATATGTAATAACTGATGGACACAGTAATATTTCAGGATTGAAATGAGGTTTATTGTACTAACCAAAAATGTGAAATATGCATTATTTCAAAATTTGACAGGTGCCAAAGTATGGACACCCTTCTGATTTTTATGATTTGAATACTCCTAACTACTTTTTACTGACTTACTGAAGCACTAAATTGGTTTGGTAACCTCATTGAGCTTTGTACTTCATAGCCCGGTGTATCCAATCATGGATTTCAGGTGTCCACTTGCAAGTTGTTCTTCTATTTGCATCTTCTCTGAGGAGTGGCATCATGGGCTCCTCAAAACAGCTCTCAAATGATCTGAAAAAAAAGATTGTTCAACATAGTTGTTCAGGGGAAGGATACAAAAGGTTGTCTCAGAGATTTAACCTGTCAGTTTCCACTGTGAGGAACATAGTAAGGAAATGGAAGATCACAGGGACAGTTCTTGTAAAGGCCAGAAGTGGCAGGCCAACAAAAATATCAGAAAGGGAGAGAAGAAGAATGGTGAGAACAGTCAAGAACAATCCACAGACCACCTCCAAAGACCTGCAGCATCATCTTGCTGCAGATGGTGTCACTGTGCATCGGTCAACAATACAGCGCACACTGCACAAGGAGAAGCTGTATGGGAGAGTGATGCGAAAGAAGCCGTTTCTGCATGCACGCCACAAACAGAGTCGCCTGAGGTATGCAAAAGCACATTTCATTTTGGAAGAAGGTCCTGTGGACTGATGAAGCAAAGATTGAGTTGTTTGGTCATACAACAAGGCGTTATGCATGGCGCCACAAAAACACAGCATTCCAAGAAACACACTTGCTACCCAGTGTCAAATTTGGGGGAGGGTCCATCATGCTTTGGGGTTGTGTGGCCAATGACGGCACCGGGAATCTTGTTAAAGTTGAGGGTCGCATGGATTCCACTCAGTATCAGCAGATTCTTGAGAATAATGTTCAAGAATCAGTGTCAAAGTTGAAGTTACGCCGGGGATGGATCTTTCAGCAAGACAATGATCCAAAACACCGCTCCAAATCTACTCAGGCATTCATGCAGAGGAACAATTACAATGTTCTGGAATGGCCATCCCAGTCCCCAGACCTGAATATCATTGAACATCTGTGGGATGTTGTGAAGCGGGCTGTCCATGCTCGGCGACCATCAAACTTTACTGAACTGGAATTGTTTTGTAAAAAGGAATGGTCAAAAATCCCTTCATCCAGGATCCAGGAACTCATTAACAGCTACAGGAAGCCACTAGAGGCAAAAGGTGGATCTACTAAATATTAATGTCACTTTTCTGTTGAGGTGCCCATACTTTTGTACTTGTCAATTTTTGAAATAATGCATATTTCACATTTTCGGTTAGTACAATAAACCTCATTTCAATCCTGAAATATTACTGTGTCCATCAGTTATTACATATATCACACTGAAATATTACTGTGTCCATCAGTTATTACATAGATCACACTGAAATATTACTGTGTCCATCAGTTATTACATAGATCACACTGAAATATTACTGTGTCCATCAGTTATTACATAGATCACACTGAAATATTACTGTGTCCATCAGTTATTACATAGATCACACTGAAATATTACTGTGTCCATCAGTTATTACATAGATCACACTGAAATATTACTGCGTCCATCAGTTATTACATAGATCACACTGAAATATTACTGCGTCCATCAGTTATTACATAGATCACACTGAAATATTACTGCGTTCATCAGTTATTACATAGATCACACTGAAATATTACTGTGGCCATCAGTTATTACATATATCACACTGAAATATTACTGTGTCCATCAGTTATTACATAGATCACACTGAAATATTACTGTGTCCATCAGTTATTACATAGATCACACTGAAATATTACTGTGTCCATCAGTTATTACATAGATCACACTGAAATATTACTGTGTCCATCAGTTATTACATAGATCACACTGAAATATTACTGTGTCCATCAGTTATTACATAGATCACACTGAAATATTACTGCGTCCATCAGTTATTACATAGATCACACTGAAATATTACTGCGGCCATCAGTTATTACATAGATCACACTGAAATATTACTGTGTCCATCAGTTATTACATAGATCACACTGAAATATTACTGTGTCCATCAGTTATTACATAGATCACACTGAAATATTACTGTGTCCATCAGTTATTACATAGATCACACTGAAATATTACTGTGTCCATCAGTTATTACATAGATCACACTGAAATATTACTGTGTCCATCAGTTATTACATAGATCACACTGAAATATTACTGTGTCCATCAGTTATTACATAGATCACACTGAAATATTACTGTGTCCATCAGTTATTACATAGATCACACTGAAATATTACTGTGTCCATCAGTTATTACATAGATCACACTGAAATATTACTGTGTCCATCAGTTATTACATAGATCACACTGAAATATTACTGTGTCCATCAGTTATTACATATATCACACTGAAATATTACTGTGTCCATCAGTTATTACATAGATTTACGCACAATAGAAAAATATTACTGTGTCCATCAGTTATTACATAGATCACACTGAAATATTACTGTGTCCATCAGTTATTACATAGATCACACTGAAATATTACTGTGTCCATCAGTTATTACATAGATCACACTGAAATATTACTGTGTCCATCAGTTATTACATAGATCACACTGAAATATTACTGTGTCCATCAGTTATTACATAGATCACACTGAAATATTACTGTGTCCATCAGTTATTACATAGATCACACTGAAATATTACTGTGTCCATCAGTTATTACATATGATCACACTGAAATATTACTGTGTCCATCAGTTATTACATAGATCACACTGAAATATTACTGTGTCCATCAGTTATTACATAGATCACACTGAAATATTACTGTGTCCATCAGTTATTACATAGATCACACTGAAATATTACTGTGTCCATCAGTTATTACATAGATCACACTGAAATATTACTGTGTCCATCAGTTATTACATAGATCACACTGAAATATTACTGTGTCCATCAGTTATACATAGATCACACTGAAATATTACTGTGTCCATCATTTATTACATAGATCACACTGAAATATTACTGTGTCCATCAGTTATTACATAGATCACACTGAAATATTACTGGTCCATCAGTTATTACATAGATCACACTGAAATATTACTGTGTCCATCATTATTACATAGATCACACTGAAATATTACTGGTCCATCATTATTACATAGATCACACTGAAATATTACTGGTCCATCAGTTATACATAGATCACACTGAAATATTACTGCGTCCACAGTTATTACATAGATCACACTGAAATATACTGCGGCCATCAGTTATTACATAGATCACACTGAAATATTACTGGCCATCAGTTATTACATATATCACACTGAAATATTACTGTGGCCATCAGTTTTTTACATAGATCACACTGAAATATTACTGTGTCCATCAGTTATACATAGATCACACTGAAATATTACTGTGTCATCAGTTATACATAGATCACACTGAATATTACTGTGTCCATCAGTTATTACATAGATCACACTGAAATATTACTGTGTCCATCAGTTATTACATAGATCACACTGAAATATTACTGTGTCCATCAGTTATTACATAGATCACACTGAAATATTACTGTGTCCATCAGTTATTACATAGATCACACTGAAATATTACTGCGTCCATCAGTTATTACATAGATCACACTGAAATATTACTGCGTCCATCAGTTATTACATAGATCACACTGAAATATTACTGCGTCCATCAGTTATTACATAGATCACACTGAAATATTACTGCGTCCATCAGTTATTACATAGATCACACTGAAATATTACTGCGTCCATCAGTTATTACATAGATCACACTGAAATATTACTGTGTCCATCAGTTATTACATAGATCACACTGAAATATTACTGCGTCCATCAGTTATTACATAGATCACACTGAAATATTACTGTGTCCATCAGTTATTACATAGATCACACTGAAATATTACTGTGTCCATCAGTTATTACATAGATCACACTGAAATATTACTGTTCCTCAGTATACATAGACACCTGAAATATTACGTTCCATCAGTTATTACATAGATCACACTGAACTATACTGTGTCCATCATTATACATAGATCACACTGAAATATTACTGTGTCCATCAGTTATTACATAGATCACACTGAAATATTACTGCGTCCATCAGTTATTACATAGATCACACTGAAATATTACTGCGTCCATCAGTTATTACATAGATCACACTGAAATATTACTGCGTCCATCAGTTATTACATAGATCACACTGAAATATTACTGTGTCCATCAGTTATTACATATACAGTGCCTACAAGTAGTATTCAACCCCCTGCAGATTTTCGTGGTTTGATAAGATGCAAATAAGTTAGAGCCTTCAAACTACAAACGAGAGTAGGATTTATTAACAGAAGCATAAATCTTACAAACCAAAAAGTTATGTTGCTCAGTTGAATTTTAATACATTTTAAACATAAAAGTGTGGGTCAATTATTATTCAACCCCTCAAACCATCAGCATTCTGTTTGGTCCCCCTAAAGTATTAAGAAGTAGTTCAGGCACAAAGAACAATGAGCTTCACATGTGTGGATTAATTATCTCTTTTGCCAGCCTTTTCTGACTATTTAAGACCCTCCCCAAACTTGTGAACAGCACTCATACATGGTCAACATGGGAAAGACAAAGAAGCATTCCAAGGCCATCAGAGACAAGATCGTGGAGGGTCACAAGGCTGGCAAGGGTACAAAACCCTTTCCAAGGAGTTGGGCCTACCTGTCTCCACTGTTGGGAGCATCATCCGGAAGTGGAAGGCTTATGGAACTACTGTTAGCCTTCCACGGCCTGGACAGCCTTTGAAAGTTTCCTCCCATGCCGAGGCCAGGCTTGTCCGAAGAGTCAAGACTAACCCAAGGACAACAAGGAAGGAGCTCCGGGAAGATCTCATGGCAGTGGGGACATTGGTTTCAGTCAATACCATAAGTAACGTACTCCACCGCAATGGTCTCCGTTCCAGACGAGCCCGTAAGGTACCTTTACTTTCAAAGCGTCATGTCAAGGCTCGTCTACAGTTTGCTCATGATCACTTGGAGGACTCTGAGACAGACTGGTTCAAGGTTCTATGGTCTGATGAGACCAAGATCGAGATCTTTGGTGCCAACCACACACATGACGTTTGGAGACTGAATGGCACTGCATACGACCCCAAGACTACCATCCCTACAGTCAAGCATGGTGGTGGCAGCATCATGCTGTGGGGCTGTTTCTCAGCCAGGGGGCCTGGCCATCTGGTCCGCATCCATGGGAAGATGGATAGCACGGCCTACCTGGACATTTTGGCCAAGAACCTCCGCTCCTTCATCAAGGATCTTAAGATGGGTCGTAATTTCATCTTCCAACAAGACAACGACCCAAAGCACACAACCAAGAAAACCAAGGCCTGGTTCAAGAGGGAAAAAATCAAGGTGATGGAGTGGCCTAGTCAGTCTCCTGACCTTAACACAATTGAAAACTTGTGGAAGGAGCTCAAGATTAAAGTCCACATGAGACACCCAAAGAACCTAGATAACTTGGAGAAGATCTGCATGGAGGAGTGGGCCAAGATAACTCCAGAGACCTGTGCCGGCCTGATCAGGTCTTATAAAAGACCATTATTAGCTGTAATTGCAAACAAGGGTTATTCCACAAAATATTAAACCTAGGGGTTGAATAATAATTGACCCACACTTTTATGTTTAAAATTTATTAAAATTCAACTGAGCAACGTAACTTTTTGGTTTGTAAGATTTATGCTTCTGTTAATAAATCCTACTCTCGTTTGCAGTTTGAAGGCTCTAACTTATTTGCATCTTATCAAACCACCTAAATCTGCAGGGGGTTGAATACTACTTGTAGGCACTGTATCACACTGAAATATTACTGCGTCCATCAGTTATTACATAGATCACACTGAAATATTACTGTGTCCATCAGTTATTACATAGATCACACTGAAATATTACTGCGTCCATCAGTTATTACATAGATCACACTGAAATATTACTGCGGCCATCAGTTATTACATAGATCACACTGAAATATTACTGTGTCCATCAGTTATTACATAGATCACACTGAAATATTACTGTGTCCATCAGTTATTACATAGATCACACTGAAATATTACTGTGTCCATCAGTTATTACATAGATCACACTGAAATATTACTGTGTCCATCAGTTATTACATAGATCACACTGAAATATTACTGTGTCCATCAGTTATTACATAGATCACACTGAAATATTACTGTGTCCATCAGTTATTACATAGATCACACTGAAATATTACTGTGTCCATCAGTTATTACATAGATCACACTGAAATATTACTGTGTCCATCAGTTATTACATAGATCACACTGAAATATTACTGTGTCCATCAGTTATTACATAGATCACACTGAAATATTACTGTGTCCATCAGTTATTACATATATCACACTGAAATATTACTGTGTCCATCAGTTATTACATAGATCACACTGAAATATTACTGTGTCCATCAGTTATTACATAGATCACACTGAAATATTACTGTGTCCATCAGTTATTACATAGATCACACTGAAATATTACTGTGTCCATCAGTTATTACATAGATCACACTGAAATATTACTGTGTCCATCAGTTATTACATAGATCACACTGAAATATTACTGTGTCCATCAGTTATTACATAGATCACACTGAAATATTACTGTGTCCATCAGTTATTACATAGATCACACTGAAATATTACTGTGTCCATCAGTTATTACATAGATCACACTGAAATATTACTGCGTCCATCAGTTATTACATAGATCACACTGAAATATTACTGTGTCCATCAGTTATTACATAGATCACACTGAAATATTACTGTGTCCATCAGTTATTACATAGATCACACTGAAATATTACTGTGTCCATCAGTTATTACATAGATCACACTGAAATATTACTGCGTCCATCAGTTATTACATAGATCACACTGAAATATTACTGCGGCCATCAGTTATTACATAGATCACACTGAAATATTACTGCGGCCATCAGTTATTACATATATCACACTGAAAATTACTGTGGCCATCAGTTATTACATATATCACACTGAAATATTACTGTGTCCATCAGTTATTACATAGATCACACTGAAATATTACTGTGTCCATCAGTTATTACATAGATCACACTGAAATATTACTGTGTCCATCAGTTATTACATAGATCACACTGAAATATTACTGTGTCCATCAGTTATTACATAGATCACACTGAAATATTACTGTGTCCATCAGTTATTACATAGATCACACTGAAATATTACTGTGTCCATCAGTTATTACATAGATCACACTGAAATATTACTGCGTCCATCAGTTATTACATAGATCACACTGAAATATTACTGCGTCCATCAGTTATTACATAGATCACACTGAAATATTACTGCGTCCATCAGTTATTACATAGATCACACTGAAATATTACTGCGTCCATCAGTTATTACATAGATCACACTGAAATATTACTGCGTCCATCAGTTATTACATAGATCACACTGAAATATTACTGTGTCCATCAGTTATTACATAGATCACACTGAAATATTACTGCGTCCATCAGTTATTACATAGATCACACTGAAATATTACTGTGTCCATCAGTTATTACATAGATCACACTGAAATATTACTGTGTCCATCAGTTATTACATAGATCACACTGAAATATTACTGTGTCCATCAGTTATTACATAGATCACACTGAAATATTACTGTGTCCATCAGTTATTACATAGATCACACTGAACTATTACTGTGTCCATCAGTTATTACATAGATCACACTGAAATATTACTGTGTCCATCAGTTATTACATAGATCACACTGAAATATTACTGCGTCCATCAGTTATTACATAGATCACACTGAAATATTACTGTGTCCATCAGTTATTACATATACAGTGCCTACAAGTAGTATTCAACCCCCTGCAGATTTTCGTGGTTTGATAAGATGCAAATAAGTTAGAGCCTTCAAACTACAAACGAGAGTAGGATTTATTAACAGAAGCATAAATCTTACAAACCAAAAAGTTATGTTGCTCAGTTGAATTTTAATACATTTTAAACATAAAAGTGTGGGTCAATTATTATTCAACCCCTCAAACCATCAGCATTCTGTTTGGTCCCCCTAAAGTATTAAGAAGTAGTTCAGGCACAAAGAACAATGAGCTTCACATGTGTGGATTAATTATCTCTTTTGCCAGCCTTTTCTGACTATTTAAGACCCTCCCCAAACTTGTGAACAGCACTCATACATGGTCAACATGGGAAAGACAAAGAAGCATTCCAAGGCCATCAGAGACAAGATCGTGGAGGGTCACAAGGCTGGCAAGGGGTACAAAACCCTTTCCAAGGAGTTGGGCCTACCTGTCTCCACTGTTGGGAGCATCATCCGGAAGTGGAAGGCTTATGGAACTACTGTTAGCCTTCCACGGCCTGGACAGCCTTTGAAAGTTTCCTCCCATGCCGAGGCCAGGCTTGTCCGAAGAGTCAAGACTAACCCAAGGACAACAAGGAAGGAGCTCCGGGAAGATCTCATGGCAGTGGGGACATTGGTTTCAGTCAATACCATAAGTAACGTACTCCACCGCAATGGTCCTCCGTTCCAGACGAGCCCGTAAGGTACCTTTACTTTCAAAGCGTCATGTCAAGGCTCGTCTACAGTTTGCTCATGATCACTTGGAGGACTCTGAGACAGACTGGTTCAAGGTTCTATGGTCTGATGAGACCAAGATCGAGATCTTTGGTGCCAACCACACACATGACGTTTGGAGACTGAATGGCACTGCATACGACCCCAAGACTACCATCCCTACAGTCAAGCATGGTGGTGGCAGCATCATGCTGTGGGGCTGTTTCTCAGCCAGGGGGCCTGGCCATCTGGTCCGCATCCATGGGAAGATGGATAGCACGGCCTACCTGGACATTTTGGCCAAGAACCTCCGCTCCTTCATCAAGGATCTTAAGATGGGTCGTAATTTCATCTTCCAACAAGACAACGACCCAAAGCACACAACCAAGAAAACCAAGGCCTGGTTCAAGAGGGAAAAAATCAAGGTGATGGAGTGGCCTAGTCAGTCTCCTGACCTTAACACAATTGAAAACTTGTGGAAGGAGCTCAAGATTAAAGTCCACATGAGACACCCAAAGAACCTAGATAACTTGGAGAAGATCTGCATGGAGGAGTGGGCCAAGATAACTCCAGAGACCTGTGCCGGCCTGATCAGGTCTTATAAAAGACCATTATTAGCTGTAATTGCAAACAAGGGTTATTCCACAAAATATTAAACCTAGGGGTTGAATAATAATTGACCCACACTTTTATGTTTAAAATTTATTAAAATTCAACTGAGCAACGTAACTTTTTGGTTTGTAAGATTTATGCTTCTGTTAATAAATCCTACTCTCGTTTGCAGTTTGAAGGCTCTAACTTATTTGCATCTTATCAAACCACCTAAATCTGCAGGGGGTTGAATACTACTTGTAGGCACTGTATCACACTGAAATATTACTGCGTCCATCAGTTATTACATAGATCACACTGAAATATTACTGTGTCCATCAGTTATTACATATATCACACTGAAATATTACTGCGTCCATCAGTTATTACATAGATCACACTGAAATATTACTGCGTCCATCAGTTATTACATAGATCACACTGAAATATTACTGCGTCCATCAGTTATTACATAGATCACACTGAAATATTACTGTGTCCATCAGTTATTACATATATCACACTGAAATATTACTGCGTCCATCAGTTATTACATAGATCACACTGAAATATTACTGCGTCCATCAGTTATTACATAGATCACACTGAAATATTACTGCGTCCATCAGTTATTACATAGATCACACTGAAATATTACTGCGTCCATCAGTTATTACATAGATCACACTGAAATATTACTGCGTCCATCAGTTATTACATAGATCACACTGAAATATTACTGCGTCCATCAGTTATTACATAGATCACACTGAAATATTACTGCGTCCATCAGTTATTACATAGATCACACTGAAATATTACTGTGTCCATCAGTTATTACATAGATCACACTGAAATATTACTGCGTCCATCAGTTATTACATAGATCACACTGAAATATTACTGTGTCCATCAGTTATTACATAGATCACACTGAAATATTACTGTGTCCATCAGTTATTACATAGATCACACTGAAATATTACTGTGTCCATCAGTTATTACATAGATCACACTGAAATATTACTGTGTCCATCAGTTATTACATAGATCACACTGAACTATTACTGTGTCCATCAGTTATTACATAGATCACACTGAAATATTACTGTGTCCATCAGTTATTACATAGATCACACTGAAATATTACTGCGTCCATCAGTTATTACATAGATCACACTGAAATATTACTGCGTCCATCAGTTATTACATAGATCACACTGAAATATTACTGCGTCCATCAGTTATTACATAGATCACACTGAAATATTACTGTGTCCATCAGTTATTACATATACAGTGCCTACAAGTAGTATTCAACCCCCTGCAGATTTTCGTGGTTTGATAAGATGCAAATAAGTTAGAGCCTTCAAACTACAAACGAGAGTAGGATTTATTAACAGAAGCATAAATCTTACAAACCAAAAAGTTATGTTGCTCAGTTGAATTTTAATACATTTTAAACATAAAAGTGTGGGTCAATTATTATTCAACCCCTCAAACCATCAGCATTCTGTTTGGTCCCCCTAAAGTATTAAGAAGTAGTTCAGGCACAAAGAACAATGAGCTTCACATGTGTGGATTAATTATCTCTTTTGCCAGCCTTTTCTGACTATTTAAGACCCTCCCCAAACTTGTGAACAGCACTCATACATGGTCAACATGGGAAAGACAAAGAAGCATTCCAAGGCCATCAGAGACAAGATCGTGGAGGGTCACAAGGCTGGCAAGGGGTACAAAACCCTTTCCAAGGAGTTGGGCCTACCTGTCTCCACTGTTGGGAGCATCATCCGGAAGTGGAAGGCTTATGGAACTACTGTTAGCCTTCCACGGCCTGGACAGCCTTTGAAAGTTTCCTCCCATGCCGAGGCCAGGCTTGTCCGAAGAGTCAAGACTAACCCAAGGACAACAAGGAAGGAGCTCCGGGAAGATCTCATGGCAGTGGGGACATTGGTTTCAGTCAATACCATAAGTAACGTACTCCACCGCAATGGTCTCCGTTCCAGACGAGCCCGTAAGGTACCTTTACTTTCAAAGCGTCATGTCAAGGCTCGTCTACAGTTTGCTCATGATCACTTGGAGGACTCTGAGACAGACTGGTTCAAGGTTCTATGGTCTGATGAGACCAAGATCGAGATCTTTGGTGCCAACCACACACATGACGTTTGGAGACTGAATGGCACTGCATACGACCCCAAGACTACCATCCCTACAGTCAAGCATGGTGGTGGCAGCATCATGCTGTGGGGCTGTTTCTCAGCCAGGGGCCTGGCCATCTGGTCCGCATCCATGGGAAGATGGATAGCACGGCCTACCTGGACATTTTGGCCAAGAACCTCCGCTCCTTCATCAAGGATCTTAAGATGGGTCGTAATTTCATCTTCCAACAAGACAACGACCCAAAGCACACAACCAAGAAAACCAAGGCCTGGTTCAAGAGGGAAAAAATCAAGGTGATGGAGTGGCCTAGTCAGTCTCCTGACCTTAACACAATTGAAAACTTGTGGAAGGAGCTCAAGATTAAAGTCCACATGAGACACCCAAAGAACCTAGATAACTTGGAGAAGATCTGCATGGAGGAGTGGGCCAAGATAACTCCAGAGACCTGTGCCGGCCTGATCAGGTCTTATAAAAGACCATTATTAGCTGTAATTGCAAACAAGGGTTATTCCACAAAATATTAAACCTAGGGGTTGAATAATAATTGACCCACACTTTTATGTTTAAAATTTATTAAAATTCAACTGAGCAACGTAACTTTTTGGTTTGTAAGATTTATGCTTCTGTTAATAAATCCTACTCTCGTTTGCAGTTTGAAGGCTCTAACTTATTTGCATCTTATCAAACCACCTAAATCTGCAGGGGGTTGAATACTACTTGTAGGCACTGTATCACACTGAAATATTACTGCGTCCATCAGTTATTACATATATCACACTGAAATATTACTGCGTCCATCAGTTATTACATAGATCACACTGAAATATTACTGCGTCCATCAGTTATTACATAGATCACACTGAAATATTACTGCGTCCATCAGTTATTACATAGATCACACTGAAATATTACTGCGTCCATCAGTTATTACATAGATCACACTGAAATAGCTGTTGCAAAAAACAATTTTAACCCCTTCCAGACCCTTGGCCCACCCCCTGGGCCATGGAATGATCGGGCTCCTGCAGGTCGAGTGAGGGTGTTACTGACCTGTCACTCGGCCTGCAGGTACATGGGGAGTTGTACAACACCCCAGGGGGGGTCGATTTGCCCCCACCCCCACCCCCCCGGCTACAGGCACGGTGATTGGCACTCAAAAGTGAAAGTGAAAATCACCGCGCCTGTAATGCTTCCCTGTCTGCCGCTGCTATCCCTACCCTCCAATCTTCTCCCCTGTCATCCTCTAACTGTCCCCCTGCCCCCCACCTCTCTTTCCTGCCCTCTCTTCATCTTTCTTACCCCCCCCCGCTTCCTTTTCCTGCCGCCTGCTTCCTGTCCCTGCCGCCCGCTTCCTCTTCCTGCCGCCTGCCTCCTCCTGCCTGCTCCCGCTTCCTCCTGCCTGCCCCCGCTTCCTCCTAAGTGCCCCCCTACTTCTGCTGTCACGCCCCCTCTTCCCCCTTCCTGCCCCCCCGATCACCGGAGCGGCGATCGTCTCTCCCACTCACCCCTCCGGCGGCCGCTCTGTCTCCACTGCGTCCCGCTCCTCCTCCTCCTCTTCACCACCTCCGGATCTGACAGCTCTGTGCTGGAGCTGCCAGATCACTTTCTACAGCTAGATCCTGAGGATCTAGCTGCAGGAAGTGATCTGACAGCTCCAGCACAGTGATCCACAGTGACCATTATGTGATCACTGTGGATCACTGTGCTGGATCTGTCAGATCACTTTCTACAGCTGAATCCTGAGGATCTAGCTGCAGGAAGTGATCTGGCAGCTCCAGCACAGTGATCCACAGTGACCATTATGTGATCACTGTGCTGGAGCTGTCAGATCACTTTCTGCAGCTGGATCCTGGGGATCGAGCTGCAGAAAGCAATCTGACAGCCCAGGCGCAGTGATGCACATAGTGGGTCACTGCGCCCGGGGTGTCATATCACTTTCTGCAGCTCGATCACCATGCTGGCGGATTGGGCTCCAGAGTAGCGATCTGAAAGCAAAGGCGATCGAGGGGCGTGGGACCTTCGTTGTGGACTACGTCGGAGACAATCGAACGTCGTGGGACCTTCATTATGGACTACGTCGGAGCGATCGGGCGTCGTGGGACCTTCGTTGTGGTCTACGTCGGATCTTTTTATAATAAAGATGGAGTCCGAATTGTGTCTGTTTTTTTTCAAATAAAAATATTTTTCTCTGTGTGTGTTTATTGACTATTTACCGTACTAGAGATTCCTAATGGCGGGTCTAACATTGGCCCTATATTATGAATCTCGGGCTTAGTGCCAGCTGCCAATAAAAAGCTGGCATTAACCCCTTTATTATCCAGTTAGCCACTGGCACCAGGGCAACTGGAAGAGCGTGGGTACAGCGCCAGAAAATGGTGCTTCAATGAATGCGCCATTTTCTGGGGTGGCTGCGGGCTGCAATTCGCACCAGGGGGGGCCCAGAACGCTTGGGCCTCTCTATGCTGAGGATTCCATCCCCCAGCTGCCTAGTTGTACCTGGCTGGACCAAAAATATGGCGGAGCCCCACGTAATTTTTTTTCTAGAATTAGTTCTAGAAATTAAAAAAAAAAAAGGGCTTCGCTGTATTTTTGGTTCCAGCCAGGTATGACAAGGCAGCTGGGGGCTGGTGGCAGTCCGTAGCTGCCAAGTTGTACCTGGCTGGACCAAAAATATGGCGGAGCCCTATGTCATTTTTTTTCTAGAAATAATTCTAGAAATAAAAAAAAAATAGGCTTCGCTGTATTTTTGGTTCCAGCCAGGTACAATGAGGCAGCTGGGGGCTGGTGGCAGTCCGTAGCTGCCAAGTTGTACCTGGCTGGACCAAAAATATGGCAGAGCCCCATGTCATTTTTTTTTTTTAAAATTCTACAAATAAAATGACATGGAGCTTTGCCGTATTTTTGGTTGCCAGCCAGGTACAACTTGGCAGCTAGGGGGCTGGAATCCTCAGCATGGAGAGACTCAAATGTATTGGGTCCCCTATGCTGCGAATTGTAACTACTAGACTAGTATGTTTTTTCACAAAAAGTTTCTTTATTCATTTATACGTCTCAATTTGTGAAGCACATGGGGGTTCAAAGTGCTCACTGTGCATCTAGATATGTTCCCTGGGGGGTCTAGTTTCCAAAATGGGGTGACTTGTGGGGGATCTCAAATGTTTAGGCACACAGGGGCTCTCCATACGCGACCTGGTGTCCGCTAACAATTCCAATTGTTGGCAAACACCAGGTTGCGTATGGAGAGCCCCTGTGTGCCTAAACATTGGAGCTCCCCCACAAGTGACCCCATTTTGGAAACTAGACCCCCCAAGGAACCTATCTAAATGCATAGTGAGCATATTGAATCCCCAGGTGCTTCACAAACTGAGCCATAATAAGGTAAAAATACTTTTTTTTCACACAAATTTTCTTTTTTAATTTGTACGGATCAATTTGTGAAGCACCTGGGGGTTCAAAGTGCTAACTATGCATCTAGATATGTTCCCTGGGGGGTCTAGTTTCCAAAATGGGGTCACTTGTGGGGGAGCTCAAATGTTTAGGCACACAGGGGCTCTCCATACGCGACCTGGTGTCCGCTAACAATTCCAATTGTTGGCAAACACCAGGTTGTGTATGGAGAGCCCCTGTGTGCCTAAACATTGGAGCTCCCCCACAAGTGACCCCATTTTGGAAACTAGACCCCCCAAGGAACCTATCGAGATGCATAGTGAGCACTTTGAATCCCCAGGTGCTTCACAAACTGATCCGTAATAAGGTAAAAATACTTTTTTTTCACACAAATTTTCTTTTTAATTTGTACGGATCAATTTGTGAAGCACCTGGGGGTTCAAAGGGCTCACTATGCATCTAGATATGTTCCCTGGGGGTCTAGTTTCCAAAATGGGGTCACTTGTGGGGGAGACCCAATGTTTAGGCACACAGGAGCTCTCCAAATGCGACATGGTGTCTGCTAACAATTTGAGCTGATTTTCCATTCAAATTGTTAGCGGACACCATGTCGCGTTTGGTGAGCCCCTGTGTGCCTAAACTTTGGAGCTCCCCCATAAGTGACCCCATTTTGGAAACTAGACCCTCCAGGGAACTTATCTAGATGGGTGGTGAGCATATTGAACCCCCAGGTTCTTCACAAATTAATTCATGACAATGAAAAAAACATTTTTGTGGAAAAAAGATTACTTTTTAATTTTTACGGATCAATTTGTGAAGCACCTGCGGGTTCAAAGTGCTCACAATGCATCTAGATATGTTCCCTGGGGGGTCTAGTTTCCAAAATGGGGTCACTTGTGGTGGAGCCCCAATGTTTAGGCACACAGGGGCTCTCCAAATGCGATATGGTGTCCGCTAACAATTTGAGGTGATTTTCCATTCAAATTGTTAGCGGACACCATGTCGCGTTTGGAGAGCCACTGTGTGCCTAAACTTTGGAGCTCCCCCACAAGTGACCCCATTTTGGACACTAGACCCCCCAGGGAACTTATCTAGATGGGTGGTGAGCATATTGAACCCCCACATGCTTTACAAATTGATCTGTGAATATGGAAAAAGTACTTTTTTTTCACAAAAATGTTCTTTTAGCCTCAATTCTTTCATTTTCACATTAGTAACAGGATAAAATTCATCCTAAAATTTGTTGGGCAATTTCTCCTGAGTACACCGATACCTCATGTGTGGTCATAAACCACTGTTTTGACGCGCGGCAGGGCTCAGAAGTGAAGGAGCGCCATTTCACTTTTTGAATGGAAAATTAGCTCCAAAAGTCAAATTGCTCTCTTTCCCTTCAGAGCCCTGCCGTGCGCCCAAACGGTGGTTTATGATCACATATGTGGTATCGATATACTCAGGAGAAATTGCGCAACAAATTTTAGGATCCATTTTATCTTGTTGCCCATGTGAAAATGAAAAAATTGAGGATACAAGAACATTTTTGTTAGAAAAATTAAAATATCCATTTTTTTGTTTCCAATTTGCTTAGTTCCTGTGAAGCACCTGAAGGGTTAATAATCTTCTTGAATGTAGTTTTGAGTAGCTTGAGGGGTGCAGTTTTTGGAATGGTGTCACTTTTGGGTGTTTTCTGTCATGTAAACCCCTCAAAGGGACTTCAAATAGGATGTGGTCACTAAAAAAATGGTTTTGTAAATTTTGGTGGAAAAATGAAAAATTGCTCATGAACTTTGAACCCTTATAACTTCCTAACAAAATTTTTTTTTTTTTCCAAAATTGTGCTGATGTAAAGTAGACATGTGGGAAATATTATTTCATAACTATTTTGTGTCACATAACTCTTTGGTTTACCAGAAGATAAATTCAAAATTTGAAAATTGCTAAATTTTCAAAATTTTTGCCATATTTTTGATTTCTTCACAAATAAACGCAAAAATTATCGAACTAAATTTAATACTGACATGAAGCCCAATATGTCACGAAAAAACAATCTCAGAATCGCTAGGATCCGTTGAAGCGTTCCCGAGTTATAACCTCATAAAGGGACACTGGTCAGAATTGCAAAAAATGGCAAGGTCATGAAGGGGTTAAACAAAAAAAAAGAGTAAGATTAAGAGGGGTGCCCAAACTTTTTCATATGACTGTAGATACGGTATCAGAACTAAGCCTACTACATAGGTATGGCGATAAAACCAGATTTAGTACATATATATGGTAACAGATTGATATTTCGACTATATATGCAGTATCAGAACCAAGCCAACTACATAGATATGATACTAAAACCAGATTGAGTACATAGATATGGTATCAGAATGATGTTTAGAATATACAGGCAGTAACAGAACCAAGCCTAGTATGTAGATACAGTATCATAACCAAGCCTACTACATAGATATGGTACTAAAACCAGATCTAGTACATAGATACGGTGCCAGAACGATGCATAGAATATAGATACAGTAAAAGAACCAAGCCTAGTAAGCTTACTATGTAGATAGTGTAACATAAGCAAACGTACTACATAGATACAACTAACCTTACTACATAGATACAAAACAGAACCAATGGTATAAGCATATATAAAAAAGCACATTTATACTGAGTAATGTTAAAATACAATTGTTTATTGAAAAATTATTTAAAAGAAGTTGATGAATAAAAAAGATTGTAGTACAGGATATTGTGCATTGAGTGACCAGCAGATGGCACCAAAGCACTACATGGTTATAGTTAGTAAATGATAATGCTGTATTATTGTCTCATATAGCTAAGTAGTCATAGCATAGCAACATGTATATAAAGGTGTATAATAAGTATACAATACCAAGACGGAGGGGTGTAAGAAGGTAGGTCTTAATAATAATGGTGGCTGTATACCAGTATGAATGCTATACAATCAACAAGACCAAGTAACTAGAATAAGATGAGCTTTGCTGGAAATAAGGAACTGGAGATAAGAAACTTGTGTATGCCATAGTGCCACCTCCCCCCCAATGTGAGTTTCGGTGTGCATGCCTTCTTCCAGGGGGAGAGAAAAACACAGGACCAAGTTTACTACAACAATATATTAAAGGAACCAAATTTACATCACACATATGTTAACAAACCAAGCAACCTACAAAGATACCTGAACAGAACAAAGATACAGGGACAAAACCTAGCTTAGCTTAGTATATAGATACAAAACCATAACTGTTCTGCCCATCCAGGCTTAGTAACAGAAAGCAGCTCTAGATTGGCACTTGTCACAACCTGTGAGATATTACATATCACCTTGTTATGGTGCATAGGTTTAACAGAATCTGGCAGTATTCCTGCACATCCAGGTGTCCTCTCCTTTAAGAACACTGTACCCTGTAGGACCGCCCCTCTCCTACTCTGTGAGTTCAGCAGCCATTTTCCGATCAGTAAGAGATAAGATTCATGCAGTCAACCACGTGTTCTCTTGCTCTTGTAGGCTTTTCTCTCCTGTGAAATCCCAACATCGTTTGCCAAGTCAATCCGGTGAGAGTCTTACTCCTGTGTGAATGCTAATACCCTAGAGCCTTGTTACAACGGTACAGCAGTCGTTCACATAGGGATTAGGTCTGCAGGGATGTGTGTTTATCTAGGTTCTCCATTTTAGTTAAGGATCTTCAGCAGTGAATATTGTCATAGCTGTTATATGATTATGTACCCAGTACTAATTTATGCTTTCTATGCTGTACACTGTCATAGCTTGGTGATATGTGTATCCATTATTCCCTTCCCCTCCTATTTCTGTAAAACTTGATTGTCCAAATCTACTGTACTTGTCCGTGTCTCCCCCTTCATACGTAAAGCACTATGGAATCTGATGGCGCTATATAAATAAATAATAACAATTATTACTATTCTTGTATTATCTCTGCTGTGTATTATCACTACTGTTATTTATGTGATATGTTTAGTACTGATGTATATTATTTGTATTCTTATAGTTTTACCACATCATCGTAATCATCATAATCATCACACATTCATTATCATAATCATCATCACATGATTGATTACACTCCATTAAACAATAAACAATCGACTACAGAGCCAATAGTCTGTTTATTTGGGATACAGACAAGGTTTAGCTGTATGCTGGAATTCGCAAGGCATATATGCGAATGAAGGCAGAACAATAACCAAGCTTAGTACATAGATACAGGAGCAAAATAAAGCTTACTACATAGATACCTTAGCAGAACAAAGCTTACTCCTCAGACACAGGAACTCAAATTATTTGATGCAAAAATGAGTACACCCCACATCCGAGTCAGCTGTTTCTAGTATTTGTATGATGTCCATGATGTGTAAGAATGTAAGTTGTAACATATTACGTTATCTATTTTCTTCTAATCTTCCAGAACAAGTTCTTCTAGAGGCTGGATGTCGGGCTGAGAGTGATGACAACTTGTCTCCAAAGAACTCCCCATTGAGACTCGGTTGAGTCATATCTGGAGACACTCGGGCCCTGAATCACTGTCACCTGTTCTTCAGAAATGTAGCAGATGAGTTTTGAATCATTGACATGATGGAGAAGAGCTCGTCTACTAAAGGTCCAAAGTGATGGTGGCAAATTTTCTTACAACATAGAGCAGTAAGTCAAAAGGACACGGCCACCACCAGATCTTACTGTAGGCATGTACTGTAGCATGTATTATTCTAAATTCATTTAATCGATGGGATCATTGTAAAGAATAAAGGAATATTACTACAAGTAGCCATTTTGTCACAGAGGCCACCTTATCTCACTGCTAGGAGATAGCCCCAACCTTTTGGCCTGAGGTGTATGTTAATTAACCTGAGGAAACTATATTCCTCTGCAGTTGTTATCACACAATGGAAGCTCTCTACCAATTATACAAAACCAAGACCACCCTGGAACTTCCCAGCTATGTGCAAGAATTAATACCTTCTGCGTACAAATTGACACAGCCCAGACCGAGAGGCGCCGAAGAATAACTCTTAATATTTCATGACCCTCACTCCTCTAAATACTTTATGTCAAGCATAAATATCGCATCTAGAGACATAGACGATTATAGCACATATTTTTACATAATTGTGTGACATTCGTAAGACCCTAAACTTGATATTGGCCAGTGGAATGATGGCAGAGTGGTTGTGTAACCCACCATGGCAAAGCTAAAATCAAAAATGAAAATATGAGAGCATTATCTTCTGCCTACGACGCTCCCAGGCAAAGTTATTACCCATAATAGCTTTTGAGTTTCTAGTATCACAACTAAGGGGGTGGGCACTACAAGACAGCCCAGTGGCAGGAATTTGGCAGGACAGGGGCAGGCCTCTTACAGTATAAGAATGGCTGACATCTGCTTCATTTTGTATTCTTCTGAAGAGACATTATTATTACATCAAGACTGAGTATACCCAGGAACTTGGTTGGCACCCTGCTGCCCCTCGTGGTGCCACCAGCATTAAGGTAACTGATCGCATGTATCTGTAATTCTGTGTGATCCCGTTTATCTTTTATTTGCATAACTGACAGTAACATTTGTAATATCTTATAATACCTGTACATATATTACAAATGTTACAGTCAGTTATGCAAATAAAAGATAAACGGGATATACACACCACAGAGGTCCTGCTCTACAGTGACAGAAGATGCTGCCATCACAGAGACATACAACTGCATCTCAATAAATTAGAATACCATCAAAAAAATAATTTATTTCAGTAATTCAATACAAAAAGTGAAACACATATATTATATAGAGTCATTACACACAGAGGGATCTATTTCAGGTGTTTATTTCTATAAATGTTGATGATTACGGCTTACAGCCAATAAAAAAACCCAAAGTTTATTATCTCAGAAAAGTAGAATATTATATAATATAAGACCATCTGAAATAATGATTTGTAACTCATACATGTTGGCCTAATGAAAAGTCTGTACAGTAAATGCCCTCAATACTTGGTCGGGTCCTTTTGTATGCATTACTGCATCAATGCAACGTGGCATGGAGTCGATTTGCCTGTGGCTGCTGAGGGATTATGGAAGCCCAGGTTGCTTTGATAGCAGCCTTCAACTTGTCTGCATTGTTGGGTCTGGTGTCTCTGTGGCGCCCCACTATGTAGGTGCCACAAAAGGGGTACTACACCCATAAAAGCGGTGTAGTCACCCAGGGGCGGGCTGGCCCAGGTGGCAGGGGGGCAGGTGCCCCCTGGGCTGGTGGAATAGTCCACATTTCGGGCCGCCCCCTACAGAAACGGGCCGCGGGAGTCGGGAGTCGGCCGGCGCGGCGATAGCACATGAAGGTCCGTGATGAGGTAAGGGCTGTGGCTGGCTGACAGCACCCCCCCCCCCCCCCGGTCCTCAAGTCAGGCTGACAGCACCCCCCCCCGGTCCTCAAGTCAGGCTGACAGCACCCCCCCCCCCGGTCCTCAAGTCGGGGCCGGCAATGGAAATCTGCCACCCGGGTATACAGGCTCCAGCCAGCCCCTGTAGTCACCCCACTGCAAGTAGATTCATGGGCAGTAGGAGGAACTCTAAACCCACACCCCACAGTAGTCACACAGTGGGAGGGACCTCGGGAGGGTATATAGTCACCTTCAGGGGGCACTAGAGTCTAGTCTAGGACTTGGGAGAAAGGAGTCAGTACGGTGGGTCTGGACCAGATAAGGTGCATGTGGGACAGGCTCACCAAGAGCAAGGAGGGTCTCCTCAGCTGAGGGACCCAGGAAAGACAGAAGTACAGATCCCAGAGAGAGGAAAGAAAGGAGCAAAGGGACTCAAAGAGCTGGAGGAGTTCGCTCAAAGTAGAGAAACCGGGTACCGGAGCCCACACCTGCAGGAACCTTCACGGCCTGCAGAGAATCCATTGACCGGGGGTATATTCAGATACGGCCCTGACTCCTAAGGCACCCACTAGAGGGAATCAGACCCGCAGTAGCAGCCTGCGGTATTCAACAGAAGGTTCACCCGACGGGAGCAAGGGAGGTAAAGAGAATAGCAGGAGGTCAGACCTAATCTCTAAAGGTACCTTTACACGCGGCAACTTTTCTAGGAATTTCACTGCCAACTTACTGGTTGCAGTGAAATCATGGACATATTGTTCTATCTTGTTGCTGTGTACAAATGGAACAATGTCTCCATGATTTCACTGCAACCTGTAAGTTGCCAGTGAAATTCCTAGAAAAGTTGCCGCGTGTAAAGGTACCTTTAGAAGTCAGACTTCACACCGCCACTGGGAGGCAAGAGTCAGAAAGAACAAGGATGGCACACAGGAGGTATCCGTCTACCTACCATAAATCTACTAGCAGCCCGTAATCATTTGTCTAGTAACAGCATACTGCACTGTGAACTGTAATGGCTATTGAGTTCCAATAAAGTACCCGGTAAAGTGACTTGTCGACTCTGCTGCATCTTTCCTAGCATAAACTGATTCCTTCCACAGAATCGCTGCCCCGGCAGTCCAGTCCTGCCTGCGGAGGACTACACCATCATTGCCGCAATACCATCGACCACCGGAGGACTGTGGCGGCGCTAGTGAGCATCACCAGGTACTGCAGATGGCGTCACAAACAAACTCTATATTAATTTGCCCCTATTCATTGACCACCAGGGCCACAGCCTCAGGCAGCCACCTGTGACCCCCCGACTGTGCCTGAGTTCTGAGTACCCTGCCCTGGGTCTGTCAAACTGGCGTCTACGAACAGGATAATGTGCCCGGTGCCACCGGGTACTGTGCGCCTTTGAACTCGGACTTAAAATTGACTTTCTCTGCCTTTGCTAGGCGCCAAAAATGGGTTCCCGCCATTATCGCCTGGGGACCCAAGATGGCGCCGTCGCCATGAAGTAAACACCATGTGCAGGCCCGTCGTCGTGCCTCAGCCCCTAGAAGAAGGAGGGCCTAGACAGAGGCGCCAAGCAGTGTGGCCGCCCCGATTGCCATCAATCAATCAGGGGGGCGGCCCACAGGAAGTTCCCAGGGAGTGCCCGTCCATAGCTGGACAAACCGGAAAAGAAGGACAGAAGCCATCAGACTCCTTTGTACCCGGCAGCATGGCAGCACCTCGGTGGAGAGACGTTGTGAGAGAGCTGGAAGAACAGACCCGCGCCAAGAAGGGCGACCCAGCAGCAGTGTCCCTATTGACCATCGAAGGCGACGCTGACTACTGGCGGGATGCGTTCACCCAGCTCCGGCAGGAGATGGAGTAAACGCTGACTTGGGTGTGCCAGCGGTGGAGTGCCGAGCGGACCTTCGAGCTGTCGGCTCGGAGGACGGCCCGCGAGGCACGGGAGGCAGCAATTGCAGCAAGAGCGGTAGAGGAGTACCGCGCCTCCTTACCACCACCCGTCCAAACCCGGGACTCGGGGACCCAAACTGAACACCCGACCCCACCATCGTCCCAGGCCAGCAGCTGTCTCCGGCTGGAGGCAGCGCAACCACCCGCAGCACCGGACGTGGAGGTCGAAGAGCTCTATGAAGAGGATGACGACGACGAAGAACCTGATGGAGCCTCCGGAGGGAGCACCCCCGAAGCGGCGTGGGGGACCGCATGGCACCGGCACCAGCAAGGAGTTCCTGCCATCCTAGGCTCCGCGGAGACACGAGCAGCACCCACAGCAACAAGCAGCAGTTCACCACCCCCACAGTACCAGTCTCTACAGAGCACCCGGCCAGCCCTGGATGAGCGAGACCAGGTCGCGATGCAACGGCGACGGGAGGACTGGTACCAAAGAGAGGAGGCCACCAGGAGATTGCGAAACGAGGCCCGAGCTCAGCCCCCACTTCCCATTGAGCTGCGGAAATCTGTGACTGTCGTCTCCGTCTATCAGGAAGATGGATGGGGTTTCTTGCGAGAGCCAGGACTCTTCCACGATGTATTCTTCTCCCGGTGGGACGTAGAATCGTTTTTGGGAAAAGGACATCCCCGGCGCGATCTCTACAGAGGTGAGCAGGTAACATACCAGCGTTACCCCGGCCCACTTGGAAGGTTCGCCATCCGGATTGCCCGGGTAGAACCATAATTAACTTTATTACAATAGACTCCCGTTGAGAGACATTGTTTTCCACATGTACATAGCCCCTCACCTTTACTATCACTAGCCCTTTGCTTTATGCCTTCCCCTTTTTGCAAGTTAATGAAGAGTGTGTCCTGTCGACCCTTAATGACTTTGATATTGAACTGTCCTTCCTAATGCCTGATGATGTGTGTCATGAATAGCGGCCCGCATACCTAGTACCAGTCCCATTGGGCCGAGGTGAATAATGTTTATTTTATATATGTGTAACGTTTTGAAAGCCATGAGCCTCCCCGGAGTGGGAAGAAACCTTAAATGTGCTTAATATAAATAGTTGCCCGTTGGTATTTAATATAAATATAAAAATGTTTTTTCACTTCCCGTAGACAAGTGTGATACTCGCGGACAAGTATATTCCATCAAGGGGGTATATGGCACCCCACTACGTAGGTGCCACAAAAGGGGTACTGCACCCATAAAAGCGGTGTAGTCACCCCACTGCAAGTAGACTCATGGGCAGTAGTAGGAACCCTAAATCCACACCCCACACTAGTCACATGGTGGGAGGGACCCCGGGAGGGTATATAGTCACCTCCAGGGGGCACTGGAGTCTAGTCTAGGACTCGGGGAGAAAGGAGTTGGTACGGTGGGTCTGGACCAGATAAGGTGCGTCTGGGACAGGCTCACCAGGAGCAAGGAGGGTCTCCTCGGCTGAGGGACCCAGGAAAGACAGAAGTACAGATCCCAGAGAGAGGAAAGAAAGGAGCAAAGGGACTCAAAGAGCTGGAGGAGTTCGCTCAAAGTAGAGAAACCGGGTACCGGAGCCCACACCTGCAGCCTGCGGTATTCAACAGAAGGTTCACCCGACGGGAGCAAGGGAGGTAGCGAAGAGAGCGATTACTGGAGAAGGACATCATGGGAGGAAGTATAGAAGAAACAAGGCGAAGAGGAATACCAGCAATTCAAAGGCTTGATATTATTATGATAACAGCAGAAACGACCCTAGTAGACCTATCTATGCTTGGAGAAGACCCTGGTGAGCCTATCTAGGCTTGAAGAAGACACTGGTAGACTTATCTAGATTTGAAGAAGTCCCTGGTGAACCTATCTAGGCTTGAAGAAGTCTATGGTACTCCTATCTAAGCTTGGATAAAATCCTGATGAACCTATCTAGGCTTGGAGGAGTCCCTGGTGGACCTATCCAGGCTTGAAGAAGACCCTGGTGGACCAATCTACGTTTGAAGAAGACCCTGATGAAATGAACCTATCTAGGCTTGGAGAAGACCCTGGTGGATCTATCTAGGCTTGGTGAAGACCCTGTTTGATCTATCCAGGCTTGGAGAAGACCCGGGTGGACCTATCTAGACTTGGAGAAGATCATGGTCGACCTCTGTAGGCTTGGAGAAGACCTTGGTGGACCTATCTAGGCTTAGAGAAGACTTTGATGGACCTATCTAGACTTGGAGAAGTCCCTGCTTGACCGATCTAGGCTTGAAGAAGACACTAGTGGACCATTCTAGGTTTGAAAAAGACACTGGTGAACCTATCTAGTCTTGGAGAAGACCCTGGTGGACCTATCTAGACTTAAAGAAGACTCTGGTGGACCTATCTAGGTTTGAAGAAGATACTGCCGTACATATCTAGGCTTGGAGAAAACCCTGTTTGACCTATCTAGGCTTGGAGAAGTCCCTGGTGGACCTTTCCAGGCTTGGAGAAGACCCTGGTGGACCTACCAAGGCTGCACGAGATCAATCTTCCTAGAATTTACTATCGCGCTGAAGGCTGTTGAGAAAAAAGAAAAAAAATTACAGTACTTCCCCAACACTGCCAGAAGGGGGCGTCATCTCCTCACTCTTTCTCTTCCCTTTCTCAAATTGATTTTTATTCTCCTATTACGGGTTTATTTGGCTACAACAGGGTTTTCGTATCGGGGGATTCCAAATAAAGAGCTGAGAAATTAAAAGTAACAATTGATCGCGTCAACAATGGAAAGCGTTCCATGTTCTAAGAAGGAAGCGCTGTGTTATGTCATTGGATGGTGACATTATTTTTAATGAAGGGGGTTGGCCGGATATAGGACTTGTAAAGTATTGGATGTGGGTAGAGGTCCATCTGGACATTTTGAGGGTATTACCATAGTTCCTGACTGTGTTGTCCTACTAGCGGCTCCTGTGTCCCTGTACTGACTGTATGGGCTCCGCTGGCGTGTGCCGCCATGCAGGTCTTGGCTCGTCAGATGGTAATGTAATATGGGATTAAAACACAATAGACGCCATCGTTAACTACGTGCCGGCCGCTAATTTACTCAATAGGAGAAGTAACGAGTCATTGGCTTATCACCACCTCTCTGCTCGGTCCATAGGTCTTGTCCTAGGACCACCAGCATCAAGGGACAGGAGCCATTGTTTCATGTAAGACTGTCCCCCTTGTGTCTGCTAATTTTGTGGAATGCCTGCTGATTGCGAATTGCGGTGTACTAGACTGCATTATTCAGGGCAAAATGTATGCAGTCGGATTGAATGAGCAACCAATGAGGGAACAGCCATGATTATCTCTTCCTAATCCTGTGGAGCACAATGCCCTTAAATGTGAGCTGAGGGATATAAAAACGGGCCTGCACCAGTGTGATTCTACAGGACCTCAGCCTAAAGATCATGGTTCAGCTAGTGGATTAGAGAACTGCTCTGCTGCCCAGCAATGAGCCATACATTTATTTGGAGATCCCAGGTTGGGACAATGTGGTCACCTGGCCATATACCTTGAAGTGCTCAGTCGGCTTCCTAAACTTAACGCCACCTCGTCTCAGTGGGTGCCTGCCAAAATCAGGGTGTTGCTGGCTGGCATCAGAATGGTAAGATGGGTACAGGGCATTCAGGGAGGCTAGTCTGACCCTTAGGCTGGAAACAGACTGTCCAAGTGACATGTGAGTTACTCGCACGAGTCTCGGATCATTCACCTGGCACAACCCCTAACTCTTTGGACCGGATACTGTCAGTGGTATGTATTTCTTTGTAGCTCTACTGCTCCCATCCAGAGAGATGGGAAGACATCCTGGGTGAATGATCCAAGACTCATACGAGTAACTCGCATGTCACTCGGACAGGACAGTGTGTTTCATGCCTTAGACTGCAGGTCCCTGGCTCACCCTTCTCCCAGAGGTATCTTAGAAGATGAGGAGGTCTGGGTCACCACCCTTGCCCTATGCTCCTGATAAGCTTTAGGCTAAAAGTCCCTACCTCCACCCATGGGCTGGGAAACAGCAACTTCTACAAGGAAGGTAATCTTTAGGCAGGATCAGCACACACTGCACTACGTCCTAACAGCACACACGGTCAAGGCAGAGTGAACTCTATCTGCGACACCGGGTGGAAGGAAGTGGAACTACTTAAAGACTGAGGGATCAGCAGAAGCGATCAGCAGGGCACATCCTTCACTGCCGCTCTATTCATTCTGGTCAAATTAGAACAGGTGACTTCATCACAATTACAATCCAAAGTTGAGTAACGTTTCGGCCTATAACTTGGCCCTTCATCAGACGAAGGTAACAAAAATGGGAACTGTGCTGGCCCGGTGGTTCCATTCTTTGTTGGATTGAGGGTACCGGTGTTCGGACCCGGCAAGATGTAAAAGGTATCAGCTATCCCCTATGTAATAATCATAACCGTTCATGAGAAACACATGTGTACAGCGCCACGGAACATGTTGCCGCTACATAAAACCTGCCAGCACCGAAACAGTTATATACCTGTCGAGTGTTTTGCGGCTCATGTGAGAAGCCGGAGGACAGAGCAGGGTTGTGTTTTCCAGCACCTCCCTCGAGGGCACGCTGCAAAGACAAAGAATCAGTCATTAAACCACAAAAGAACAAAACTAAAGATCAAAGTACAAAAGGATCCGTCCTGCAAATGGAAACAAGATCCTCATCATTCTCATGAGAACCCGGCTCCACAACGATGGGAAGCCAAAGGGACGCACAATGAGGGTCTACTGTACGCAGCACCGGTAATCCAAGAGTCACAAAGGGCTCTTCAAGAACAGCTGTAGAGGGTTTGGTGCAGTGTATCAGTATGATTGGAGCAAGATAATTCTGCATAGATTACACCTGTCTCGTATGTTGCAAATTTTTTCTCACTTATGTACTGTATTTCTTTACATACAGGAAGAGGACTTGAACTCTAGCGCCACCTATTGGAAGTAGCAATCCTAAAGGTCAATATCGACCCTTTAACGAGCCTTGTCATATGACTTAGTATAAATGCCAAGCCAGATTCTCTAAGTCGTATGACAAGGCTCGTTAAAGGGTTGATATTGACCTTTAGGATTGCTCCTTCTGATAGGTTACTCTAGAGTTCAAGTCTTCTTCCTCTCCGAAGAGACAAATAGAGAGTCTGGCTTGGCTTTTATACTATTTGTCTCTTCAGAGAGGAAGAAGACTTTAACTCTAGCGCCACCTATTGGAAGCAGCAATCCTGGAAGTCAATATTGACCCTTTTTAACAAGCCTTGTTTTATGACTTAGGATAAAAAGCCAAACCATAATTTCAGTTTGCAGACACAGTGTTTCGAGGTAGTTTTCCACATCAGTTCAAAGTATGAGATCTGGTTTGGCTAGGTGAGAGGCTAAGACTGGGGATCACCTAGCCAAACCTGATCTCATACCTTGCCCTGACGAAAGAAAATACCCCAATATTTCGTGTCTGCTAATTGAGATTCTGGTTTGGTTATTATTATCCTAAGTCATAAGACAAGGCTCGTTAAAGGGTTGATATTGACTTTTAGACTTGCTACTTCCAATAGGCGGTGCTAGAGTTCAAGTCCTCTTCCTGTCCGAAGAGACAATTTGCATATTTAATTTCCCAGAGAAGCATTGCCGCTCTAAAGGCTCCTCATACCGGCATGTCACTCTCCAGTGTGTCCACAAAGACAACACGTACCCCTTACCAGTGCTGTACAGAGATTGTCACATCGGCCATAACTCCTCTGTGCTGATATATTTCCTCCAGGCTGATCCTGCAGAACACGTTCAGCTTTGAGTGACCAGGACCCCTGCACACTGCCTGTGACTGCGGCGTGCTCCTGCACAGGACACAATATACTTTATGATTTGTGCTTTTCCGTTGGCCTGATGTTTCACTCCCTAAAATCTCCCTGACAATTTGGAATAATCTATATATGATGTTCCCCATAGTAGGGGTGGAGTTTGCAAGCTGTCTGTGACAGGCGGCCTGCTGCGGCCTCTCCTGGGCCTTTCCCCATAGTAGGGAAGGAGTTTGCACACTGCCTGTGACAGGCGGCGTGCTGCTGCACAGGGCACAATCTGTGGCCCCTCCTGGGCCTTTCTCTGCAGTGAGGTGGAGTCTGACCACTGCCTGTGACAGGCGGCGTGCTGCTGCACAGGGCACAGTCTGCGGCCTCTCCTGGGCCTTTCCCCATAGTAGGGGAGGAGTTTGCACACTGCCTGTGACAGGCGGCGTGCTGCTGCACAGGGCACAATCTGTGACCCCTCCTGGGCCTTTCTCTGCAGTGAGGTGGAGTCTGACCACTGCCTGTGACAGGCGGCGTGCTTCTGCACAGGGCACAATCTGTGGCCCCTCCTGGGCCTTTCTCTGCAGTGAGGTGGAGTCTGACCACTGCCTGTGACAGGAGGCGTGCTTCTGCACAGGGCACAATCTGTGGCCCCTCCTGGCCTTTCTCTGCAGTGAGGTGGAGTCTGAGCACTGCCTGTGACAGGCGGCGTGCTTCTGCACAGGGCACAATCTGTGGCCCCTCCTGGGCCTTTCTCTGCAGTGAGGTGGAGTCTGACCACTGCCTGTGACAGGCGGCGTGCTTCTGCACAGGGCACAATCTGTGGCCCCTCCTGGGCCTTTCTCTGCAGTGAGGTGGAGTCTGACCACTGCCTGTGACAGGAGGCGTGCTTCTGCACAGGGCACAATCTGTGGCCCCTCCTGGGCCTTTCTCTGCAGTGAGGTGGAGTCTGACCACTGCATGTGACAGGCGGCGTGCTGCTGCACAGGGCACAGTCTGCGGCCTCTCCTGGGCCTTTCTCTGCAGTGAGGTGGAGTCTGCCCACTGCATGTGACAGGCGACGTGCTGCTGCACAGGGCACAGTCTGTGGTCCCTCCTGGGCCTTTCCCTGCAGTGAGGTGGAGTCTGCTCACTGCTTGTGACAGGCGGCGTGCTGCTGCACAGGGCACAGTCTGCAGCCTCTCCTGGGCCTTTCCCTGAAGTGAGGTGGTGTTTGCACACTGCCTGTGACAGGCGACGTGCTGCTGCACAGGGCACAGTCTGTGGCCCCTCCTGGGCCTTTCCCCGCAGTGAGGTGGAGTTTGCACACTGCCTGTGACATGTGGCGTGCTGCTGCACAGGGCACAATTTGTGGTCCCTCCTGGGCCTTTCCCTGCAGTGAGGTGGAGTCTGCCCACTGCATGTGACATGTGGTGTGCTGCTGCACAGGGCACAGTCTGCAGCCCCTCCTGGGCCTTTCCCCGCAGTGAGGTGGAGTCTGACTACTGCCTGTGCCAGGCGGCGTGCTGCTGCACAGGGCACAGTCTGTGGCTTCTCCTGGGCCTTTCCCCGCAGTGAGGTGGAGTCTGACCACTGCCTGTGACAGGCGGCGTGCTGCGGCACATGGCACAGTCTGCAGCCCCTCCTGGGCCTTTCCCCTTAGTAGGGCCAGAGTTTGCACACTGCCTGTGACAGGCGGTGTGCTGCTGCACAGGGCACAATCTGTGGCCTCTCCTGGGCCTTTCCCTTCAGGGAGGTGATGTTTGCATACTGCCTGTGACAGGCGGCGTGCTGCTGCAGTGGGCGCAGCCTGTGGCCTCTCCAGGGCCTTTCCTCATAGTAGGGGTAGATTTTGCACACTGCCTGTGACAGGCATAGGTGCAGTCTGTGACCTCGCCTGGGCCCTTTCCCGTAGTAGGGCCGGAGTTTGCACACTGCATGTGACAGGCGGCCTGCTGCTGCATAGGGCACAGGGTCGTTCCCTGCATTGCAGCATTCACATTGTTGTGCGGTTAATAAAATCAGAGTGTGATAAATGTGACCGCATCCTCCCACCTCTGTGATATCATATAGTGAACATGGCAAATAAACCCCCCCAAAAACAATGACCCTTTCTTTTTTGCAATTTCATCGCACTTGGAATGTTCTCCTGCTCCACAGGGCACTATATGGTAAAATAAATGGCGTCATTCAAAAAACAACAACAAGCCTCATATGTCTATAGTGATGGAAGAAGGGGAGGGGAAAAAAATGAAAACGAAGAAAGAAAAGAAAATGGCCCGGGAGTGAAGGGGTTAATTCCTAACAATCGCCTTTAAGTACATTTTTACTATTCCTCTACTTTTTCCACTATTTTAGACCCTGATGTGCCGCATTCAGCGCTCGTAAAAGTGAAATATAATAAGAGGAATGTTATATTTGCTTCTGTAAGTAACAAGTATTGACTTCTTCCACTCTAGCTGAAGGGTGCGGTCATAAATTACTACAGTGTAAACCATTGTGAATGGTTCATTAAATCATGGCACATTATATTCCCTCCTGGCCGTGATACAGAGGGATCTGCTCTGTTTACATCCAGGTAGATTTATGTGCGCTCGCTGACTGTTCTCAGGGATCCTCTTTACTCTCCTTGAGCTCTTTACTGGATAAAAGGCCTGACTTTGTCTGGATGTGATAGGAAACAGCTGCTTCCAAGCTGCAGCTCGGCCTTTTTCAAGGTATCTGAGCTGGAGATAACCACGAAAAGCATAAACACCACGAAGATATGAAGAAATGGAGATTGTGTGTGGATATCAGCGGCCTAGTAGTGCCCAGAAAAATACCGCGCATACCACTGTATATGGCACATGGACAATATATGGGACTGATGCCAGCTAGGGCCACAACTTACCAGGATCAAAATATTATATTATTTACCGGCCTCCAGCTCGATCTCCAACAATGGCAACATGATGGATGTGTTGAGCGCTAAGGGTTGGGGTAAGCAGCTGGGCCAGTGGTCAGGATCATGGTGGCTGCGCCCAGTGCTGCGGCCCTGTCTCCCACTGAAAAGGGGAGAATAAAAAAGGAGAAAAATAAACAAAAGAAAAATAATATGTTCATGACGCCAGTCGGGATTTCCAGCCAGTAGGTACCTGGCACTGTAGATAATCCCTGGGAGATAGGTGGTATAACAGTGAAGATGGTTAACTCTTCCCAACCAGGGCTGGCTCCCAGGAGTGAGGATGATGGGGGAAGTAGTATTATTATTATTTATTTATAGAGCACCATTGATTCCATGGTCTGTACATGAGAAAGGGTTACATACAGACAAGTTATAAATACAATGAGCAAACTGACTGTGACAGACCGATACAGAGGGGAGAGAGGACCCTGCCCTTGTGAGCTTACATTCTACAGGGCAATGGGGAGAGAGACAGTAGGTTGGGTCTGCTCTGGTGGTGGTGGGGCGCCGGGTCCAGTGGTGGTGGAGTGCCGGGTCCAGTGGTGGTGGAGCGCTGGGTCCAGTGGTGGTGAGGTGGCACCATGGTCATTGCAGGCTGTAGGCTGTTCTGAAGAGATGGGCTTTCAGATTCCGCTTGAAGGTTCCGAGTGTGGGGGACAATCGAATGTTTTGGGATGTAGAATTCCAGAGGATGGGGGATGCTCGGGCAAAGTCTTGCAGGCGGTTAGATAAGGAAAGTAAAAGTGTGGAGGAAAGAAGGAGGCCTTGGGAGGATCGAAGATTACGAGTTGGATGATATCGGGAGATTAGTTCAGAGATATATGGGGGGGGACAGATTGTGGACGGCTTTGTAAGTCAGTGTCAGTAGTTTGAAATGGATACACTGGGGAAGAGTGTTAGCAGGGAGGCCACAGAGGAGGAGGTTGCAGTAGTCGAGACAGGAGATGATGAGGGCATGCACTAGTAGTTTAGTAGATTGAGGGTTGAGGAAGGGATGGATTCTGGAAATATATTTGAGTTGGAGGCGGCAGGAGGTGGCAAGGGCTGGGATGTGCGGTTTGAAGGACAGGGTAGAGTCAAGGGTTACTCCGAGACAGCAGACTTCAGGTACAGAGCAAAGTGTGGTGTCATTTATAGTGATAGACAAATCAGGTAAGGGAGGTGCGCGAGATGGGGGAAAGATGATGAGTTCAGTTTTGTCTACGTTGAGTTTAAGGAAGCGAGAGGAGAAGAAGGAGGATATGGCTGATAGACACTCCGGGTATTAGTAGTGGGAGTGGTGATGCATTGGGAAATGAGGCACACAAGAAAGTCTCTTTGCTCTTAACCTATTTACTGAAGATGTTGCAGCAAGTCCGAGATTACAAGCACCACCAGGCTCGTGGTCCGGCCAGTCTGGGAAGAACTGTAGTCCGCTCTGCTGGGTGATATATAGTGGACTACCCGCTGATTTGTCCTTGGTTTCTAGATGCCTTTGAGCCCTTTACCCCTTCTGTTGCTATGGGTTACCTCCAGCCAGGCAGGTAATGCGGATTCTTTGGGTGTCCTCACTCACTTTAGTGCAGGTTCCTGACCCTCTGTATCACTGTGCCTTGGAAAGTCCCATTTAGTTATGGCTACTAGGCATAAAACCCAGCTACCTCTACTTTCTGTTACTAGGCCATGAAAGGCTAGCAACCTAGTGTCTGGAACCCTGTTCTGCAGCTGGTCCCTCTAAGCAGTCTCCCTCAACCCCTACTATCATAACCCCTCCCTACAATCAGAAACTGGGGCCTGCCTAATTGGGGCCTTTTCAGTTCTCAGCTTCCTGATTGAAGTTTGGATTGTGTTGGATGCTTCAGGAATCAAGCAGAGGGAGCTCCAATTCTCCCCAGACACGATATTACAAACAATGTTAACGAAATACCATCTGTGGCAGCCAAACCACAGGGCACCACAGATGAACACGCTGTAGGAATATTGATCTTGTGCAGCCTAGATAGGTCCACCAGGGTCTTCTCCAAGCCTAGATAGGTCCACTAGGGTCTTCTCCGCCGTTATCTTGATTGTTTCAAGCCATTGCCTCTTTGCCTTGTTTCGTCTATTCTTCTGACTATAATGTCCTTCTCCAGTGATTTTTCTGTTCGTATGATGTGAACACAAGTTGTAGCTTGGTGATCCTTCCTTCCAGTGACATGTGTGGCCTGATATGTTCCAGAATTGATTTGGGTTGGAGAAGACCCTGGTAGACTTACCTAGGCTTGGAGAAGACCCAGGTGGACCTTTCTAGGCTTGGAGAAGACCCTGGAGGACCTATGTAGGCTTGGAGAAGACCCTGGAGGACCTATATAGGGTTGGAGAAAACCCTGGTGGACCTATCTAGGCTTGATAAAGACCCTGGTGGAATTCTCTGGGCTTGGAGAAGACCCTGGTGGACCAATCTAGGCTTGGAGAAGACCCTGGTGGAAAACTCTAGGCTTGAAAAAGACCCTGGTGGACCTATCTTGGCTTGGAGAAGACCCTTTTGGACATATTTAGGCTTGAAAAAGACACTGGTGGACCTCTTTGGGCTTGGAGAAGACCCTGGTGGACTAATCTAGGCTTGGAGAAGACCCTGGTGGGAATCTCTAGGCTTGGAGAAGACCCTAGTGGACCTATCTAGGCTTGGCAAAGACCCTGGTGGACCTATCTAGGCTTGGCAAAGACCCTGGTGGACCTATCTAAGCTTGGAGAAGACCCTGCTTGATCTATATAGGCTTGGAGAAGACCCTGTTTGATCTATCCAGGCTTAGAGAAGACCCTGGTGTACCTATCTAGACTTGGAGAAGATCATAGTCGACCTCTCTAGGCTTGGAGAAGACCCTGGTGGACCTATCCAGGCTTGGAGAAGACCCTGGTGGACCTATCTGGGCTTGGAGAAGACCCTGGAGGACCTATCTACGTTGCACAAGACTGATCTTCCTACATTCATTCATCAAGTCGCCATGGCTCGAGATCAATAAGCTGACTTTTGTGCATTGTTAGATGTGGTGTTTGGTCGGTGATTCCTTTCTCCTCTATCTCTCTGCCGGTTTCAGCACTTTGGATCCTACGTGCCCTCTGATGTCAGGTGTATAATTAGAGGATTAGTCATTTGTTTGTACACGTCTTACAGCTCCGGGGATTAGTTACCTGATTTCTGATCACCCCGGAGAATATTAGATAATACTGAGGAAAGACAAGTCAGTGCCGCGGTGAGAAATCACAATCTGCTTATGAGGAATGATGTCATCGGATTACCTCTCCGATAATTCCCGGAGGTCCTCTCAGGACGGGAGACTTTTCTCAGATTCATCAGCGTGTAAAGAGCATGAAGAATCCAGGGATACAACGGCATCTGGTTACATAAATAATGGTCAGCACTTCTATATTATTATACAATAGGGCTAAGCCAGGCCCCTACACTGATAGGGGTCAAGGATCTATTGGTGGACACTGAGAGCTTACCTGCTTCATGATCCTTTTCTGTACGATCAAGGACACAAATTATTATTATTTATTGTTACCACCACTCCATTCATTCCGTGGCACTTTACATGTGGAAAGGGCATACATAGACAAGTACATGAACAAGACAAGGCACCGACAGGTACAGGAGGAGAGAGGATCCTGCCCAGGAGGGCTCACAGTTTAGGGATAGGTAGTAAGAGATAGGTGAGGGCTCACAGTCTACAAGGGATGGGTGAGGATACAGTAGGTGAGAAAAGAGGACCCTGCCCACGAGGGCTCACAGTCTACAAGGGATGGGTGAGGATACAGGTGAGGAGGAAGGACCCTGCCCACGAGGGCTCACAGTCTACAAGGGATGGGTGAGGGTACAGTAGGTGAGGAGAGAGGACCCTGACCACAAGGGCTCACAGTCTACAAGGAATGGGTGAGGAGAGAGGACCCTGCCCATGAGGGCTCACAGTCTACAAGGGATGGGGGAGGATACAGTAGGTGAGGAGAGAGGACTCTGCCCCCGAGGGCTCACAGTCTACAAAGGATGGGTGAGAATCAGGGGCTGGCTGGGGCCTCTGGCCCCGGGTGGCAGTATCGCACTCCCAGCCCTGAGTTGAGATGCGGGGGGTTTGGAGTTATCAGAAGTTTTTGAGGCCCGGGGGGGAAGGGTGTGTGCTATGCAGCCGCGACTCTATTACCTGCTCAGACAGTACATGGTATACAGTTACAGTTGGTGGATCGGGTGGACTCAGCAATGACCAGTGTGTTCTCAGAGATCCGCGGTGTTCCTCCATTCTAACTAAGTACTGTGCCGTTGTCGCCCAGGAATACCAGGTCGGGTACAGGGAGGCTGCTTGAATGCCCTATGCCCGGGGTATACGTTCCGGATGCTTTGGGGAGCCTTGGGTCCCTTGGTGGGTACACCGCTGGTTAGACGACTGTGTATGGCGGTGGTGGGGTGCTCCTGTAGAGCGGTCCCTCCACTCCTCTGGTTCGCATAGCAGAGGTGAACTGCTGCTAGCTTCGGTACCAGCAAACCGGCTGTAGATGGGCATGGGATGATTTTGGACCCGCATTTTGATGCCCGACGATCGGTTGTTAAGGCACCGGGAATAGTGGTGCTCAACCGAGGTGACGGTAGAGAGATGGCCGGTAGAAGGTGGCCAGGGGGCCGCACGGAACTGTGCAAGCCCCTCTCCTAGGTTGCAGAGCTGGGATTCTGCAGAAGGTCTTCTACGTTGCTGTTACAATCTCCAACCAGACTCGACTGCTACTAGCTGGACTAAACTTCCACTACACACTACCACTACACTCCGCCCACCAGGACCTGATTGACCCTCTATGCTAGGTGATGCATGTAGGGTATGGATCTCTGAGTTAACTGTGTGATTGCTGGGTCGGAGAATATTGCTGCTGCATTTGTAGCTGCAATACCCTCCTGTGACGCACTTGGTGCGGGGCGCCACACGCGGCCTGCCCGTTTCTGTAGGGGGGCGGCCCTAGATGTGGACTACACCACCAGCCCAGGGGGCACTTGCCTCCCTGTCACCTGGGCCAGTCCGCCCCTGGTGAGAATACAGTAGGTGGGGAGAGAGGATCCTGCCCGCGAGGGCTCAGTCTACAAGGGATGGGTGAGGATACAGTAGAAAAGGAGAGAGGATGCTGCCCACAAGGGCTCACAGTCTACAAGGGATGGGTGCAGATACTGTAGATGAAGAGAGATGGCCCTGCCCGTGAGGGATCATAATCTACAAGGGATGGGTGAGGATACAGTAGGTGAGGAAAGAGGACCCTACCCTTGCGGACTTACATTCTACAGGGCAATGGGGAGGGAGACAGTAGGTTGGGTCTGCTCGGGTGGTGCTGGATTGCCAGGTCCGGTGGTGGTGGAGCTCCGGGTCCAGTGGTGGTGAGGTGGCACTGTGGTCATTGCAGGCTGTAGGCTGTTCTGAAGAGATGGGTTTTCAGGTTCCGCTTGAAGGTTCTGAGTGAGGGGGACAGTCAGACGTGATGGGGTGCAGAATTCCAGAGAATGGGGGATGCTCGTGCGAAGTCTTACAGGTGTTTAGATGAGGAACGTACAAGTGTGGAGGAAAGGAGGAAGTCTTGGGAGGATCGAATATTACGAGTTGGATGATATTGGGAGATTAGTTCAGAGATATATGGGGGGACAGATTGTGGACGGCTTTGTAAGTCAATGTTAGTAGAGGGGAGAAGTGGAGGAATAGCGAGGAGAGAGGTGGATTAGTCGGGCAGCAGAGTTAAGGACAGATTGGAGAGGTGCAAGAGTGTTAGCAGGGAGGCTGCAGAGGAGAATGTTGCAGTAGTCGAGACGGGAGATGATGAGGGCATGCACTAGTAGTTTAGCAGAGTGGGAGTTGAGGAAGGGACGGATTCTGGAAATATTTTTTGAGTTGGAGGCGGCAGAAGGTGGCGAGAGCTCGGATGTGTGGTCTGAAGGATAAGGCAGAGTCAAGTGTTACTCCTAGGCAGCGGACTTCAGGTACAGGGCAAAGTGTGATGATTTATTGTGATGGATAGATCAGGTAAGGGAGGTGTGTGAGATGGGGGAAAGATGATGAGTTCAGTTTTGTCTACATTGAGTTTTTGGAAGTGAGAGGAGAAGAAGGAGGATATGACTGATAGACACTCCGGGATTCTGGACAGCAGAGAGGTGACGTCTGGGCCAGAGAGGTAGATCTGAGTGTTATCAGTGTACAGGTGATACTGGAAGACATGGGGCTGTATGAGTTGTCCCAGACCAAGAGTATAGATGGAGAAAAGGAGGGGTCCCAGGACAGAGCCTTGAGGGACTCCAACAGAGAAGGCATGAGGAGAGGAGGTCATGTGGGAGTGGGAGACACTAAATGTGCGGTTGGAAAGGTAGGAAGAGATCCAGGAGAGGGCAAGGTCAGTGATAACAATGGAAGAGAGGATCTGTAATAGGAGGCAGTGGTCGACTGGGTCAAATGCACGGGACAGGTCTAAAAGGAGGACGAAGAACTGTCCGTTAGCTTTGGCCGTGAGTGACTCGTTAATAATTTTGGTCAGGGCGGTTTCAGTGGAGTGGTGGAGGCGGAAGCCAAATTGAAGGTTGTCGAAGAGAGAGTTGGATGAGAGGTGGGATGAGAGTACAGTGTGGACATGATTTTCGAGAAGTTTGGAAGCGAACGGGAGCAAGAGATATGGGCCGGTAGCTGGATGTGGAGGTCGGGTTGAGGGATGGCTTCTTTAAGATAGGTGTAATTGTTGCATATTGAAAGCACAAGGAAAGGTACCAGAAGTTAGTGATAGACTAAAGAGGTGGATTAGGGCTGGGATAAGTGTTGTGGTGAGGTTGGGAAGGAGGTGGGATGGTGTTACTCACCAGACTGACAGCAAACTGTCACTGATTGTGTTAATCAGCGCCATCCCAGTCCATTCGAGACTGACACCTATGAAAATATTGAAGCACAGCTTCATAGACTAGAATGATGTCGCAGGCTGTGCAGACGCTATCCTGGTAAATTCAAGTATATGATACCTATGAAAGAAGCCAAGCGCAGCTTCATAGACCTGAATGAAGTGGTTGATTGAACATGCGCCATCGCACAGCTTCATAGACTAGAATGATGTAGTAAGTTGCACATGCACCATCCGGTCTATTCAAGTCTATGACAATGATCAAGATAGCCAAATGCAGCTTCATAGACTGCAATAAAGTGGCAGATTACACGTGCGCCATCCCAGTCCATTCAAGTCTATGACACTTATAAATTGGCCAAACACAGCTTCATAAACTTAAATGAAGTAGGAGACTGCACATGCGCCATCCCAGTCCATTCAAGCCTATGGCACGCAAGAAAGTAGCTGAGCACAGCTTCATATACAAGAATGAAGTGGAGGGTTGTGCACACGCCATCCTGATCTACTCAAATCTATAACACTTATAAATGTAGCCAAGCACGGCTTCATAAACTAGAATAAAGTGGCAATGTGACGCAAGTCACTACAGTAATAACTAACCTCTGATGTGCAGAAAACAGATTGTAATAATAACGGAAAGTAAATATAATACTACTTACAGTAGTAAAGAGAGGTCAAAACAATCCGAGGTCAGGTCCAGGAAATGGTGCAGTAACAGAAAGGGATATCAAGAACCGAAGTCCAATTCAAGCCGAAGTCAGGAAACCAGAGAGACAAAACAGTATACAGAGGAGCAGACAGAAAGAGGAATCAGGTCACAAGCAGAGAGTCGAGTCCAGGTAAGGTAACTAATGAGGCAGGGTCTGGCTCAGAGCACAGAGAGATCAATCCTACCATCCAAAGGCAAGTGTACAATTGACACTGAATAGGGCAGCAAGCTTGCTTAAATAGAGTTCTAATCAAGTGTGCTGAATGCAGGTGATTACAGCACAGAGCCAGCACAGACTGACAATCCCCACAATCACCTCATAAAGGAAAAAGGCAGTATGGAGATCATGACAGGCAAGTTGCACATGCGCCATCTCAGTCTACTCAAGTCGATAACACCAATGAAAGTAGCTAAGTCCAGCTTCACAGACTTGAATAAAGTGGCAGGTCGCATATATGCCATCTCAGTCCATTCAAGTCTATAACACAAATGAAAGTAGCCAAGTGCAGCTTCATAGACTTGAATGAAGTGGCAGGTTGTCCATGCACCATCTTTAATCAAGCACAGCTTCATAGACTAAAATTAAGTGGCAAGTAGCATGCATGCAGTCTGCCAGTCTTGTAGCCTGAGAAGTCCCCCCTGTTCTTGTGGTGCCCCACTGGTCGGGACGCCACGTGGGGGTACTGCACCATCAGGAGTGAATGTGCTATCCCTGTGGCCATGGAACTTGGGATGTCACATAAGGGACCCTCATTGCACCCATCCACACACCTTAGACCAGGGGACCAATGGGTTAACCCATTGCTAGGGAACCGGTCCTGGTGGGAGGAGCTGAGGTGGGTAGTGGAAGAGCGGGAAGAGAGTGAGGGAGTAGAGAGCTGAGGTGAGCTCCTGTGGGGAGCAAGGATTCTAAGGGCAGAGAAGCCATTGAGAAAGAAAGGATCCTAGGGTTTTGAGGTGCACCCGAATCCGGGCCGGTACAATCACCAACTGGAGGGACCCAGTCCATGAACAGAGAACTGGCTCCAAGTGCGGTGCGGGCGTTTATCCCCGAGCTGTCAAACCGCAGGGCCACGAGCTTCTCAGGGGAGTTGTGGCCGACACCCGGAGTACACCCCAAAAGGTCCCGTAGAGGGTCCGGAGGTCCAGGAGAAGAACCTTCCAGAAAGGATCCGTGGGAGCTGGCTGAGGGCTCTGGGTGCGGGAGAGCTAAAGGGAGGAAGAAAGGGAGAGTGTAGTTAGGGACAAAGGAAGGGAACAGCAGGCACACCACCGAGGGTCCCAAATGAGATATCCCGGTCCACTGGTGACTACCCAGGCCAGCAGTACCCGTGAACTGTAGGAACTGAACGCTGCCTGAAGTTGCCAGTAAAACCCGTACAGAGTTTAAGACTGTGTGACGTGTCTCATTTGCCTGAGCCAGAGGAGCTGCACACTTGTTCCTTCAACACAGACTGTTTGCCAGCATCTCCACCTGACGAGCTGCCTTCCTGTAAAAATCCCTATTCATCACAACTGCCCCGCGGATCCTGCCCAACCTACGGGGAGCATTACCAGCTAGCTGCATCATCATCACCCCGGAGGTCTGCAAGCAGCGCCGGTACCATTTCCGGGAACCATAGGTGGCGTCACAAACACTTTATTTTTATTTTTCCCCCTTTTTTCAGCGACCACCAGGGCCACGGCACCCTTGACATCCCCAACTAAATCAACGCCCGGAACCGAGTCCTGTGGCGGGTGAGTCTGGCAGTAGGGTGCCAGCATTAATCTAACACACCAGTGTCACAGTTAGCCCATATTCACTGGATAGGTTCTGTGTGATTGATGTTGATGTGCTAAAGTTATGACTTTTGAATCCGAAATTCGGTGTGACCTCGGTCCAGATCCACAGACCTCCGTTAGTACCCAGCCATCCACAATTTTATTTTATTTTTTTTTACAAATAGTAGGATAATAATGTAAACTCATCTTCCGGATCTTTGTCACTTTCTTTAGCCAAGATCAATTTTTCAGAATAAAAGAAAAATCCCAAATGCCGCCAAGAAGCGACTGACGAGCACCACGTGATCCCATTATGTAAAAATCAAGCCGTGAGAGTGAGATCCTGAGCGGGGAGAGCTACGTTTTTTTACTAAAAATTCCCTAAATGCAAAAATGTGAAATTAGCAGAGAAGTCCAGACTATGAATGCGATGTACGAGGCGACTTCTTAAAGAAGACTTACTGTTCTGAAAACTCAGCGGATGCCAAAAGCAAGTTCTCCTGGCAAGAGGTCAAGAGACCAGAGGAGCGGAGAAGGATTTCACAAAGGGAAGTGTTGTGCGATATTTCATTTCTCATTCTGCCTATCAGGCCCGGCTGGTTTTTATTCTGGTTTTGTGGGTCATAAGGCAGGACGCTTTATTTCTTTGTTAATTATTTACGGTTTATATTCATGAGGCTGCAAGAGAAAGAGCCAAAGATATGGAAATAGACGACTTTGCAACTCGAAGCTCATGGGTCCCAAACCAAAATCAGTGCCAGACCACCCCTCTCCATCTACCACATTCTACAGTGATCTCAATTTCCAGGTTCTTAATATATGTACACACAACATCTTTTCCAGCCAGATTCTACCATGTTACCTGTAAGAGAGTGTAGTGAAAAATATGTATGGAGAACACACCAATTAATGGATATTTGTTAAATTCGATGTCACTTCCCAGAGGTCATAATCTGTGCTTATCTGAGCAGGAAATGTAGCCATCCTGGTCGCAGAATCTCAGATCCCAGGGGGTTTTTCCTGAGAACACAAATGCCTCAAACCTCTGGAAGGTTTCAAAGGAATCAGCTAATGGTCCCTGGTACAAGGGTCTTCCAGTCCGTATCTGTCTAGGGAAAGAAAGAGCTGTAAGGGCATTTGAGATGTAATGGATTCATTGCTAAATTAGCCATGGTCCAGTCACAGACCGGGTTCAGGAATATTAAAATTAAAAGCTGTGCTAGAAATTCAACCTTAAGGCCGGCTTCACACCACGGTGTGATCCGGTCCAGGGCTGTCCGGGATGACCCTGACAGCCCCGGATCGGATCAGCACACAGAAGGCCAAATGTGCCCTCCAGTCCTGTGTGCAGCCGCAGCTGCTGATTTTTCAAGACCGCGGCTAGCATGGAGCTAACCGCGGTCCTGAAACAACAGCGGCGTGCAGCCGCCAGTGTCCTGTTCCCGGATCCTCCCGATCCGGGGCAATCTGGCCTCATAGGATCCCATGTTAGGGAGTGCCGGATTGCCCCGACTCCGGGAGAATCCGGGCGAATCCGGGATCCGGAAAATTGGGGAGATTTTTCTTCCCGGACAAAAAAAATGATGCAAGCATCATTTTTGTGTCCGGAGAGAATAATCCGTATTCTCCCGGATTATCCCGGAGTGATGAAACCGGATGGCAGAGAGCTGCCATCCTGATCCATCCGGCCCCATAGGCTGCTATGGGGCCAAAAACCGGTTCAAGGCTGTTTGGTTTACACCGGACAGCCCCGGATCAAAAAAAACGTGGTGTGAAGCCAGCCTCAGTCTATAAAAAGGCTTGCCAACAAAAAAAAGCTTGTTCACAGTTTGGGGTCGGCCAAGCTGATGTGATCCATATTTCATCTTTCCTTCCCCAGGAAGCAGAAGACATTAAACTGGATAGTTTAGGTATTGTGTAATGTCTTCCTTTTTCTTTAATAACTGTTTTGCATGTTTGTATGTCCTTTTTGTTTATCTTTTATAGCTTTTTACTGTAAGCATTTATTAAAGCTTAAAACTTTAATAAGTTTGACCCTTGTAAGCTCTAAAAGAATCCATAGCCTTAGAGTGTGTGACCTGATTGTCAAACAGTGATATATTTCCGGGACTCCTCATCCCGTGCGTATGACGAGTGGTGGCAGAGTGGTGGCCAAAGATCAAGCACGGAAGACCGAACGGTAACTACTTAATACAGAAGACCTCATATCTCATTTAAAACATGATCCGATTGAGTCGGGCCGTGTCCAGACATGCGGTACTAATTGAGGAAGGTTGCTATCTTGAATTGGACTTCTGGGTTAGCAGTGTGTATCGTAGTCCCATAAAGCCTCTGCATGAGGGAAGGTTGTGGCAAGTTGGGGTGACACCGACGTTTCCCTGTCAGAGAGATTGGGATTAAGTTAAGTGTTAAGACATATTGGTTATCTAGTTTATGAAATAACTGAATGTCAAAATATTGCATTTATTAGGGGATATCCTGGGGACAGTAATGTTATTTTCCAGCAGGATTTTGTGCATATAGAGAGATGTTGTGCTCCGACCACTAGGGTAACTGACAACGCCTTGTGTAAGTTCCTGGAGTTGACGTGTGACTTCACTGGTGCATGCCTGGGATAGCCACTACACTTCTAGGATCTATAGATCACTTATAAATCTATAAAATCATATCTGCTCCTCAGCTCTCACCCCTCCCTCAGAGGACAGAGAAATTCAGTCCTGCATAGTGCTAAATTTTCAGGGGACAGGAAGCTACCAAGTTGATATGAGGATGGGTAGACCATAACAGTGCTGAATCAATCAATGCAGTATTTTGCCCCTGCTCCTAGCCTGATACATCTATAAAATTCAAGAATGCGCACATAGGGTGATATCTTCTTTAAAGAAGAACAAGAGGTTATACAAAAGAGGCTGCTCACCTGATACAGTTGTGAAAACCCACAACTGGTGATGATCGCTCAAATACAAGTAGCTGCTGCAGGACCGTACTTTCCACAGATCCCTGTGGTATAATCAGCTCCCAGGACACAGTACCTCGAGGTCCGCGCTGCCACTTCAGAAAGGGACAAAAGAAGTCAGTACAAGAGAATGTCTGGATCAATGATTCTTCTTTATTATCCAACGCGTTTCAGAGTTATCTCCCAACTCCTTCATCAGGGAATGTCCTTACAATAGAGTAAAAAAAAGGAAAAACAGTACAAAAAATAGAAAAAAGTGGACTTTATTGACCAATACGTGGCCACACCATTGGGCAAAAAAAATACACTTTTTTCTATATTTTTGTGCGGTTTTTCCTTTTTCTTTACACTCTATTACATATTACACACTTGAGACTCCTGTAGGCTGAATACACAATAGCTGTATACATAATAGAGAATACACAATAGAGACAGCTGTTAGCTGTATACACAATAGAGATGGCTGTGGGCCGCATACATAATAGAGACCACTGCTGGCTATACACACAATAGAGAATACACAATAGAGACCGCTGCTGGCTATACACACAATAGAGAATACACAATAGAGACTGCTGCTGCCATCCATTCTACTGTCCCCCCCCAGGTTGCTATCTTCGGCTGTAAATAGCGCCTCACCTGACTGCACGCTCCTGATCCCGGCAGCTTCTTCCTCTGCCGCTCCTGGTCTCCCGCTCTCCGTCAGCAGACGGCACCCGGCGGCAGCCATCAGCATCCGGAAGCCACCAGCACCCGGCGGCACCCAGCAGCCATCAGCACCTGGGAGCTGGCACCAGGCGGCATCCGCCAGCACCCGGCACCAGCCTCCGACACCAGGTGGCAGCCGCCAGCACCTGACAGCAGCCGCCACCTGCTGCCAGCACCCGGCAGCCACCAGCAACTGGCGACACCCAGCAGCCGCCAGCACCCGAAAGGTGGCACCAAGCGGCAGCTGCCAGCACCAGCCACCGGCACCAGGCAGCACCCAGCAGCCACTAGCACCCGACAACCAGCACCAGGTGGCAGCCATCAGCACCTGGTAGCCAGAACCAGGTAGCAGCCACCAGCACCTTCTAGCCGGCACCAGGCGGCAGCCACCAGCACCTGGTAGCCAGCACCAGGCGGCAGCCACCAGCACCAGGTGGCAGCCACCAGCACCCGACACCAGGTGGCAGCCACCAGCACCCGGCACCAGGTGGCAGCCACCAGCACCCGGCACCAGGTGGTCGAGCCTTGACTCTGTCCTTGGACTTCTTCCAAAACATCTGGTGGTGGGTGAGTGGGTAATGGCGTCTGGTCCATCTCTCCCAGCCTTTCTTTGTCCTGGTGGATGGGCAGGGCAGGAATAGGCAGGGCAGGAATGGGCAGGGCAGGGATGGGCAGGGCATGGATGGGCAGGGCAGGGACAGGCAGGGATGGGCTGGGCCCTGTAAGTTACATACTTAGTAGGCTAGTGGTGTGGGCCTGGCGGCCCCCTGTGCAGTGAGGCTTGCAGTGGGCAGGGATGGGTGGTCTGGGCCCTACCCTACACTCCACATTAATATTCACTACGCATAGACATGCAGCAGAGGGTGGGCGGGCCTAGCCTTGTCCCCTGCACTGTCTGAGGACTGAGGAGGGTGGCTGGCAGCTGTTGTGTGCAAGCTTAGATTCAGCGGGTGGCGGCGGCTTTGGCACGGTGGCAGCGCCATTCACAGATTGCAACAGGGTCTCAGCCTGCACCGCACAGCAGTGACGGCCGGGTGCCGACGGTGGCGGGCGGCACTGGCTGCAGGCAGCCTGAGCCACCAGCCGGTCAGAGAAAGTCAGCGTTCGGCGGCGGCGGTTCACACAAGCTGTGCTGCAGCAGGCAGCTGTAGCCAGCCTATGGTGTCTGGTTGCCTATGTGGCGGTAGCGCCTGGCGCCGCAGCTCTGCCTCTTGATTCTGCACAGTGAGTGCAGCCGGCGCAGCACAAGACACACTCAGAGTCACAGCAGCCAGTCGAGCCTAGGAGGACACCCAGGCAGCCTCAGTCTGCCGCCTGTGACGCGTGCTGGCAGGGGGGGTGGGCCTCCTTGCTCAAAAGGGCCATGCCCCCCGCCAGCACGCCCGGGCCCCCTGCCACTGTTTAAATGGCCACGCCCCCTCCAATAATTGCCAGGCCCCTTACTCAGTAAGGTCTGTAAGGCCCTAATGGCGGCCCTGATACCCACAGTGGAAACCCATCCGTGCTGTAGGTGAGTTTGTGATTACCTGTGCCAGCAGGGTGACACAATCCCCCTTAGGTAAAGTCAGTACTCCTGGACTGAGAAACATTTTTGGGTTAACATATACATATATATAACAGGTAACATATTTACAGAGTCTCAAACCAAAAATTTACAAAAAACACTGAAAAATGGCAAAATAGGTACAGTCCATACGGAGCTAGTCCATCCACCGCAGGCTGGAAAGAGAGGTTAATTGTCACAACCAGTCCTGTGACTATGGTCCTTTTTAAGTTGAAAATAAGGGGAGAAGTTGTTTTGAAGAGTCTTTACAGTAGTCTCTGTATGCTCCGGGTGAAAAGGCATAAAGTTTTTCAAAAGTTCAATAAAGTGCTTACAGGTAAGGTCTCTGTAGGCCTAGAGTTCAGAATACACAACAACATTTAGTACGGGTGCTGCGGCGTAGGGGTCCTAGGTACTATAGGGGCCTCTACCGGTCATAAGTGCTGTGGGCCTCCTGGCTCTGGAGTCACCTATTGGCCAAGCATATGCTCTCCCTAGAGTGCTCCTTACGCCAACTCCACTCACCCCTCTTTTGATGTTTTGTACATGGTGTGACCTGTTTTGGCCTATTCTTCACCCTTTATGTACACTACTATTTACATTTGCATTTTTCACAAGAGTTACTGTTTACATTTTACTTGCTTTGGTTCTATATTACATTATTGTGCCCAATCTCCATACCTGGATGGGGGTTGCCCACGTGTGCTACGACTGGATCTACGCACTACGGGTGTGGCTATTTCAGGCGATGTGTCTGGAGAATGTAATGGAGGTAAATCTGGTAAACGTCTGCGTGGCTTTAAGGCCCCGTCACACATAACGATTCACCAGCGATACCGATACCGATATGCCGAGATCGCTGGTGCGTCGTTTTTCACATTGCTGGTAAGATGTCAAACAGGTACCAGCGATGTCACCAACGACTTCAGCAACGATCCAGAATTATACCAAGGTCGTTGCCGTTGAGAATTGACCCAGAGCATTATGTAACGATCAACGATCTCACAGCAGGGGCCAGATCGTTGGTACATGTCACACATAACGACATCGTTAGCAGGATCTTGTTGCGTCACAAAATCCGTGACGTTACAACGATCTCGTTAGCGATCTATTTATGTGTGACAGGGCTTTTAGTCTCACTACAGGACTATCAGGTGTACTGATTCAGGATCCCCTGATTCTCTGACAGCGGGTGTTTCTTCCTGACTTCTTTGGATTTCTTGCGGTTGATACAAGTTAATGATGGGAATTATAATTGCTCCTTCATGTTGGTGCCAATCTTCTGGAAAGTCTCCAAGTATTGTTGAGATGATTTGGTTTAGGACATGGAGTTGGAGCTTCGAATAACTCTGTTTCCTCTTCTTCTGGAGAATCTAGAAGTTCTTGGGTTTTCCATTCTTCTGGACATTTCTTTAAATGATCCCGGGATACTGTCTGAGTCATTTTCCCTCCATTTTTGCTGATGAGGCAAACATTGGTGTTATCAAAGTTGGATTCCAGGACAGTGTAGGGTTCTCTTTCCCACTAATCATCTAGCTTGTGTCTTCTCCATTTTCTCTTTAATACAATACTTCCGGGTAGTATTGGTTCTGCTGGTGCGCTTTTGTTGAAGTTTCTTTCTAGATTATCTTCAACGCAAGCTTGGACTTGTCTATATTGATCTAGACGGTTGGTATTTCAGTCAGAGTTGGAAGTATCTGCTTTGGGTTCAACAACTCTGAGTTCCAGATCTACAGGTAATCTTCCTGTACGGGCTCTCATAAGATAGGCGGGTGTACAGTTTGTAGAGCTCACTGGAATGTGGTTGTACATATCTACCAGACCAGGCAGTTTTTCTGGCCATTGATTTCTTTCTTCAAGAGGCAGTATCTTGAGCGTGTCAATCACGATGTTGTTCACTTTTTCACATAACCCATTGGATTGAGGATGATATGGTGTAGTTCTAATTTTCTTACAACCATAAAGATGAAAAAACTCTTGGAAGATTTCGGCTTCAAAATCTGAACCTCTATCTGTTAAAACTTGTTCTGGATAGCCTAGTGGTCTACAGAAGACATTCTGGAAGGTTGTTGCTGTAAGATCTTTTACGGGTGCGACCATCAGGAATCGGGAGTAGTGGTCCACCATTATCATAGCATAAGTGTAGCCTGTCCTGCTTGGAGTCAATTTCACATGGTCCAAGGCTACAATTTGGAGTGGTTGCGTTGTTACGATAGGTTGGAGTGGTGCTCTTTGACTCTGTTGTTCTTTTCTGCATAGGCTACATGGTCCACAGTCTTTACACCATCTTTCTATGGATACTCGCATGCCAACCCAGTAGAATCTGTCTGTGAGCAACATTTCCAGCTTTTTCCACCAAAAGTGTCCAGTTTGGCTGTAGCAGGCATTAAGTACCATTTGGATCTCTGTTCTGGGTACTATGATCTGTCAGACCATCTCATGAGTTCTGGGATTGATATACCTTCTGCAGAGCTTCTCCTGGTATATGAACAGTTTACTTCTTTCGCTGCACAGGTGTTTAGCTTCTGGTGGAGGATTTGACGGTAGCTTTGCGGACTCCTGAGTTATCAGTCCTTTTACTAAACTGATAGCCGGGTCACTATCTTAAGATTCCCTCCAACCGAAGTGTGGTAACGGGTTCACTCCTATCTCAGGAAGTTCTGTGTGGATTTGCTGACATTAGGACGTCCTCAACTGATGGAAAGCGGGTAGCTCCATCTCTTCCAGCTCATCCTCGTCTGCTCCATTATCAGCTAAGTGAGGCATCCTGGATAAGGCATCTGCATTGCCGTTGTTATGCCCAGCCCGGTACTTGATGGTGAACTGGTAGTTGGATAATCTGGCCATCCATCTCTGTTCCATGGCTCCCAATTTTGCAGTTTCCAGGTGGGTCAAGGGATTATTATCCGTGAAGACAGTAAACTTGTTTGATGCCAGGTAATGTTTAAATCATTCTGTGACGGCCCAGACCAAGGCCATGAACTCCAACTTGAATGAGTTGTAGTTCCTCTCTGTAGGGCGAAGCTTCCTACTGGAATAGGCCCCCAACACCAGTATTTATAGGGGATCTTGCCTAAAGGCAGCAAGTTGAGCTCCCCCTATTGTGACACCCCGCAGCCCCAGACGACAACAAGGGCCCGGGTCCGAGTACCCCACGGTCTTGGTGAGCAAGACAAGGGGATGGGGCAGGAGGGGATGGGGCAGGGGGTGATGGGGCAGGAGGAGATGGGGCAGGGGGTGATAAGGCAGGAGGAGATGGGGCTGGAGGAGATGGGACAGGAGGGGATGGGACAGGAGGGGATGGGACAGGAGGGGATGGGGCAGGAGGAGATGGGACAGGAGGGGATGGGACAGGAGGGGATGGGACAGGAGGGGATGGGACAGGAGGGGATGGGGCAGGAGGAGATGGGACAGGAGGGGATGGGGCAGGAGGAGATGGGGCAGGGGGTGATGGGGCAGGAGGAGATGGGGCAGGAGGAGATAAGGCAGGAGGAGATGGGGCTGGAGGAGATGGGACAGGAGGGGATGGGACAGGAGGGGATGGGACAGGAGGGTATGGGGCAGGAGGGGATGGGGCAGGAGGGGATGGGGCAGGAGGGGATGGGACAGGAGGGGATGGGACAGGAGGGGATGGGACAGGAGGGGATGGGGCAGGAGGGGATGGGGCAGGAGGGGATGGGGCAGGAGGGGATGGGGCAGGAGGGGTTCGGGCAGGCGGAGATGGGGCAGGAGGGGATGAGGCAGGAGGGGATGAGGCAGGAGGGATGGACCAGGAGGAGATGGGGCAGGAGGAGATGGGGCAGGAGGGGAAGGGGCAGGAGGGGATGGGGCAGGAGGGGAAGGGGCAGGAGGGGAAGGGGCAGGAGGGGATGGGGCAGGAGGGATGGGGCAGAAGAGCAGGAAGCCCCAGGCTTCATAACATAAAGGATGAATAGAAAAAAATATGTTTAGAACAAAGTTCAGAAAGTGTGTATGTGCCCCTGCTGTCTAACTGCTGACTAGACGTGACCTTGTTTAGCTTCTCTAATCTCGTGGGATCATACAACGTGTCACAGCTGGGAGAGAATGGAGCCGCTATCCCAGAAGTGTCTGATCTGCTCAGGAACCAACAATGTCCTTCTTTGTAATGTTCCTTGACCTTGTATTACAAGTTTAGGACACAATGTAAGTTATGAACCCATGTAACACTCAGAGATAACTCCCACATCTGACCCTGAACTACATGGTCACACTTTGTGCCAACCACCACACCTCTACGCTCAAGTCCTGGAAGTGACTGCAAACTCAGCATCCGCTACAGTCATGCCAATCACATAAGAATACCAGTTTCCAGTGGCGTAACTAGAGTCTGGTGGGCCCCGTTGCAAAATTTAGACCTGGGCCCCACCCTCCACCCCACGCGCACACACATCGGTCAGATGTTTGGGCCTCTTGTAACGTTCTAAATCCTTTAAAGACTCACAAATTGACCCCTCTCCGCCTTCATTATGTATTAATGTCCCTCATACTGCTATATTTGGTCCTCCTACTGGAATAACGCCCTTATTGTTGTGTATATGTCCCCCATCATGGTTCATATGGTCTTTCTCCTCCTGCCAACATAGTCCTCCAATTATTATAATGCATCCCCTTATTCCTCCATATATTATAATGTATTCCCATAGTCCTCTATGTGTAATAATGAAGCCCATAGTCCCCCATTCATAAGGTAGCCCCAATAGTCATCCAATTATTATAAGGCACCCCTATTATCCTCCTTATAGTATAATGCAGTTTCACAACTCTCCATATAGTATAATGCAGCCTCATATTCCTCCACATAGTATAATGCAGTCTCACAACCCTCCATATAGTATAATGCAGCCTCACAACCCTCCAGATAGTATAATGCAACCTCATAGCCTTCCATACAGTATAATGCAGCCTCACATCCCTCCATATAGTGTAATGCAGCCTCACATCCCTCCATATAGTATAATGCAGCCTCACATCCCTCCATATAGTGTAATGCAACCTCACAGCCCTCCATATAGTGTAATGCAACCTCACAGCCCTCCATATAGTATAATGCAACCTCACAGCCCTCCATATAGTGTAATGCAACCTCACTGCCCTCCATATAGTATAATGCAGCCTCACATCCCTCCATATAGTGTAATGCAGTCTCACATCCCTCTATAAATGCCAACCACACTGTCCCATAAATTACAGCAATATTGCATCCATAATGATAATCATTTAGGACAACCATAGTCTCTCTATAGCAGTGCCAACCACACTGCCCCATAAACACCAGCAACCATGTCTCCAGTGCAAGCACCACTACACGTCATTACCCCATAAGTGCCAGCCACTATTGGTATGAGCAAAAAAAATTACCTACTACTTTCCCATAAATGCCAGCAATCTTGTACTCATACCAATGCCAATCACATAATATTACCACAGTTTCACTACAGCAATGCCACCCATAGTGTGCTGGCATTAGTGTACCCATATTATTAAAATCACATATGGCTACCAAATTTTCTCTATAGCAATGCCAACCACAATGCCCCATAAATTTCTGCCATACTGTTCCCATAACAGTGCCAATCACATAAGACTACAAAGGTTTCTCTATAGGAATGCCAACTAATCCATAAATTACATCAACAATGACTTTATTAGTGCTAGCCTCACTACCTCCAAGGTTACCTGTGGCGCCCCACTGGTCGGGGTACCGCACCCACAAAAGAGTTTGTAGTATTCCTGTGACCGAGGAACTTGGATGCTGAATAAGGGACCCTCATAACACCGATTCACACACACACCCTAGAGCAGGGGACGGTGGGTGGAGTTGTCTGGGGCCACAAGGGACTGGGTACTCAGGTCTCGGGCGGTCAGGTGCAGGGATGTCACGGGTGGTCGGTACCCGAGTCTGTGCCCTTGGGTGACAATGAAAAGGGGTATATTTACAGGGATTTTAATTTATAGAGGTCGTGACACCACCTGTTGGTCCAGTGATGAGACCTACGGAGTGATGGGCGGCAGCAAGGTGTTGTAGTCCTCTACAGGTAGGGCTGAGTCCCCGGGGTGTTGGAAGTAGCAATGGCGGAATAGGGCAGCACTGTAGGAATGGGGCAGCGTAGTCGTTGTGGTGTGGGACAGGTTGAAGAAGGAGCACGCACACAATAAAGTCTTTTTCTGTATCTTTTACTGATGACTTTTGCAGGTACACACGTCCAGGTTGAAGGAGACACCTTGGGACTTCCACACCGAGTGAGGTATTGGCCTCCTTGCTCTTTTTCCTTCTCTTGAGTCTGGCATGTATGGAACTAAGCCTGACCTTTCTGTGCCTGTTACACCCGTGTTGCTGCACTGAGGGTCTCGCTTGGGCTACCGCTATCCCTCCGGTGGTCCCTGGCTCTCAAATGTGGGTGCTGCAGGTGTCCAGGAAGCTAAGCCTCCACGGTGTACTGGATTCTCTGCTGGGCTGTTCTCTTTCCCTTTGTGCAGACTCGGACTCCAGTGACCGGTGTTCTCCTGGGGTGAGCCGGTATAGCTCCTCTGCCCCCGCTGTAGTGTTCCTGGCCTCTGCCTTTCGTCCTCACTCTCTCTGGACCTCACACTGGCTCTGGCGGTGTGCTGATCTCGGGCCTAGCACGGCTCTGGTGACCAGTTTAGCTCACTAGGCTCTAAGCTGACGTCACAGTTCTCCTAGTGACTGCACACTCTGGCTAACTCCGCCCCCAGCACCAGTATTTATAGAGGATCTGACTTAACAGCAACCAGTAGAGCTCCCCCTACAGGCCTGGAGTGGAAGGTGTTGGGTGTAGGTGAGGTACCAGATGTGGAAATCCCTTAGTGAACGAGTTGGTTCTGTGGCTTTACCTGTCACAGGGCGCCACAGACCCGCTGTAGGAAGGATCCAGTCCCTGGGAGGAGCTCAGACAGTGTAGAAAAATGTGTGGGTGGAAGGAGAGCTAGGACAAGTGAGAGGAGAGAGAGAGCTTCATTGGGAGCGAGGAGTAGATGACAGCAGAGGAGTCCTCAGGACAGAGGGGAACCCTAGGGGCACCAGGTGTTGCGGTGCGCCCGAATTCGGACCAGGTACGACTATCAACCGGAGGGGTTCAGTCCTGGAATGGAGGACCGGCTCCGAGCGCGGTGTGGGTGTCCATCCCCGAGCCGCCAAACCAGAGGCCCGAGCTTCTTTACGAAGTCGAGTCAAACACCCGGCGCACCCAGAAAAAGGTACCGTATGGGGTCTAGAAGGGACCTGGAAAGAGTCCTCTGCCAAGAGATCCGCTGCGTTCACCTTATTATGTGCTGCGTTTGCATGCAGACACGAACCCAAGTGTGAAGGCAGCCTTAATTAGTCACTGCACAGTGACTGTATGGCGGTATTAATCACTGTAAGCAATGGTTCTCATACCCTGCACAGTGACTGTATGGCGGTATTAATCACTGTAAGCAATGGTTCTCATACACTGCACAGTGACTGTATGGCGGTATTAATCACTGTAAGCAATGGTTCTCATTCACTGCACAGTGACTGTATGGCGGTATTAATCACTGTAAGCAATGGTTCTCATACACTGCACAGTGACTGTATGGCGGTATTAATCACTGTAAGCAATGGTTCTCATACACTGCACAGTGACTGTATGGCGGTATTAATCACTGTAAGCAATGGTTCTCATACACTGCACAGTGACTGTATGGCGGTATTAATCACTGTAAGCAATGGTTCTCATACACTGCACAGTGACTGTATGGCGGTATTAATCACTGTAAGCAATGGTTCTCATACACTGCACAGTGACTGTATGGCGGTATTAATCACTGTAAGCAATGGTTCTCATACACTGCACAGTGACTGTATGGCGGTATTAATCACTATAACAATGGTTCTCATACACTGCACAGTGACTGTATGGCGGTATTAATCACTATAACAATGGTTCTCATACACTGCACAGTGACTGTATGGCGGTATTAATCACTGTAAGCAATGGTTCTCATTCACTGCACAGTGACTGTATGGCGGTATTAATCACTGTAAGCAATGGTTCTCATACACTGCACAGTGACTGTATGGCGGTATTAATCACTGTAAGCAATGGTTCTCATTCACTGCACAGTGACTGTATGGCGGTATTAATCACTGTAAGCAATGGTTCTCATACACTGCACAGTGACTGTATGGCGGTATTAATCACTGTAAGCAATGGTTCTCATACACTGCACAGTGACTGTATGGCGGTATTAATCACTGTAAGCAATGGTTCTCATACACTGCACAGTGACTGTATGGCGGTATTAATCACTGTAACAATGGCATACACTACGTGACTGTATGGCGGTATTAATCACTGAAGCAATGGTCTCATACACTGCACATGACTGATGCCGGTTCTAATCACTGTAAGCATGTTCTCATTTGCATGCAGACACGAACGTCAGTGTGAGGTTAATCACTATACAATGTTCTCATACACTGCACAGTGACTGTATGGCGGTATTAATCACTGTAAGCAATGGTTCTCATACCTGCACAGTGACTGTATGGCGGTATTAATCACTGTAAGCAATGGTTCTCATTACACTGCACAGTGACTGTATGGCGGTATTAATCACTGTAAGCAATGGTTCTCATTCACTGCACAGTGACTGTATGGCGGTATTAATCACTGTAAGCAATGGTTCTCATACACTGCACAGTGACTGTATGGCGGTATTAATCACTGTAAGCAATGGTTCTCATACACTGCACAGTGACTGTATGGCGGTATTAATCACTGTAAGCAATGGTTCTCATACACTGCACAGTGACTGTATGGCGGTATTAATCACTGTAAGCAATGGTTCTCATACACTGCACAGTGACTGTATGGCGGTATTAATCACTGTAAGCAATGGTTCTCATACACTGCACAGTGACTGTATGGCGGTATTAATCACTGTAAGCAATGGTTCTCATACACTGCACAGTGACTGTATGGCGGTATTAATCACTATAACAATGGTTCTCATACACTGCACAGTGACTGTATGGCGGTATTAATCACTATAACAATGGTTCTCATACACTGCACAGTGACTGTATGGCGGTATTAATCACTGTAAGCAATGGTTCTCATTCACTGCACAGTGACTGTATGGCGGTATTAATCACTGTAAGCAATGGTTCTCATACACTGCACAGTGACTGTATGGCGGTATTAATCACTGTAAGCAATGGTTCTCATTCACTGCACAGTGACTGTATGGCGGTATTAATCACTGTAAGCAATGGTTCTCATACACTGCACAGTGACTGTATGGCGGTATTAATCACTGTAAGCAATGGTTCTCATACACTGCACAGTGACTGTATGGCGGTATTAATCACTGTAAGCAATGGTTTCATACACTGCACAGTGACTGTATGGCGGTATTAATCACTGTAAGCAATGGTTCTCATACACTGCACAGTGACTGTATGGCGGTATTAATCACTGTAAGCAATGGTTCTCATACACTGCACAGTGACTGTATGGCGGTATTAATCACTGTAAGCAATGGTTCTCATACACTGCACAGTGACTGTATGGCGGTATTAATCACTATAAACAATGGTTTCTCATACACTGCACAGTGACTGTATGGCGGTATTAATCACTGTAAGCAATGGTTCTCATACACTGCACAGTGACTGTATGGCGGTATTAATCACTGTAAGCAATGGTTCTCATTACACTGCACAGTGACTGTATGGCGGTATTAATCACTGTAAGCAATGGTTCTCATCACTGCACAGTGACTGTATGGCGGTATTAATCACTGTAAGCAATGGTTCTCATACACTGCACAGTGACTGTATGGCGGTATTAATCACTGTAAGCAATGGTTCTCATACACTGCACAGTGACTGTATGGCGGTATTAATCACTGTAAGCAATGGTTCTCATACACTGCACAGTGACTGTATGGCGGTATTAATCACTGTAAGCAATGGTTCTCATACACTGCACAGTGACTGTATGGCGGTATTAATCACTGTAAGCAATGGTTCTCATACACTGCACAGTGACTGTATGGCGGTATTAATCACTGTAAGCAATGGTTCTCATACACTGCACAGTGACTGTATGGCGGTATTAATCACTATAACAATGGTTCTCATACACTGCACAGTGACTGTATGGCGGTATTAATCACTATAAGCAATGGTTCTCATTCACTGAACAGTGACTGTATGGCGGTATTATTCAATCAATGTAAGCAATAGTTCACACTGACTGTATAGCAGTATTATTCAATCGCTGTCCCCCAGTGTACAATTGCCCCAGGCAGGGGGCCCCAGTGTACAATTGCCCCAGGCAGGGGGCCCCAGTGTACAATTGCCCCAGGCAGGGGGCCCCAGTGTACAATTGCCCCAGGCAGGGGGCCCCAGTGTACAATTGCCCCAGGCAGGAGGCCCCAGTGTACAATTGCTCCAGGCAGGGGGCCCCTGAGTGCTGGCCTAATCCCCTCCACGCACCCTGTCTCTCCCGCCCAACCTGAGCAGCAGCTGCCAGAGACTGATTGCAGCATCTGACTGTAGTTTGCAGCAGCAGATCTCTTTCTCCTGCAGTAAAGATCTGCTGCTGCCGTCCAGGTTAGGGAGGAGAGAGGGTGTGAGGGCGGGGGTCAGCGCTCAGGAGCCCCAGCAAGGTGACAAGTACACAGCGCCCAGGGGCCTACATGGACTCCCCGGAGCCCAGCCAATCAGCCATACTCACTTGCAGTCTAAGGAGGATGGGTGAATACTCCTTTTCCTCCTCTTCTATGCGGTGCGTTCCACACTGTGGACCGCAAAGGAAGAGGAAGTAAAGGGGCGGAGCAGGGGCGCCTCTTCTATGCGTTCCACAGTGCGGACCGCAAAATAAAAAACGGAAGTGATGGGCCGGAAGCGCACCGTACCGTATTCTTTTTATACCGGCGCTATGCGGGCGGGCGGCGGTTGGCCCCTGAGTCACGCCAGGGCCCCGGCACTTGCCCGAGTATGCCGGGTGCTGGCGCCGGCCCTGCCCAGAAGGGATTTAGTTACTTATGTACATTTTGGCTTTGTTCTGTCTGTGTCAGTCAGCAGTGGGGTCCTCCTGGGTCTCCTCCATAGGTTTTCTGTTATTAACATGTGGATGAATCGTTTGTGCTGACACTGATGCCCCCTGAGCCTGCAGGACGGCTTGACATTCTTTGGAACTTGTTTGTGGCTTATCCACCATCCGGACTATCCTGCATTGCAACCTTTCATCAATTTCTCCCTGCCATCAATTACTCCCTGATATCCACGTCCAGGGAGATTAGCTACAGTGCCATGGGTTGTAAAACTTCTTGATTATGTTGCGCACCATGGACAAAGGAATATCAAGATCTCTGCAGATGGACTTGTAAGCTTTAGATTGTTGATTCTTTTTCACAATTTTGGCTCTCCAGGACTCAGACAGTTCTCTTTACCTCTTTCAGTTCTCCATGCCTAGTGTGGCACACAGAGACACACAATGCAAGATTAAGGCAACTTTTCCCCTTTTTTATCAGGTTTCAGATGTGATTTCATATTGCCCACACCTGTTACTTCCCATAGTGTCCGTCTACATGTGACTCCCTGCGTTTCGTCCCAGGTGGCCACACCCCCGCACCTCCCGCACCCCCGCACCCCCCTGCACCTCCCGCACCGCTGCCTTTCCCATGGAGAATTCCTAGACACAGAAGTCTCGGCCCACAGGACTTGTGCAGACAATCAGCCCGCAGTGCGGCTCGAGGATCAGGGGGGGGTTGGCACGACGCCCTCTAATATCATTAAAGGGTTTATAAAAAAAAAAATGCTCATTTTTGGCCAACTTTCTTCCAAGGCCTCCTCCCCCGCGCCTGCACTGGAATGTGTTAATAATTTGCTTTGTGGAGATGAAAGGCTCTTTGATAGAGAAAGCATAAACAGATCTCACTCCGTCCAGAGGTTTCGGATCCCACAGACGGTCACTGAGGGAAGGGAAGACATATCTCGGAGTCACTACCGGCAGCCATAGGGGGCGCTCCGGGGAAAGGAGGTCCCTTGAGCATCGTGCCCGTAGTGGGGGTCATCTCATAGTGTAACCATTATTCTGGAATGATTGTGGATGGGTTGTCCTCCCCGGCTCACAATCTCAAGTTTGACCACACGTCCCATCTTGTGTGCGGCATCTCGCTAGGGTTTTACTAATATTCCTTTTTAGATTTCAATATTTGCCCCCACATCCCATCAAATCCCTTAATTTTTAGGGTTTCCGGTTATCTTTACGGGTCTGAAGTAGACGTTACTTAAAGGGAATTTCAAACTCAGGACAAACTTGCCGAAACAGTACCAGTTGCCGAAAGTTTGGTCTTGGGTGGAAGACCCCTTTAAGGGTTTATGAAGTCTGTACTTAATGAAAGGGTGTAACATTGTTGTTCCTGTCCCTAAATATGCCGACATTCCAGTGCTTCCTAGCGCCGATGTCCCTGCACTCTCTTCTCTGTTGTCATTACCTCTTTAAGCGTGTACGAGTTGTGTGGTTCTCGCCCGTCTGTAGTGCAGACCCCGGTTCACCTCCGGGGCTGTCCAACGTGTGTTTTCGACTCCAGGTCTTGCGCAAGCCACTCGAGGTCTCTTGGTCTCCAGGTAAGGGTGCAAGGGTGAGCACTCCCCACCTCTTAAAGGGGCAGTGCACACACCTTGAATCGGTGTCGCCACCCTATTGCTAGGAGGCACCAGGTATTTTAGGCTCACCTTGTTGGGTAAGGCCCGATCAACTCATTAGGTTTCTAACCTAGTCCAGTGTGTTGGTCCAGCCTGTGTCTCTGGTTTGTCCATATTCAGTGTCTGATGTCCTGTGCTCGATGACTGTGCCAGTACCTGATTTTGGTGCAAGTGTCTGATGTCCTGTGGCTAATGACCTATGCCAATGCCTGATGTTCTGTACAGTCCAGTACCTGCCTACCTATGTCCAGTACCCGCCCTGTATACCAGAACCCCTGGTACACATTCAGTGCCATGTCTGCACTCCTGTCCCTCTGTTACCTAGCTCCACTCAGTTACCACAGTCCTGGGCATTACCCTTTGAGTGGCACCTGGAGTCTACTGGCAGCCAAGCCGATGATCACCATCTGAGGCTCTGATGAAAGCTTGGTGGGCACTTACTTAAATCCCCTGCCATGCTAGTGTAAGCCCACCCCTCCTGTGGTTCAGAGGATCCATTCTCGCTCACACTCGCGAACATTACTGGGGTCTGGAATTTGTGTGTGTGTAGAGGGGTGTGGAGTCCCTATTGATTTTGGGGGTCTGTTCTGAGTTCTGTATACAGTGCCTACAAGTAGTATTCAACCCCCTGCAGATTTAGGTGGTTTGATAAGATGCCAATAAGTTAGAGCCTTCAAACTGCAAACGAGAGTAGGATTTATTAACAGAAGCATAAATCTTACAAACCAAAAAGTTATGTTGCTCAGTTGAATTTTAATACATTTTAAACATAAAAGTGTGGGTCAATTATTATTCAACCCCTCAAACCAGCAGCATTCTGTTTGGTCCCCCTAAAGTATTAAGAAGTAGTTCAGGCACAAAGAACAATGAGCTTCACATGTGTGGATTAATTATCTCTTTTGCCAGCCTTTTCTGACTATTTAAGACCCTCCCCAAACTTGTGAACAGCACTCATACATGGTCAACATGGGAAAGACAAAAGAGCATTCCAAGGCCATCAGAGACAAGATCGTGGAGGGTCACAAGGCTGGCAAGGGGTACAAAACCCTTTCCAAGGAGTTGGGCCTACCTGTCTCCACTGTTGGGAGCATCATCCGGAAGTGAAAGGCTTATGAGACTACTGTTAGCCTTCCACGGCCTGGACAGCCTTTGAAAGTTTCCTCCCGTGCCGAGGCCAGGCTTGTCCGAAGAGTCAAGGCTAACCCAAGGACAACAAGGAAGAAGCTCCGGGAAGATCTCATGGCAGTGGGGACATTGGCTTCAGTCAATACCATAAGTAACGTACTCCACCGCAATGGTCTCCATTCCAGACGAGCCCGTAAGGTACCTTTACTTTCAAAGCGTCATGTCAAGGCTCGTCTACAGTTTGCTCATGATCACTTGGAGGACTCTGAGACAGACTGGTTCAAGGTTCTATGGTCTGATGAGACCAAGATCGAGATCTTTGGTGCCAACCACACACGTGACGTTTGGAGACTGGATGGCACTGCATACGACCCCAAGAATACCATCCCTACAGTCAAGCATGGTGGTGGCAGCATCATGCTGTGGGGCTGTTTCTCAGCCAAGGGCCTGGCCATCTGGTCCGCATCCATGGGAAGATGGATAGCACGGCCTACCTGGAGATTTTGGCCAAGAACCTCCGCTCCTCCATCAAGGATCTTAAGATGGGTCGTAATTTCATCTTCCAACAAGACAATGAACCAAAGCACACAGCCAAGAAAACCAAGGCCTGGTTCAAGAGGGAAAAAATCAAGGTGTTGGAGTGGCCTAGTCAGTCTCCTGACCTTAACCCAACTGAAAACTTGTGGAAGGAGCTCAAGATTAAAGTCCACATGAGACACCCAAAGAACCTAGATAACTTGGAGAAGATCTGCATGGAGGAGTGGGCCAAGATAACTCCAGAGACCTGTGCCGGCCTGATCAGGTCTTATAAAAGACCATTATTAGCTGTAATTGCAAACAAGGGTTATTCCACAAAATATTAAACATAGGGTTGAATAATAATTGACCCACACTTTTATGTTTAAAATTTATTAAAACTCAACTGAGCAACATAACTTTTTGGTGTGTAAGATTTATGCTTCTGTTAATAAATCCTACTCTCGTTTGCAGTTTGAAGGCTCTAACTTATTTGCATCTTATCAAACCACCTAAATCTGCAGGGGGTTGAATACTACTTGTAGGCACTGTATATTTATTGGGTCTGGGTTAGTGTCTGTATTCATTTAGGGGTCGGAGTGGGATCTATAATACTTTAGGAGATTTGGTTTGGTGTCTGTATTCATTTAGGGAGTTTTGTCTTGTGTATGTATTTAGAGGGTGTGGACAGGTCTATATTTGTATAGGGGTCTGGTTTGAGGTCTGTATTAGTTTAGGGGCCTGCCAAAGTATAGTGGTAACTGGTGAAGAGCAGAGATCGGGCATATAGTCAGCACAGCCTGGCTGAAATACAGTGGTAATTGGTGGAGGAGCGGATATCAAGTGTACCACCAGTGGCGGATTATAATGAGATCAATCTGGTGGCTGCCCCGGGCCCAATGCTCTGGAGGGGCCCAGACGCCCAGGGTAAATTGTCCCATTATACCACCAGCAAAGAGCCAGCTGAAATAGCTGAAATACAGTGATAACTGGTGGAGGAGTAGAAATCGGGCACACTGCCAGCATGGCCAGACCAAAATACAGGGGAAACTGGAGCGGAGATCAACCCCAAATTCCTGTATGTAGTGTTGCATCTGCTCCTCCTTGCATTAAGGAGGACCCTTCCCTTCTCATTATATGCCTGTTCTCACCATAAAATTTACAATTCTGGGACATATTTGTTCAGACAGTCCTCTGTTGTTCCTCCTGGAAATGTCTTGTTACCATTCTCCCTATCAGAGGGGCGTGTCCCTGCACAGACTCTCAGCACTGATTGGACAGGGTGGGGACACACCTCCAACATGGTAAGACCCAGCTTTCAGTGTAATCATAGAGTGACAGGAGGAGAAACAGAGGAACGGAAAAATGCTAATTTCTGTTCATGAAAATATAAGTATTTCCTTCACACCAGAGTGAAGAAGGGACATAGTGCAGCGACTGCTTCTGACAAATCCGAACGGGAAATAATGCCATCAGAATTTTAATGTCATTTTTCTAATAATTAAAAAAAACAGGCCATGCTGCGCCCAAAATAACAGTATTATACCGAACCCAAATAACACTATTTTGATTTTAAAAAATCCCAACACCAAAATGCTGAATGGACTGTGTTGTGCTGTTTCAATACAATCAGTATTTTATCAGCAGGAGATTATCCGTACAGGACTAGGTATCTTGTGGCTCCTGCTCAGATATCGCCCCATGACTATACATTGTGCATAGGAAGTTGCCAATCAGTGGTGTGAGCGGGATTATACACAACTACCAATCAGTGGAGGGGCTGGGTTATACAAATCTGCCAATTGGTAGTGTGGTCCAAGTTATACACAGCTGCCAATTAGTGGTGTGGGCATGGTTATACAGAGTTGCCAATCAGTGGTGTGGGCAGGGTTATACACAGCTGCCAATCAGTGGTCAGGGCATAGTTATACACTACTGTTAATCGATGGTGTGGCGGGGTTACACACAGCTGTTAATCAGTGATGTTTGCTGGGCTATACACAACTGTCAATCAGTGGTGTGGGTGGGGTTGTACACAGCTGCCAATCAATGATGTGGCTGGGGTTATACTCAGCTGTCAATTAATGCCGTGGATGTGGTTATACACAGCTGCCAGTCATAGTTGTGGTACGGATATATACACAGCTACCAATCAGTGGTGATCGCATGGTTATACACTACTGTCAATCAGTGGTGTGGGCATGATTATACACTACTGTCAATCTGTGTGTGGGCATGGCTATACACTACTGTCAATCAGTGTTGTGGGCATGGTTATACACTACTGTCAATCAGTGGTGTGGGCATGGTTATACACTACTGTCAATCAGTGGTGTGGCTGGGTTATACACAGCTGTCAGTTAATGCTGTGGATGTGGTTATACACAGCTGTCAGTCATAGTTGTGGTGCGGATATATACACAGCTACCAATCAGTGGTGATCGCATGGTTATACACTACTGTCAATCAGTGGTGTGGGCATGGTTATAGACTACTGTCAATCAGTGGTGTGGGCATGATTATACACTACTGTCAATCTGTGGTGTGGGCATGGCTATACACTACTGTCAATCAGTGTTGTGGGCATGGTTATACACTACTGTCAATCAGTGGTGTGGGCATGGTTATACACTACTGTCAATCAGTGGTGTGGGCATGGCTATACACTACTGTCAATCAGTGGTGTGGGCATGGTTATAGACTACTGTCAATCAGTGGTGTGGGCAGGGTTATACACTACTGTCAATCTGTGGTGTGGGCATGGCTATACACTACTGTCAATCAGTGTTGTGGGCATTGTTATACACTACTGTCAATCAGTGGTGTGGGCATGGTTATACACTACTGTCAATCAGTGGTGTGGGCATGGCTATACACTACTGTCAATCAGTGGTGTGGGCATGGTTATACACTACTGTCAATCAGTGGTGTGGGCATGGCTATACACTACTGTCAATCAGTGGTGTGGGCAGGGTTACCCACAGCTTCTAATCAGTTGTGGGCATGGTTATACACTACTGTCAATCAGTGTGTGGGCAGGGTTACCCACAGCTTCTAATCAGTGGTGTGGGCATGTTATACACAGCTGCTAATCAGTGGTGTGGGCATGGTTATACACAGCTGCTAATCAGTGGTGTGGCAGGGTTACACACAGCTGGCAGTCAATGATGTGGCTGGGGTTATACACAGCTGGCAATCAGAGTTGTGGGCGGGATTAGACACTTGCTAATCAGAGTTGTGGGCGGGATTAGACACTTGCTAATCAGAGTTGTGGGCGGGATTAGACACTTGCTAATCAGAGTTGTGGGCGGGATTAGACACTTGCTAATCAGAGTTGTGGGCGGAGTTATACGCATCTCAACATTCCGAACTCTTCTAGATCTGCAACAGAGAAAACTGAAATTCAATCCCTATCTGCTGCACCCAGGAAACGAAGTGACACATGGCCGGAATCAGGGTCTCTGCCCACACATAATGCTGCTCTCAGATTACATAGCATAAACCTTCAACAAAATGTATAATTTACAGGTGCAGTTCTAGTTGCAGATTCCCTGTATTTCTACATTCAGTTGGACAATGACTTCTTCTGCATGGGCGATATAACAGCCGATCTGACACCCCACCTTCCCCCGGCCATCACTCCTATCTATGAGCGCTCCGCTGCCAGCTGTGTTGTTCTATGGAGTTAATTATGGAAAATGTTGATAGAGAGCCCAGGTCCATGGGAGATCCACGAACCTTTATCTGCGATCTGTGATTACACTCCGAGCTGGATTTACTCATTTATAACTATGGGAAAAACGAATTGTAATATCCTAACACCAGCCAGTGCGCAACCGTGTAATATAGAACTCGGCATTGAAGCAGTTTGTCATCTTTATATGGGAACAGCATGGACGTGTTATTAGACCCTCCATATCTGGCCACTAAAGAGTGGTAACAATTGGGCACTATATGGCAGTAGTATGTGGGCAGTTAATACCATAATAGTGTTATTTGGAATTTGTTTGGCGGTATTATTTGGACACAAAGTGTGTTATTTAGACATTGTCTCTTTGATCAGAATCACAGCATTGTGTGTGCATTGTATTAGCTGGCGGTATATGGCGGTATTATTGTGTAAAATGGCGTCTGTCCCATTTGAGTTATGCACTGGGGGATTCCAGGTAAATAACATCTTTAGCTCAGAACAGAAGCAACATTTTTGGTTTTGCCCACTGAAGTATGAAACCCCAGGTATAGATTACTTTTACGTTGTTCCTTTGATCGGGCCGTTCAGTTTATTACCTTTTTAAAGCTGCCTTCACACATGCGTATGGCATGCAGACGCAAACGCAGCCCATACTGATGTGAACGCAGATGAGAATCTCCGCATGCGTTCACTTAAGTATGGTGCCCGGGCAGCCAATCATCTGTCTCGGGGGCGGCCGGGAGGAGGAGATCAGCGGCAGAGATCTCCTCCTCCCGGCACAGCGGATCTCCCGCCGGTGTCAGCGGGGAGATACAGCTGATCGCTGCTTCAAATCTCCCACGCCGACCTCACCTATTCAGTGTCAGCGCGGGAGATTTAAACAGTTGTCAGATCAGCGGTTTCTCCCCGCTGACACCGGCGGGAGATCAGTTGTGACTCTGGCTGATCTCCCGGTGGCCGCCAGGAGAGATTTCAATGAGATTAGCAGCGTTCTCCTGCGCTGTCATGCGGAGGACACAGCGGATCCATTGACTTCCATGCATTTTTTGTGCGCTTGCGGATAAAACAAGCGCCCGCACAAAAAATGCAACATGCTGCGTTCTGAGTGCGGAGGAGGGCGCATAAAATATGCGCATCCGTACGCAAACGCAACCAAACGCAGGCAATACGCAGCCATGTTAAACATAGGAACGCATGTGCGCGTTTGGCTGCTCTCGGTACGCTGCGTACCAAACGCAAGTGTGAAGGCGCCCTAATATAGTCTTTTTTTTCTATTTCAAGGCGTATCAGTGTAATTAAAGGGAAACTGACCCCTCCAAATCACCCTCAACCCCATGACACCCTCAGACATCCTTTCTAGCGGTCCTTTTGTGTAAAAAATGAGTGGGGTAATATTGACAAAAAGACCATTACACACTTACAATTCTGCGACTTCTTCTCCCTGAATAAGTCGTACAGGGCGTTCCCTGTGCGATCCTAAGCCCGCCCGCCCCGATGGGTGTGATAAATAATCCTACTCCTCCTCGCCCTGCTGTATGGGTGTAATAGCTGGTGTGACGCTATTTGCGTCACATCCGGTCATGGTGACGTCGGTACACCCTTAAGGTGTAAAGCAAAAGCTGCGCATGCGTAATGCGCATGGTGAGGTCAGCAGTACACCTAAAGGGTGTCAGGTTCCCTTTCAGTTTACAGTTTTCATCATATTTCATTATGAGAGGAGGTTTAAGCAGTTTCATGTCTTCCTTTGATAGCGCCGTTCAGTTTACTAACTTTCTATTTTAGCTTTTTCTATTTCTCAATATTTTCAACATCTCTGCTTGCTGTGTGGTGTTCCTTTTACTAGTTTAGAGCACCACATATCAGTATCAGTGTAATTAAGTTTATAGTTTTCGTCATATTTCATTGTGAGATAAGGTCTATGTTGTTTCATGTCTTCCTTTGATGGCGCCGTTCGGTTTATTAACTTTTTATGTTAGTTTTTTTCTATTCCTCACCATTTTAATGTCTCTCCTTGTTGTGCAGAGTCATCTTTTACTAGTTCAGAGTACAGCATAGCAATGTAATTAAGTTTATAATTGTCATCATATTTCATTATGAAATGAGATTTATGTGGTTTCATGTTGTCCTGTGATGGAGCCGTTCAGTTTATTAACTTTTCATTTTAGTTTTTTTCTATTCCTCACCATTTTTAATATCTCTACTTGCTGTGCACAGTCTCTTTTACTAGTTTAGAGTACATGATATCAGTGTAATTAAGTTTACAGTTTTCAATATATTTCATTCTGAGATGAGGTTTATGCAGTTTCATGTCTTCCATTGATAGGACCGTTCAGTTTTTTAACTTTTTAATATATTTTTTTCTATTATAATTTCCATCATATTTCATTATGAGATGAGATTTATGTGGTTTCATGTCGTCCTGTGATGGAGCCGTTCAGTTTATAAACTTTTTATGTTAGTTTTCTTCTATTCCTCACCATTTTTAATATCTCTTCTTGCTGTGCGGAATCCCTTTTGCTAGTTTAAAGTACAATATATCAGTGTAATTAAGTTTACAGTTTTCAATTTATTTCATTGTGAGATGAGGTTTAGGCAGTTTCATGTCTTCCATTGATAGGACCGTTCAGTTTATTAACTTTTTTAGTTTTTTTTCTATTCCTCCCCATTTTCAACATCTCTGCTTGCTGTGCAGAGTCATCTTTTACTAGTTCAGAGTACAACATATTAGTGTAATTAAGTTTACAGTTTTCATATTTCATTGTGAGATGAGGTCTGCGTGATTTCATGTTTACCTTTGATGGGGCCGTTCGGTTTATTAACTTTTTTAGTTTTTGTCTATTTCTCACCATTTTTAACAACTCTGCTTGCTGTGCGGTGTTCCTTTTTGCAAGTATAGAGTACAGAATATCAGTGTAATTAAGTTTACAGTTTTCATCATATTTCATTGTGAGATGAGATTTGTGTGGTTTCATGTCTTCCCCGCAGGTGCGGTGATGCAGCAGACAATGGCTTCTTTGTTCTCTTTCTTTATCTTTATGAATTCCTGCAGAAAGCAAACGGTGAAAACATCAAATGTTCCAGGAATTAAAGGGCAGAACTTCACTCAAAGTCTTACTAATCACAAAGGTCAGAGCCGGCGGGTGTGCACTCACTTAAAGGGGTTGTCTGGGAGATCAGATATCCTATTATGAATTAGGAGTTAATAGGGGAAGGGGTAATATCAGGGTCCTCATGTTTTAGGCAGAGTATAGAGCCGGTATTAACAGAGGAGGATCCAACACCTCTGTACATCACACAGAACGCCCATTGATTTAGATGTGAAATGTGTAATAATTCATTTCTCCTGTGGGGGCAGTATGACAGAGGATTTGAATAGCTGTTAATGGCTCCCCTGCAGGTTATCATTGATCAGCAGTAGGACAAAACTGCAAGATGCGTAACTGATACCACTGCACTGACCACTGGCTGATATTACTATAATGGATATTATGAAGCTGATACCACTAATATAAAAAGATGATACGACCAGACTGGTAAATAAGAAGATGATACTACTAGAAGTGGCTGATATATACCTGATACAACTAGACTGGTCAATACAAAGATATATGACCCTGACTTTCTAATACACAGCTGATACAACTAGACTGGCCAATACAAAGATGATATGACCCTGACTTTCTAATGCACAGCTGATACCACTAGACTGGATGATATATAACTGATACAACTAGACTGGCCAATACAAACATGATATAACCCTCACTTTCTAATACACAGCTGATACAACTAGACTGGCTGTTGTGAGGCTCATACCACTAGACTGGATGATATATAACTGATACAGCTAGACTGGCAGATATGAACCTGATACACTAGTATGGGTGATAAAACGATAATATGACCGGACTAGCAGATATATAACTGATAGAGCTACACTGGCTGATACTGATAGAAAGGTCAATACAAAGATAATAGGCCCTGACTGGCTGATATGATTCTGATATGACTAGACTGGTTGATTCTCAATTTATACCACTAGACTGGATGATATTCAACTGATACAACTAGACTGGCCAATTAAAAGAAGAAACAAACTGACTTGCTGATACAAAGATGATACAACTAGATTGGCTGCAACACTGCTAATATGACTAGACTGGCCAATACAAAGCTTATACAGCTTGACTAGCTCATACGAAGTTGATACGACTAGACTGGCTGGTATAGAGCTGATATGGCTAGACTGGCTGATATATAGCTGATAAGACTAAACTAGCTGATACACAGATTATGCAACTAGAGTAGCTGATACATGGGTAATACGACTAGACTGCTGATACAATTAGACTGGCTGATACACAGCTGATACAACTAGAGTGGCTAATACTCAGCTGATACAACTAGATTGGCTGATATACAGCTTATATGGTTAGAGTGGCTAATACACAGCTGATACAACTAGTCTGGCTGATACTTTGATGATTCGACTAGACTGGCTGATATATATAGCTAATCAGACTAGACTAGCTGATACACAGCTGATACAACTTGAGCATCTGATACACAGCTAATACGATTAGACTGGCCAATACACTACTGATACAGCTAGACTGGCTGATACAACTAAAGTGGTTAATACACAGCTGATGCGACTAGACTGACCAATACACTACTGATACAAGTAGACTGGCTGATATACACCTGATACAACTAGAGTGGCTAATACACCGCTGATATGACTAGACTGGCTGATACACAGCTAATACGACTAGATTGGCTGATTCGCAACTAATACAACTAGACGGGCTAATACACTACTGATACAATTAGACCGGCTGATATGCAGCTGATACGACTAGACTGGCTGATAAACAGCTGATATGACTAGATTGGCTAATACACTGATGATACAATTAGACTGGCTGACATCTTGCTGATATGACTAGACTGGTTGATACACGACTTATATGTGGCACCCCACCAGGTACGCCACAACCAGAGGTACTGCACTCCTGAGATTAGGGAGCGTTGTGCCTCTGCTCTCCAGAAGCTGGGATGGTGCAATTGAGCCAAAAGCACACACAAACACACAAGTCGTAGGTCTCTGGGAGGGTGGGTGGACCCTGAGGGAAGACCCAGGTTCAAAAGGGTAACAGGGAAGTGTAGTAAAAAGTATCTGAGAAGGAGAGGAGAGACCATCGAGAAAAGAGTGGAGTCGAAGTCTGGAGTGTAGGGGCGGTGTGGTGCCAACTCCCGCGGGCTGGAGCACAACCACGCTCGCCCCGGGAGGGAAAGACCGAGAGGTGTGGAAGAAGAATGGAGCCCTTGGGGTATGGAACGAGACGTAGATCCCCATATCTGGTGGGACAGAGGGGCTGGTGGACAACACAGGGACCCGGCCCTGAACACTGCGCAGATGCTTCATGCCCGAACTGTTGACCCCAAGGCCCCAGGCTGCTAACGGGAGCTGTGGCCGAACACCCAACACAATTTAGGGAAGTCAGCTGAACTAGAGAGAAGTGCCCCGGGAGGGGGTACAAATAAGCACTCGTGGCTGTCAGTACTTGAGCTCTGTACTGCGGAGGTGCTTAGTAAGGAATGGCGAGACAAGCTTGTCGGTTGTAGAAGGCCTGAGTCACTTTCATTTCAGAGGGCCTGTTTTAGTTGCAGAGGGCCTGAGTCAGTTATTGAGGGCCTGAGTCAGTTATTGAGGGCCAGAGTTAGTTGCAGAGGGCCTGTGTTAGTTGCAGAGGGCCTGAGTCAGTTGCAGAGGGCCTGAGTCAGTTATTGAGGGCCAGAGTTAGTTGCAGAGGGCCTGTGTTAGTTGCAGAGGGCTTTGTCAGTTGCAGAGGGCCTGAGTTAGTTGCAAAGGGCATGAGTCAGTTGCAGAGGGCCTGAGTCAGTTGCTGAGGGCCTGAGTTGGGCCTGAGTTAGTTGCAAAGGGCCTGTGTCAGTTGCAGAGGGCCTGTGTCAGTTGCAGAGCCTGTGTCAGTTGCTGAGGGCCTGAGTCAGTTGCAGAAGGCCTATTTCACTTGCAGAGGATATGAGTCATTTGCTGAGGCCCTGAGTCAGATGCAAAGGGCCTGTGTCAGTTGAAGAAGTCTGAGTCACTTGCATAAAGTCTAAGTCAGTTGCAAAGGCTGATAAATTACAGAGGGTCTGAAGACATTTTATTGAGCTGAGGTTAGCAGATAAGCAGTGCAAATGTGGCACCCTGTGCCAGGTCACCAGACTCCCTTGGGACATGGAAGGATGTAACACAGCAAGTAACCCCACTAACACACAACACCTTTCACCCCAGGCCTGTAGGGGAAGCTCCACTGGTTGCCTTAGGCCAGTTCCCCCTATAAATACAGGTTCTGGAGGGAGAAAACAGGAGAGTGTGCAGTCACTACAGAACTGTGAAGAGCTGAGTGAGCTGAGCTAATACTGGAGCCTTTGCTAGGCCCATACCAGAGACACCTGAGACAGTGGTAGACCCGCAGAGTAGGGGTCGCAGGCAGAGGAGAGAGAAGTTCTACAAGAAGGGGCAGAGGAGTCATACCGACTCACCCCAGCAGAGTTCCGGTCACTGGATCCGAGCTACAGGGACAGAGAGAATAGGCCCCGTAGAGAAACCTGCACTACAAGGAGGTTTAGCTCCCTGGACACCCGAAGCACCACCAAATGAGAGCCCGGAGTCTAGGCCAGACAGGAATCCCATAGAAGTGCCCTCAGTGCAGCAAATCCGGTGGGGAAGTGTCACACAGAAAGTGCAGTAACGGTCTGGTCAGTTTTCATGCCTGTCAGACTCAGACAGAGTAACTGAAACCAGGAGGCCTACAACCCTGCTCGCTTGGGAAGCCTGAAGTGTTTACCTCATCTCCGGTCGAGTGTACCCGTGAAGAACACCAGTAAAGGTACCAAAAGACTTTATGTGTGCGTGTCCCTCCTTCCATCTACACCACACCAACCGTGCTACCCTATTCCCCTCACTACAACCTACAGCCCCGGGGACCCCCGCTCGTCCTGTAGGGAGCGGTTCCACCTAGCTGCCGTCCGTCCCCCGGAGGCTCAAGCAGCGCCGGTGGCATCACCGGACCCCTACAGGTGGCGTCACGACAGACATTTTATTATGTTATTGCCATCTCCACCTTTTATCTGCATCCCCCGGGCCCACGGCCTCAGGCAACGCTACCCGTGACTTCTCCAGAGACCGCGCCTGAGTGTCCGAGTACCCCCAGGGCCTGGGCCGGACACAAACAATTGTCAAATTACAGAGGGGGGGGGGGGTTTGCCTCTGTAACTGTCCTGGGGCATAGGAGAGGAGATAGAGGCTGCTAAAAAGCACCTGAGAGATGACAGTAGCTGGAGAAGAAGGATGAGTGCACGATGAATAAAGTAACTGTAACAACCAATGTATGTGTCGAGCCCACTGGGCCTCGGGTACTCGGTACCGGACCGGGTCTGCTACTGGGGAAGTCACGGGTGGTCCTGGTCCGGACCGTGTCCCGGGCCCTGGCAATAGTAAGGGGGTATTTACAGGGGATAATGTCAGTCGTGACGCCACCCACAGTATGTGGCCAGTAATGGGGCGACCGATGCCGCAGAACCTCCGGGGATGATGTAATGGCAGCTAGGATGGAATAGTTCTCCGTGGGCAGAACTACTGAGTTCCCCGGGCAGTGATGGTTGAGTCTATTGTGTAGGGTATGGTGCAGGCTTGTGCTGGGTGTAGTACACTTACTGTCCAGATGCTGCAGGAATCCTCCTCCAGTGTTGGAGCTGACAAGCTGTGGCTCTCCAGGCGGGGATCTTCTGCAAACGTGCGTGGAGGGACTCATGTGCAGGCAGAAACATGCGAAGGAGTCAGATTCAGGGTTCACCGTGTTTACTTCTCAAAGTTCTTTCTCAGTTACAGTTCCAGTACAGTTCACAGTTTACACTCTTTACACTGGCACACTCTCCTTCTATGACCCCTCACTCTGTCTCTCTGTCCCTTCCAGGCTTTCAGTTCTCTTTCTCGCTCTTGTTCACTTTGTTGTGCGTGACTCCGGACAGTATGGCGGTGGCTCGGACTCCTGTGAGCCCTCCGGGTTGCCACTGAGCTGCCTGTCCTTGGGGGTAGGGACCCTAACGTGTAGCTGTGGTCCCCTGTCGGTTGTCTGGGGATGCCGGGTGAAGCAACGGTCCCCGCTAGAGCCGACACTCTACTCTAGCCTAGCCTCCAATAGTCCTCTGTGGTGAGGCTCTACCAGGCTCTCTCTAACTGTGTCTTTGGGTTCAATAGGAGGGCTACTCCGCCTGCAGTCGGTCGTCTTGGCCGTGGTTCTAGGGCCCGGTATCACCGTCCCTCTCTTCCCTCACACTCCTGGGGCACTGGCTTCGGACGTGCTTTCTCTCTGTGGCTCGCACTGGCTCTTCCAGATTCTGCGCTCCTTACACCCCACTCTTCCAGGACGTGTGATCTCTGTCTTTGCTGCTCAGTCTACACCGGCCTACTGACTCCTTTCTCCTCCCCCTGCTCTATATCTACCCTCTGTCACCTGACAACGTGTTTGCCCACCCACTGTCTCTAAACCCACCACCCCTTGCCTGCCTAGAGTTCCCAGGCTCCGGGTTGGGTGCTGTCCTCTACTGGTCCGTGGGTTGTGTGGGCTGTGAGGTGTTGGTGTTCAACTGTCGTGCCTACCTTCCTGGCTGCAGTTCCCTTTGTGGCCTCCTGTACGCAGGGGCGCCACATATGGATGGACAGAGCTGAAAAAGAGTGCCAACATGTGTCACCTGAAATATCTTCCCCAGTGAAGATAACTGGTGTCCAGGAAGGTACCATCTGGCTGTGGCAGTTCAGGAGGTGCCGGTCTCCTGTTGAGAGCGGCCATTATAGTCTGAATCTTTCCCAGTGCCGGTATATCTTCCGGTGTGGATCCTGTACTGGAGCATGGCCGTAATCTGAGAATGGATAGTTATGTAACTTCTACATTTACTGTAATTTTTTAATGAGGACAACTACAAAGCCATAAATAAGTGACCCCTTGATGTGCGGCCTGTCAGTCTATGCCGCCCTCTGGCCTAATCCCATCACTTCTTACCCATCATGAAATATCGTGACCTGAATAAATCACAAGTTATTAGCACATTACTGACAGTCGTACACTCCGGCTTTGATTTCAGTTTTCTGCTTGTCAGGACCAGCAACATCTCCAAAAACACAATGTGTCAGCACAGAGGTCTGTACTGCGGCCTGAACGTACCATGGACACTTCTGATGGGAACTTTGTTTTTCTGGTCTACACATAAGATGCTTTTGGATTGCGGATCCATGGAATGGTGGATGAAGTAGGTGAATGCATAAGGTGCAATGGAGGTGTGTAAAGATACTGTAGGTGAGGACTAGTGTCAGGGCAGGAACAAGAGCAACTCGCAGGAGGATGCACCGAGCACATTCAGGAGATGAACATTTTTTAACACTTTTCCTTTTAGTCCCCTGAAGTGACTGGACGAGGTCTTCACATGAAGGACCATCTCACTGGTGATGAAGACACGGCTTGTACATAGTCTGGTCTGTTCTGTAGTAACATCTCACTGGTGATGAAGACACGGCTCGTACATAGTCTGGTCTGTTCTGTAGTAACATCTCACTGGTGATGAAGACACGGCTCATACATAGTCTGGTCTATTCTGTAGTAACATCTCACTGGTGATGAAGACACGGCTCGTACATAGTCTGGTCTATTCTGTAGTAACATCTCACTGGTGATGAAGACACGGCTCATACATAGTCTGGTCTATTCTGTAGTAACATCTCACTGGTGATGAAGACACGGCTCGTACATAGTCTGGTCTGTTCTGTAGTAACATCTCACTGGTGATGAAGACACGGCTCATACATAGTCTGGTCTGTTCTGTAGTAACATCTCACTGGTGATGAAGACACGGCTCATACATAGTCTGGTCTATTCTGTAGTAACATCTCACTGGTGATGAAGACACGGCTCATACATAGTCTGGTCTATTCTGTAGTAACATCTCACTGGTGATGAAGACACGGCTCGTACATAGTCTGGTATATTCTGTAGTAACATCTCACTGGTGATGAAGACACGGCTCGTACATAGTCTGGTCTGTTCTGTAGTAACATCTCACTGGTGATGAAGACACGGCTCGTACATAGTCTGGTCTGTTCTGTAGTAACATCTCACTGGTGATGAAGACACGGCTCGTACATAGTCTGGTCTATTGTGTAGTAACATATGGAAGTGACACCTGGACGATAAAGGAACAAGACAGAAGAAGAATCAACTCCTTCATAATGTGGAGCTGGAGAAGGATAATATCAATACCATGGATGGCAAGAAGAGCAAACATCAATACTGGAATAAATCAACCAGACATGTCACTGGAAGGAAGGATCACCAAGATACGACTGTCTACACATCATACGAAGAGAGCAATCACTGGAGAAGGACATCATGGGAGGAAGAATAGAAGGGACAAGGCGAAGAGGAAGACCAGCAACACGATGGCTTGATGCTGTCAAGATAGCGGCAGAGAAGACCCTTGTGAACCTGTTGACCCGCCTAAGGGTCTTTGGGAACTCAGTACCCGGGCGTTAGTGCTGGGAAGTGATGTCTCGGTGGCTGGTACCCCGGCCTGTACCCTGGGGGTTACTGGGGAAAAGGGAAAAATACTGTGTTTCCCCAAAAGTAAGACAGCGTCTTATATTAATTTTTGCTCCTAAAGATGCGCCATGTGTTATTTTCGGGGGCTGTCTTACTTTTATCATCCCCTTGCGGCCCTCAATAAAGTAACCCCATCGTCCCCCATATGGTATCAGGGACACAAACACACAGGGGAACACACGCGGACACACAACAAAGGGGCACACGAACAAACACAGGGGCAAACACAGAGACACACAAACAGTGGCACACATACACACGGGCACACACACAGGGGCACACACAGGGACACACAAACACACAGGGGCCACACACAGGGGCACACACAGGGACACACAAACGCAGGGCATGCACACAGGAGCACACACACACACACAGACAGGGACACTTCTCACCGGTCCCTGCTGCATTCCGGCGCCGCTCTCAGATGCCCGCCGCTGTCCCGGTGCTCGCTGCTGCAAGGAGGATCACTCTCATCTCCTTGCCGCAGGTGCCGTAGGTGTACAGTGCCACTGGCCCAGCCATTCACATGCCAGGAGCCAACTGGGAAGCCAATCACAGGCCAGAAGCCGACGTCATGCAGCAAATCGCCTGTGATTGGCCGCTGGGCAGTTTCTTGCTAGTGATTGGCCAGGACAGTGGCGGGGGCTTGAAAAATAGAGCGGTGGTGGTCTACATGCATCTGCGGCACTGCTCACAGCAACGGGCACTTGGACACGAGCGGGGGGCGGGCTGGAGGAGTCACAGCTGCATGCTGGGGTAAAATATTGTAAAATAGAGACATGCCTTATTTTCGGGGGGTGCCTTATATTTACAAGCACATTAAACCCTCTGACATGCCTTACTTTCGGGGGCACCCTATTTTCTGGGAAACACGGTACTAAAAATAAAGAATAAATTCTCGTGACGCCACGTGCAGTTTCTGGTGATCTCACCAGCGCCTCTGTCAGAGCGCCGGGGATGGTAGTATTGCAGCCGGTTGGTGACGCTCCCTGCATACGGAGCAGGATCCCCAGGGCAGTGCTGCTGCTGAGCTGGTCGATGTAGCAGCAGCTACTTCTTAACTTAACAGAATAAAACACCGAGCCTTGCTGACCTGTACGGGTACTTTACTGGCAACAGTACACGGCAGTTCAGGTACACAGTTACACAGTCTTTGCGGGTAGCTGGTCGGGTTGTCACCAGAGGGTACAAAGTCTCTCTGAGGCTGCCCAAGTGTTCCTTCAGCTAAGTTCACTGTCCTCTGTGTCTTTCTTGCGCCTCCTTTCTATCTGTGCGCTGTCCTGTACAACCCACATCCTACCAGGCCCATCGGGTGTGATGAGGTTACCCTTCTTCTCTAAGGGTCTCAACCCAATTTGAGGATACATGGTGGGGCTGCACATTGTGGACGAGGTTGGGGGCTGCTTGGCAGACCTACGACCTACCGGTATTGGCGGCTCAGGGCTGGACTCGCCTGCACCGTGACTCGGAGTGGTACCCCAATCTGGACCAGGATTCCCCCAGACCATTTGCTCAGACAGTCTGGTACTGGGTCTCTCCTTTCTGTCTGGGTCACCACTCCTTTTCGGGTGCCCTCCCTGTGGTGTGTCCCTCTAGGACTTGTTCCTTGCTTTGTTCCTCAGACTAGACTCTCCTCTGTCTGTTTGTTTCCCGCTCCTTCTACCCTAACACTCCTCCCACCGGGACCGGTTACCCTGGTAATGGGTTAGCTGATTGGTCCCCTAGTCTAGGTGTAGGGATGCTGGGAAGAGAGCCTCAGTTCAACATTATCCCTTCCAATGACGGGGATAACGCACACTCTGTTTTGGGTGCAGTACCCCTACTGTGGCGCACTGACCAGTGGGGTGCCACATTCCCCCTTGGTGAAACACACTTGTCCTCAAGTGTTTCTCCCTACCCGGTACAGAGCCTTTTGTATTTTCTGGAACATAACGGGAACATTTTTATTTACACAAACAATAAATTGCACTTTTTCTTCCCTTTATGGGAGGCACCTTTTCGTAACGTTGCAAACACTTAAACTAACATCGGCCTGATGGGGCCGGTTACCCTGGTTACTGTTTAGCTGATTGGTCACCTAGTCTAGGTGTAGAGATTCTGGGAAGAGAGCCTCAGTTCAACATTATCCCCTCAATGACGGGGATACCGCACACTCTGTTTTGGTGCAGTACCCCTACTGTGGCGCACTGACCAGTGGAGCGCCACACTATCAAGGTTTGGAGAACACCCTGGTGGACTATCTAGGTTTGGAGAAGATGCTGGTAGACCTATCTAGGCTTGGAGTAGACCCTGGTGGACTTATCAAGGCTTGTAGAACCCTGGTGGACCTCCCTAAGCTTGGAGAAGATCATTGTGGACTTATCAGGGCTTGGAGTACTCTCGTGGACCTATCTAGGCTTGGGAAATATCCTGGCATACCTATCTAGGCTTGGAAAAGACTGTGGTGGATGTATCTAGGCTCGGAAAAGACCCTGGTGGAGCTATGTAGGCTTGGACTAGACCCTGGTGGACCCATCAGGGTTTGGAGAAGACCCTGGTGGACCTATCTAGGCTTGGAAAAGGCACAAGTGGAGCTATCAAGGCTTGGAGAACCCTGGTGGACCTATTTAGGTTTGGAGAAGACCTTGATTGATCTATCTAGGCTCACACAGATTGATCTTCCCACATAACATCTATTAGGTCGATATGGCTTGAGATTGAGCTGAAGGATGTTAAATAATAATAATAATCTCAGGTACTAAATATTGTAAAGCTTCTGTGGCATTTCTGCCAGAATTGCACTTTTTTTGATCATCTCACCTTGCAGAAAACGCAACAAGCAATCATAAAAGTCAAATATATACCCAGAAATGCTAAGAATAAGAGCTCACTCAACAAAAAATGCAATCTCACAGCTCCATCAACTAACAAAGAATAAAAAGTTATGGAGACATTTTTTAAAAACCTGTTAATCTGGAATGTTTGTAGCAACAGAATCAAGTCAACATGTCCTTTCTACCGCGCAGTAAATGCTGGAAAATCCGAACCAAAAAACTATTATTTGTTTCCTTTCCACCCACCAGAGTTTTTCCATCTCCCAGTTTCATGAAATGGTCAAATGTCATTGAAAACTAAAACAAATCTCTTAAAAAAACAAGCCGTCAAGTGCTGTCCTACATGAATATCATGTTACCTAGAAGGAGGAAAGGAAAAGTCAAAAGCGCTAAAATGAGAAATGGCCACGGTGAAACGAGATAGTGATTGCTCATCCAAAAGCTATTATACCGAATATTAAACTTTTATGTTTTCTTTAATAAGTATATTCAGCGTTGGGGAGTTATGAAACTTGCAGGATGCTCCTCTGCGCTCCTCTGTTCTTGCAGGATGCTCCTCCATGCTCCTCTGTTCTTGCAGGATGGTCCTCCGTGCTCCTCTGTTCTTGCAGGGTGGTCCTCCGTGCTCCTCTGTTCTTGCAGGGTGGTCCTCCGTGCTCCTCTGTTCTTGCAGGGTGGTCCTCCATGCTCCTCTGTTCTTGCAGGGTGGTCCTCCGTGCTCCTCTGTTCTTCCAGAATCCTCCTCTGCTCCTTTGTTCTTGTAGGACCCTCCCCTGTGCTCCTCTGCTCGTGCAGGACCCTCCTCTGCGTTCCTCTGTTCTTGCAGGACCCTCCTCCACTCCTCTGTTCTTGCAAAACCCTCCTCTGTCATCCTCTGTTCTTGCAAAACCCTCCTCCATGCTCCTCTGCTCTTGCAGGACCCTCTACCATGCTCCTCTTTCTTGCAGGACCCTGCTCCATGCTCCTCTACTCTTGCAGGACGCTCCTCCATGCTCCTTTGCTCTTGCAGGACCCTGCTCCGTGCTCCTCTGCTCTTGCAGGACCCTCCTCCATGCTCCTCTGTTGTTACAGGACCCTCCTCCACACCTCTGTTCTTGCAGGACCCTCCTCTGTGCTTCTCTACTCTTGCAGGACCCTCCTTCATGCTCCTCTGTTCTTGCAGGACCCTCCTCTGCTCTCCTCTGTTCTTGCTGGACTCTCCTCTGCACTCCTCTATTCTTGCAGGACCCTCCTCCATGCTCCTCTGCTCTTGCAGGACCCTCCTCCGCGCTCCTCTGCTCTTGCAGGATCCTCCTCCACTCCTCTGCTCTTACAGGACCCTCCTCCACACCTCTGTTCTTGCAAAACCCTTCTCTGTGCTCCTCTGCTCTTGCAGGACCCTCCTCCATGCTCCTCTGCTCTTGCAGGACCCTCTTCCGCGCTCCTCTGCTCTTGCAGGACCCTCCTCCACTCCTCTGCTCTTGCAGGACCCTCCTCCACTACTCTGTTCTTGCAAAACCCTCCTCTGTGCTCCTCTGTTCTTGCAGGACCCTCCCCTCCTCCATGCTCCTCTGCTCTTGCAGGACCCTCCTCCACTCCTCTGCTCTTACAGGACCCTCCTCCACACCTCTGTTCTTGCAAAACCCTCCTCTGTGCTCCTCTGCTATTGCAGGACCCTCCTCCATGCTCCTCTGCTCTTGCAGGACCCTCCTCTGCGCTCCTCTGCTCTTGCAGGACCATCCTCCTCTGCTCTTGCAGGACCCTCCTCCATGCTCCTCTGCTCTTGCAGGACCCTACCCCATGCTGCTCTCTCTTGCAGGACCCTCCTCCATGCTCCTCTACTCTTGCAGGACCTTCCTCCATGCTCCTCTACTCTTGCAGGACCCTCCTCCATGCTCCTTTGCTCTTGCAGGACCCTTCTCCGTGCCCCTTGTTCTTGCAGGACCCTCCTCCATGCTCCTCTGTTCCTGCAGGATCCTCATCCGCGCTCCTCTGTTCTTGCAGGACCCTCCTACATGCTCCTCTGTTCTTGCAGGACCCTCCTCTGTGCTCCTCTGCTCTTGCAGAACCCTTCTCCACTCTTCTGCTCTTGCAGGACCCTCCTCCACTCCTCTGTTCTTGCAAAAACCCTCCTCTGTGCTCCTCTGCTCTTGCAGGACCTCCTCTGTGCTCCCCTGTTCTTGCAGAATCCTCTCCCACTCCTCTGTTCTTGCAAAACCTCCTCCATGCTCTCTGCTCTTGAGGACCCTCTCCATCCTCTGCTCTTGCAGGACCCTCCTCCATGCTCCTCTGCTCTTGCAGGACCCTCCTCTCATTTGTCTTCACTCCCCTCTCTGCTTACAAGGACCCTCCTCATACTCGTCTTGAAACCCCCTCTGTGCTCTTGCTTGCAGGACCCTCTCATGCTCCTCTGCTCTTGCAGCCATCTCCCTCCTTGTCTTGCAGGACCCTCCTCCACTCCTCTGTTCTTGACAGGACCCTCCTCCACTACCTCTGTTCTTGCAGAACCTCTCTGTGCTCTCTGCTATTGCAGGACCCTCCTCCCTCCTTGCTCTTGCAGGACCTCCTCCGCACTCTCTGCTCTTGCAGGACCTCCTCCACTCCTCTGCTCTTGCAGGACCCTCCTCCATGCTCCTCTGTTCTTCAAACCCTCCTCTGTCTCCTCTGCTTTTGCAGGACCCTCTTCTGCATCCTCTGTTCTTGCAGGACCCTCCTCCACTCCTCTGTTCTTGCAAAACCTCCTCTGTGCTCCTCTGCTCTTGCAGGACCCCTCCATGTCCTCTTCTTGCAGGACCCTCCTCCACTCCTCTGTCTTACAGGACCCTCCTCCACACCTCTGTTCTTGCAGACCCCTCTGTGACCTTGCTCTTGCAGACCTCCATGCTCTTGTCTTGCAGGACCCTCCTCCGCTCCTCTGCTCTTGCAGGACCCTCCTCATCTCCTCTGATCTTGCAGGACCCTCCTCCACTACTCTGTTCTTGCAAACCCTCCTCGTGCTCCTCTGTTCTTGCAGGACCCTCCTCCATGCTCCTCTGCTCTTGCAGGACCCTCCTCCGTGCTCCTCTGCTCTTGCAGGACCCTCCTCCACTCCTCTGCTCTTGCAGACCCTCTCCCCTCCCTGTCTGCAACCTCCTTTGTCCTCTGCTTGCAGGACCTCCTCTGCGCTCCCCTGTTCTTGCAGAATCCTTTCCACTCCCCTGTTCTTGCAAAACCCTCCTCCATGCTCCTCTGTCTCTTGCAGGACCCTCCTCCACTCCTCTGCTCTTGCAGGACCCCTCCAGCTCTCTGCTCTTGCAGACCTTCCTCATGCTCCTCTACTTTGCAGGACCCTCCTCCAGCTCCTTGCTCTTGCAGACCCTTCTCCGTCCCTCTGTTCTTGCAGACCCTCCTCGATGCTCCTATGCTCTTGCAGGACCCTCCTCTATGCCCCTCTGTTCCTGCAGGATCCTCATCCGCGCTCCTCTGTTCTTGCAGGACCCTCCTCCATGCTCCTCTGTTCTTGCAGGACCCTCCTACATGCTCCTCTGTTCTTGCAGGACCCTCCTCCATGCTCCTTTGCTCTTGCAGGACCCTTCTCCGTGCCCCTCTGTTCCTGCAGGATCCTCATCCGCGCTCCTCTGTTCTTGCAGGACCCTCCTCCATGCTCCTCTGCTCTTGCAGGACCCTCCTCCATGCTCCTTTGCTCTTGCAGGCCCTCCTACATGCTCTTTTGTTCTTGCAGGACCCTCCTACATGCTCCTCTGTTCTTGCAGAAACCCCCTCCTCTCTCCTCTATTCTTGTAGACCCTCATTATTGTGCCGCTCTCCAGCCCTTTGGAGAACAGATTACCTTCTGTTACAGTTGAATATTTCACATTCTGACTCCTCAGTCCAGAGAACCTGCTGCCATTTTTCTGCACCTCAGTACCTATATTTTCGTTCATAGTTGAATCACTTGGCCTTGTTCCTATGTGGAAAGTATGGATTTGGCCTCAGTTCTTCCATGAAGAAGACTTCTGGTCAGGCTTCTCTGAACAATAGATGGGTGTAGATGGTCCCACTCCCTGCTGCCAGTTCCGAGCTGATGACACTGCTGGACATCTTCTGCTTTGAAAGGGAAGCATAATGTCTCATCTGCTGCAGTGTTTCCTAGGCTGACCCCTGCACCTGCTATCCTCAATGTTGTCCTTTTCTTGGTGTTTCTACAAAAGTACTTGAAACCTCAGTCTGCTGTGAAATCTTTGCCTGGGAGAGACCTGGCTGATGCATTATAACTACCTGGTGTCTTGTTTCTATGCTGTCGTTCACATTACCTGTGTAGCAGAGTTTGGTTATTCCTCACGCACAGCTGTTTCTGTTTCAGTTAATCATCGTGTTCCAACCAACACATGCAAATAATGATCATCGCTGGTTTGTTACTCATCTGCATGTACAAGAACCTAGAGGACTTGAGGCCATTTTGAAAGTAAAGGACGGTCGCCAAATGTTGATGGGATTTAGATCTCTCTTTTGTTTATTCAATTTGCATCTTGGTAATTGAGAAAAATAAATTATTACCATATCTATTCATGGAGACTTCTTACATAGCAACATCGTTCCCACACCTGCCCTCCGTTACTGTCTGTCTATATTTCTATATTCATATATATTTAGTCATGGACGAAAATGTGGTGTCCCTCATGAAATTATTCCAGAAAATGAATTATTTATCGCAGAGAATTATCACAATTACACGATGTTATACACAGGTTAATTTCCTTTGTGTGAATTGAAACAAAATAAAAATTGGATGTAATTTCAAACAAAAAATAGTCCATAAAACATTGTTGCCCCCCTCACCTTAATATCTAATTTCCCCCTTTGGAATAAATCCCTTGCAGTCAGTCTCCTCTATAACCTCCACAAGCTTCTCCTCCTCCTGCAGTCAGTCTCCTCTATAACCTCCACAAGCTTCTCCTCCTCCTGCAGTCAGTCTCCTCTATAACCTCCACAAGCTTCTTCTCCTCCTGCAGTCAGTCTCCTCTATAACCTCCACAAGCTTCTCCTCCTCCTGCAGTCAGTCTCCTCTATAACCTCCACAAGCTTCTTCTCCTCCTGCAGTCAGTCTCCTCTATAACCTCCACAAGCTTCTCCTCCTCCTGCAGTCAGTCTCCTCTATAACCTCCACAAGCTTCTCCTCCTCCTGCAGTCAGTCTCCTCTATAACCTCCACAAGCTTCTCCTCCTCCTGCAGTCAGTCTCCTCTATAACCTCCACAAGCTTCTCCTCCTCCTGGAGTCAGTCTCCTCTATAACCTCCACAAGCTTCTCCTCCTCCTGGAGTCAGTCTCCTCTATAACCTCCACAAGCTTCTCCTCCTCCTGGAGTCAGTCTCCTCTATAACCTCCACAAGCTTCTTTTCCTCCTGCAGTCAATCTCCTCTATAACCTCCGCAAGCTTCTCCTCCTCCTGCAGTCAGTCTCCTCTATAACCTCCGCAAGCTTCTCCTCTTCCTGCAGTCAGTCTCCTCTATAACCTCCACAAGCTTCTTTTCCTCCTGCAGTCAGTCTCCTCTATAACCTCCACAAGCTTCTTCTCCTCCTGCAGTCAGTCTCCTCTATAACCTCCACAAGCTTCTCCTCCTCCAGCAGTCAGTCTCCTCTATAACCTCCACAAGCTTCTCCTCCTCCTGGAGTCAGTCTCCTCTATAACCTCCACAAGCTTCTCCTCCTCCTGGAGTCAGTCTCCTCTATAACCTCCACAAGCTTCTCCTCCTCCTGGAGTCCGTCTCCTCTATAACCTCCACAAGCTTCTCCTCCTCCTGCAGTCAGTCTCCTCTATAACCTCCGCAAGCTTCTCCTCCTCCTGCAGTCAGTCTCCTCTATAACCTCCACAAGCTTTTCCTCCTCCTGCAGTCAGTCTCCTCTATATCCTCCACAAGCTTCTTCTCCTCCTGCGGACAGTCTCCTCTATAACCTCCACAAGCTTCTTCTCCTCCTGCAGTCAGTCTCCTCTATAACCTCCACAAGCTTCTTCTCCTCCTGCAGTCAGTCTCCTCTATAACCTCCACAAGCTTCTTCTCCTCCTGCAGTCAGTCTCCTCTATAACCTCCACAAGCTTCTTCTCCTCCTGCAGTCAGTCTCCTCTATAACCTCCACAAGCTTCTCCTCCTCCTGCAGTCAGTCTCCTCTATAACCTCCACAAGCTTCTCCTCCTCCTGCAGTCAGTCTCCTCTATATCCTCCACAAGCTTCTCCTCCTCCTGCAGTCAGTCTCCTCTATAACCTCCACAAGCTTCTCCTCCTCCTGCAGTCAGTCTCCTCTATATCCTCCACAAGCTTCTCCTCCTCCTGCAGTCAGTCTCCTCTATAACCTCCACAAGCTTCTCCTCCTCCTGCAGTCAGTCTCCTCTATAACCTCCACAATCTTCTCCTCCTCCTGCAGTCAGTCTCCTCTATATCCTCCACAATCTTCTCCTCCTCCTGCAGTCAGTCTCCTCTATAACCTCCACAAGCTTCTTCTTCTCCTGCAGTCAGTCTCCTCTATAACCTCCACAAGCTTCTTCTCCTCCTGCAGTCAGTCTCCTCTATATCCTCCGCAAGCTTCTCCTCCTCCTGCAGTCAGTCTCCTCTATAACCTCCACAAGCTTCTTCTCCTCCTGCAGTCAGTCTCCTCTATATCCTCCACAAGCTTCTCCTCCTCCTGCAGTCAGTCTCCTCTATAACCTCCACAAGCTTTTCCTCCTCTTGCAGTCAGTCTCCTCTATATCCTCCACAAGCTTCTCCTCCTCCTGCAGTCAGTCTCCTCTATAACCTCCACAAGCTTCTCCTCCTCCTGCAGTCAGTCTCCTCTATAACCTCCACAAGCTTCTTCTCCTCCTGCAGTCAGTCTCCTCTATAACCTCCACAAGCTTCTTCTCCTCCTGCAGTCAGTCTCCTCTATAACCTCCACAAGCTTCTCCTCCTCCTGCAGTCAGTCTCCTCTATAACCTCCACAAGCTTCTTCTCTCTGGAGTTTCTCCTCTTCTTTATAATCTGCTCCCGGTCTCTCATCTTCTCCTAATTTTCAGAACTCTCCACAGGAGATCAATGGGATTTAGATTTAGATTGCTGCCACTTCAGATCTCTCCAGCGCTTTGTTTCTTCTTGATGTTTGGGGTCATTGTCCTGCTGGAGACCCCTGACCTAGGACGCCCCCAGCTTTCTGACACTCGATCTACATTGCCACCCAAAATCCTTGGGTATCTTCAGATTTCATGATGCCTTAGACACAGTCAAGACCCTCAGTCACAGAGGTAGCAAAACAACCAAAACATCTCTGACCTCCCCCATATGTGACTGTAGGTCCTGTGTTCTTTTCTCTGACCTCCCCCATATGTGACTGTAGGTCCTGTGCTCTTTTCTCTGACCTCCTCCATATGTGACTGTAGGTCCTGTGTTCTTTTCTCTGACCTCCCCCATATGTGACTGTAGGTCCTGTGCTCTTTTCTCTGATCTCCCTCATATGTGACTGTAGGTCCTGTGTTCTTTTCTCTGACCTCCCCATATGTGACTGTAGGCTCTGTGCTCTTTTCTCTGACCTCCCCCATATGTGACTGTAGGTCCTGTGCTCTTTTCTCTGATCTCCCTCATATGTGACTGTAGGTCCTGTGCTCTTTTCTCTGACCTCCCCCATATGTGACTGTAGGTCCTGTGCTCTTTTCTCTGCCCTCCCCCATATGTGACTGTAGGTCCTGTGTTCTTTTCTCTGACCTCCCCCATATGTGACTGTAGGCTCTGTGCTCTTTTCTCTGACCTCCCCCATATGTGGCTGTAGGTCCTGTGCTCTTTTCTCTGATCTCCCTCATATGTGACTGTAGGTCCTGTGCTCTTTTCTCTGACCTCCCCCATATGTGACTGTAGGTCCTGTGCTCTTTTCTCTGCCCTCCCCCATATGTGACTGTAGCTCCTGTGCTCTTTTCTCTGACCTCCCCTATATGTGACTGTAGGTCCTGTGCTCTTTTCTCTGACCTTCCCCATATGTGACTGTAGGTCCTGTGCTCTTTTCTCTGACTTCCCCCATATGTGCATGTAGGTCATGTGCTCTTTTCTCTGACCTCCACCCTATGTGACTGAAGGTCCTGTGCTCTTTTCTCTGACCTCACTCATATGTAACGGTAGGTTCTGTGCTCTTTTCTCTGACCACCCCCATATGTGACTGTAGGTCCTGTGCTCTTTTCTCTGACCTCCCCCATATGTGACTGTAGGTCCTGTGCTCTTTTCTATGACCACCCCCATATGTGACTGTAGGACCTGTGCTCTTTTCTCTGCCCTCCCACATATGTAACTCTAGGTCCTGTGCTCTTTTCTCTGACCACCCCCATATGTGACTGTAGGTCATGTGCTCTTTTCTATGACCTCCACCATATGTGACTGTAGATTCTGTGCTCTTTTCTCCTACCTCCCCTAAATGTGACTGTAGGTCCTGTCCTCTTTTTTCTGACCTCCCCATATGTGACTGTAGGTTCTGTGCTCTTTTCTCTGACCACCCCCATATGTGACTGCAGGTCCTATGTTCTTTTCTCTGCTCCCTCCCATATGTGACTGTAGATCCTGTGCTCTTTTCTCTGACCACCCCCATATGTGACTGTAGGTCCTGAGCTCTTTTCTCTGCTCCCCCCTCCCATATGTGACTGTAGGTCCTGAGCTCTTTTCTCTGCTCCCCCCTCCCATATGTGACTGTAGGTCCTGAGCTCTTTTCTATGACCTCCACCATATGTGACTGTAGATCCTGTGCTCTTTTTCTTTGTCGGTCTCATTCAGTTTTCTCTATGCAGTAGAATGATTCCCTTTAAAAGCTCTATCTTGGTCTCATCTCTCCTCAAGACACTTTTCTAATGGGATTTTGGTTACTCACTTACATTTTGGCTTTTTTTCTGTCTCTGTGTCAGCAGTGGGGTCCTCCTGGGTCTTCTCCATAGCATTTCATTCCATTTACATGTGGACAGATAGTTTGTGCTTACACTGATGGCCCCTGAGCCTGCAGGATGGTTTCTATTGACCTTTATTTGGGACTTATTCACCATTCTGACTATTCTGTGTTACAACCTTTCATCAAGTTTTCTCTAACGTCCACATGCAGGGAGATTAGCTACAGTGCCATGTGTTGTAAAGTTCTTGATTATGTTGTGCATTGTTGAGAAAGGAACATCAAGATCTCTGGAGGTCGACTTGTAACCTTGGGATTGTTGATATTTTCCACAATTTTGGTTCTCCAGTGGTCAGACAGTTCTACTCTCCTCTTTCTGTTCTCCATGCTTAGTGTGGCACACACAGACACATAATACAAAGATTCAGGCATCTTCTCCCCACTTTATCTGGTTTCATGTGTAATTCTCATATTGCCCACACCTGTTACTTGCCACAGGTGAGTGTGAACGAGCATCACATGCTGGAAACAAAGTTGTTTATCCACAATTTTGGAAAGGTGCTAACAATTTTGTCTGGCATATTTTTGGGAATTTTCTGTGAAATTATGTCCAATTTGCCTTTTTTCTCTGTTTCTTTTTTTGTGTTGTTGCACACAAAGTAAATAAACATATGTGTGACAAAATATGTGTATCTGCAACCCTTTTCTGGAACAACTTCAAGGGTGCCAACACTTTTGGCCATTGTAACAAATAGACAACTTCACTCTGAAATACGTAGACAGGCAGTTTTGAATTTAAAGGAATATAGAACAGCATTATAGCTAAGAAGATATGAAAAAAATGAGACATTTTGCATATAAATATGGCCATATCCATAACCGCCCAGTAGCCACGTCAAGGCGTATCTCTTTACTGGGAATTTACACTTTCAGTCACGGCCTCTCTATGGATTATAAATTTTGAATCCAAAGAGAGGCTGTGTCACCCCATGGACTGAGAAGCGTCCGGATATAGTGCGTGACAGACCTACGGTGTCCAGCACACTGCTCAAAGCAACAGACTGGGGAAACACCAGTGGGGACAATGTAACGAAATGGGGGAAAGGAGACCTCCTGCCCTCACCTGCAGCTGTGCCCTGATCTCCCTACTGTCTCCATATTGGTTCTTTCACACTATTGCCGAATAGGATACCTAGTCCCTTGCTGGCTCTGATTTCAACCCAAAATAGGGAGTTGGCCAGCAGGAGCACTAGTCCTAACCACTGCACTAAATTCAACATGAGGTGAAGGGGAAACAGACAGGGAAACGAAAAGGCAACTTGATGCCTGCTGCCACACTCCCAGGCAGCAGACGGCTTGTGATCGGTCATCTCTTCCAGAGTAACTCCTTCACCTCAGGTAGGTAGGCCAGGAGTGAAATTCAATCACCAGCAAGGAATGCTGGATCATGTGACCATAAAAAGGAGATGGGAGGGATCACAAAGCAGTCACATCTGGGAAGAAAACTAAGGAGTATTGCTGCAATAAAAACTTATATTGACTCCAACAATGCCAAAGGAAAGAAACATTTAAAATGAAGTCTCAATACAGGAATGAGACACCAGTGAGGACAAATACAGCGAAGGGTTCTGCTTGTAGGGAACAAGGAAAAGGAGATTTCCTGTACTCATCTGCTGCTGTGCCCTTGTTAGGGTGAGATTCCAATGGATCTCTTCTATTTGCTTATCCCTTGTCAAATTAACTTAATCAACTGCATGCATGAAGTTATAATATCAGACACACAGAGTCAGATGTATAGAACTTCTCTTGAAGAGAAATGACGCAGAAGTGTCTTTATTATTATCAACATCAGCTTTACACAGCACAAAGGAGGGAGGTATCAAGGTGTAGCCTCTATAGGATTCAGCCAATCATAGCAATGTCCAGAGTCCAGTTATAGATAAGAGTCCTGTCCACGTATGGTTGTCTTCCTTCTTCTTACATTCCAGAGTGTCCTGCCACAGCGCATCTTTTGTTCACTATATAACTATAACTACTCTCAGAATATAAAGTAACACATAACTACAGATATCCCCAATGTATACAGTATATATGTATATCAAGGTTTCACAGTATATACATCAAAGTGCAGACAGAGATAACTAAATAATAACTAATATAATATAAACATATATTAGGTTTTCATAAAATATAGCAGAATATAGTTTCATAATGTTTTTTAGCAAAATCTTATCCTTAACACCCTGATCTCCCTACCATCCCTATATGGTTTCTTTCACCCTGTCGCCGAGCAGGTTACCTTGGCCCTCACTGGCACTAGTCTCCAAAGTAAGAGAGACCATTGTGACAGGCTGTAACTGAAAGTGTGGGTTCCCAGTAAAGAGATACGCCTCGACGAGGCTACTGGGTGGTTATGGATATGGCCTCATTTCTTTCATATCTTTTTATCTATATTGTTGTCCAGTCGCCTCTTCCCTAAAATCTTTTTATAAATACAGATCAAAACATTGTATCAACCTCAAATTGGCCTCATTTGTTCTATTTTGTGTTTGCACCAAAAATATTTATAAAGAAAAAGTCCCCAAATTCTAAAATGGCAAATAAAACAATATAAAAGTTTTAAACAATGAAATATTTATCAAATCCAGAACAGAAGAATCCAAACAATGGAAAGTTTTGTGAATATAAAATGTATCAGAGTCTCAGCGAATCTCCCAGAGGAGCCGGGGAGCGGGTGGAAACCTCGACGTCGCTGAGATTCTTCCCTAGAAGGATGTGGAGCCGCTTCCTCGCGAAACTTAAAAGAAATCGTCCAAGACCAAACCAGATGTAAATTTCCCATATTCTTATATTCTATAGATTTTTAATGCTCGCCAAGGATTCGTTTTCCTAATAGAGAAGCAGGAAATTTATTACATATGTTAAATCCATTTTGCAAAAATAGAAACATAGACGCTTCTATTTTGGTTCCCCCCAAAAACATAAATCTGTTCCCATTATAGAAACTTAATCTGGCAAATTTGTGATGTCTGACAATCCTGGAAGATAGAACATAATTATGTTCAAAGTAGGTCATTTGCAGAAGTCTTGGCGCCCCCTCAGCGGGGGTGGATACATTATATCATGTAGGGTGAGAATTGTGAAAGAAGAAATCCACAATACACACACTATTAATAAAACTGTTCCAAAGTGACACCTGCCCTATCACTGTACAATAATGCTGGTGTTATGCACCTGTACCGCATCCGGGCTTTGCTTCCCTCACCCCGGTCTCTTATACTATGCTATGATCCACGCTGATGTTTGCACATGGCGCAGTGTGATCTTCTGCCTGGGCATATAGAGGCATACCAAGAGACACCTGTATTTAGTTTTCTTGAGTCTTGACTTCTTGTAGTATCCAGTACGTCTGCTACCAGTCTGTGATCCCAAGGGCGTCTTCTGTCCGCCTGCGGCTTCAAGTACCTGTGCTACCAGTCTGTGATCCCAAGGGTGTCTTCTATCTGCCTGCGGCTTCTAGTACCTGTGCTACCAGTCTGTGATCCCAAGGGCGACTTCTGTCTGCCTGCGGCTTCCAGTACCTGTGCTACCAGTCTGTGATCCCAAGGGCGTCTTCTGTCTGCCTGTGGCTTTCAGTACATGTGCTACCAGTCTGTGATCCCAAGGGTGTCTTCTGTCTGCCTGCAACTTCCAGTATCTCTGCTGCCTATCTGTAGTCTCCAGGACATCCCCTGTCTGCCTGCTCCATCCATACCTCTGCTACCAGTCTGTGATCCCCAGGACGTATTCTGTCTGCCTGCGGCTTCCAGTAACTCTGCTTCCTGTCTGTGGTCTCCAGGAGGAATAACTTCAACTGAATAATCAAGCAGGGCTAGAAGGTAGACTAAGGTTTATAAAGGCAGGAAAGGAGGATCACATGATCAGGAACAAAGCAGCGGAAGCCATTTTTGAAAAGGGCAAGAATGCAGTCCTGAGAAACTGTGTACAATACAGTGCTGTTACATCATGGGTGACATCATCTCTAATTGTAGAAGTTCTCTCCTTTTCTTCTCCATCTGACCCAGACCTCCACAACCACTTCACCCAATGACGAGTTTACTATCTAGTTATATTTGGTCAATCACTTCTGTACACCATCTCCTCTTTCTTTAGCTACTCAAAAAACAGCACAGATAAAGGAACAGCCTTACCAACCAACATCAGATCACCAATGCACTAGCAGGATGCCACAGCCCACCATTATAGAAAAGCGGGGTAAGCACAGGTGCAAAATACTGATGGGCACAGCCAAGGACAAACCTAATCATTATTCATTTAGAATAGGGACTCGCAAGTATGAGGACCCTTGTCGTGGGTTCCGAACGTGCGTTAACGTCAGTCCTTACAGTCTGCACAACTCTACGTGTTCTCAGAAAGGGTCCCCTTCCTATATATGACCTCCTTCCTGTATGTGGCTTCTTTCTTTATATTTCTACATCTTTTTTTTGACTCCATGCTGATCTGGACATGTCTTGTATATGGCCGCTTACCTATATATGAATGACCTTTCTACATTTGGCTATGTTCTGCTATTCGCAGGTTTCTGGACACATCTTGTATCTTGTAGGCGGTTGCCTATATTTCTATATCTTTTCGACAGTTGGGTCTTCTCAGGTTCTTGACATGTCTTGTATATGGCCACTTGCCTATATTTCGATGACTTTTCTAGATTTAGCTCTCTGCAGGGTTCTGGACATGTCTTGTAGGGTGGCGTGCCTATATTTCGATGACTTTTCTGCATTCGGCTCTTTGCATGCTTGTGGACACATCTTGTATATGGCCACTTGCCTATATTTCGATGACTATTCTACACTTAGCTCTTCGTGGGCTTCTGAAATGTCTTGAATTTGGCAACTTGCCTATAGTTCGATGACTTTTCTACATATGGGTCTTCGCAGGCTTCTGGACAAGTCTTATACATGGCTGGTGTGAAGATCGGGGGAGCCTGCTCTCATTACACTCATCTCGATGGCAGACACATCTCACTCTCTCGTCAGTCTGCTGTAAACAGAGGGATTGTGCCCCCGTCTTCTATTACACAGCTTGACCCTGGGTTAAAGATTTGGTAAATTGTGTCTGAGTGAAAAGGAGAAGAAAAGGCCAAAAAAAAAAAGAGTCTGGAGCGAGATCTGTGTTTTGGTCTCATTGCATCCAGACCACGCTCCATTATAGACAAGTACAAAGCTCGCACAAAGGCCGCCGGAGCCCGCACAAAGGCCGCTGGAGCCCGCACGATGCCACTGATCACAGGTAGCCGGGGCCCACACAAAGGCCGGAGCTGGTACAAAAGCCGCCGGAGCTCGGACAAAGGCCGCAAGAGCCCGCACAAAGGTTGACAGAGCTCGCACAATGCCGCTGATCACAGGCTGCCTGAGCCCGCACAAAGGCTGCCGGAGCTAGCACAAAGGCCGCTGGAGCTAGCACAATACCGCTGATCACAGGCTGCCTGAGCCTGCACAAAGGCTGCCGGAGCTAGCACAAAGGTCGCTGGAGCTAGCACAGTACCGCTGATCACAGGCCGCCGGGGCGCGCACAAAGGCCGCTGGAGCTAGCACAATACCGCTGATCACAGGCCGCCGGAGCGCGCACAAAGACCACTGGAGCCCGCACAAAGGCTGCCGGAGCGCGCACAAAGGCCGCCGGAGCCCACACAAAGGCCGCCGGAGGTTGCAGAAAGGCCGCAGGAGCCCGCACAGTGTCACTGATCACAGGCTGCCGGAACCCGCACAAAGGCCAGAGCTCATACAAAAGCCGCCAGAGCTCGGACAAAGGCCGCCGGAGCCCGCACAAAGGTTGACAGAGCTCACACAATGCCGCTGATCACAGGCTGCCGGAGATAGCACAAAGGCCGCTGGAGCTAGCACAATACCGCTAATAACAGGCCGCCGGAGCCCACACAAAGGCCACTGGAGCCCGCACAAAGGCCACTGGAGCCCGCACAAAGGCCGCTGGAGCTTGCACAATGCCACTGATCACAGGCCGCACTTCAGCAAAAAGGCTTTAATATGGAGCAGACGGCGACGTGCCGCAGACTACGCCATTTTATGGGCTGAGCTAATGTTTATACTGAAGTATGAGGCACAAAAAACTGCAAATGTCTCATTACAGAAAATATGGCGCTATATAAATACTCAATAATAATAATAATAATAATAATAATAATATTGACTCCACAAAGTTACCGCCTGCAGACTACACATTCCTCTTCTATCTCTGAGCACTCGTATGATAAGTCTGCGACATATTGCTTTATGAATTTATAATTCATAATCTAGAATTCTTTTCCCATCAGTGTCAGACTTATTTGGGGTCAATCAGCAGAAACCGGGGGAAATGGGAAACAGGCAGGGAAATCGCAGAAACTGTGAATTATTTGGAAGCCAATTGCCATCCCAAATTCTTCAAGTACAGACCCCAGAGCCCCTCAACGAATATTGTCCCCAGACCAGACCCTGCAACTAATACTGACTCACCGTGGCCAGGGACTCCGGTTTAGACAGGCTGTAGCTCCTTCCTACTTGTCACGGGTGGACCGCGCCTGCCGGTAGTGGGGCCCGGTTGAGTGCAGATCAAATAGTTGAAGACGTCTTGTGGGAACAGATTAAGGGGTTAATTTATTTGTGACGCCACCTATGAGTAGTTCGGTAAGTCTTACCGACGCTGCGAGGCCCTCAGCTGGGCTGTAGGTCTCGTCGTCATCATCCTCGATCTCTCCCTCGATGACCACATCGGGCTGCTCGGCTGACGGAGATGTTGGAATGGAATCCTCTGGGTCGATGGGTGGCTGTGCTGCAAAGTTCTCCTCAAGGTCGTCTTGCAGGGCTTCCAGGCTGCCTGCCTCTTCTTCTGTAGCAGCGGGTAACGGTGTTTCAATCCCGGTCACCAGGTAGGCCTCGGTAATTGCAGAGGAGGCCTCCGGATCAGGGGAGAAACAGGCGACAGTCTCGGTAGTGGTGAAACTAGTCGCGGGTTCCGCAAGTGGAACCAGGTAAGTATTTGGTTCTTCTGTGGAGCAAGTTGCAAGCTCCGGCTCAAACACGGTCGCAGTTCCAGGCTTTGGAGCGGGATAAGCGGTGGTCTCTACCGGGATGACACAGTCTATTGGTTCTGGAGACGAGGCTGGACAAGTGGTCGGCGTGGGCGAGGCGGTGCTGAAACTTGAGATGTCGTCCAACCCTGGAGTGGTTGCACCCGAGCGGCTCTGCTGCATCGCACGATGTAGTCTGCTGCCCAAGCTCGCGCTCCAACTGCGGATTGTCCATTCCACGATTTCTAGGAGCCGTACCCGGAGGTCTTGTAGAGCTTCTTACCTGAAGTCGGGGCTGCCGTCGATATTAAGGACAGGACCCGGACCCGGATGGCCTATTGCTGCTCTGGCCTCGGCTTCCACTTCTTGCATCAGGTCTCTCAGTCTTGAGCTGGCCATGTTTCTTGGAGGAGCCACGCCCGTCTCTACCCGGTAGCTGTACTGGTGAAGAGCTGGTGAAGAACGGTCTGTCTGACACTCCCATTTCCTTTGGGCTTTTGTAGTCCAATCGTGTGAAAAGTCTTTGGGGTCCGCCCCCCATGGTTGATTCGAGCAATCAGGGCGGACAAAGAGTTTGGCACCTTTGCCTTTAGCCCTCCCACGATGAGGGGCTGTGGCTCACCCCTGGGCTTGCACGTGGCGGATCCTCATGGCGGGGACGCCATCTTGGGCGCCATCTTGGCCCAACGGTGAAAAGGCGGGAAAGTTCTTTTAGGGACGAACAAAGTCCAAATTGTAGACATTAAAGTCCTTTTTAAGCACATAATACCCGTTAGGGAACGGGCCTGCTCGTATCCTGTTCGTGACGCCAAATTCTGACTCACCGTGGCCGGGGACTCCGGTTTAGACAGGCAGTAGCTCCTTCCTCCTTGTCACGGGTGGACCGCGCCTGCCGGTAGTGGGGCCCGGTTGAGTGCAGATCAAAGAGTTGAAGACGTCTTGTGGGAACAGATTAAGGGGTTAATTTATTTGTGACGCCACTTATGAGTAGTTCGGTAAGTCTTACCGATGCTGCGAGGCCTCCGGGGGATGGATAGCAGCAAGATGGAAAGCTCCCCACAGGCTGAGCGGTGATCCCCGGAGGCTGGAGCTGCTTAAGATGTTGTGCGGCAGCTGCGGTTACCTTGAAGTGCGGACAGACAGTTCATAAGGAAGCACGGACACTGTAAGTCTCTGTAACGGGTCTTTACTGTAACCAGCAAGCAGTACATGGCATACAGTTTGTAGATAGCAGACCGGGTGGACTCAGCAGTGTTAGGTGTCCCTCAGAGATCCGCGGTGTTCCTCCATTCTAACTAAGTAATTTGCCGTTGTCGCCCGGGAATACCAGGTCGGGTACAGGGAGGCTGCTTCAATGCCCTATCTGGGGTATACGTTCTGGATGTTTTGGAGAGCCTTGGGTCCCTTGGTGGGTACACCGCTGGTTAGACGACTGGATTTGGCGGTGGTGGGGTGCTCCTGTAAAGCTGCTCCTCCACGCTTCTGGTTCGCATAGCAGAGCTGAACTGCTGCTAGCTTCGGTACCAGCAAACCGGCTGTATAAGGGCACGGGATGGTTGTTAGCCCGCATAATGATGCCCGTGATTGGTAGGGAAATGGCCGGTAGAAGGTGGCCAGGGGGCCGCACGGGACTGTGCGAGCCCCCTCTCCTACGTTGCAGAGCTGGAGTTCTGCAGAGGTCTTCTAGGTTGCTGTTCCTTGCAGACTGACTCCTCCAGACTAGACTAGGTCTGAACTTAAACTTCCACTACACACTACCCTTGCACTCCGCCCACCAGGACCTTGATTGGCCCTCTATGCTAAGTGAGGCATGCAGAGTATGGATCTCTAAGTTAACCAGATGACTGCTGGGTCAGAGGATATTGCTGCTGCATTTATGGCTGCAATACCCTCCTGTGACGCACTCGTTGCGGGGCGCCACAATACAGACCGTAGACGAGTCCCTAAAGAAATATAAATCTCAGACCACACTCTAAAGCAGGGGTGGGGAACCTCAGGCCCCAGGGCCAAATGTGGCCCTCGATTACTTTTTTGCAGCCCCCGGGAAGATTCCTGGGGACAGCAGTGCTCAGGCTGACCGACACATTTTGCAGACTGTCTGCCCTTTAAATCCAGCTCTCCAGTGATCTCTATGTCCCAGCCTCAGCCTCCCCAGTGAGGTATATGCTCCCAGCCTCTCCTGTGATGTCTAGAGCTCTTGCAAACCTGGAAAAGCAGTTGAGAAGCAACATGACCAATATCACCGGCGCTAAAGAGAAGCCGCTCCAGCCACCACAGTAGGGGTGAGCTGATTGTTTAGCCAAATATAGCGGGTAATTTTCAAGTTCATAATTTTGTGCTTCCCCCAAAGAATTGTAGAAATATCCCAATAGCCCACGGCAGAAAAATGCTTCCCCACCCCTGCTCTAAAGGAATATAGACCTCAGACCAGACTCTAAAGGAATATGGACCCCAGACCAAACCAGGATTATAGACCCCAGACCAGACTCCAAAGGAATATAGACCCCAGACCAAACCAGGAATATAGACCCCAGACCAGACCCTAAGGGAATATAGACCCCCAGACCAGACCCTAAGGGAATATAGACCCCCAGGCCAGACCCTAAAGGAATATAGACCTCAGAACAGACTCTAAAGAAATATAGACCCCAGACCAAACCAGGAATATAGACCCCCAGACAAGACCCTAAAGGAATATAGACCCCAGACCAAACCAGGAATATAGACCCCAAGACATGACACTAAAAGTATATAGACCTCAGACCAGGCGCTAATGATGCACCCCAGGGCCGTGGGGTACTCGAAACCGGGCTGTTCAGCATGTCTGGGGAGTCACAGTGGTCGAGACCTGACTTCCGTGACCCTGGGTTCAGTGTAAAAGGGACAGTTCTTGGCGAGTGTAGGGAAAGGGGTGATTTTATATGAGAAAGTTATTCGTGACGCCACCTGTGGTTTGCAGCTACGAGGAGCCGCCGCTGCTGCAGAACCTCTGGGTACTGTGGATAGGCAGCTGGGATGTAGTGGCTCCTCACAGGTGGAGCGGGTCCCCAGGACAACGGGTGTAGTGATTAATAGTCTCTGATAAGTAGGGATTACTTTAGGCCTCCTTACCTCGTTCAGTGGCCTTCACAGGCTGCCGCCAAAGGAATAACACAGTCTCACACCGCTCTGCAAGTCTGTTCCCGGTTTTACTCACAGCAACCTCCAAGTACAAGAGGTCATCAATGTTACACACTCTTGGATAAGCTCCGATCTTTGTTAGAACAGAGATGGCAGGTATGATATCCTCGGGGGTGTGCCTGTCCTTCTGCCTCTCACTGGTCCTGTCTCTCTCTCTCAGCGCTGTTGCAAGCGCCTCTGCACACAGAGCCCTGATCCTGCAGCCACGGGTAATAGTGGGTGACTGGTACCTGGTCCCCGGACCCTTGTTTGGTTGCTATCTCTGGGTATACGCCAGGTGTGTTAGCTACAGCTCCTATAAAGCTCGTAACCTCCGGTTCAGCGGTTCGGTGATAGACTCCCGTGCCACGTTCAGGTCCGGTCGCTGTTTCTAGGGTTTTCAGGCTTTCTGGACTCGCCTTCTCCCAGCTCTTCACACTAGCTGTTCCCAGCAATGGTCTCGTGTGCTGTTCTGCTTCACACTTCACTGTTGTGGCCTAAAACTGAAACTAAGCTCCTCTTTTTGTTGTCCCACTGGGCCCTCCCCCCCTGGGATTGTTGCAGGGTCCCCTGGGTCCTAAGTGGGTGTGTTGGTGAAGTGTTGAGGACTCACCCTTACCATCCCCCACCTTGTGACTACTGGAGGACCACACCCTGGCTTGGGTGTAGTACCCCTCGTGGCGTCCATTCAGGTGGGGCGCCACACTAAAGGAATACAGACCTCAGACCAGACCAGAAATATAGTCCCCCACACCAGACCCTAAAGGAATATAGACCTCAGACCAGACCTTAAAGGAATATACCTCAGACCAGACCCTAAAGAAATATAGACCTCAGAACAAACCAGGGACCCCAGACCCTAAAGGAAAATAGACCTCAGACCAGACCAGGAATATAGACCCCCAGACCAGAACCTAAAGTAATATAGACCCCAGACCCTAAAGGAATATAGACCCCAGACCAGACCCTAATGGAATATAGATCTGAGACCAGACCCAAGAGGAATATAGATCCCAGACCAGACCCTAAAGGAAAATAGACCTCAGACCAAACCCTGAAGCTAATGGACCCCAGACCAGACCCTAAAGGAAAATAGACCTCAGACCAGACCCCAAGGGAATATGGACCCCAGACCAAACCCTGAAACTAATGGACCCTAGACCTGACCCTAAAGGAATATAGATATAGACCCCAGACCAAACCCTGAAACTAATATGGAGTCCAGACCAGACCCTAAAGGAATATAGACCTCAGACCAGACCAGACCCTAAAGGAATATAGACCTCAGACCAGACGCTAGAGGAATATAGATCCCAGACCAGACCCTATTGGAATATAGACCCCAGACCAGACCCAAGAGGAATATAGATCCCAGACCAGACCCTAAAGGAATATAGACCTCAGACCAAACCCTGAAACTAATGGACGCCAGACCTGACCCTAAAGGAATATAGAACCCAGACCAAACCCTGAAACTAATATGGACCCAGACGAGACCCTAAAGGAATATAGACCTCAGACCAGACCCTAAAGAAATATAGACCCCCAGACCTGACAATGAAGGAATATAGGCCTCAGATTAGACTGTAAAGGAATATAGACCCCAGACTAGACCCTAAACAGATCCCAGACCAGACTCTAAAGCAATATAGAACCCAGACCAAACCTTGAAACTAATATGGACCCAGACCAGACCCTAAAGGAATATAGACCTCAGACCAGACCCTACATGAATATAGATCCCAGACCAGACCCTAAAGAAACGTAGACCCCCCTGACCTGACAATGAAGGAATATAGGCCTCAGATTATACTGTAAAGGAATATAGACCCCAGACTAGACCCTAAACAGATCCCAGACCAGACCCTAAAGAAATATAGACCATAGACCAGTTCCTAAACTAATATAGATCCACAGACCCTAAAGGAAGTTAGACCCCAGACCAGACACTAAAGGAATATAGGCCTTAGATTAGGACTCAAATAGATCAAGATCCCAGAGCCACTAAATACAGAACCATAACCAAAACCAGACACCCCTAAATAAATTCAGACTCTATACCAGACCTCCAAAATAAATATAGGCTCTAGACTAGACCCCAAAAGGAATACAGACCCCAGACTAGAGCCCTAACCTTCAATATATCCCAGACACCCCTCCCCCCAAAAAAATATAGACCCCAGACCAGACTCTAAATGAATATAATACAAACTTCTGTCAAAACCCCCAAGTGAATATATCCCAGAGCAGGCCACTATAGAAATATATTACACAGACCAGACCCTCTAAATAAAAGCAGACTCTAGACTGTGTAAAGACATCTAATGAAATATAGACCCAAGAAAAGAGCACTGAATAAATACAGAACTCAAAATATAATATAACTGGAATAAAACTAATAATAATAATAACTAACTCTGTTTGCAAAGAGTCCCTGCTATGTCTAGAGAGCTGACCAGAGCAGACCAAAGGAGGGCAGGTTAGTGATGCATGAATATTCATTCCTTGGGGAGTGGGCAGCAGAGAACTCACTATGATTGACAGATGAAATGAGTCACACAGCATGCAGACCAGAGTATGGCAGGGGAGTGTAGTGATACATGAATAGTCATTCTTTGGGGAGTGGGCAGCAGAGAACTCACTGTGATTGACAGATGGAATTAATCTTTTATTTTAAAGTTTACAGAGGATAGGAGGGAAATATAAATAATAAAAAATACATGAATAGAAAGAGGATTTAGTAAATTATACCAGTTACATATGGATTTTTGACCTGACAGATTCCCTTTAAACAAAAAACAGAAAATAACTAGATTGTCAAAGGGAAAACTACAATGATATCGGTATTTTTCTAAGTTACAAAACATGTGCCTAAGAATAAGGACTGATGGAGGGGTCTCGGGGAGGGCTAATGGTCCGTGGGCTGGGGGCGCAAAAGTGTTGCCTGCCCTGGGCGTTGGCAAGTCATCCTCAGCCACTGGATTTTAGCTTTGGACTTTTAGGATTAAGGTGAGGAAAATTGTGTTAAAAAGTTAAACTATTTCTGATTAACGGTAACAAGTTCCAGAGGTCATGTATATAACTAACCTAGTCCTGGTGGACGTCTCCCTGAAGGTATCGCTGTCCTAGAGGTTTGTGTGATGGTAACACTGTCTTAAGGCTACAAGTATTGTGCCAGAGACCATTCAACTCATGTTCTAATGTAGAACGATCAAGTGTACCTCGCCCCTGAACTGCAACCAAGTTCTGCTCCTTATAGAATTAGGATTGTCGTGCCTTTAAAAAAGTCTCATGTTTTATCAAAGTGGTTTGAGACTATTTTCTTAAAAGAGAACGCTCAGATTGTCTTACACGTCACTTTAAAGAGCAAATCCTATGCTTTTGAGATGACATTTAAGGGTTGAGGCTTCATCAGCATGTATGATGCGAAAGACATCCTCTAGAGTAATGGGGTTATACACTGTCCGCACTTTTGGTGCACACCTCAGCCCTGCACTCGGGTCAGGGCCACAGAGGAATATTAAATGTCTGACAGTCTGTCTCGTCTGATGACTGAGGTGTGTGAAATCTGGACAGCTGAAATATCCAACCCCAGACTGTAACCTTAGAACTAAATGACGAGCGCTGATCTGCCGCACTTCTCATCATCCTGCTCCATTGTGTCTGTATACAGGTTTGTGGATGCAACGGCACCGAGAAGGTGTCTCAGTGGTGACTTAAACAACAAATATTAATTTGGTTAATACAGTCAGATGTGACGTCTAGGATAGTAAACTATTACTTACAGTGAATTATCCTATAGATAGATTACGCTGACAAAGAAGGCTCCCCGTAATACCCTATCCTGGAGAAGACCCTAATGATACCCAATTCAAAGAAGACTCCCCGTGATAACCGATCCAAAGAAGACTCCCCGTGATACCTGATCCAAAGAAGACTCCCCGTGATAACTGATCCAAAGAAGACTCCCCGTGATAACTGATCCAAAGAAGACTCCCCATGATAACTGATCCAAAGAAGACCCCTCATGATACCCAATCCGAAAAAGACTCCCATGATACCCAATCCGAAAAAGACTCCCCGTGATACCCAATCCGAAGAAGACTCCCCGTGATAACTGATCCAAAGAAGACTCCCCGTGATAACTGATCCAAAGAAGACTCCCCGTGATAACCGATCCAAAGAAGACTCCCCGTGATAACCGATCCAAAGAAGACTCCCCGTGATACCCGATCTGAAGAAGACTCCCCATGATACCCGATCTGAAGAAGACTCCCCGTGATAACTGATCCAAAGAAGACCCCCCATGATACCCAATCCGAAAAAGACTCCCCGTGATACCCAATCCAAAGAAGACCCCCCATGATACCCAATCCGAAGAAGACTCCCCATGACAACCGATCCAAAGAAGATCCCCGTGATACCCAATCTGAAGAAGACTCCCCATGATACCCGATCCGAAGAAGACTCCCCGTGATAACTGATCCAAAGAAGACTCCCCGTGATACCCAATCCGAAGAAGACTCCCGTGATACCCGATCCAAAGAAGACCCCCATGATACCCAATCCGAAGAAGACTCCCCATGACAACCGATCCAAAGAAGACTCCCCGTGATACCCAATCTGAGAAGAAGTCTCCCCATGATACCCGATCCGAAGAAGATCCCGTGATAACTGATCCAAAGAAGACCCCTATGATACCCAATCCGAAAAAGACTCCCCTTGATACCCAATCCAAAGAAGACTCCCCGTGATACCTGATCCAAAGAAGACTCCCCGTGATAACTGATCCAAAGAAGACCCCCCATGATACCCAATCCGAAAAAGACTCCCGTGATACCCAATCCGAAGAAGACTCCCTTATACAAGAATTAGGATTGTCGTGCCTTCAAAAAAGTCTCATGTTTTATCAAAGTGGTTTGAGACTATTTTCTTAAAAGAGAACGCTCAGATTGTCTTACACGTCACTTTAAAGAGCAAATCCTATGCTTTTGAGATGACATTTAAGGGTTGAGGCTTCATCAGCATGTATGATGCCAAAGACATCCTCTAGAGTAATGGGGTTATACACTGTCCGCACTTTTGGTGCACACCTCAGCCCTGCACTCGGGTCAGGGCCACAGAGGAATATTAAATGTCTGACAGTCTGTCTCGTCTGATGACTGAGGTGTGAAATCTGGACAGCTGAAATATCCAACCCCAGACTGTAACCTTAGAACTAAATGACGAGCGCTGACCTGCCGCACTTCTCATCATCCTGCTTTATCCGCTCCATTGTGTCTGTATACAGGTTTGTGGATGCAACGGCACCGAGAAGGTGTCTCAGCGGTGACTTAAACAACAAATATTAATTTGGTTAATACAGTCAGATGTGACGTCTAGGATAGTAAACTATCACAGTGAATTATCCTATAGATAGATTACGCTGACAAAGAAGGCCCCCGTAATACCCTATCCCGGAGAAGACCCCAATGATACCCAATCCAAAGAAGACTCCCCGTGATAAACCAATCCAAAGAAGACTCCCCGTGATACCTGATCCAAAGAAGACTCCCCGTGATAACTGATCCAAAGAAGACTCCCCGTGATAACTGATCCAAAGAAGACCCCCCATGATACCCAATCCGAAAAAGACTCCCCGTGATACCCAATCCGAAGAAGACTCCCCGTGATACCCGATCCAAAGAAGACCCCCATGATACCCAATCCGAAGAAGACTCCCCGTGATAACTGATCCAAAGAAGACTCCCCGTGATAACCGATCCAAAGAAGACCCCCCATGATACCCAATCCGAAAAAGACTCCCCGTGATACCAAATCCGAAGAAGACTCCCCGTGATACCCGATCCAAAGAAGACCCCCATGATAACGATCCAAAGAAGACTCCCCGTGATAACCGATCCAAAGAAGACTCCCCGTGATACCCAATCTGAAGAAGACTCCCCATGATACCCGATCTGAAGAAGACTCCCCGTGATAACTGATCCAAAGACCCCCCATGATACCCAATCCGAAAAAGACTCCCCGTGATACCCAATCCGAAGAAGACTCCCCGTGATAACTGATCCAAAGAAGACTCCCCGTGATACCCAATCCGAAGAAGACTCCCCGTGATACCCGATCCAAAGAAGACCCCCCATGATACCCAATCCGAAGAAGACTCCCCATGACAACCGATCCAAAGAAGACTCCCCGTGATACCCAATCTGAAGAAGACTCCCCATGATACCCGATCCGAAGAAGACTCCCCGTGATAACTGATCCAAAGAAGACCCCTATGATACCCAATCCGAAAAAGACTCCCCTTGATACCCAATCCAAAGAAGACTCCCCGTGATAACTGATCCAAAGAAGACTCCCCGTGATAACCGATCCAAAGAAGACCCCCCATGATACCCAATCCGAAAAAGACTCCCCGTGATACCCAGTCCGAAGAAGACTCCCCGTGATACCCGATCCGAAGAAGACTCCCCGTGATACCCGATCCAAAGAAGACCCCCATGATACCCAATCCGAAGAAGACTCCCCATGACAACCGATCCAAAGAAGACTCCTGGTGATACCCAATCTGAAGAAGACTCCCCATGATACCCGATCTGAAGAAGACTCCCCGTGATAACTGATCCAAAGAAGACCCCTATGATACCCAATCCGAAAAAGACTCCCCGTGATACCCAATCCAAAGAAGACTCCCCGTGATAACTGATCCAAAGAAGACTCCCCGTGATAACCGATCCAAAGAAGACTCCCCGTGATAACCGATCCAAAGAAGACTCCCCGTGATACCTGATCCAAAGAAGACTCCCCGTGATAACTGATCCAAAGAAGACCCCCATGATACCCAATCCGAAAAAGACTCCCCGTGATACCCAATCCGAAGAAGACTCCCCGTGATAACTGATCCAAAGAAGACTCCCCGTGATAACCGATCCAAAGAAGACCCCCCATGATACCCAATCCGAAAAAGGCTCCCCTTGATACCCAATCCGAAGAAGACTCCCCGTGATAACTGATCCAAAGAAGACTCCCCGTGATACCCAATCCGAAGAAGACTCCCGTGATACCCGATCCAAAGAAGACCCCCCATGATACCCAATCCGAAGAAGACTCCCCATGACAACCGATCCAAAGAAGACTCCCCGTGATACCCAATCTGAGGAAGACTCCCCATGATACCCGATCCGAAGAAGACTCCCGTGATACCCAATCTGAAGAAGACTCCCCATGATACCCGATCCGAAGAAGACTCCCCGTGATAACTGATCCAAAGAAGACCCCTATGATACCCAATCCGAAAAAGGCTCCCCTTGATACCCAATCCAAAGAAGACTCCCCGTGATAACTGATCCAAAGAAGACTCCCCGTGATAACCGATCCAAAGAAGACCCCCCATGATACCCAATCCGAAAAAGGCTCCCCTTGATACCCAATCCAAAGAAGACTCCCCGTGATAACTGATCCAAAGAAGACTCCCCGTGATAACCGATCCAAAGAAGACTCCCCGTGATAACCGATCCAAAGAAGACTCCCCGTGATACCTGATCCAAAGAAGACTCCCCGTGATAACTGATCCAAAGAAGACCCCCCATGATACCCAATCCGAAAAAGACTCCCCGTGATACCCAATCCGAAGAAGACTCCCCGTGATAACTGATCCAAAGAAGACTCCCCGTGATAACCGATCCAAAGAAGACCCCCCATGATACCCAATCCGAAAAAGACTCCCCGTGATACCCAATCCGAAGAAGACTCCCCGTGATAACTGATCCAAAGAAGACTCCCCGTGATACCCAATCCGAAGAAGACTCCCCGTGATACCCGATCCAAAGAAGACCCCCCATGATACCCAATCCGAAGAAGACTCCCCATGACAACCGATCCAAAGAAGACTCCCCGTGATACCCAATCTGAAGAAGACTCCCCATGATACCCGATCCGAAGAAGACTCCCCGTGATACCCAATCTGAAGAAGACTCCCCATGATACCCGATCCGAAGAAGACTCCCCGTGATAACTGATCCAAAGAAGACCCCTATGATACCCAATCCGAAAAAGGCTCCCCTTGATACCCAATCCAAAGAAGACTCCCCGTGATAACTGATCCAAAGAAGACTCCCCGTGATAACCGATCCAAAGAAGACCCCCCATGATACCCAATCCGAAAAAGGCTCCCCTTGATACCCAATCCAAAGAAGACTCCCCGTGATAACTGATCCAAAGAAGACTCCCCGTGATAACCGATCCAAAGAAGACTCCCCGTGATAACCGATCCAAAGACGACTCCCCGTGATAACTGATCCAAAGAAGACTCCCCGTGATAACCGATCCAAAGAAGACTCCCCGTGATAACTGATCCAAAGAAGACTCCCCGTGATAACTGATCCAAAGAAGACTCCCCGTAATACCCTATCCTGGAGAAGACCCCCATGATACCCGATCCGAAGAAGACTCCCCGTGATACCCGATCCGAAGAAGACTCCCCGCGATACCCGATTCAAAGAAGACTCCCCGTGATACTCGATCCGAAGAAGACCCCCCATGATACCCGATCCGAAGAAGACCCCCCGTGATACCCGATCTGAAGAAGACCCCCGTGATACCCAACAACAGGAATAAAGAACATATTTACAGATCTGTATTATTCCGCTATTACAAATTACTGAGTATTCAGAAGACTATAAGAATACATTATTCTTTGTTGGAATCGACTGTTATCACTTATTGATACCTTAAATTTAACGTCACAGTCGTCACTCTGATACTCAGTTAACTCTAACAAGCGACAAAAAGGTCCCAACGGGAGTCAATGGTGCCGACCCGTCAGGCCACAAGTCGCGTAAAGGTGAATCATTCTGCTCCTTCTGCGGACGAGTGGTCCTTTTTGATGCAGCGAAGTTTACTTGGGAATTGTGACTGAGCTCCTCACTTGGCTCTGGTCACCGGATTCTCCACATAATTCTGGGCTCGGGATTCTCCACATGTTGCGCTGACTGCTTCCATTCCCTGAAGAACAGCCCTTGGTCCCCACCTAGGACCATACATCTGAACAGGAAGCAACAGCTCGGGATCTTCTCCAGGGTCTAGTATGACAGGGGTCTTCTCCAGGATTGGGTATCATAGGGGTCTTCTCCAGAATCGGGTATCACGGTGAGTCTTCTTCAGATCGGGTATCTACTGTGTTCTACTGGATTAAGTATCACGAGGGGTCTCTTGCGGGATCACGTATCACGGGGGGTCTTCTTCGGATCGGGTATCACGGGGTGTCTTCTTTGGATCAGGTATCGCAGGAGTCTTCTTTGGATGGTGTATCATTGGGGTCTTTTCCAGGATCGGGTATTACAGGGGGGCCCTTCTTCGGATCAGATATCACGGTGAGTCTTCTTCTGGTCGGGTATCACAGAGATCTTTTCCTGGATTGGGTGTCACGGGGGTCTTCTCCAGAATCGGGTATTCCGGGGGGCCTTCTTCGGATCGGGTATCACAGTGAGTCTTCTTCCGGTCGGGTATCACAGAGATCATCTCCTGCATAGGGTATCATGGGGGTCTTCTTCGGATTGAGTATCACAGGGAGTCTTCTTCGGATCAGGTATCGCAGGGGTCTTCTCCAGGCTTGAGTATCAAAGAGGTCTTCTCCTGGATTAGGTATGACAGGGGTCCACTCCAGGATTGGTTATCACAGCGGTTTTCTCCAAGCTCTGGTATCACAGGGGTCTTCTCCAGGATTGGGTATCACAGCTGTTTTCTCCAGTATCTGGTATCACAGGGGTCTTCTCCAGGGTTGGGTATCATGGAGGTCTTCTCCAGGATTGAGTATTACTGGGGGCATTTTCCGGGTCAGGTATCACGGCAAGTCTTCTTCGAATCAGGTATCACAGAGATCTTCTCCTGGATTGGGTATCACAGAGGGGTCTTTTGCAAAATTGCTATCATGGGGGGTCTTCTTTGGATCGGGTATCATGGGGGTATTCTTTGGATTGGATACACAGATGATACAACACTGATGTAGATGGAATGAAGAACTTCATACAGAGAGTCAAGATGTAAAGCTCCAACATGGGACGGCTACTCACCACAAAGAAGACAAAGATACTGACTACCGCCAGGTATGACCGGGACCCATGTGAGATGAACAGTGACAAGCTAGACATTGTAAAGACCGTACTCAGATCGAAGATGCAGCAACGACACCGGACGTCAATAGGAGAAACGTTATGGGGAAATCCAAAATGAAGTCACTGGACGAGGTCTTCACATCAAGGAGCATCTCACTGGTGATGAAGACACGGCTCCTACATAGTCTGGTCTGTTCTATAGTAACATATGGAAGAGACACCTGGACGATAAAGGAACAAGACAGAAGAATCAACGCCTTCATAATGTGGAGCTGGAGAAGGATGATATCAATACCATGGATGCCAAGAAGAACAAACACATCAATACTAGACCAGACAAGTCACTGGAAGGAAGGATCACCAAGATACGACTTGTCTACACATCATACGAAGAGAGCAATCACTGGAGAAGGACATCATGGTCAAAAGAATAGAAAAAAGAAGGCTAAGAGAAAGACCAGCAACCGATGGCTTGATACTGTCAAGATTATAGCGAAGAAGACCCTGTTAGAGCTATCAAGGGTTGGAGTAGACCCTGGTGGACCCATCTATACTTGGAGAAGACCAGAAGACCCTGGAGGACCTATCTAGGCTTGGAGAAGACCCTGGAGGACCTATCTAGGCTTGGAGGAGACCCTAGTGGACCTATCTAAGCTTGGAGAAGACCCTGGTGGACCTATCTAGGCTTGGAGAAGACCAGAAGACCCTGGAGGACCTATCTAGGCTTGGAGAAGACCCTGGAGGACCTATCTAGGCTTGGAGGAGACCCTAGTGGACCTATGTAGGCTTGGAGGAGACCATGGTGAACCTATCCGGCTTGGAGAAGACCCTAGTGGACCTATCTACAGGTGCATACCACATAATATGGAGCGCAGCTGCCTCATTTTTTCCATTACACGTCTCATTCTTGTGTTGGTTTATTTGCTGCTTTTGTCTTATCTCGTATTCGGAGCTTTTCTCATGCACTTTTCTACTCTAATAGAAAACGTGTGACATGAACATTACTGAGATTATCATGTATCACGGTGACACCATAAATGCCGGTTAATGGCAACATGGTAGCAGGAATCCGGGCAGCCTGCCAGCCGGCATTGTATGTCCAGGACGGGGCGGGGGAGGGGAGGGCACAGGCTGGCATCGTGCCCACGACTTGTAATCAGAATATTAGCAGAATTGGGTTACACTTGAGATTAGGAAGGTTTCACCCTTTATTTCAGCAATTTTACAAAACTATTATACATTAATATACAGTAATTACAGATAAATTTAGGCACTGGCCTAAAATAATTGGCTTATAGTCAGATTTATAATATTAAATTATATGGCGGTATTATGTCAGCTGTTGTATGATTTACTATATTGCTGTATATGACAGTTTTATTTTACATATTGTATGAGTTAGTAGGCGGCGGTATTATTTTTTACATTGTGCAATTTATTATTTTTCAGTATATGGCGGTATTATTTTAGATATTATATGAGTTATAATATTGCAGTACATGGCGGTTCTATATTAGATGTTTATATTGATTGTTAGACTGCATTATATGGCAATATTATTATTATTATTATTATTTGTGCTATTATATTGCAGTATTATTTTAGATATTGTACAATTTATTATATTGCAGTATATGGCGGTATTATTTTAGATATTGTATGATTTTTTTAAAATCGCAGTATTATGTAAGATATTATATGATTATATTGCAGTATATGATGATATTACTTTAGCTATTATACAATATGGTGGTTTTATTTTAGGTATTGTATGATTTATTATATTGCAGTATATGGCGGTATTACTTAAACTAGTGTATGATTTATTATATGGCGGTATTACTTTAGCTATTGTATGATATAATATTTATTATATACAATATGATGGTCTAATGTCTTTAGCTTGTGTATGATTTATTATATTGTAGTATATGGCAGTATTACTTTAGGTATTGTTGTCTGACCCCCTATATATCGCGAGACAGCAGTAAGACGTCCGCTCTCTGGACGCCCATGTGCCCGCGCATTTCAGGGTGACTTTGCGGAAATTCAGCGAGTGATGGTGGATACGTGCGGACAGATGTGGACAGAGAAGGACAGATGTAGACAGAGGAAAACAGAGGACAGAGAAGGACAGATGAGGACAGATGTGGACAGAGGAGGACAGGTGAGGACAGATGTGGAAAAAGTTGGACAGATGTGGACAGAGGAGGACAGATGTGGACAGATTAGGACAGAGGAGGACAGGTGAGGACAGATGTGGACAGAGTTGGACAGGTGAGGACAGATGTGGACAGAGTTGGACAGATGTAGACAGAGGAGGACAGAGGAGGACAGATGAGAACAGATGTGGACAGATGAGGACAGAGGAGGACAGATGTGGACAGAGGAGGACACATGTGGACAGAGGAGGACAGAGAAGGACAGATGTGGACAGAGGAGGACAGATGAGCTCAGATGAGGACAGAGGAGGACGGATGCGGACAGAGGAGGACAGATGTGGACAGGTGAGGACAGATGTGGACAGATGTGGACAGATGTAGACAGATGAGCTCAGATGAGGACAGATGAGCTCAGATGAGGACAGATGTGGACAGAGGAGGACAGATGGGGACAGATGTGGACAGGTGAGAACAGATGTGGACAGAGTAGGACAGATGTGGACAGCTGTAGACAGAGGAGAACAAAGGACAGATGAGCTCAGATGAGGACAGATGTGAACAGAGGAGGACAGATGAGGACAGATGTGGACAGAGTAGGACAGATGTGAACAGATGAGGACAGATGAGCTCAGATGAGTACAGATGAGGACAGATGTGGACAGAGGAGGACAGGTGAGGACAGATGTGGACAGAGGAGGACAGATGTGGACGGAGGAGGACAGGTGAGGACAGATGAGGACAGAGGAGGACAGATGAGGACAAAGGAAGACAGATGTGGACAGGGGAGGACAGATGTGGACAGAGGAGGACAGGTGAGGATAGAGGAGGACAGATATGGACAGAGGAGGACAGAGGACAGATGAGAACAGATGTGGACAGAGGAGGACACATGTGGACAGAGGAGGACAGATGAGTACAGAGGAGGACAGATGTGGACAGAGGAGGACAGATGTGGACAGAGGAGGACAGGTGAGGACAGATGTGGACAGAGGAGGACAGATGTGGACAGAGGAGGACAGATGTGGACAGAGGAGGACAGGTGAGGACAGAGGAGGACAGGTGAGGACAGATGTGGACAGATGTGGACAGGTGAGGACAGATGTGGACAGAGGAGGACAGATGTGGACAGAGGAGGACAGATGTGGACAGAGGAGGACAGATGTGGACAGAGGAGGACAGATGTGGACAGAGGAGGACAGAGGAGGACAGATGTGGACAGATGTGGACAGATGAAGACAGATGTGGACAGAGGAGGTCAGATGTGGACAGAGGAGAACAGATGTGGACAGGTGAGGACAGAGGAAGACAATGGATGACAGATGAGGACATATGTGGACAGAGGAGATCAGAGGAGGACAGATGAGGACATATGTGGACAGAGGAGATCAGAGGAGGACAGATGAGGACATATGTAGACAGAGGAGGTTAGAGGAGGACAGATGAGGATGTGGACAGATGAGGACAGATGAGGACAGATGTGGCCTCACTACATTACACCCCGGTCTCTGTCTATGCCGCGTTCTATATGGGGGCAATGTGGAGTGTACATGAGAGATGTGGTTACCTGAGGGGTGATGATGGATGGAGCTTCCATCAGTAACACCACGGCGGGGAGGACAGCCTGAGCCACTGAAGGACAACCATCTGGGGCCAATTATGGCCCCTAATGCAGGATTTCTGATAACATATGTAGAGCTGCGGGGGCGATATGAAGCTTATAGTATCCGGAGTGTAGGAAGGTGTGTGTGACACGCGGCCCCATTAGGAGCCATGATAATCCTGTAACTGGAGAGAGGACGGGCGTGGACGGTCCGAGGATTGTGCCAGGAGGAGACGGAGAAGATTCTCCCACTGAGCTGTGTAAGATCCTGCACTATCAACACCCAGTATATAGTAGCGTAACTTGAAGCTCATGGGCCCTGATGCAAAAACCCCAACGCATTAGTCTTTTTTTAGTGCTTTTCTGTAGACCAAAGGGACTTTTAGGGCCCAAGTGCAATTGCAACCCCTGCACCCATTGTAGTTACGCCCCTGTCAGTGTACATCCTGGAGCGGGCGACGGAAACATGACCCCACAATATAAAGGATATGAAAATTACGTGTAGAGTACCAGTGGCTGGGGCCAGTAGTCAGGATCACGATGCTGTAGCCCTGGCTCACATTGAAAGAAAGGAAGAGTAAAAATGGAGAAATAAAAATAATAAAAAAATAAATAGTTTGTGACGCCAGTTGGGATAATCAGCCAGGTATGGCTGGCAGTGCAGGAGATCCGTTGGAGATAGATGGTGTGGCAGTGCAGTTGTTAAACCCTTCCCAACCAGGGCTGGCTCCCAGGCGATGGTGATGATGGAGGTAGTAGTAGTGAGGAGTAGAAGGACATAGGAAGTCAGTCTCTTTGCTTTCTCTATTACTGTAGGTTGTTCAAGTAAGTCCAGAAAATACACCATCAGGCACATGGTCCAGCCCGTCTGGCAAGAACCATAGTCCGCTCAGCTGGGTGAGTCCTGCTGACTTCTGTAGTTCTTACGTTTCTAGGTGCTTTTCAGCTGTCCTTTACTCCCCTTTGGTTCCCGTGGATGACGCGAAGCTAGGCTAGTAGTTTGGATCCTGCAGGCATAAAACTCAGCCTCCAGTTTCTTCTACTAGGCCAGCTGAGCCTGAGTAGCCTAGGGACTGGGGCCCCACCTTGCAGCTGGTCCCTTCAGACCAGCTTCCCAGCTTGCTTCTCACTGAACCTCTCCAGTTGCTTTACTCAGCCTTACTACCCTGCTAACCCCTCCCTCCATCCAGGAACTGAGACACGGAGAAATAAGGCCTTTTAGTGCTCAGCTTCCTAGCTGGAGTTCAGGCTGTGTTGGATGCTTCAGACTTCCAGCAGAGAGAGCTCCAATTCTCTTCAGACATGACATTACAATTGATGTTAAACAAATAGCATTTGTGGCAGCCAAACCGCACAGGTGCCACATATGACAATGAGAAACACGATTCTATCTGCAATCCTCATCCCTTCACTCATTTTCACTCCTCAGGCAGTTCAAACACTTTTCTCACATGGATAGTTCTCAGTGAGACAAGCTAGAGGTGAGGTCGGTGTGCTGTCTTCACCAGCTCACATGTATCAGCACAGCTTCATTCCTATACTGATTTACCCTTCCACTGATACAGCCCCTGTGAGCTCTCCTCTATGTAGGCACTGATAATGATCATGTAATCTCCTCTCCTACAACATTTTCCTATTTTATGTATGCAGCTCTTCTACCATACGTGTATGCTATAGTTACTCATATAAGAATGTGAGATCATACCATCATGTGTGATCTGCGCTCTCTTATCTATAATGCCCCTACCACTCCCTATATACAGTATGATATCCATACATCTCCATAGATACAGTATGATGTCCCTACAGCTACCTATTCACAGTGGGAGCCCCCAAAGCTCCCTATATACATTATGATCCCCTACAGCTCCCTATATACAGTATGATATCCATACATCTCCATAGATACAGTATGATGCTCCCACGGCTCCCTATACACAAGATGATGCCCCTACAGCTCCATGTATAGAATATAATGCCCCTACAGCTCCCTATATACAGTATGATGTCCCTACAGCTACCTATACACAGTGTGAGCCTCCACTGCTCCCTATATACATTATGAGCCCCCACAGCTCCCTATATACATTATGAGCCCCACAGCTCCCTATATACATTATGAGCTCCCACAGCTCCCTATATACATTATGAGCTCCCACAGCTCCCTATATACATTATGAGCCCCCACAGCTCCCTATATACATTATGAGACACCACAGCTCCCTATATAGAGTATGATGTCCCTACAGCTACCTATACACAGTGTGAGCCCCCACAGCTCCCTATATACATTATGAGCTCCCACAGCTCCCTATATACATTATGAGCTCCCACAGCTCCCTATATACATTATGAGCCCCCACAGCTCCCTATATACATTATGAGACACCACAGCTCCCTATATAGAGTATGATGTCCCTACAGCTACCTATACACAGTGTGAGCCCCCACAGCTCCCTTATATACATTATGAGCTCCCACAGCTCCCTATATACATTATGAGCTCCCACAGCTCCCTATATACATTATGAGACACCACAGCTCCCTATATACATTATGAGACACCACAGCTCCCAATATAACAGCATAGAGATGCCACAGCATGGTATACATATGAGAAACAAGAACCCAAGGGATCTAATGGTACATAGTAGCGTCATAGGTACAACTCAAAGACAACATTTGCAGAAAAGCGACCAGTCAATAATGTACCCTCTAGCAGGCTTGTTAAAATAACAGTACAAGAGACAGTCCTTGCAAGTGCAGTATTTATTACTGTGACCCAGTTGTACATTAAAAACTATACCCGAGTATTAATAATAGAGACCAAGACATTGGCATCAAGTACCACCCGGACCCATCCATGCAGGGGATAGGGGTGACGGGTGACATGACACTGGGGGAAAGGAGTGACCATAGGATAAGGTAGGGAAGGAGAGTAGCGAGTGGTACGAAAGGTGATTCAAGGGGGTATTGGTCTGAAGATAGGGAGGAAATGACATAGTTTATAGGTGGGGACTCAGGGGGGAGAAATATAAATAGGATGACTGAGATGATCTTACCAGCGTCAAGGGAGATATGCACTAATGGAATAGGGAAAGAGGGATAGCGCCTCACCTGTAGTCTCCTCCAAGGGCGTGTGCCTGGAACCAGTGGCCGGTACCACCTGAATAAGTATAAATGAAATAGAAGATCCCCCCGGCCGGGGGTCTGTGTACCCTTATTCATGATATTTTTGGAATTTGTATGAAAGAATAAACAGATTTTAAATGCATGAAGAAATTTGTGGTGCCGGATCTTCTATTCCATTTATACTCGTCAAGGGAGATAGACACAGATGGCTGATCCCGACAAATAGTGGCATGGGTACAAATGAAAGTGCTTGGGGCAGAGTCCACGGATAGTAATGGCACACATAGGTGGAAAATGGCACGTCCATAGAAGTGCCATTTTCTGTCGCTGTATCCAGCTCATCCAGGGCCCTGGTGCCATGGCTCACTGGGTAATAATGGGGTTAGGGCAAGCTTTGTATTATCAACTGGTCCTAGGCCCAAAATTCATGGGGTCACGCCAATATTAGACATGACCGCCATGAATTTCTAGTGAAAAGTTAAAATTAAACACAACATAGAGAAAAGATCTTTTATTAGGAAAAAAAATAAAAAGAAACTTAGAAACTCCATCTTTATTAAAAAAAAATTATCTTCCGTCCGACGTAGTCCAACCGAGTCTTCTTCTTTAGCTCAGTTACATCTCTGGTAGAGAATCTCTACCAGAGATGTAGCTGAGCTGTGCACTGAGTGGCCGTGGGAAAGTTCATGTGAGTTCATGCTGTCAAGCATGAACTCACATGAACCCTCTCAGGGCACCGCGGCTAGTTCAAATGAACAGCTGATCAGCATCAGCTGATGCATCAGCTGATCATTTGAAATAACCAGCAGGAAAGACGGCGGTGAAAAGACTTCACCGCCGGCTTTCCCGTCCCCGCTCTCTTATGCATGCTCCCCGCTCCTCCACCGCCTCCCCGCCCGATCCTAAGTTACGACTGGGCGGGAGCGCAGCACCGCACAGGAAAGCCGGCGGTGAAGTCTTTTCACCGCTAGCTTTCCCACTCGAGTCCTTCACTCCCTGCTCTCTTTTGCTGGACTTGCCGCCTGATCCTAACTTATTATCAGGCGGGAAGGCTGTGGGGGAGCAGGGAGGGGCATCATGGAGCGGAGAGTCAGGCAGGGAGGCGGCGGGGGACTGAGTATCGGGCTGAGTGATTGTTTTAAAGCCGGTGGCTTTTTACCACCGGCTTTTAAACAATCATGCACCCATTTCAGCCTTTTCCTCAGCCCCCAGACCACTGTATAGGTTCCAGCAAAAAAATTACTCACAGTACTCGCTTTTCCCATTGACTTACATTGCTCGTAACGAGTAGCCGAGTATTGGGACCTACTCGTTACGAGTATAGCGATTGCAAATATTTCACCCCTACATGGTTATATAAATATGATTGTCCCCACAGCTTCCTGTATACTGTATGATGTCACCAGAGCTCCCTACATACAGTGTATGATGTCACCAAAGCTTTTCTGTATACAATATTGTAGACCACAGCTCCCTATATACACTACATTGCTCCCACAGATCCTTATATACAGTATGATGCCTACAAAAATCCACATTGTAAGATGTCTCTCCACGACATGATGTTCCCTATGTACAGTGTAATGGCCCCCACAGTCCACTACACAGTATGATGTACTCCAGGTCCACCACCACCTTATGATGTCCTTCACACAGTACGGTGGCTTCGCACTGCCCTCCATTCAGTAAGATGTCTCCCTCACAGCCCTGATGTGCTGATGTTTCTGTTGTTTTGCAGTGAGCTGATGTTTCTGGTGTTTTGCAGCATGCTGATGTTTCTGGTGTTTTGCAGTGTGCTGATGTTTCTGGTGTTTTGCAGTGTGCTGATGTTTCTGGTGTTTTGCAGTGTGCTGATGTTTCTGGTGTTTTGCAGTATGCTGATGTTTCTGTTGTTTTGCAGTGTGCTGATATTTCTGGTGTTTTGCAGTGTGCTGATGTTTCTGGTGTATTGCAGTATGCTGATGGTTCTGGTGTTTTGCAGTGTGCTGATATTTCTGGTGTTTTGCAGTGTGCTGATGTTTCTGGTGTTTTGCAGTGTGCTGATGTTTCTGGTGTTTTGCAGTGTGCTGATGTTTCTGGTGTTTTGCAGTGTGCTGATGTTTCTGGTGTTTTGCAGTGTGCTGATGGTTCTGGTGTTTTGCATTATGCTGATGTTTCTGGTGTTTTGCAGTGTGCTGATATTTCTGGTGTTTTGCAATATGCTGACGTTTCTGGTGTTTTGCAGTGTGCTGATGTTTCTGATGTTTTGCAGTGTGCTGATGTTTCTGGTGTTTTGCAGTATGCTGACGTTTCTGCTGTTTTGCAGTATGCTGGCTGATGTCTCTGTTGTTTTGCAGTGTGCTGATGTTTCTGGTGTTTTGCATTATGCTGATGTTTCTGGTGTTTTGCAGTGTGCTGATGTTTCTGGTGTTTTGCAGTGTGCTGATGTTTCTGGTGTTTTGCAGTGAGCTGATGTTTCTGGTGTATTGCAGTATGCTGATGGTTCTGGTGTTTTGCAGTGTGCTGACGTTTCTGGTGTTTTGCAGTATGCTGGCTGATGTCTCTTTTGTTTTGCAGTGTGCTGATGTTTCTGGTGTTTTGCAGTGTGCTGATGTTTCTGGTGTTTTGCAGTATGCTGGCTGATGTCTCTGTTGTTTTGCAGTGTGCTGATGTTTCTGGTGTTTTGCAGTGTGCTGGCTGATGTCTCTGTTGTTTTGCAGTGTGCTGATGTTTCTGGTGTTTTGCATTATGCTGATGTTTCTGGTGTTTTGCAGTGTGCTGATGTTTCTGGTGCTTTGCAGTGTGCTGATGTTTCTGGTGTTTTGCAGTGAGCTGATGTTTCTGGTGTATTGCAGTATGCTGATGGTTCTGGTGTTTTGCAGTGTGCTGATGTTTCTGGTGTTTTGCAGTATGCTGGCTGATGTCTCTTTTGTTTTGCAGTGTGCTGATGTTTCTGGTGTTTTGCAGTGTGCTGATGTTTCTGGTGTTTTGCACTATGCTGGCTGATGTCTCTGTTGTTTTGCAGTGTGCTGATGTTTCTGGTGTTTTGCAGTGTGCTGATGTTTCTGTTGTTTTGCAGTGAGCTGATGTTTCTGTTTTGCAGTGTGCTGATGTTTCTGGTGTATTGCAGTGTGCTGATGTTTCTGGTGTTTTGCAGTGTGCTGATGTTTCTGGTGTTTTGCAGTATGCTGATGGTTCTGGTGTTTTGCAGAGTGATGATGTTTCTGGTGTATTGCAGTGTGCTGATGTTTCTGGTGTTTTGCAGTGTGCTGATGTTTCTGGTGTTTTGCAGTATGCTGATGGTTCTGGTGTTTTGCAGTATGCTGATGGTTCTGGTGTTTTGCAGTGTGCTGATGTTTCTGGTGTTTTGCAGTGTGCTGATGTTTCTGGTGTTTTGCAGTGTGCTGATGGTTCTGTTGTTTTGCAGTGTGCTGATGTTTCTGTTGTTTTGCAATGTGCTGATGTTTCTGTTGTTTTGCAATGTGCTGGTGTTTCTGGTGTTTTGCAGTGTGCTGATGTTTCTGGTGTTTTGCAGTATGCTGATGTTTCTGGTGTTTTGCAGTGAGCTGATGTTTCTGTTGTTTTGCAATGTGCTGGTGTTTCTGGTGTTTTGCAGTGTGCTGATGTTTCTGGTGTTTTGCAGTATGCTGATGTTTTGGTGTTTTGCAGTGTGCTGATGTTTCTGTTGTTTTGCAATGTGCTGGTGTTTCTGGTGTTTTGCAGTGTGCTGATGTTTCTGGTGTTTTGCAGTATGCTGATGTTTCTGGTGTTTTGCAGTGAGCTGATGTTTCTGGTGTTTTGCAGTATGCTGGCTGATGTCTTTGTTGTTTCGCAGCATGCTGATGTTTCTGGTGTTTTGCAGCATGCTGATGTTTCTGGTGTTTTGCAGTTAGCTGATGTTTCTGGTGTTTTGTAGTATGCTGATGTTTCTGGTGTTTTGCAGCATGCTGATGTTTTTGGTGTTTTGCAGTGAGCTGATGTTTCTGGTGTTTTGCAATATGCTGATGTCTCTGTTGTTTTGCAGTGTGCTGATGTTTCTGGTGTTTTGCAGTGAGCTGATGTTTCTGGTGTTTTGCAGTATGCTGGCTGATGTTTCTGGTGTTTTGCAGTGTGCTGATGTTTCTGGTGTTTTGCAGTATGCTGGCTGATGTCTCTGTTGTTTTGCAGTGTGCTGATGTCTCTGTTGTTTTGCAGTGTGCTGATGTTTCTTTTGTTTGTCTGATGTATGTAACATCTTCTATCTAAATTGTTTAATAGAAGTTGAAGAATAAATCTGTTTCCTCCATATTCCGCTCTGACATTCATCCAGTGCTCAGCGGTGCAGGGACAGATCTAATGAAGTGTCTCTTCCCATTGCTGACCCCACAGCTGAGCAGTCAGGTTAATCTGTCTGCAAAACAAAAATGCTCAATTTTAGCCACAACACAAACAGGCAGCATGGCTGCAGGCGGCCTCCGGCCTGGTGAGGAGTTTGCTTTCTGCTTGGCCTTGGATTGAACTATCTTTTGGCAACAAAATGACACAGAATCTAAAAGTCGCTGCCAACTACAACGCCGTGCTGTCAATCATCCGTGGGACGGATTTCCATTGGTCACTTCCTCTCAGCGCCACAATGTTGAGAATTGTTTGATAAGGGACATTACAAAGCTCAACTGGCTTCTGTATCTCTGCAGATCCTGAAAGAAGCCGGAAAATAGGCTGAAACTTCCTGCTAGTTGTTGGCTTTGTTGTACAGACTGTTGCAAACTGAGCAGAGCCATCTCCTTTTTATTTGAGGGCAAGGGAGTGACTGATCAACAGCAGTTTAACAATGTCTCTTCTGGCCTGTGTGGCATTGCAGATCCTGAAAAAAGCCTGACAAAGGATCCGATACCAAAGAGAACACAATAGGCTGACACTTCTTGCTAGTTGCTGGTTTTGCTGTACAGACTGGGGTAGATTGTGTAGAGTCATCTCTTTATCATTAGGGACAGGGGAGTGACTAACACAAACGGTCGTTGAACAATGTCTCTTCTGTCATGTGTAGCTCTGAAGATCCATATTAAAGAAGCCTAAAAGGATCTAAATACTAAAAAGCACACAATAGAATGAAACTTCCTGCTAGTAGTTGGCTTTGCTGTACAGACTGGGCCAGATAGAGCAGAGTCATGTCATTATCACAAGAGGTCAGGGAGTGACTGACATAGTGTGGATTCACATTGGCGTTCACCTCCGCAGCGTTCTGCGGATGGGAAACGCCATGTGAGCGCAGCCACCGCAAGCCGCTATGTTTATAATGGGGATGCACGGTGCTGCGCTTGACTGCGCACGACCGTGAGCACCCATTCATTTGCCTGTGTGATTTGTACGCATGCGCATGTTTGCGTACAAATCATACATTGTTGTCCGCACTAGGAACGCGACATGTCACGTTCCTGGTGTGGACGAGAGAGTGTGATTTGTACACAAGCATGCGCATGCGTACAAATCACACAGGCAAATGAATGGGAGCGCACGGTCATGCGCAGTCAAGCGCAGCACCGTGCGTCCCCATTATAAACATAGGGGCTTGCGGTGGCTGCGCTCACATGGCGGTTCCCCTCCGCAGAACGCTGCGGAGGGGAATGCCAATGTGAATCCACCTAAGGTAGTTGAACAATGTCTCTTCTGGTCTGGGTAGCTCTCAAGATTCTAAAATAAGCCAAAGAAAGGATCCAATACTAAAGAGCACACAATTGGCTGACACTTACTGCTATTTGATGGTTTTGCCGTACAGACTGGGGCAGATTGAGCAGAGTCATCTCATTATCATTAGAGGGCAGGGGAGGGACTGGTAGCTTTCATTTATCGCTGGAGGCCAAGAAAATGCAGGATAGTAACACCACATAAGGGTCTGAAAACAGCCTTCTCCTGGGGTGTCTCCGATTTGGCTACCCCTCTACAGACAGTATGTGCGTGCCCTATTCCTCACCTCAGTCATGGACCCACACCAATGGGTTCTAGATGTTTCCACAATTCCTCAAAGCTGATATAAGGTAGAACTGATCCAGATATGCAGAGTTCACTATCGTCCTATAATGATATAGTATTTTCCTGGTGGGTTTTTGTTCCATGGACCGTTTCCCTGAGTCCTATCCGCCCGCAGTGACTTTTTTCCGCTGTCTCTCCTCTGCTTGGTTTGGGCTTTCCCTGGTGTGTTGGACTCTCTTGTTATTTCATGTGTGTGACCTGGTTCACCTCCTTCATGATTTTCCATGACACCGGGGAGGACAATGGGGATGGAGCAGGGAGTGACCACAGATTGAGAAACTCTCATCTGCTTGTGTCCTGATGTGGTCCCTCATGCTCCAGGGTCTCGGCCTCTTATTTTGGGATGTTCCTTGCTGATGGTGTCCCAGTGGTGGTTGCTGCCCCCGGTGGTGGGGTTTGTTCAGCAGCCGGGCAGTAATGTGTTTTCTTTAGAAGACTTTGGCTTCAGTCACCAGGAACCCGCGTGTTTCCTGACCGCTGGGGATGATTGTTTTTACAGCGTTTTGTGGCTTTTTGATGTGCACCGTCTTCTGCCGAGTCGGCTTTTTCTTGTTTTTCTAAAGGTTTATACTAGAAGATGTGCAATAGGGGAGACATCCACGAGTCCAACATAGATAAACAGAAAGATGGATGATAGACAGACAGATAGATAGATAGAGCCCCATCCATTGTTCTTATAGCCCCCACCTTGGATCTGCCCCATCCATTGTTCTTATAACCCCCCTGGATCTGCCCCATCCATCGCTCCTACAGCCCCAGTCCAACATCCCCACAGTCCCTATCCCTATTCCCTTTTGTACACGTGCTTTGGCAAAACTGATGTGTATTTAGTCCTGACAATAACGCTTCTTTGAATTTGATAGGAGATTAATAGATAGATTAAATAGATAGATAGATATGTGGTGCCCCTGCGTCCAGGAGGCCACAAAGGGAACTGCAGCCAGGCAGGTATGACACTTGTTGCACACCAACACCCTCACAGCCCACATAACCCACGTGTAAGAGAAGGTAACATCCAGCCCTGAGATTAGAGACTCTATGAGATTGAGGGGTGGTGGATTTGGAGGAGAGGGTTGGGCACACCCGTAGTCAGGTGACTTGACAGTATATAGGAAAGGGGGAGGAGGAAAGACCAAGAGCAGCAAAGACAGAAAAGCTGAGAAGCACGGCAAGGCCAGAGAACAGCAGCAGGTTGAGCTGAAGCTGAGCAGGAGAGAGCCACACGTCCTGGAAGAGTGAAAGCATAAGGAGCGCAGAATCTGTACCGAGCCAGTGTGAGCCGGAGGAGAGAGAAAGCCCATCCAGAGCCGGATCCCCAGGAGTGTGAGAGGACAGAGAGGGACGGTGATACCCGGGCCCTAAGAACGCAGCTGAAGCAACCCACTGCAGGCGGAGTAGTCCTCCTATTATACCGAAAGGAACAGAGAGAAAGGAGCCTGGTAGAGCCTCAGGCTTGAGGACTGCTGGAGGCTGGGCTGAAGTAGAGTGTCGGCTCTAGAGGGGACCGTAGTTTACCCGGCATCCCCAAACAACACGATGGGGGGTCTTAGTTCCAGATTGAGATCCCTACCCAAAGGACAGGCAGCTCAGTGACAAACATAGGACCCACAGGGGCCCGAGTCACCGCCATACTGTCCAGCGTTTCACACACACCCGTGGAGACGGAGACCGTTATAGCCCGGAAAGGACACTAAAGACTGTGTGAGGGGTCACAGAGAGAGAGGCCTGGCTGCAGAGCAAAGGGAACCCGGAGAGGGAGAGTGTGCCCGTGTACTAAGAACTGAACTTGAACTTTGTAAGAACTGTAAATGAGCTGTAAAGTGACTTGGAAGAACTAAGAGTAAACACGGAAAACCCTGGAACTGCTTCCCTTGTGTTTCTGCATGAAAGTGATTCTCACCATACAGGATACAGCCTGTCAGCACCAGCCAGGAGGAGAGATCTCTGCAGCGTCTGCAAAGTAAGTGTGCTACACACTCCACAATAGACTTAACCCTTACTGCCCCGGGGAACACAGTTCTACCCACTTGAACTATACCACCTAAGCTGCCATTACATCATCCCCGGAGGTTCTGCAGCAGCGGGGGCCCCCATCACTGGCCGCATCAAGTGGGTGGCGTCACGACTGACAAACCCATATTCCCTTTTATTGCTGAGCCCGGGACACGGTCCGGACCAGGACCACCCGTGACTTCCCCAGCAGCAGCCAGGTCCGGTACCGAGTACCCCCGTCCCAGTGGGCCCGATAGATAGATAGATAGATAGATAGATAGAGTATTTATGTAGTACATGTACTTCGTTGTCTTGTGGGTGACATCTCTGTGACACACCATTGTACGCTGACTGTCCTGGATAATATTTCCTCTCTTGGCTCTCTCCAGTCTCCCGTCCTCATATATCTGACAGGTGCCCGAGTTCACAGACCTGAATACAATGGAAATAGTGGAGATTCCACACCTGACCCCACAGATCACACAGAGAGAAGGTTGTGCAGCCCTCTATATAATGTCTATGTAGCAGTCCAGTGTTTGCACACATCTAGGCGCACACTGTCTGCTGCACTCTCTGCAGACACCTGTTCACACTTCATTCTGTCAGGAGGTGTGGCTCAGTTTCCTTCTTTCTTAGGTAGACATTCTTAAAATGACAAAGATTTCTTGACTTGGAAGTGTAAAATTTAACAATTTACAATCTATATCCAGCGTATTTCTTGTGTTATATCTCCTTCCTGCGGCGTGATGTTTACATCCCCTCATCCGTGTGATGTCCCGGTGCTGTCCGTTATTCTCGGATCACACTGTCCTATGGAGTTTCTTTATTCCATACGGATGGCAGTTTCAAAAACAGGTTCTTGTATCCGATCCGTGAGACTAAGGGCACCATCACACCTGGAGACATCGCCGTCGATTTCACAGGTGACGCAGGGGCGTGGCCTATCGTCAGCGTCATCGGCAGCAAGTCACTCCATGTAACGTGGCAATTTTGCTCCGAAAAATCGGCTGAGAGTGGTTGCCTGGTTTCAGAGCGCTGCTGTGAAACCAGGCAACCACACACAGGCGATGTGTAAGCCTCGCCCCGTGTAACATCGCGATAGGCTCCCATGTTATAGGATCGCTGCTGGGGTTTGTAGACACCCCAACAGCGATGTCCCCTGAAACATCGCCACAGCATTGCCGGAGATATCAGCGAGTGTAAACACGCGACGGCGATGCTGGCGAGGTGCCAAAAATGTGCGCGCTCCCGTGCGTCACCTGCGAAATCGACGGCGATGTCGCCAGCTGTGACTGTACCCTAAGAGGAGACGGATCAAACTCAGCCATTAAAGTCTATGAGGATCCATATGTAACAGAAGACACACACTGAAGACATCCTGTGCACCTCAGCATCCACCAGAGTCACCTCAGCATCCACCGGAATCACCTCAGCATCCACCGGAGTCACCTCAGCATCCACTGGAATCACCTCAGTATCCACCAGAATCACCTCAGAAAGAATCCACCGGAATCAGCTCAGCATCCACCGGAGTCACCTCAGCATCCACTGGAATCACCTCAGCATCCACCGGAATCACCTCAGCATCCACCGGAGTCACCTCAGCATCCACTGGAATCACCTCAGCATCCACCATAATCACCTCAGCATCCACCGGAATCACCTCAGCATCCACCAGAATCACCTCAGAAAGAATCCACTGGAATCAGCTCAGCATCCACCAGAATCACCTCAGCATCCTCCGGAGTTACCTCAGCATCCACCAGAATTACCTCAGCATCCACCGGAATCACCTCAGCATCCACCAGAATCACCTCAGAAAGAATCCACTGGAATCAGCTCAGCATCCACCAGAATCACCTCAGCATCCACCGGAGTTACCTCAGCATCCACCAGAATTACCTCAGAATCCACAAAGTCACCCCAGCATCCACCGGAATCACCTCAGAATCCACCAGAATCACATCAGCATCCACTGGAGTCACCTCAGCATCCACTAGAATCACCTCAGAATCCACCAGAATCACATCAGCATCCACTGAAGTCACCTCAGCATCCACCAGAATCACCTCAGAACCCACCAGAATCACATCAGCATCCACCGGAATCACCTCAGCATCCACTGGAATCACCTCAGCATCCACTGGAATCACCTCAGCATCCACCGGAATCACCTCAGAATCCACCAGAATCACCTCAACATCCACCGGAATCACCTTAGTCTCCACCGGAATCACCTTAGTCTCCACCGGAATCACCTTAGACCCACCGCAATCACCTCAGCATCCACTGAAATAACCTCAGCATCCACTGGAATCACCTCAGTATCCACGGAATAACCTCAGCATCCACCATAATCACCTCAGCATCTACCGGAATCACCTCAGCGTCCACTGGAATCACCTCATCATCCACCGGAATCAGACAGCATCCACCGGAATCACCTCAGCATGCACTGGAATCACCTCAGCATCCCATGAATCACCATCACCAGGATCACTCAGCATCCACTGGAACACCTCAGCATCCACCAGAATCACCTCAAATCCACAGAATCACTTCAGCATCCACGGAATCACTCAGCATCCACCAGAATCACTCAGCATCACTGGAGTCACCTCAGCATCCACTAGAATCACCTCAGAACCCAATCACCAGCATCCACTGAAGTCACTCGCATCCACGGAATCACCTCAGATCCACTGAATCACCTCAGCATCCATACGAATCACCTCAGCATCCACTGGAATCACCTCACATCCACGGAATCACCTTAGCTCTACCGGAATCACCTTAGACCCCACCGAATCACCTCAGCATCCACGAATAACCTTAGCTCCACGGAATGACCTTAGTATCCACCGGAATACCTTGATCCCACGGAATCACCTCAGCATCCACTGAAATAACCTCAGCATCCACTGGAATGACCTCAGTATCACCGGAATAACCTCAGCATCCACCATAATCACCTCAGCATCTACGGAATCACCTCAGCGTCCACTGGAATCACCTCATCATCCACCGGAATCAGATCAGCATCCACCGGAATCACCTCAGCATGCACTGGAATCACCTCAGCATCCACTGAATAAAAAAAAAAAAAAAAAAAAAAAAAAAAAAAAAAAAAAAAAAAAAAAAAAAGGGGGGGGGGGGGGGGGGGGGGGGGGCTCACCTGAATCACCTCAGCATCCACCGGAATCACTCAGCATCCACGGAATACCTAGCTCCCGGAATCACCTAGATCCCACGAATCACTCAGCATCACCGGAATACCTCAGCATCCACGAAATACTCAGATCCAACGAATACCTCAGCATCACCGGAATCACCTCAGCATCACGAATACATCACATCCACTGGAATACCTCAGTTCCACGGAATCACCTCAGCATCCACCAGAATCACTCAGCATCACTGGAATCACCTCAGCTCCACTGGAATCACCTCACATCACCGAATCACTCAGCATCCACGGAATCACCTCAGCATCCACTGGAATCACCTCAGCATCCACTGGAATCACCTACATCCACGGAATCACCTCAGTATCCACGGAATACCTCAGCATCCACGGAATCACCTCAGCATCCACGAATCACCTCAGCATCCACGGAATCACCTCAGCATCCACCGGAATCACCTCAGCATCACATTCACTCAGCATCCACGGAATCACTCAGCATCCACGGAATCACCTCACATCCACCGGAATCACTCAGCATCACCGGAATCACCTCAGCATCCACCGGAATCACTCAGCATCCACCGGATATCACATCACGGATCACCTCAGATCCACTGGAATCACTCAGCATCCACTGGATCACTCACATCCACGGTTACTCAGCATCCACGGAATCACTCAGCATCCACCAGAATCACCTCAGCATCCAGATCACTCAGCATCCACCGAATCACTCAGCATCCACGAATCACCTCAGCATCCACTGGAATCACCTCAGATCCACGAATCACTCAGATCACTGAATCACCTCAGCATCCACCGGAATCACCTCAACCCCGGACACCTCAGTCCACTGGAATCACCTTCACATCCACCGGAATCACCTCAGCATCCACTGAATCACCTCAGCATCCACTGGAATCACCTCAGCATCCACCAGGAATCACTCAGCATCCACCGGAATCACTCAGCATCCACTGAATCACCTCAGCATCACTGGAATCACCTCAGCATCCACAGAATACCTCAGCATCCACCAGAATCACCTCAGCATCCACCGGAATCACCTCAGCATCACTGGAATCACCTCAGCATCCACAGGAATCACATCAGCATCCACCGGAATCACTCAGCATCACTGGAATCACCTCAGCATCCACTGGAATCACTACACCATCAGCATCCCCTCAGCATCACTGGAATCACCTCAGCATCCACTGGAATCACCTCATCACAATCACTCAGCATCCACGGAATCACCTCAGCATCCACTGAATCACCTCAGCATCCACTGGATCACCTCAGCATCCACCGGAATCACCTCAGCATCCACCAGAATCACCTCAGCATCCACGGAATCACTTCAGCATCCACGGAATCACCTCAGTCATCCACCGGAATCACTTCAGCATCCACCGGAATCACCTCAGCATCCACTGGAATCACCTCAGCATCCACTGGAATCACCTCAGATCCACGGATCACTCATCCATGGATCACCTCAGCATCCACCGGAATCACTTCAGCATCCACCGGAATCACTTCAGCATCCACCGGAATCACCTCAGCATCCACCGGAATCACTCAGCATCCACGGAATCACCTCAGCATCCACCGGAATCACTCAGCATCCACCGGAATCACCTCAGCATCCACGGAATCACTTCAGCATCCACCGGAATCACCTCAGATCCACCAATCACTCAGCATCACGGAATCACTCAGCATCCCTGGAATCACCTCACATCCACGGAATCACTAGCATCCATATACCTCAGCATCACTGAATCACTTAGCATCCACAGGAAAATCATTCATCACCCGAATCACTCAGCTTCACTGGAATACTCAGCATCCACTTAGAATCACTCAGATCCACCAGAATACATCACATCCACATTCACTAGTCCACTGAATCACACAGATCCACTGAATCACCTCAGCATCCACCGGAATGATTCACATCCACCGGAATCACCTTCAGCATCCACCGGAATCCCTTTGCACCTCCACCTGAATCACTCACATCCACTGGAATTACTCAGCATCCACGGAATGAACTCAGATCCACTGGACAAACCTCAGCATCCACGGGAATCACCTCAGCATCCACTGAATACTCAGCATCCACTGGAATCGACCTCAGAATCCACCTGGAATCCTCAGCATCCACCAGAATCACAGAGCATCCTACTGGAATCACCTCAGCATCCACTGGAATCACCTAGCATCCACCAGGAATCAGATCAGCATCCACGTACCTCAGATCACGGATCACCATCAGCATCACATGATTCTACTCAGCATCCACCGGAGTCACTCAGATCTCATGTATCATCGATACATGAGATCCACCTTCTGCAACAGATCACTCAGATCCGAAACTCGATCACGGAATCACCTCAGCATCAATCACCTAGCTCACGGAATCACTCAGCATCCACGGAATACCTAGCATCCACGGAATCACTTCATCCGGATACTGATCACCTATCACTGATCCACCGGATACTCAGCTCACGAATCTCAGACCCGGAATCACTCGCATCCATGGAGTCACCTCAGCATCACGAATCATCAGCATCCACGGAATACATCGCTCAGATCACTCGGCATCAATCATCAGCATCACCGAATCACACTCAGCATCACTGAATCACCGATAGAATACCTCAGATCCACAGAATTACCTTCAGCATCCACTGGAATCACTTCAATTTAATTCATACAATGAAGATGAATAAATCAAAAAGAACTAGTCAGAGAAAATGGAAACAACTAGAGAAAAAGAGGTCGCTTCTCTCGGATGGTGACTATCAAGTTAACCGAGCAACTAAAAAATTATTTTTATCCAGAATAAACGGATGCTGTTCATCTGGTTTTATATATTGCTATTTATCAATATAAATCAAATTTAATCCCTAAAAATTGGATACAAATCTCATTTAAGATCCAATTTGATAAATTTAAAACAACAAGGATTTTTTGGGCCATGACTACTTGGGGGGTCCAGGACACTTAGTCTATTGTAAGCAACAGCTGGGGGGATTCACCTTCAGGCACCGACCTCGTCCGTCTTTGTCTACACTGCCCATCACTTATCTTTCATCCTTTTATCTTTTCCTCCATCCTGCGCCAATTTTATCTCAAAAGCCACAAGATGAATGTGAGGAATACTGGACACAAACCTGTCTGTCCGGGTGAAGGAAGGAAAGGACAAAACTGACAGCTACTTATATCCTGAAACAAAGGACACAGGGCTCTAGGAGGAATCCATGCCTATAACTGCTCTTCATCAACCCACCCAGAACCTTCCCACAGGGAGCTCCCCCTAGTGGTGACTGCAGACAGAATCTTATCATGTATCTCTGTATACAGGAAGCTCCCCCTAGTGGTGACTGCAGACAGAATCTTATCATGTATCTCTGTATACAGGGAGCTCCCCCTAGTGGTGACTGCAGACAGAATCTTATCATGTATCTCTGTATACAGGGAGCTCCCCCTAGTGGTGGCTGCAGACAGAATCTTATCATGTATCTCTGTATACAGAGAGCTCCCCCTAGTGGTGGCTGCAGACAGAATCTTATCATGTATCTCTGTATGCAGGGAGCTCCCCCTTGTGGTGGCTGCAGACAGGATCTTATCATGTATCTCTGTAAACAAGGAGCTCCCCCTAGTGGTGACTGCAGACAAGATCTTATCATGTATCTCTGTATATACAGAGCTCCCCCTAGTGGTGAATGCAGACAGAATCTTATCATGTATCTCTGTATACAGGGAGCTCCCTCTAGTGCTAGCTGCAGATGGGATCTTATCATGTATCTCTGTATACAGGGAGCTCCCCTAGTGGTGACTGCAGACAGAATCTTATCATGTACCTCTGTATACAGGGAGCTCCCTCTAGTGCTGGCTGCAGATGGTATCTTATCATGTATCTCTGTATACAGGGAGCTCCTACTAGTGGTGGCTGCAGACAGGATCTTATCATGTATCTCTGTATACAGGGAGCTCCCCCTAGTGGTGACTGCAGACAGAATCTTATCATGTATCTCTGTATACAGGGAGCTCCCCCTAGTGGTGACTGTAGACAGAATCTTATCATGTATCTCTGTATACAGGGAGCTCCCCTAGTGGTGACTGCAGACAGAATCTTATCATATATCTCTGTATACAGGGAGCTCCCCCTAGTGGTGGCTGCAGACAGAATCTTATCATGTATCTCTGTATACAGAGAGCTCCCCCTAGTGGTGGCTGCAGACAGAATCCTATCATGTATCTCTGTATGCAGGGAGCTCCCCCTTGTGGTGGCTGCAGACAGGATCTTATCATGTATCTCTGTAAACAAGGAGCTCCCCCTAGTGGTGACTGCAGACAAGATCTTATCATGTATCTCTGTATATACAGAGCTCCCCTTAGTGGTGAATGCAGACAGAATCTTATCATGTATCTCTGTATACAGGGAGCTCCCTCTAGTGCTAGCTGCAGATGGAATCGTATCATGTATCTCTGTATACAGGGAGCTCCCCCTAGTGGTGACTGCAGACAGAATCTTATCATGTACCTCTGTATACAGGGAGCTCCCTCTAGTGCTGGCTGCAGATGGGATCTTATCATGTATCTCTGTATACAGGGAGCTCCCCCTAGTGGTGACTGCAGACAGAATCTTATCATGTATCTCTGTATACAGAGAGCTCCCCCTAGTGGTGACTGCAGACAGAATCTTATCATGTATCTCTGCATACAGGGAGCTCCCCCTAGTGGTGACTTCAGACAGAATCTTATCATGTATCTCTGTATACAGGGAGCTCCCCCTAGTAGTGTCTGCAGACAGAATCTTATCAAGTATCTCTAATACATGATCCACCATTCATACAATAGGTAATGTAACAGCTCACCTCCTCCTCTTGTACAATGACTGATAACACCTCTATATACAGTAGATAACACAGGATCCATCATTCACAATAGGTGATATCACAGCTCACCTCCTCCTGTACAATGACTGATAACACCTCTATATACAATAGATAACACAGGATCCACCATTCACAATAGGTGATGTCACAGCTCACCTCCTCCTCCTGTACAATGCCTGATAACACCTCTATATACAGTAGATAACAGAGGATCCACCATTCACAATAGATGATATCACAGCTCACCTCCTCCTGTACAATGACTGATAACACCTCTATATACAGTAGATAACACAGGATCCACCATACACAATAGGTGATATCACAGCTCACCTCCTCCTCCTGTACAAATGACTGATAACACCTCTATATACAGTAGATAACACAGGATCCACCATTCACAATAGGTGATATCACAGCTCACCTCCTCCTCCTGTACAATGACTGATAACACCTGTATATACAGTAGATAACACAGGATCCACCATTCACAATAGATGATGTCACAGCTCACCTCCTCCTGTGCAATGACTGATAACACCTCTATATACAGTAGATAACACAGGATCCACCATTCACAATAGGTGATATCACAGCTCACCTCCTCCTCTCGTACAATGACTGATAACACCTCTATATACAGTAGATAACACAGGATCCACCATTCACAATAGGTGATATCACAGCTCACCTCCTCTTCCTGTACAATGACTGATAATACCTCTATATACAGTAGATAACACAGGATCCACCATTCACAATAGGTGATATCACAGCTCACCTCCTCCTCCTGTACAATGACTGATAACACCTCTATATACCATAGATAACACAGGATCCACCATTCACAATAGGTGATATCACAGCTCACCTCCTCCTGTACAATGACTGATAACACCTCTATATACAGTAGATAACGCAGGATCCACCATTCACAATAGGTGATATCACAGCTCACCTCCTCCTGTACAATGACTGATAACACCTCTATATACAGTAGATAACGCAGGATCCACCATTCACAATAGGTGATATCACAGCTAGGGATGGGCGAATCTACTCGCTAGGACTCGTTACTCGGCGAGTTTCCCAGTGATTACTTGCACGAGTCCAATGCAAATCAATATCAATCCTAGTTTTGTCAGAAACGCTGACAAAACTAGGATTGCCATTGTTTGCATTAGACTCGTGCGAGTAATCACTGGCTACTGTGCCAGTGATAGCAGGGAAACTCGCAAAGTAACTGCTGTTTCTTTGCGAGCCAGTCCAGCTGTCTTCTCTGTGCAGCTCCAGGGTCCTAGAGCCCGCCTGCTGCCTGATGTAGCAGTGCTGAGATTGTTCTCAGTCTGCTCATTCCCTGTGTACAGACATGAATGTCTGTGCACAGAGATGATGTAGCAGTGCTGAGATTGTTCTCAGTCTGCTCATTCCCTGTGTACAGACATGAATGTCTGTGCACAGAGATGATGTAGCAGTGCTGAGATTGTTCTCAGTCTGCTCATTCCCTGTGTACAGACATGAATGTCTGTGCACAGAGATGATGTAGCAGAGCTGAGATTGTTCTCAGTCTGCTCATTCCCTGTGTACAGACATGAATGTCTGTGCACAGAGATGATGTAGCAGAGCTGAGATTGTTCTCAGTCTGCTTATTCCCTGTGCATAGACATCTATATTTATGCACAGGGGATGTAGCAGAGAGGACATCGCGTTTTGGACTGCGTCGGACGGAAGAGGATTTTTTTAATTAAAGATGGAGTCCCTAATGGCTTTTTTTTTTATTTCTAATAAAAAATTTTCCTTGTGTTGTGTTTTTTTTAAAACAATTTAATAGAAATTCATGGCGGTCATGTCTAATATTGGCGTGACCGCCATAAATTTCGGGCTTAGGGCCAGCTGATAATACAAAGCTGGCCCTAACCTCTTTATTACCCAGCGTGCCACCGCTACCAGGGCCGCTGGAAGAGCGGGGTTCAGCGCCAGAGGATGGCGCTTCAATGAACGCGCCATCTTCTGGGGCGGCTGCGGGCTGCAATTTGCAGCGGGGGGTGCCCAGAAAGCTTGGGCATCCCTGCGCTGCGGATTCCAGCCCCCAGCTGCTTAGCTGTACCTGGCTAGACATAGAAATTGCGCGGAGCCCCACGCATTTTTTTTTAATTATTTCATGAATTTCAGAGTCAGAGTCTCAGAGTCAGAATCTCAGAATTTCATGAAATAATTAAAAAAAAATGCGTGGGGCTCCGCGCAATTTCTATGTCTAGCCAGGTACAGCTAAGCAGCTGGGGGCTGGAATCCGCAGTGCAGGGATGCCCAAGCTTTCTGGGCACCCCCCGCTGCAAATTGCAGCCCGCAGCCGCCCCAGAAGATGGCGCGTTCATTGAAGCGCCATCCTCTGGCGCTGAACCCCGCTCTTCCAGCGGCCCTGGTAGCGATGGCACGCTGGGTAATAAAGAAATTTATGGCGGTCACGCCAATATTAGACATGACTGCATGAATTTCTATTAAATTGTTTTAAAAAAAACACAACACAAGGAAAATTTTTTATTAGAAATAAAAAAAAAAGCCATTAGGGACTCCATCTTTAATTAAAAAAATCCTCTTCCGTCCGACGCAGTCCAAAACGCGATGTCCTCTCTGCTACATCCCCTGTGCATAAATATAGATGTCTATGCACAGGGAATAAGCAGACTGAGAACAATCTCAGCTCTGCTACATCATCTCTGTGCACAGACATTCATGTCTGTACACAGGGAATGAGCAGACTGAGAACAATCTCAGCTCTGCTACATCATCTCTGTGCACAGACATTCATGTCTGTACACAGGGAATGAGCAGACTGAGAACAATCTCAGCACTGCTACATCATCTCTGTGCACAGACATTCATGTCTGTACACAGGGAATGAGCAGACTGAGAACAATCTCAGCTCTGCTACATCAGGCAGCAGGCAGGCTCTAGGACCCTGGAGCTGGGGCAGCCAGAACACAGAGAAGACAGGATCTTATCTGTGCAAGTCAGCGATTACTTACAAAGTAAACTAGCAATGCAAATAAATGACACAACTAGGATTGCTTCAGGCTGAAGCTTCCGAGACACATCTGCGATTTGTAAATCTCACACTACTCGCTATTACTCGCTTCACCATTCATTAACATTGGACTCGCTAGACTCGCAACGAGTAGCGAGTCCTGGGCTCGGACTCGCTAGAGTCAAGCGATTCCGAGTAATTTAGGATTCGCCCATCACTAATCACAGCTCACCTCCTCCTCCTGTACAATGACTGATAACACCTCTATATACAGTAGATAACACAGGATCTACCATTCACAATAGGTGATATCACAGCTCACCTCCTCCTGTACAATGACTGATAACACCTCTATATACAGTAGATAACACAGGACCCACCATTCACAATAGGTGATATCACAGCTCACCTCCTCCTGTACAATGACTGATAACACCTCTATATACAGTAGATAACACAGGACCCACCATTCACAATAGGTGATATCACAGCTCGCCTCCTCCTGTACAATGACTGATAACACCTCTATATACAGTAGATAACACAGGATCCACCATTCACAATAGGTGATATCACAGCTCACCTCCTCCTGTACAATGACTGATAACACCTCTATATACAGTAGATAACACAGGATCCCACCATTCACAATAGGTGATATCACAGCTCACCTCCTCCTCCTGTACAATGACTGATAACACCTCTATATACAGTAGATAACACAGGATCCACCATTCACAATAGGTGATGTAACAGGAAGTTGAAGGTGCCGTTGTGAGATTCACAAGATTCCTGATTAGTATTTTTAATAACAATCATGATATAAATATAATACATTTAACAAAAAAATCAGACTTAATTAACCAATGGATTATTTTCTGATGACGGTGTCGGGGGGCAGCGTCCGGCCCCAGATCTGCTCATACAAACCCTCCTACGTGTTCACATGAAACACAACAGATTACAAAAACTCTTTTTTCTGCATCAATATAAGTTCCGGCACCAAACTCCCCATTTGGACAAGTGTCCTTTTCACCTGCTCTTCCTGCTGCAGGAAGGACGGGGGCTGATCTTGGAAGGAAACTAAGAGATGAAAATCCAAGCATGAGACAATAAGACAGAAACACATTGTGCCTCAGGAGTCGCTCTGAACACCCTGAGATGGTTTTGGCACGCTGTTGTCTGTAGGAATATCCCCTGAACAGAAGTGCATCTGTGGCACCCCTGTGGTTCGGTCTCTACTATGGTACTGCGCCTATCCAATAGGTGTGGCATCATCCTCATAGGTAAGAAAGGAAAGCTTGGCTGAGACCCCAACACACACCCAACACTATCCAAACTCCAGGCCAGGGAGATGCTGGGCAGGAGAGGCTCACATTCAGAGCAGTCCCCATCTACTGTATCGAGGGAGGAGTTAGTTTAGGGGTGAGGCAAAGAGAGAGGAGTAAGCTCTAGGGAAAGTCAGGAGCTAGAGAGAGAGCAGGACACACATGGGTCAGCTGCAGATACCAGGCCCAAGGACCCTGGCCATCTAGGTCAGGCAGAGGAACTAGCTGCACAGGGGTACCAGCCCAAATTCAGCCTGGATATCTTCAGGACCAGCCGAGAAACTGGAGGTCACTGGGCTTCAGGTACAGTGACTACCATCATGGACCCTCCCAAGGCTAAGGAACTATATAGGGTCAGGAGGACTTGCAAGGCAGTCGCTCAGAGGTCCCCTAGCCACCTGTCTTTGGGACTTGTAACCACAGGACACAAGGAGGACAAGGAGTAGCAGAGTGTCAGAGAGAGGAAGGGGAGCAAGGAAGGCCTTATTCCCCGTGGTGGTGTTTGGAGATCTCCTTGGTCATCATGGTAGTGTTGGGAGATCTCCTTAGTCTTCATGGTGATGTTTGGAAATCTCCTTAGTCTTCATGGTGATGTTTGGAGATCTCCTTAGTCTTCATGGTGATGTTTGGAGATCTCCTTAGTCTTCATGGTGATGTTTGGAGATCTCCTTAGTCTTCATGGTGATGTTTGGAGATCTCCTTAGTCTTCATGGTGATGTTTGGAGATCTCCTTAGTCTTCATGGTGATATTTGGAGATCTCCTTAGTCTTCATGGTGATGTTTGGAGATCTCCTTAGTCTTCATGGTGATGTTTGGAGATCTCTTTAGTCTTCATGGTGATGTTTGGAGATCTCCTTAGTCTTCATGGTGATGTTTGGAGATCTCCTTAGTCTTCATGGTGGTTCTTGGAGATCTCCTTGGTCATTATGGTGATATTTTGAGATCTCCTTGGTCTTCATGGTGGTGCTTGGAGATCTCCTTGTCACAGCTGGATGGTTGTTCAACTCCAGTGCTACTTATTATTCTAAAAGTCAATGTAGACCCTTTAACAAGCCTTGTCTTATGATTTAGGATAAAAGCCAAACCGGAATCTCAGTTGACAAAACACAGTGTTTCGTGGTATTGGCCCTCATAAGTGCAAAGTATGAGATCTGATTTGGCTGTATGAGAGGCTAAGACTGGGATCTAAGGGGTAAGGTTTTCCCTTGTGGAGAGTGACATCAGTATGAGGAAACTTAAACTCCTTGCAACGCTCCTGTGGGAAATTAAATTTGCTAATTGTCTCATTATAGAGGATGAGGACTTGAACTCTACTGCCACCTATTGGAAGTAGCAATCCTAAAACTCAATATCAGCTATCAAGCTTTGCCATATGACTTTGGATAAATACCAAATAAGAATCTCAATTTTCAGACACATTGTTTTAAGATATTTCCCATCATCAGTGAAAAATAAAAGATCTGGTTTGGCTAGGTGAGAGGCCAATAAAATGACCTATTATTTCACTCAGGCTTTTTATATATAATATTATATTTTATAATTTTAATTTAATTTTTTCATATTAAAATCCTTATTTAAAAAGAGCAAAAAAAAAAAACGAAGTAAAAATATTGCAATTTTCACAGTAATCACTGGGGATAATTGTACCTAATACTTGTCCTTTTAGGAAGAGTTTACAGTAGGCGCATTATCAAAAGAATCAGGATTACCATTACAGGTAAAACCACTGATAACACAAGATACATCAATCACAATAAGCAACGCCATAGCTGCTCCTCCTCACTGACCTGTGCACACGCTCATCAGACACTTCAATACATAAGTTCATTGCTGCTAATGTGCATGTGCATTTCCTGAACCAACAGGAAGTTAAAGGCGAAATGTGCCCCAGTGGCCGGAATGAGAATTGCAGGATTTTTCTCATTTTAATTTTAAATATAAATCAATTATAAAAAATATTGCAAACATAAATATATACATAGGTGTATCCTGCTCCCCAAACTGAAGCAAAAGGGACAAATTCACCTTGTAATTGTGTTAGTAGCATACATTATTAATGACATACGATTGTGATTACTTGTACAGATCGTGTCCTATTACCAGGAAACATAAGAATGCGCAGGATAATATGCGCTCTGGACCGACGCATTTACTTATAAAACTCAAATCTAATTTGTAGCCGGGATATAAATAAGAAGCCGGAGACGCCGGGTCTGGGATGTGGGGAAGATAATGGGCTCCAGAGGATCTCCGCTCCAGGAAAGTGCTGAACACAGGCTTTACCCCTGTTACATTATTCAGCGTTCTGATGACACGAGGTGCACGATGTTCTCCGAGATCTGACCTCTGAATTCATTTTATTTCCTATAAAGTCATCATACATTGATCCCTGCAGACCCCCAAACCAGAGGCCTCATAGACATCATGGTGCCCCAGAGCAGATATTTGTCAGGGTCACAAAAGAGCAGATCACACAACTTTGAAGTCCTTGCAAAGTAATAATGCTCCTATTGAAGCCTTGCAAATACTTATGCTGGGACTGGAGCTTCCACAGGTGCAGATAATGCATTATACGTGCTAGACGTCAGGTTGGAAAAGCCATGGAAGTGTCTGAAGAACTGGATTCCTCCTGTGGGTGTGTCAGATCAGACATAAGCTGACTCCCTCCTGGTCACATGGTTGGTGAGGTCAGCACAGGTCCTGTTCTTTTGTGTTGAGAGGAGCATTGTGGCCAGACACAGAGGGTTTGGAGCTCCGGAACATGGTGAGGAGACCAGGGAGCTCAGAAAGCTTGAACCTGGTCTGGGCCTGGATCAGGCTGGAGTCCATGTGGCCTGAGAGAGGCTGCGGCCTCTGTAACCGATGGAGTAAGGTCAGCGGGCACGGTGGCACTGTCATGGACTAGATGTAATGGGCCATGTGGGGACACTGCCATTGAGAGAGACTGGAAGGGTCTCAAGTGTCCTGTTTATCAAGGACTATTCAAACACTTTTGCCATTGGAAAAAGGCTGGAATTGTTCCATTAAAGTGTGAACTGTGCATTACAAGTGGTTTTATGACATTTATTAATAAACTGCTGGACATTGTGTTGTTTTAAGAACACGACTGGTTGCATCAAGTCCGCTGTCAAGCGAGTTCCCAAGGGGGCGCTACCTCACAGTGCATGAAAGTAGATGCCTACAAAAGTGCACCCCAAGCACAGTGTGATACCTTCTGAGTACCCTCCACACAGACAGTATGATGATCCTATAGTACTCTCTGCCCCGCAAAGTGTGATACCCCCACATTGACCCCAATACAGCATGATGGCCTCAACACAGTATTATGGGCCCACAGTCCCCTACACACAGTATGATGGCCTACACAGTCTCCTACACAAAGTATCAAGGCCCACAGTCCCCTACACACAGTATGATGGCCCTAGAGTCCCTACACAAAGTATCATGTCCAATACAGTCCCTTATACACAGTATGATGTTCCCACAGTCCCATACACACAGTATTATTGCCCACACAGACCCTTAGATAGAGTATGAAGGCCCCACAATCCCCTACACAAAGTCTGTTGGCCCACACAGTGTGATGGCCAACACAGTTCAATACACACAGTAAGATGGCCTACATAGACCCCTAGATACAGTATGAAGGCTCCCCAATCCCCACACAAAGTATGTTGGCCCACACAGACCCCTATACACAGTATAATGTATAGTATGATGACAATCCCCTACACACAATATAATGGCCCCCAAAGTCCACTACACACATTATGAGGGTCCCATAGTCCTCCACATACAGTATAATGGCTCCCACAGTCCCCTACATACAGTATGATTTGGCCCCCACAGTCCCCTACATACAGTATGATGGCCCCCACAGTCCCCTACATACAGTATGATGGCCCCCACAGTCCCCTACATACAGTATGATGGCCCCCACAGTCACCTACATACAGTATGATGGCCCCCACAGTCCCCTACATACAGTATGATGGCCCCCATCCCCTACATACAGTATGATGGCCCCACAGTCCCCTACATACAGTATGATGGCCCACACAGTCCCTACATACAGTATGATGGCCCCCACAGTCCCTACATACAGTATGATGGCCCCACAGTCCCTACATACAGTATGATGGCCCCCACAGTCCCCTACATACAGTATGATGGCCCACACAGTCCCTACATACAGTATGATGGCCCACACATCCCCTATACACAATATGATGGTCCCACACAGTCCATACACACATTATGAGGGCCCCACAGTCCCTACATACAGTATGATGGCCTCCACAGTCCCTATAGTATGAGGGTCCCCTACAGTCCCCAACATACAGTTATGATGACCCCCACAGGCCCCTACATACAGTATGATGGCTCCATAGTCCCCTACATAATGTATGATGACCCCACAGCCCCTACATAATGTTTGATGGCCCCAGGTCCCTACATATAGTATGATGGCCCCACAGTCTCCTACATAATGTATGATGGCCCACAGTCCCCTACATATTTGTATGATGGACCCACAGTCCCTACATGCTGTATGATGGCCCACACAGTCCCCTACATATAGTATGATGGCCCCACATTCCCCTACATACTGTATGATGGCTCCCACAGGCCTCTACACACAGTATGATGGCCCACACAGTCCCATACACAGTGTTATGGCCCCACAGTCCTTTACACACAGTATGATGGCCCTTACACAACCTTCCAAACAGCATAATGGCCCACACTTGCCTCCCCACACTGTATACTGTACACTGCCACACCTGACATGTCACTCTCCACAAGGAGGAACCTTACCCTTAGATTCCAGTCTTAGCCTCTCATACAGCCAAATCAGATCTCATATCTTGCACTGATGAGTGACAATACCCCAAAACATGATGTCTGCAAATTGGGATAATGGTTTGGCTTTGTATCCTAAGTCATATGACAAGGCTTGTTAAATAGTCAATATTGACTTATAGGATTGCTACTTCCAATAGGTGGCGCTACAGTTCAAGTCCTCTTCCTCTCTAAAGAGACAATTTGCCTCTGGTAGGAATACAGTATAACTGGACAGATAACAATCGTGCTGAACTCAGGAGTCAAAGGTAAGGTGGAAGCGCTGCTCTGGGGATTCCTGGGCTATAATTAGGACACCGTATTGCAACACAGACACAAGCATTGCCCCATAATGTTTAATTAATGAATAACATCTGCATATTACATCATAATAGATACAACACGACTGATACATTGTTTTCCTATTACTCTGCAGGTATATAATGTGGATCCCATTCCTGATCTTGTGTCATAGGTTTATGACATGTCCCCTGTTCCTCCCATGGTGGATAGACAACGACTTTACAACCATCATGAATGATGTGGATGATATAACCGTCTAAGGTGAAAATTAAATAAGCACACTATTTTAGTTCTTGGGGTCAAAAATGAATATTTTGGACAAAAAAAAGCAAAGATGTAAATCACAACTTCAGTGATTTTGGTTATTTCTCAGCACTGGAGTGATGATTTTAATCTGTTTAATACCCCTGGTCTTATACTCACCCTTTGCCATCGTCATCATTCTCCATAGTCGCTCTGGTCCATCTTGTGACCACAACTTCTGAATGGCCCGAAAGCCAGACATTGGGTCACAATCGCTGAGTGCAAGTCTATGAGGCCAGAACGAGGTCAGAACAAGTCCAGAACAAGTCCAGGATGAGGCGAGAATAAAGCCAGAATGAGGTTATAAGGAGGCCAGAGCAAGGCCACAATGAGGCTGCGATGAAGTAAGAACGAGACCTGAACAAGGCCAGAATAAGGCCAGATCGAGGCCAGAATGAGACCAGATAGAGGCCAGAACAAGGTCAAAATGAGGCTAGAACTGGGCCAGAGCAAAGTCAGAACAATGCCAGGACTAGTCCAGAATGAGGCAAGAATAAAGCCAGAATGAGGTTATAAGGAGGCCAGAGCAAGGCCACAATGAGGCTGCGATGAAGTAAGAACGAGACCTGAACAAGGCCAGAATGAGGCCAGATTGAGGCCAGAATGAGACCAGGATGAGGCCGGAACAAGACCACAACAAGGCCAGAACGAGACCAGAATGAGACCAGATAGAGGCCAGAACAAGGCCAGAATGAGGCCAGAACAGTGTCAGAACAAGGCCAGAACAAGTCCAGGATGAGGCGAGAATAAAGCCAGAATGAGGTTATAAGGAGGCCAGAGCAAGGCCACAATGAGGCTGCGATGAAGTAAGAACGAGACCTGAACAAGGCCAGAATAAGGCCAGATCGAGGCCAGAATGAGACCAGATAGAGGCCAGAACAAGGTCAAAATGAGGCTAGAACTGGGCCAGAACAAAGTCAGAACAAGGCCAGGACAAGGTCAGGATGAGGTGAGAATAAAGCCAGAATGAGGTTATAAGGAGGCCAGAGCAAGGCCACAATGAGGCTGGGATGAAATAAGAACGAGACCTGAACAAGGCCAGAAGAAGGCCAGATTGAGGCCAGAATGAGACCAGGATGAGGCCGGAACAAGACCACAACAAGGCCAGAACGAGACCAGAATGAGACCAGAACAAGGCCAGAACAAGGTCAGAATGAGGACAGAACAAGGCCAGAACAAGTCCAGGATGAGGTGAGAATAAAGCCAGAATGAGGTTATAAGGAGGCCAGAGCAAGGCCACAATGAGGCTGGGATGAAGTAAGAATGAGACCTGAACAAGGCCAGAATGAGGTCAGATCGAGGCAAGAATGAGACCAGGACGAGGCCGGAACAAGACCACAACAAGGCCAGATAGAGGCCAGAACAAGGCCAGAATGAGACCAGGACGAGGCCGGAACAAAACCACAACAAGGCCAGAATGAGACCAGATCTAAGCCAGAATGAGACCAGATCTAAGCCAGAATGAGACCAGGACGAGGCCGGAACAAGACCACAACAAGGCCAGATAGATGCCAGAACAAGGCCAGAATGAGTCTAGAACAGGGTCAGAACAAGGCCAGAACAAGGTCAAAATGAGGCTAGAACTGGGCCAGAACGAAGTCAGAACAAGGCCAGGACAAGGTCAGGATGAGGCGAGAATAAAGCCAGAATGAGGTTATAAGGAGGCCAGAGCAAGGCCACAATGAGGCTGGGATGAAATAAGAACGAGACCTGAACAAGGCCAGAATGAGGCCGGAACCAAATAACAACAACGCCAGAACGAGACCAGAATGAGACCAGATAGAGGCCAGAACAAAGTCAGAACAATGCCAGAATGAGGCAAGAATAAAGCCAGAATGAGGTTATAAGGAGGCCAGAGCAAGGCCACAATGAGGCTGGGATGAAATAAGAACGAGACCTGAACAAGGCCAGAATAAGGCCAGATCGAGGCCAGAATGAGACCAGGACGAGGCCGGAACAAGACCACAACAACGCCAGATAGAGGCCAGATAGAGGCAAGAACAAGGTCAGAATGAGGCTAGAACAGGGTCAGAGTGAGGCCAGAACAAGGCCAGGACAGGATCAAAACGAGGTCAGAAGCAGAGAGAACAGGGGTAGAACAAGGCGAAGATGGGGTCAGAACGAGAACGAGGCTCTCATAGATTTGTATTGAAAACTAACCTCTAACTAACACTAAACTGCCAGAGACTAACAGGCGTGGTGCCAATATAAGATGAAAACACCGGAGGGTGAGTATAAGAGTGGGGTCAGGGAACTTACATTAGAAGCATCCGTCCATCAGCAAAATAAAAAAAAAAACCATGCTGGAGTGGTGCTTAAAGAGGTTTGTCTATCATGTCTCAGCTGGTGGGTCCTCGAAGCCCCTGGTCTGAATGAACAGAGTAAGAGGATAGTAACAACCAGGAGCTCAGGTATTCCAGAATCTCCTAATGATATGGACCATCCCAGGTAATTACACATGGTTGGCTCTCGCAGCACGTGGACCGGCATAACCTGATATCATGATGATTAGTGAGACGTCACCGTGACATCCTGCAAATCATCATCTCAGAAGTCAGCTGTAATCACTGGACTGATATACAGTCATGGCCGCAAAGTGTGAGCACCAATGACATTGTCCCAGAAAATGATGTATTTGTCCAAGAAAATTATTAATGTTTTCTTATATTGTAGATTGTAAGCTCTTTTGAGCAGGGTCACCTTCATTTCTTGCTTTATTTATTGTATTTTCTTTATTACATTGATTCTATGCCTATTGTTTTGTATCCAATTATTCTACTGTATTTGTTCTCTACTGTAATTACTTTCTGTATATTTTCTGTACCCTACATTGTAAAGCGCTGCGGAATATATTGGCGCTATATAAATAAAGCTTTATTATTATATTATTATATACACGTGTATCGCCTATCTGGTCCGAACACAATTGTTCTCACCCTCAACTTAATATCTGGTTTCCCCTTAAATCCCTGCAGTCAGTCTCCTCTATATCCTCCACAATCTTCTCCTCCTCCTGCAGTCAGTCTCCTCTATATCCTCCACAAGCTTCTCCTCCTCCTGCAGTCAGTCTCCTCTATAACCTCCACAAGCTTCTCCTCCTCCTGCAGTCAGTCTCCTCTATATCCTCCACAATCTTCTCCTCCTCCTGCAGTCAGTCTCCTCTATATCCTCCACAAGCTTCTCCTCCTCCTGCGGTCAGTCTCCTCTATAACCTCCACAAGCTTCTCCTCCTCCTGCAGTCAGTCTCCTCTATAACCTCCACAAGCTTCTCCTCCTCCTGCAGTCAGTCTCCTCTATAACCTCCACAAGCTTCTCCTCCTCCTGCAGTCAGTCTCCTCTATAACCTCCACAAGCTTCTCCTCCTCCTGCAGTCAGTCTCCTCTATAACCTCCACAAGCTTCTCCTCCTCCTGCAGTCAGTCTCCTCTATAACCTCCACAAGCTTCTTCTCCTCCTGCAGTCAGTCTCCTCTATAACCTCCACAAGCTTCTCCTCCTCCTGCCGTCAGTCTCCTCTATAACCTCCACAATCTTCTCCTCCTGCAGTCAGTCTCCTCTATAACCTCCACAAGCTTCTCCTCCTCCTGCAGTCAGTCTCCTCTATAACCTCCACAAGCTTCTCCTCCTCCTGCGGTCAGTCTCCTCTATATCCTCCACAAGCTTCTCCTCCTCCTGCAGTCAGTCTCCTCTATATCCTCCACAAGCTTCTCCTCCTCCTGCAGTCAGTCTCCTCTATAACCTCCACAAGCTTCTCCTCCTCCTGCAGTCAGTCTCCTCTATAACCTCCACAAGTTTCTCCTCCTCCTGCAGTCAGTCTCCTCTATAACCTCCACAAGCTTCTCCTCCTCCTGCAGTCATTCTCCTCTATAACCTCCACAAGCTTCTCCTCCTCCTGCAGTCAGTCTCCTCTATAACCTCCACAAGCTTCTTCTCCTCCTGCAGTCAGTCTCCTCTATATCCTCCACAATCTTCTTCTCCTCCTGCAGTCAGTCTCCTCTATAACCTCCACAAGCTTCTCCTCCTCCTGCAGTCAGTCTCCTCTATAACCTCCACAAGCTTCTCCTCCTCCTGCGGTCAGTCTCCTCTATAACCTCCACAATCTTCTCCTCCTCCTGCGGTCAGTCTCCTCTATAACCTCCACAAGCCTCTCCTCCTCCTGCAGTCAGTCTCCTCTATAACCTCCACAAGCTTCTTCTCCTCCTGGAGTGTCTCCTCTTCTTTATAATCTGCTCCCGGTCTCTCGTCTTCTCCCAATTTTCAGATCTCTCCACAGGTGATCAATGGGATTTAGATCCGGTCTCATTGCTGACACTTCAGATCTCTCCAGCGCTTTGTTTCCTCCATTTCTGGGGCTTCTTCATGTTTGGGGTCATTGTCCTGCTGGAGACCCCTGACCTAAGACACCCCCAGCCTTCTGACCCCGGGCTCTACATTGTCACCCAAAATCCTCTGGTATCTTTAGATTTCATGATGTCTTGTACACAATCAAGACCCCCAGTGCCAAAGGTAGCAAAACAACCAAAACATCTCTGTCCTCCACTATATGTGACTGTGGGTCCTGTACTCTTTTCTCTAACCTCCCCCATATGTGACCGTAGGTCCTGTGCTCTTTTCTCTGATCTCCCCCATATGTGACTGTAGGTCCTGTGCTCTTTTCTCTGACCTCCCCCATGTGTGACTGTAGGTCCTGTGCTCTTTTCTCTGACCTCCCCCATATGTGACTGTAGGTCCTGTGCTCTTTTCTCTGACCTTCTCCATGTGTGACTGTAAGACCTGTGCTCTTTTCTCTGACCTTCCCCATATGTGAATGTAGGTCCTAGACTCTTTTCTCTGACCTCCCCCATATGTGACTGTAGGTCCTGTATTCTATTCTCTGACCTCTCTCATATGTGACTGTAGGTCCTGTGCTCATTTCTTTGGCCTCCCCCATATGTGACTGTAGATCCTGTGCTCTTTTCTCTAACCTCCCCCATATGTGACTGTAGGTCCTGTGCTCTTTTCTCTGCCCTCCCCCATATGTGACTGTAGGTCCTGTGCTCTTTTCTCTGACCTTCCCCATATGTGACTGTAGGTCCTGTGCTCTTTTCTCTGACCTCTCCCATATGTGACTGTAGGTCCTGTGCTCATTTCTCTGACCTCTCCCATATGTGACTGTAGGTCCTGTGCTCATTTCTCTGACCTCCCCCGTACGTGACTGTAGGTCCTGTGCTCTTTTCTCTGACCTCCCCCATATGTGACTGTAGGTCTTATGTTCTTTTCTCTGAGCTCCACCATATGTGACTGTAGGTCCTGTGCTCTTTTCTCTGCCCTCCCCCATATATGACTGTAGGTCCTGTGCTCTTTTCTCTGACCTTCCCCATATGTGACTGTAGGTCCTGTGCTTTTTCTCTGACCTCCCCCATATGTGACTGTAAGTCCTGTGCTTTTTCTCTGACCTCCCCCATATGTGACTGTAAGTCCTGTGCTCTTTTCTCTGACCTCCCCATATGTGACTGTAGGTCCTGTGCTCTTTTCTCTGACCTTTGCCATATGTGACTCTAGGTCGTGTGCTCTTTTCTCTGCCACCCCCATATTTTTTTGTAGGTCTCATTCAGGTTTCTGTAAACGGTAAAATGATTTGCTTTACCAAAAATCTCTATCTTGTCTTATCGGCCACAAAAACTCTTTCCCTGAAGTAGTTTGGTTACTCATGTGCTTTTTGCCTTTTTTCTGTCTCTGTGTCAGCAGTGGGTCCTACTGGGTCTCCTCCATAGCGTTTCATTTCATTCACATGTGGACAGATAGTTTGAGCTGACACTGATGCCCCTTGAGCCTACAGGACAACTGGAATTTTTTGGAAACTTGTTTTGGGGCTTTACCCACCATCCGGACTATCCTGACGTTACAACCCTTCATCAAATTTTCTCTGCCGTCCACGTACAGGGAGGTTAGCTACAGTGTCATGGGTTGTAAACTTTTGATTATTTTGAGCACTGGACATCAAGATCTCTGGAGATGGACTTGTAACCTTGGGATTAATAATATTTTTCCACAATGTTAGTTGTCGAGTCCTCAGACACTTCTATTCTCCTCTTTCTGTTCTCCAATGCTTAGTGTGGCACACACAGAACACAATGCAAAGATTAAGGCAACTTCTCCCTTTTTTTCTGGTTCAGGTGTGATTTTCATATTGCCCAAAGGGTGGCCCCTTTGTTTTCCTGAGCATTGAGGTTTTCGGGGGTCAGGACCCCTCAATCATACATTGAAGAAGTATCCTATGTCTCCTATGTAGAGTCTACAAACTGACTTCCGAGACTTCTCTGTTCCAGGTGACAGTAGACTGCACACAGCCCTGTGTTCCCTTATTATACACCATTTGGAGACTTGGATGGTAAATGTAATGTTCTGGGGTCTGAAAATGTAAAGTGACGACAAACTCTGGAGAACATTTTCAGCAGATGTAGAATTTACCCAGAAACAGATGCAGCAATGTGATAGAGAAGAATAAACGATTGAAGATGAAATCTCCTGTGGGTAAATCCTCTGTACGTTTGACTATAACACAACAATCTGCTCCTTTCTAGTTCTAGTCATGTGTTTTTATGTGATTCCTCCTCGTCCTGCAAGATCTCGAGCGGAGACTGAGAAAATCTGCTGGAGACAAGTTATCTGATATCAAACATTCACATGCAACCACCAAAGTGTGATACTGGAAGACACCGAGAAACCAGTGACCCCCAACTCCAGGAACACCAATGGTCATCGTCTGATATTGAAGACACCGAGAAACCAGTGACCCATCCCCCCAACTCCAGGACACCAATGGTCATTCGTCTGATACTGGAAGACAGCCAGAAACAGTGACCCCCAACTCCAGGAACACCAATGGTCATCGTCTGATATTGAAGACACCGACGAAAACAGTGACACCCCATGCCCCCCAACTCCAGGGACACCAATGTCATCGTCTGATACTGGAAGACACCAGCAAAGCATGGACCCCAATCTCCAGGAACTCCAATGGTCATCGTCTGATACTGGAAGACACCCAGAAATTAGTGTCCCCCAACTCCAGGAACTCCAATGGTCATCGTCTGATACTGGAAGACACCCAGAAAACCAGTGACCCCCAACTCCAGGAACACCAATGGTCATCGTCTGATATTGAAAGACACCCAGAAACCAATGGTCACCATCTGATACTGGAAGACACCCAGAAAGTAAATGACCCCCAACTCCAGGAACACCAATGGTCATCATCTGATACTGGAAGACACCCAGAAACCAGTGACCCCCAACTTCAGGAACACCAATGGGCTCGTCTGATGCTGGAAGACACCGAAGAAACCAGTGACCCCCAACTCCAGGAACTCCAATGTCATTGTCTGGTGCTGGAAGACACCCAAAAAACATGACCCCCCAACTCCAGGAACACCAATGGTCATTGTCTGATACTAGAAGACACCCAGAAATAGTGACCCCCAACTCCAGGAACTCCAATGGTCATTGTCTGATGCTGGAAGACACCCAAAAACCAGTGACCCCAACTCAGGAACTCAATGGTCACCATTAGATATTTAAGACACCCAGAAACCAATGACCAACTCAGGAACACCATATCATGTTGATGCTGGTAGACACCAGAAGAAAATAGTGACCCACAACTCCAGGAACTCCAATGGTCATTGTCTGATGCTGGAAGACACCCAGAAACCAGTGACCCCCAACTCTAGGAACCAATGGACATCTCTGATATGAAGACACCCAAAAACCAATGACCCCCAGCTCCAGGAACACCAATAGTCACCGTCTGATATTGGAAGACACCCAGAAACCAGTGACCCCCAACTCTAGGAAGACCAATGGTCACCATCTGATATTGAAAGACACCAGGAACCAGTGACCTCTAGCTCCAGGAAAACCAATAATCACCATTAGATACTGGAAGACACCCACAAACCAGTGACGCCCAGCTCCAGGAAAACCAGTGGTCATTGTCTGATACTGGAAGACACCCAGAATCCAGTGACCCCCCAACTCCATGAATACCAATGATCACCATTTGATACTGGAGGACACTCAGAAACCTGTGAATAAGGTTAAACTGGCATCAACCACAGGTGTAGGTGCTGGCAGAAAAAATTATATACTTACAGATAGGTGAACCGCCGCGAACACTATAATAATGATTAAAGTGAATGAATGAGTAGCACCAACAAGACGAGGATCTTATGAGTATAATGCAATTGTGAAATGCAGAAGCTGCCCTGTGCTATACATGTAAACCGGAGAACTTAGTCTCATTAGTAGCTACTAAAGAATAAGCTTGGCATCCACATCAAGGAGTCTCCATTGCCAAGTCCTAACACTATGCCTCACAGAAATGGTGTAATGTGGATGGATATATATGTCCTAGGTGTAATTAAAAACGACGATTAGGTGTGTATTAGGATCTAGCAATGGTGTCCAAGTGTGGCAACCAAACTAAAGAAAAAATGGAACATGGGAACTAAATTATGGAGTGGGAGCTCAGTCCAAATAAGCAATATCCCACTCAGAAACCTGTAACCTCCAGTTTCAGGAATATCAATGGTCACCATCAGATACTGGAGGACACCCAGAAACCAGTGACACCCAGCTCCAGGATCACCAATGGTCATCGTCTGATACTGGAAGACACCCAGGAGCCAGTGACCTCCAGCTCCTGAAACACCAATAATCACCATCAGACCAACTCTCGGATAACTTAGGTTCATTTTACCGGAACCCCCTTTTGGTGTACTTTCCTGGGTCGTCTCTCTGCGCTGGCTCTCGCCCTCCTGCTTTGCACCCCTCACACTCAGTGTCCCAAGCCAGAAGCCTTGGGTCTTTTGGGGCGACATCTTCCTAGTCCCCTTGACCCTATGCAGCTGCCTTTTCAGCGATTAAGTGTGGCTTTGGCTGCTGCACTTGAAGATACTGCAGCCTCCGGTTAGCTAGCTGAGTCCTACAGTATCTCCACTAGTCTGGGCCGGTCCCCTCTGCGGCCTGATTCCTCCACCCGACTCCGATCACAGTAGGCATGGAGGCGGGTGCCATGGGTGGAATCCTCACTTCCCATGCCCCTGGGACCCCTTCAGTGTCTCTAGAGCTCCTCACTGGCTCCTCCATCCGTCTTCACCTTTCCTTGTCCTGGGATGAGCTCCAACTGGCTCCAGTCCCCAGGACAACTCTCTCTGTCCTTCCACTCATGACAGACTCTTGTCACCAACTGCCTGACTAACTGTCTTCTTGACTTTTCTGCACGTTTTCTCACATCAATGATGCCCTCCGTTGTCACTACTTTCTTCACTACCTCCTGGTGTACTCCCCTATCTACTTCTTCCACCCACATCCTTTACCTAGTTCCCCTCCAGCCTGAGATGGGGACCTTCCTAAATAAGGTCTGCCCAGATCCCCTGACCTGGAGTGGTGTGGTGTTGGATGCTTAGTGTGTGGGTACCGGGTAGTTCCCCATCTTTACCCAAGAGTAGGGTACCATACCTCTGGCTGAGGTGCAGTACCTCTGTGGCAACTGAATCCTCAGGGGCACCGAAAACACATCTCACAAATTTCCAGCCCTTTCAAATTAATTTTCCTCCTGTTGAAGCCCCTGCATTCCTCTTTCATTGACCCCATAAAATCTGACGCCAACAAAAGTGCCCCACAAACACTGTATGATCCCACCACAGTGAATTTCTCCACACACAGTATGATTAACCTACTGTATCCTCCTTGACTACACCCCCACAGAGCCCTCCATGCAGTATAATTGCCCCTACTATCTCTCCAAATAGCCCTCTGCACAGTATGATGGACCCCACCCAAACCTTCACACTGTATAATTGCTTGCATACAGAATAATGGCCATGAAATAACCCTCCAAATAGTATAATTAATACTCCATAGTCCTCCATATGGTATAATGGGCCCCACATTGTAACCAATATACAATGAACCCCTATACTCTTACATATAGTATAATACACCTCCCATAGTCCTGCATATACAGTAGTATAACAAACCCCATAGTCCTCCATATAGTATAATGCTCCCCCATAGTCCTCCATACAGTATAATGCACCCCCAAAGTCCTCCATATAGTATTAATGCTCCCCATACTCCTCCATATAATATAATATGACCCTATAGTCCTCCATATGGTATAAATGCTCCCCCATAGTCCTCCATATAATATAATGCACCATATAGCCCTCCATACAGTATAATGCACCCCTATAGTCCTCCACATAGTATAATGCACCCCATAGTCCTCCATACAGTATAATGCGCCCCCTTACCCCTCCATATACTATTTTGGCCATCTTGTACTCACTGGTTAAAAATAAATAAATCCTCGCCTCTTGTCATTCCCCGGCTGCTCTACTCTTGGCAGGGAATGTTCTGAAGCCGTGTCTTCACCGGTCTGCACAGCGGGCGTCATTCCGCTCACTGCAGTGAGCTGTCAGTAGCTGTTGAGGAATGATGGAGGAGGGAGCGGACTGCCGAGTGCTCCCTCTTTCATCATTGCTATCAACTGTATCAACATTGTGGATGCTGATACAGTTGAAGGCAAAGTGTGATGCTGGGATGGGGGGGAATACAGGTATTGGTGCTGGCACCGGAACCCCTCTATAGTGGCAGCTTGGTCTGCCATATTAGTGGCACGCCTTTGACAGTGGTCAGCGTGTGATATTGGAAGACACCCGGAAAACCAGTGACCCCCCCAAGATCTTGTCACCATGTGAATAATTATCACTATTATTATTATTATTATTTTTATTATTCCAGGTGCACAGAGCGTGCTCTCGTCAGGTTCTGGAAGTCTCCAGTATAATCCGAGCAGACAGACGGGTTCCAGTCGCCACAGGGCGATCCTGTGATGTTTCTGCTTGGCCTCGCTGTGTTTTCCTAGTTGTGGAGGTCACACGAGGATAAAAGTTCAGGACAGACACACTTCATAATCAGATCTGCACAGTCACAGAGAAGGAATGAAATTTACAGAAGAAAATCGGGCAATGGAGAGATTTCTACTTCTATAATTGGAAATATATCACTAATAACTGGGGTTCAGGTCAGCGCTCGGCGCCTGCGGTCACCGGCGTGGAACATTGACTGCGCATCCCTATGGACCTGGATGGTAATGGCAATCTAAACGTGCCGGGCAGAATATGAAGTACAGACACCCGGCCATAACTTCTCTTCCCGTTGACGTAGAGCACGAGGACTTATTATTTTGCAGCACGAGTTGTTGTATGGCTGAGATCAGAGCTATCTCCAATCATGGCTGTTACACCTCGTGACCACATACCAAAAGTCAAATTGCAAATTATGCAACAAACAGAGTAAAAAACTTTGGCAAACACCTTTAATAAATTCCTGTTTCATCATTGTCTTTGCACCTTTTCTTCTGTGGTTTATCAATGCTCTTAACCCTGTACAGACAGTGCGGTTTCATTGCAATTTTGTATCACCCCACCCATTCTCTTCACAGTGCAGCACCCCCCTACATCTCCTCCCTCATCTCTGTCTATCACCCCACCTGTTCTCTACGTTCTTCAAATGACCTACGACTAACATCCGTACTAATCTGATCCTCCCACTCCCGGCTCCAAGACTTCTCCAGAGCTGCACCAATCCTCTGGAATGCTTTACCCCAAGAAATCAGGACTATCCACAGCTTGCATGGCTTCAGACGCTCCCTAAAAACACATCTTTTTAAGGAGGCCTATCATACTCCCTAATAGAAGTCCTTTGTACTGTAGACAGTGAATGGGCTATCCCTCTGGACATTACTCTTCTACAAACTCCACCTAACCAAAAAGGTCTACACAGACTGTATAATGACCATTCATGTAAGCTTATTTCTATCCCCATTTCCTCAAGATGCCTGGACCATCAGTGCAATAAGCCCCTGTACCTTGTGCAACCCCTATCCCGTTGTAGATTGTAAGCTCTTTTGAGCAGGGTCACCTTCATTTCTTGCTTTATTTATTGTATTTTCTTTCTTACATTGATTCTATGCCTATTGTTTTGTATCCAATCATTGTACTGTATTTGTTCTCTACTGTAATTACTTACTGTATTATATTTTCGGTACTCTAACCCCTACATTGTAAAGCGCTGCAGAATATGTTGGCGCTATATAAATAAAGATTTTTTATTATTTTTATTATTATCCTTTTTTGTCACTAATCTACATGCCTATCTTTATGGCAGCAAAGAATCTGAGAATCCTGACGTTTTATGCACGTTGCTTTTGTTTCCCTGTGGGTACCTTTACACGCCGCCACGGCAGGCTGGATACATCGCGCTACAGGCTACAAATGTAGCTTGTAGCGTCAATGTAGCCCGTCGTAGCGGCGTCTGAAGACGCGACGCTACAGCCGGCGACAGATACATCTGTTTATGGGCTCTGCTCGAAAACTGATGGCTATATCGCCGATTGTAGCGAGCTGTATCGGCGTGTAAAGAAGCAACGGAAGGGAACTCTGGACACCCGGGGCTGTAGCTGCAATGTAGCTAAGGCGTGACCTCGGCTCCATGTTACCGCGCCCCATGTGCGATCATTGGTGGAAGCTCCTGCATGACGATTGGTAGTCGCTGCATAGGGAGGCATATTTAAGGAGCTGACGAGTCACACTACACAATCGCTCGAGCGTGCTGTATTACTCAGCCTCCTGCGATGCCTGGCCAATCATGATGTTATTGCTTCGTCCTATCAGCGTACGGAAGTCTTGTAATCCACAATTGGAGCACGCCTATGTGCTGTCCCTGCTGCACCAGGTCCGCCCATAGTAGCTGGTTGTAGCGGTGTGTAAATGAGCAACAGCTGGCTACTTGAGACACCCGGCGATGTAGCTAGCTATAGATGTAGCGTGGCGTAGCGAACCTTGTGGCGGCGTGTAAAGAGGGTGCGTTGACCGTTTGTAGCCGTTTGAGCGTGCTCGTGCACGTGAAGTAGCGGGATGTATCCAGCCTGCCGTGGCGGCGTGTAAAGGTACCATTAAGGTACCTTTACACGCTGCCACTGAGGTGTAGCAACTGCCTGGCAATCGGGATTTTTGTCACGGTTGCCTTGAAATTGCTACGGAGTTGCGGCGTGTAATTGGGGAAAGTGATCGTGATTTTCGCAGTTGCTCCAGGTTGCGGTTTCTGAGCCTTGTTCTAAAATCAGAGGCAACCCAGAAGGTGAATTGCACTGGTATTGGCGTGTAAACGGGCGATAGGGATGGAATCTGCGTCACCTAGTGATTTCCCAGAGGCGTGCCACAGGGTGCTGGATACCGCGCCCCATCAGCGATGATTGGTGGGGGATACTGTGTTCCCATTGGTTGTCCCTTCACAGGGCGCCATATTTAAAGAGCTTACCAGTCACACTACACAATTGCAATGGCGTCATGTATTAGCCAGCCTTCCTGCGTAGGCTGGCCAATCATTGCGTTGTCTAATCAGCGTATTTGGGGCGAGGAATACACAACTCTGTCACGCCTATGTACTTGTGGCGCTGATCATGTACGCCCATATTCCTTTGTGGATTGCGACGGTATTCAACTGGAAGTTAACCGCAGGATCTGTGTCAACTTCTGGGGAACCACGATACCTTGGGTTGACTACACAATTGCGGTGTGTACATGCAGCATCAGCGATCGTTAGAAACCGTTAAAAAACGTGCACGCACACGTACGGTTGCTACCGATCGCCAGTGATAGCTGCGGCGTGTAAAGGTAACTTTAAGGTACCTTTACACACAACAACTTTTGTAGGAATTTCACTGGCAACTTACTGGTTGCAGTGAAATCATGGACACATTGTTACATTTGTACACAGCAACAAAATAGAACAAGGTGTCCATGATTTCACTGCAACCAGCAAATTGCCAGTGAAATTCCTAGAAATGTTGCCGCATGTAAAGGTACCCTTACAGATTTGATAACTCATTTAGTGATCAGAGACCAAGGGGAGTGGAGCATTCTTCCTCCCCTGCTCTCCGATATAGCAGAGCTGCATCTGTTAAAGAAGAGAGAAGACAGAGAAGACGAGGATCGTGGAGGGGTACGAGGGTGGGGTGGGAGTAATAAAGATGGTGTCTCTAAGGGTACCTTTACACGCGGCTACATTTCTAGGGTGGCTACAGGTAACTTACTGGTTGCAGTGAAATCATGGAGACAAGGTTCTATCTTGTTGCTGTGTACAAATGGAATAATCTCTCCATGATTTCACTGCAACCAGTAAGTTACCTGTAGCCACCCTAGAAATGTAGCCGCGTGTAAAGGTACCCTTAGTGTCTCTGTTTTTTTATTTCAAATAAATAAATTTTTCTCTATGTGGTGTCTTTTTTAAACTTTATTGGAGATTCTTAATGGCCATGTTTAACATGGCCTAACATAAAGAATCTCAGAGCTTAATACCAGCTGGTAAAACAAAGCTGGTAGTAACCCCTTATTGCCCAGCGTGCCACCACCACCAGGGCCGCTGGAACAGTCTAGTAAGGCGCCTTGGAAATGGCCCTTCTTAGAAATGCGCCATTTTCAGGGGCGGCTGTGGGCTGCTTTTCTTTAGCATGGGGGGCCCTAAATCAATTGGCCCTCACCCCGCTGAGACTACCAGCTCTCAGCTGCCTAGTTTTATCTTGGCTGGCAATTAACAATAGGGCAGAGCCCAGGCATTTTTTTTTTTGCCAGCCAAGGGAAAATTAGGCAGCTGAGGGTGGCAGCTCACAGCTGTCAGCTTTCATCAGGCTAGACTTAAAAATACTGCGAAGCCCCACGTGTTTTTTTTAAATTATATATTTATTTCACACACTATGACGGCAGGTTGGTTGCCATATACTAATGTGTATGGCAACCAAGCAGAATCGCCGTCCAGATTGAGGAAATGCACTCTGACTACAACAGCCAATCACAGAGGTTCTCACGGAGTGTGAGCGTCTCAGATTGGCTGTTTGCCTGACAGTGCAGTGAATATGCAAGCAGTTTAATGGGCGGTCCCAGAAGTAGCAGCGGGAGACAGGTGTGCCCAATCTACCTATTCTACTATCTATCTATCTCTATCTCTATCTATCATTATCGCTCCGATTTACACGTATGCTAATGGTGGAGGAGGTGGGCACTTATTGCAGGTTCAATGTCATATTAAACTTCGACATAACGCGCCGTACACCTGATCGATGACACTCGGAGTATTTGTACCAGGACTGTGGAGTCGGAATCGTGGAGTCGGATTCAGATAAATTGAATTGTTGGATGTTTGGCTTACTGATTTCTCAACCCTGGCTTTGGAGTCAGAGTCGGTGTCCATTTTGGAGGAGTTGGAGTCGGAGGTGGAGTTGGATTCAGGGAAATTGAGGAGTTGGAGTCAGATGTTTGTCTTACTGGCTGCACAGCCATGGTTGTAGAGTCAGAGTCGGTGTCCATTTTGGGTGGAATCAGACTCAGAGAAATTGGAGTCGGATGTGTGGCTTACTGACTTCACAGCGATGGTCATAGAGTCGGAGTCGGTGTCCATTTTGGTGGAGTTGGAGTCGGATTCAGGGAAATCGAGGAGTCGGAGTCGGATGTTTGGATTACTGACTTAACAGTGATGGTTGTGGAGTCGGACTCGGTGTCCCCTTTAGGAGGAGTCAGACTCAGGGAAATTGAGGAGTTGGAGTCGGAGTCGGATGTGTGGCTTACTGACTTCCCTGCCCTGATTGTGGAGTCGCAGTCCATTTTGGGTGGAGTTGGAGGTGGATTCAGGGAAAATGAGGAGTTGGATGTTTGGCTCACTGACTGACTTCACAGTGATGGTTGGGGAGTTGGTGTCCATTTCGGTGGAGCCGGAGTCGGATGTTTGGCTTACCGACTCCATAGCCTTGTATCAAGCCATGGCTCCATCAGAAGATGCATAATAGCCAATTTTACGACCACTGAACCATCACAGGGCCTGGAGAGGCGTCGTCCCCAGGTCTCGTGTGTTCGCTCCGCGTTCTTTCCAGATAGATTTTACTTGAAGGTCGGATCAGACAGGATTTGGAGGACAATAGGGTTGGGGAATGCCTCTAGAAAAACTGTCATGGGGTCTCCAAAGGACTCTGCGGGGAGAGAAGGCGTGTAGAGCGCTAGTCTTCATTAACCCTTCATGGTGCACATGTCCGCACAGAGGACGTGTATGGGTGCTCTGCTTCTAATAAAGACTTTGCCCAAACCCTCAACAGAAAAAAGGGGAAAAAAGCCAAAACTTACTGTACTAAGGGAGGGGCGGCAGATGACCTCCGAGCGACCCGCATGTCTATACTCACAGGGTTAATGAAGGCTTCTGGCTCCAGCGAATATTTTCCAATATGTTTATAGAAACAAAAGAAATCCCCACCGCACCCTCGCCGGGCGAGCGGCTTCCTGTACAGATCATCGAGCCGCGGACTACAATCCACGAAGAGGCACAGACCGGCCTGAATAATATGGCGGCTCCTCTCTGAGGTGTATATATATATACGTATATACTTTATATTTTTATACACGTATATATTTTTAAATAGCGCCACACCTGTGCATAGGTTGTGTGTGGTATTGCAGCTTAGCCTCATTCACTTTAGTGGAGCTTAGCTGCAGTACCAGGCGTAACCTATGCACAGGAGTGGCGCTATTTCATGCTCTTTCTAACCATGTGAAAACCCAAGTATTTATATCATTTCTAAAATTGACAATGGCACTTATATACAGGTTATTAATCTGTTTGCTATGATACTTTAGAAAAAATGCCAAAAACACAACAGGGTTTAGGAGGATTTTCATTACAAAGGGTTCTTCAAGGGACTTTTACCAAAGGTGCTATTATATAGAACATGAGGCTTAAAGTGTGCAATGATTTGGGATTTCACTGTTAGTTTGGAATACAGACTGTAGAAACGTAGCCTGATTAAAGGATGTTGCAAAAAAAAATGTATTTTCTGGACATTGTGACGTTCTCCTTCTATCCAGGTGTCAATGACTAGTATTGGTGAGCGCAATAGTGGTCACTAGTAGATGTTCTGGGCAGTGCAGTGAACCCATAAACATGCGTCAGGTTTTGTGGGGTGTTCCTGGTATTTGGGGATCTTGAGGAGTGTTACTGGTATACAGTAGGTCTTGTGGGGTGTTCCTATTATACACTGGGTCTTGTGGGGTGTTCCTGGTATATGGCGGGTCTTGTGGGATGTCCCCGGTATTCAGCAGGTCATGTTGGATGTTCTCGGTATTTGGTAGGTCTTGGTGGCTAATTCCCAATATATGGACAGTTAATGTGGGTTGTCCCTGGTATTCAGTAACTTGTGGGATGTTCCTGGTATACAGCACGTCTTATGGGTGTTTTCCTATTATATGGCAGGTCTTGTGGAGTGTTTCCTATATATGGCAGGTCTTGTGGGGTGTTCCCTGTATACGGCGGGTCTTGTGGGGTGTTTCCTATATATGGCAGGTCTTGTGGGGTGTCCCTGTATACAGCGGGTCTTGTGGGGTGTTTCCCAGTATATGGCAGGTCTTGTGTGGTGTTCCTGGTATACAGCGGGTCTTGTGCGGTGTTCCTGGTATACAGCAGGTCTTGTGGGTGTTCCTGGTATACAGCAGGTCTTGTGTAGTGTTCCAGGTATGCGCCAGTCTTGCGTGGTGTTCCTGTATACGACGGGTCTTGTGTAGTGTTCCAGGTATACGGCCAGTCTTGTGTGGTGTTCCCTGTATACGGCGGGTCTTCTGGGGTGTTCCCTGTATATGGCGGATCTTGTGGCGTGTCCCCAGTATATGGAAGGTCTTTTGGGGAGTCCCCAATATAAGCGGGTTCTGTGGGGTGTTATAGGTATATGGCAGGTCTTATGGAGCGTTCCAGGTATACGGGGGGTCTTGAGTGGTGTTCCCGGTTCCTGTCAGGTCTTGTAGGGTGTTCAAGGTATATGGTAGGTCTTGTGGGGTGTTCTTGATATATGGCAGGTCTTGTGGAGTGTTCTTGATATACAGCAGGTATTGTGGGGTGTTCCCGGTATATGAAAGGTCTTGTGGGGTGTTCCTTTTATATGAAAAGTCTTGTAGGGTGCTCCCTGTATTTGGCAGGTCTTGTGGGGCATTCCCGGTATATGGCGGGTCTTGTGGGGTGTTTGCTATATATAGCGGGTCTTGTGCAGTGTTCCTGGTATATGGCAGGTCTTGTGGAGTATTCCCGGTATACGGCAGGTCTTGTGAAGTGTTCTTGGTATACGGCAGGTCTTGTGGGGTGTCCCTGGTTTACATTGGGTCTTGTGGGGTGTTCACCATATATCACAGGTCTTGTGACGTGTTCTAGATACAATGCGGGCCTTCTGTAGTACTCTCAGTATGTAGTTGGATGGTGCTTACCAAAATTGGCAACAGGGTCCTCATTTTTGTAGGTTAGTGGCATTCATTGGGTGAATGGACCTTTTGGACCCATTTAGCGCTTGCGCCAGGGCATTGTGGACATAGTATATGGACAGACTTTAATGATATATTTATATAACTGAAGCCTATAGGTCATATATAGTCAGTTATATCGGACCCCTCTCCAGCAGGGCACCGCCTGTTCCCAACACAACATCAACAATGACTTTTTGCAGCCAATGGAGATAACATTGCAATTGTGTATTTCGTATCCCACACCTGTAAACCGATCAGCCCGAGGACAGAGTTCGCCCGCGGTGCCAGGGAGCGCGATAACAGGGCGATCTGATTTCAGCGCTGGCTCCGTCCCTCCATCACATGTACAGAGTTTCTGTTTTTGTAGCTTTACTTTAGTGGGTGTGGGGTGTGAAGTCCGGGACCGCCACCGCTCAGGTTTCAACCTGAAGATTATATTCCCCTCTCCTGAACAATTCGTCTTTGTACCGCAGCCGAATAGGGAAAATGCTGCACAAAGGGTTAATAGAAGGCGCAGCCAAAATCCTATCAGGAGAGATTTGATTACAGGCGACGTAGGTTAACTCTTTAGTCCCACAACAAATAATGATGCATAAGAAGACCTGTCACCAGGGCAGAAGGGGGGCTTTATGCTTCTATTTTATTTCCGCTGTTCCTCTGAGTTTTCCGGTTTTTGTATTTTTAAAATCCAACATTCCATTCCGGAGATATGAGCCTTTTAATTTAGTGCTAATTGTCATGGTCTTTACAGAGGAGGCGTGGCTAACAGGATCCTCAGGGGTGTGTCATCAGGCTAAGCTACACCCCCTAGGAATCGATCACTAAAAAAAAAGTAAATAAAAAGGCTTATATCTCTTGAACCGTATGGCGGATTTAAAAAATACAAAAAAAGGTTATAATCAGAGGAGTAGAGGGAATAACATAAAAGAAAGACAGGGACACTTTCAGCTTGACAAGACCAATTAAACTATCCAAGATCGTCACAACTGAAGCTTCTACGGAGTGACTCTCCGGCTGACAGAAGCCCAGAATATCCCTTCTTCTGTGGATAATTTTACCATTTCATGCTTTAGTTTTTTTTCCCTCTTCTGTGGGCCATAACTATTTATTATTCCAATATCTCTAGTTTTTTCGCAGGACGAGTTGTACTTCTTTTTGAATGACTCTATTCAATTTACGATATATGGTTACGGTATATAAAAAAAAAACCTATACGGTGAAAAAAAAAACAACACAGTTTCTCCATTATTTTTAAAGATGCTATTCATTTAATGATAGTGTGTATATAGTATTATATATTATAATATATGTATAGATATATATATATATATGTATAATATATATATATATATATATATATATATAATACACTATCATTCAAAGGTTTGGGGTCACCCAGACAATTTTGTGTTTTCCATGAAAACTCATACTTTTATTTATCAAATGAGTTGCAAAATGAATAGAAATCTAGTCCAGACATTGACAAAGTTTGAAATAATAATTTTCTCCTTCAAACTTTGCTTTGTCAGAATGCTCCCTATGCAGCAATTCCAGCATTGCAGACCTTTGGTGGGTTTTATTTAATGAAGCTGCCAGATAAGGATCTGTGAGGCATTGATTTCTCACACTAGGGACTCTAATGTACTTGTCTTGTTGCTCAGTTGTGCAGCTGGGCATCCCACTTCTCTTTCTACTGTGGTTAGAGCCTGTTTGCGCTCCCCTCTGAAGGGAGAAGGGCAGAAGACGTTCCAGCAGCCTCAACCTTCAATTGACCCTAATTAAAAGTGAACTCCTGCAAATCTGAACATTAGTGAACAACCTCTACCGATGTGGCTTAAGGCTGCACAATCAGACTTCCCAGTGTGAACAGAGTCTGAAGCCAGCATGACACAGAGGCAGGATTATGCTGTCAGGTAAACACACAATCCACCAATCACAATAGCTGATGTCACAGCTCCTCCCTCCTTTCACAAGGACATTGCACATGCTCATTAGATGCTTCAATACAAATGAACAGGTCAGGCCCTGACCATTGCTGCTCATGTTCGTGTGCATTTTCTGAGACATGAGGAAGTTAGAAGCCAAAAGAGCCACCGCCACCCGTGTGATAATGGCCGACGTTCTAATTTTGTACATTGTAACTTGGTAGAACTTTCCGCTTTGCCGTGTGACAGAGCTGATGAATGAGATGCAGCAGAGGTGGCGGTGATGGACGCCGTTCCCAGTCAAATACAAAAGGAGATTTTTGTTAAGGGAAAAGGCAACAAAAGGCTAAGAGCACAGTTTACACACGGCAGGATTTACAAGTGTCCGCGGACTCTCCGGTCGGCTTATACGGGACGATTGTGTGATGGATGAAGGCGCGCCGCTTCCTGCTCATCTGTCTTTTCACATTAATTAGACGGAGCGGCTAACGCCGGATTGGCCGCGAATAAACCACCCGGGCGCGGGCAGATCTGTGTGTCCTGTGTAGGGTCAGTAATAGGATTAGGATGTATCTGGAGAGTGAACAGTCACCAACAAGCAGCACCGGCCGCCGTGACACCAGACAGCACTTGCCGATTCCTGCTACTCACATAGTGGCGACATATTCCGCAGCATCGTACAAAGGTCTTCATTATAGACATTGGCTCCACCAGATATGACATGGATCCGGTCGGCTTACATAACCTGCTGCCTAGTGGAAGGGACCTATGACAAGTCTGTGCAGGCTGGAGAGGCAGTCTACTGTACAGCACATACAACGTAATGTGATAGGAAGACACATAATCAATATAATGGTTCACACTAACACATGTGATATTAAATTGGTGATCTGAGCACAGACATCTTATTTTCCCCCCGATCCCCCAGCTCCAGAGACCCCAGCTATGTTGAATAGTACTGTCCATGGAATGGGACTGATATTTCATAGAGATCTGAAGCTCGTTTGCAGCTCTCAGCTTTATAATGAGCGGGGTAAAGTGACCATCCTATTTAGGCTACTGAATATATACAGGGTCCACTGATGGGTAACATGCTCTGATGTGCGGGGTCCTCTGATGTGCGGTGTGCTCTGATGTGTGGGGTCCTCTGATGTGTGGTGTCCTCTGTTGTGCGGTGCCCCTTGATGTGCATGGTCCTCTGATGGGTGGTGTCCTCTGATGTGTGGGGTCCTCTGATGTGCGGGGTCCTCTGATGTGCGGGTCCTCTGATGTGCGGGGTCCTCTGATGTGTGGTGTCCTCTGATGTGTGGGGTCCTCTGATATGCGGAATCCTCTGATGTGCGATGCCCCCGGATGTGCATGGTCCTCTGATGTGTGGGGTCCTCTGATGTGCGGGGTCCTCTGATGTGTGGTGTCCTCTGATGTGCGGTGTCCCTGATGTGCACGGTCCTCTGATGTGTGGGGTCCTCTGATGTGCGGGGACCTCTGATGTGTGGTGTCCTCTGATGTGCGGTGTCCTCTGACGTGCGGTGTCCTCTGATGTGCGGTGTTCTCTGATGTGCGGTGTCCTCTGATGTGCGGTGTCCTCTGATGTGTGGTGTCCTCTGATGTGCGGTGTCCCTGATGTGCACGGTCCTCTGATGTGTGGGGTCCTCTGATGTGCGGGGACCTCTGATGTGTGGTGTCCTCTGATGTGCGGTGTCCTCTGACGTGCGGTGTCCTCTGATGTGCGGGGTCCTCTGATATGTGGGGTCCTCTGATGTGCGGAGTCCTCTGATGTACAGGGTCTTCTGATGTGCGGGGTCCTCTGATATGTGGGGTCCTCTGATGTGCAGTGTTCTCTGATATGTGCGGTCCTCTGATGTGCGGGGTCCTCTGATGTGTGGGGTCCTCTCATGTGCGGGGTCCTCTGATGTGTGGGGTCCTCTGATGTGCGGGGTCCTCTGATGTGTGGTGTCCTCTGATGTGTGGGGTCCTCTGATATGCAGAATCCTCTGATGTGCGGTGCCCCGGATGTGCATCGTCCTCTGATGTGTGGGGTCCTCTGATGTGCGGGGTCCTCTGATGTGTGGTGTCCTCTGATGTGCGGTGTCCCCTGATGTGCACGGTCCTCTGATGTGTGGGGTCCTCTGATGTGCGGGGACCTCTGATGTGTGGTGTCCTCTGATGTGCGGTGTCCTCTGACGTGCGGTGTCCTCTGATGTGCGGGGTCCTCTGATATGTGGGGTACTCTGATGTGCGGAGTCCTCTGATGTACAGGGTCTTCTGATGTGCGGGGTCCTCTGATATGTGGGGTCCTCTGATGTGCGGTGTTTTCTGATATGTGGGGTCCTCTGATGTGCGGGGTCCTCTGATGTGTGGGGTCCTCTGATGTGCGGGGTCCTCTGATGTGCGGTGTCCTCTGATGTGCGGGGTCCTCTGATGTGCGGTGTCCTCTGATGTGCGGGGTCCTCTGATGTGCGGTGTCCTCTGATGTGCTGTGTTCTCTGATGTGCGGTGTTCTCTGATGTGCGGTGTCCTCTGATGTGCGGTGTTCTCTGATGTGCGGTGTTCTCTGATGTGCGGTGTCCTCTGATGTACGGGGTCCTCTGATGTGTGGGGTCCTCTGATGTGCGGTGTCCTCTGATGTGCGGGGTCCTCTGATGTGCGGGGTCCTCTGATGTGCGGAATCCTCTGATGTGCGGTGCCCCCGGATGTGCATGGTCCTCTGATGTGTGGGGTCCTCTGATGTACGGGGTCCTCTGATGTGTGTGGGGTCCTCTGATGTGCGGGGTCCTCTGATGTGCGGTGTCCCCTGATGTGCACGGTCCTCTGATGTGTGGGGTCCTCTGATGTGCGGGGACCTCTGATGTGTGGTGTCCTCTGATGTGCGGTGTCCTCTGATGTACGGGGTCCTCTGATGTGTGGGGTCCTCTGATGTGCGGGGTCCTCTGATGTGCGGTGTCCCCTGATGTGCACGGTCCTCTGATGTGTGGGGTCCTCTGATGTGCGGGGACCTCTGATGTGTGGTGTCCTCTGATGTGCGGTGTCCTCTGACGTGCGGTGTCCTCTGATGTGCGGGTCCTCTGATATGTGGGGTCCTCTGATGTGCGGTGTTCTCTGATATGTGGGGTCCTCTGATGTGCGGGGTCCTCTGATGTGTGGGGTCCTCTGATGTGCGGTGTCCCCTGATGTGCACGGTCCTCTGATGTGTGGGGTCCTCTGATGTGCGGGGACCTCTGATGTGTGGTGTCCTCTGATGTGCGGTGTCCTCTGACGTGCGGTGTCCTCTGATGTGCGGGGTCCTCTGATATGTGGGGTCCTCTGATGTGCGGTGTTCTCTGATATGTGGGGTCCTCTGATGTGCGGGGTCCTCTGATGTGCGGGGTCCTCTGATGTGCGGTGTCCTCTGATGTGCGGGGTCCTCTGATGTGCGGTGTCCTCTGATGTGCGAGGTCCTTTGATGTGCGGTGTCCTCTGATGTGCGGGGACCTCTGATGTGTGGTGTCCTCTGATGTGCGGTGTCCTCTGATGTGCGGGGTCCTCTGATGTGCGGTGTCCTCTGATGTGCGGGGTCCTCTGATGTGCGGGGTCCTCTGATGTGCGGTGTTCTCTGATGTGCGGTGTGTTCCCCTGATATGCGGTGTCCTCTGATGTGCGGGGTCCTCTGATGTGCGGTGTCCTCTGATGTGCGGTGTCCTCTGATGTGCGGTGTTCTCTGATGTGCGGTGTTCTCTGATGTGCGGTGTCCTCTGATGTACGGGATCCTCTGATGTACGGGGTCCTCTGATATGCGGGGTCCTCTGATGTGCAAATGACCGGAGCGCTCGGCCAAAGAATGTACACTCCGCGATCTGCCGCCTCTGATATGTATAGCGTCAGGCCTTGTATAGCGTCAGGCGTTGTGTAGCGTCAGGTCTTGTATAGCGTCAGGCCTTGTATAGTTGTATAGTATCAAGCCTTGTATAGCGTCAGGCCTTGTATAGCGTCAGGCCTTGTATAGCGTCAGGCCTTGTATAGTTGTATAGTATCAGGCCTTGTATAGCGTCAGGCCTTGTATAGCGTCAGGCCTTGTATAGTTGTATAGTATCAGGCATTGTGTAGTGTCAGGCCTTGTATAGTTGTATAGTATCAGGCATTGTGTAGCGTCATGCCTTGCGTAGCGTCAGACGTTGTGTAGCGTCAGGCCTTTTATAACGTCAGGCCTTGTATAGCGCCATGCCTTTTATAACGTCAGGCCTTGTATAGCGTCAGGCCTTGTATAGTGTCAGGCCTTTTATATTGTCAGGCCTTGTATAGCGCATCAGGCCTTGTATAGCGTCAGGCCTTGTATAGTGCCAGGCCTTGTGTAGCGTCAGGCGTTGTGTAGCGTCAGGCCTTGTATAGCGCCAGGCCTTGTATAGTGTCAGGCCTTGTATAGCGTCAGGCCTTGTATAGCGTCAGACGTTGTGTAGCGTCAGGCCTTTTATAACGTCAGGCCTTGTATAGTGCCAGGCCTTGTGTAGTGTCAGGCCTTGTGTAGCGTCAGGCCTTGTATAGCGCCAGGCCTTGCATAGGGTCAGGCCTTGTATAGTGTCAGGCCTTGTATAGTGTCAGGCCTTGTATAGTGTCAAGCCTTGTATAGCGTCAGGCCTTGTATAGCGTCAGGCCTTGCATAGGGTCAGGCCTTGTATAGTGTCAGGCCTTGTATAGCGTCAGTCCTTGTATAGCGTCAGGCCTTGTATAGTGTCAGGCCTTGTATAGCGTCAGTCCTTGTATAACGTCTGGCCTTGTATAGCGTCAGGACTTGTATAGTGTCAGACCTTGTATACGGTCAGGCTTTGTATAGCATCAGGCCTTGTACAGTGTCAGGCCTTGTATAGTGTTAGGCCTTGTATAGCGTCAGGCGTTGTATATGGCGTCAGGCCTTGTATAGTGTCAGGCCTTGTATAGTGTCAGGCCTTGTATAGTGTCAGGCCTTGTATAGTGTCAGGCCTTGTATAGTGTCAGGCCTTGTATAGTGTCAGGCCTTGTATAGTGTCAGGCCTTGTATAGTGTCAGACCTTGTATAGTGTCAGGCCTTGTATAGGGTCAGGACTTGTATACGGTCAGGCTTTGTATAGCATCAGGCCTTGTACAGTGTCAGGCCTTGTACAGTGTCAGGCCTTGTATAGTGTTAGGCCTTGTATAGCGTCAGGCGTTGTATATAGCGTCAGGCCTTTTATAGTGTCAGGCCTTGTATAGTGTCAGGCCTTGTATAGCGTCAGGCCTTGTATAGTGTCAGGCCTTGTATAGCGTCAGGCCTTGTATAGTGTCAGGCCTTGTATAGCGTCAGGCCTTGTATAGCGTCAGACCTTGTATAGGGTCAGGCCTTGTATAGCGTCAGGCGTTGTATATAGCGTCAGGCCTTGTATAGTGTCAGGCCTTGTATAGCGTCAGGCCTTGTATAGCGTCAGGCCTTGTATAGGGTCAGGCCTTGTATAGGGTCAGGCCTTGTATAGCGTCAGGCCTTGTATAGCGTCAGGCCTTGTACAGTGTCAGGCCTTGTATAGCATCAGGCCTTTTATAATGTCAGGCCTTGTATAGCGCCATGCCTTGTATAGCGTCAGGCCTTGTATAACGTCAGGCCTCGTATAGCGTCAGGCCTTGTATAGCGTCAGGCCTTGTATAGCGCCAGGCCTTGTACAGCGTCAGGCCTTGTATAGCGTCAGGCCTTGTATAGCGCCAGGCCTTGTATAGCGTCAGGCCTTGTATAGTGTCAGACCTTGTATAGCGTCAGGCCTTGTATAGCGTCAGGCCTTGTATAGCGTCAGGCCTTGTATAGCGCCAGGCCTTGTATAGCGTCAGGCCTTGTATAGCGTCAGGCCTTGTATAGCGCCAGGCCTTGTATAGCGTCTGGCCTTGTATAGCGTCAGGCCTTGTATAGCGCCAGGCCTTGTATAGCGTCAGGCCTTGTATAGTGTCAGACCTTGTATAGCGTCAGGCCTTGTATAGCGTCAGGCCTTGTATAGCGTCAGGCCTTGTATAGCGCCAGGCCTTGTATAGCGTCAGGCCTTGTATAGCGTCAGGCCTTGTATAGCGCCAGGCCTTGTATAGCGTCAGGCCTTGTATAGCGTCAGGCCTTGTATAGGGTCAGGCCTTGTATAGCATCAGGCCTTTTATAACGTCAGGCCTTGTATAGTGTTCCTCATTTTTGCCGTCACCCCTTTAAGTGCTCCGTCTTTATGTCTTGTGCCTGTTACTGTAATTATCACAGGTTAATAGATTCTCAATAAAACCCCATGAAGCCTTGGGGCTGAGATCCTCCAGTGTGGAGTGGGAACCTCTCTGCAATAACAACAGATGGAGGCTTCAAAGAAAATCCCTGATAACCAAGACGTTTACCAGGATGGAGGATGATCCTATCTGAAGGCGAAACCCTCAGAAGTCAGAGGAAGCTGGCAGCGCCTGACATGAGGAGGGGAGCGATATCTACTATCACTGGGTATATGTGTGTCCAGTACAGACATCCCCAGCCAGGAAAACCTCCGCAATCACATGACCATAAGGATCATGTACAGAAGATGTATGTACGCTTAAAGGGAATGTGTCATTAGAGAATAATCTCATGCTGAAATCAAATGTTTGTGTTTTAGGAACTTCACATGCACATTAGCAGCAATGAACAGAGCCTGATCTCATTATTATGTACGTGAACACTCTCACACAGGGATAACTCTCAGCAGGAACTCAACTAGTGTTTACCAAAAGGTGAAGGTAGCTGAAGGGCTGCAACTCCTAGAAACAAATCCACCTAGAGGTATAGCCAGCAAGGGAGTGCAGTGAAAGGTGAACACAAAAAACCCAACCTAGAATGTGATAGAACAGACCAAAACGGGACAATGAGAAACACCTGGAGATGAGCAAACCAAGAAGGGAGAACAAAGACAAGAAGAACCATCAGCATTTGGACAGGGAAGAAAAGGCAATAGCCAGCAGTTAGAGGAACCGACCATTAAACAACACGACACTGAATCAAATCCCCAAACTGAGCCATGACACATATCTGCTGTATCTAATGAGCGTGTGAGTGTGTGGAAAAGTGATTCTGGAAGGTGGAGGAGCAGCTGTGACGTTAGCTATTGTGATTGGTGGATTCTGATTTACGGGTACTGTTGTGCATGTGCTGTTACCTATGCACAGTGTCCATGTGCAGTGAACAGAGCGCTGTTGTACATGTGCAGTGAATGGAGCACTGTTGCCTATGCACAGTGAACAGCGATGTTGTCTACGCACAGTGAACAGAGCGCTGTTGTACATGTGCAGTGAATGGAGCGCTGTTGTACATGTGCAGTGAATGGAGCGCTGTTGCCTATGCACAGTGAACAGAGCGCTGTTGTGCATGTGCAGTGACTGGAGCGCTGTTGTACATGTGCAGTGAATGGAGCGCTGTTATCTATGTGCAGTAACTGGAGCGCTGTTGCCTATGTGCATGTGAATGGAGCGCTGTTGTGCATGTGCAGTGAATGGAGCACTGTTATCTATGTGCAGTAATTGGAGCGCTGTTGTACATATGCAGTGAATGTAGTGCTGTTGTGTATGGGCAGTGATTGGAGCGCTGTTGTGCATGTGCAGTGATTGGAGCGCTGTTATCTATGTGCAGTGATTGGAGCGCTGTTGTGTATGTGCAGTGAATAGAGCGCTATTGTGCATGTGCAGTCACTGGAGCGCTGTTGTGTGTATGTGTAGTCCCCTGGAGCGCTGTTGTGTATGTGCAGTGAATGGAGCTCTGTTGTACATGTGCAGTGAATGGAGCGCTGTTATCTATGTGCAGTGAATGGAGCGCTGTTGCCTATGTGCAGTGACTGGAGCACTGTTGTGCATGTGCAGTGAATGGAGCACTGTTGTACATGTGCAGTGAATGGAGAGCTGTTGCGTATGTGCAGTCACTGGAGTGCTGTTTTCTATGTGCAGTGACTAGAGCGCTGTTGTACATGTGCAGTGAATGGAGCGCTGTTTGTGCATGTGCAGTGAATGGAGCGCTCTTGTGCATGTGCAGTGACTGGAGCGCTGTTGTGAATGTGCAGTGACGGAGCGCTGTTGTGCATGTGCAGTGACTGGAGTGCTGTTGTGCATGTGCAGTGAATGGAGCGCTCTTGTGCATGTGCATTGACTGGAGTGCTGTTGTGCATGTGCAGTGAATGGAGCGCTGCTTGTGCATGTGCAGTGACTGGAGCGCTGTTGTGCATGTGCAGTGAATGGAGCGCTGTTGTGCATGTGCAGTGACTGGAGTGCTGTTGTGCATGTGCAGTGAATGGAGCGCTGTTGTGTATGTGCAGTGACTGGAGCGCTGTTGTGCATGTGCAGTGATTGGAGCGCTGTTGTGCATGTGCAGTGATTGGAGCACTGTTGTGTATGTGCAGTGAATGGAGCGCTTTTGCCTATGTGCAGTGAATGGAGGCTGTTGTGCATGTGCACTGATTGTAGCGCTGTTGTGCATGCGCACTGATTGGAGCGCTGTTGTGCATATGCAGTGACTCGAGCGCTGTTGTGCACGTGCAGTAAATGGAGCGCTGTTGTGCATGTGCAGTGACTGGAGCGCTGTTGTGCATGTGCAGCCATCATTCGCTCTCAGGATTAGTGGGCGATAGATATGGATGGGTGATAACTTCACAGAGACGTGATCTGATCATCACAATTCTGGACCAATCGATTGTGAATTAAAACGTGAGATATTTTTATGTTGTCGAATACAAATCAGAATCGTCCTGTCACATCTCATCAGAGGCGGCTATGAGAGCGGTCCGGCTTCCTGCAGATTATGGCCGTCCATCACATCCACCTCACATCAGGATACAGATGAGGGGAGGCGCGCGCCCCGGACTCTGTTTTGACACTAAGTGGATGGATCTGTCTGACTAGTGAGTGTGAACCTAAGATCTGCGTCATAATATCGGCTGCTCAGGATATTCTCTAATCTGCTGTTTATTCAACGAGAAAGTAAACTCTTGCCGAAAATCTCACCCTGAGCAGATAATATTCCCCGGTGGTTGAGATAGCAGCACCGGACACAGAGCAAAAGCTTTATTTATATAAACATTACTGCTTTCTTGCAAAAACAGCGCCCCACCTGTCTACAGGTCATATAGGGTATTGCAGCTCAATCCCATGAACTTTAATGAAACATTTTATGGACCAAACCAGTGTGAATGTGTATGTGGGTGCATTACTATAGTCATTCATTGCCATCTTCTCTGGATTCCAGTTCTCTTCTGGGTCGCATGACAACTAAACTATTCTGCCTTGTCACCTAACACTGGGGTCTATGTATGACCCCAATGCAAACATATGTAGCTTCAGAATAACCCTCTACAGACTTACATTGTAAAGCAAACATAGAGCTCAGTGTGATCCAGAGAGCCATAAGTTCAGCCACATGACTCAAGAAGTCTAGATCAGCTCCAAAATGAAGATCTGTCACTGTCCAAAAAAAGGCTACATGCCTAGTTAAAAAAAACTCTCTGAACTCCCCTGATTCTGCTGCTTTTTTCCGTTTTCAGCTGCGTCGCTCCATTGCTGAGATATTCACATTTGTTGCTTTTGGAACACAGTATGTGAAATCTCTGCTTGTAGTCCAACTGGGCGTTTCTTAAGAGTTTTCTTTTAAAGTGTGATCTTACACCCCTCCCAGATGCTGCCAATTACAGCCTTGCATTGTCTGAGACTTCAGATCAGCTTCTAAGCTGTGATTGGAGGGAAGTGGTGCACGCCCCCAAAGAAGACTGATAAGAAACACCTAGTTGGTCTGCAAGCAGAGATTTCACATATTACCTTCAAAATATATAAATGTGAATATCTCTGCAGTGGAGCGCGCAGCAAAAAACGGAAAAGGTTTCAGAATCAGAAAAGCTTAGAGATTTGTTTTAAAAACATATTAACTCATTATTTTTTAACAAATGATGCGTCCTCTTCAATATCTAATGATTTAAACAGACTATATTCTCTGCCTACCATCAAATCCGCCACTGGGTGACACGTAGCATCACACCAGCTTGACTTTTGATCGCTGCCAGTATTGACCTGATGAGGTTGGTGTACATGTAGTGAAAATCCATTTTAGAATGTAGGTATAATAAATGGGTTTGATAGACCAACATTACATCCAGAGCGGAGTTTGCTTCAGTGCCTCAGTGTAGGCAATCCTGAATATATCTACACCCTAAATCTCTCCTGCACTGGGCTTTGCTTCATTGTATTAGTGAAGAACATTTAATTACACTGAGGAGTGTCAACTGTATGGTCCTGGCCAATCATGCTCTGCACTCATCTATATGGCGGTATAATACAGGAAGTGTACATAGTATTGGAGTATATGGGCACCTCGGGATGTTTCAGAGCCCTGGACCATGGGCCCCGGTAGGCCACTATCGCCATTGTCTTTTGGCCTCCAACTTGCCTGCTGACATACAGCTTCTCCTGGCCTCAAGCTTGAGCAGTGTATGGCTGAACTATTTGGACACTGTATGCTTACATTATTTGGAAGATATATCATGGCATTATTGTATTACTTGGACATTGTATAATTACGTGATCGTTACATGGTTTCCTGTATTATTTGGGCACATGGCGGTAATATTTACGGATTATATCTTTGAATCAATTTGGCACTACACAGCAGTGTTTTACATAAGCTTTATATTACTTTATTATTTGGGCACTATACTGCAGTATTGGGGATTGTAATAATTTATTATTTGGGCACTGTATAGCAATATTATTTATGGATTGTATTCTTTCATTATTTAGGGGGGCATTATTCTGCGGTGGTATTTAGGTATTGTAATATTTTATTATTTGGGCACTGTGTGGCGGTATTATTTAGTGATTATTTTATTATGTGGGCACTGTATGGCGGTATTATTTAGGAACTGTATTATTTTATTATTTGGGCACTGTGTGGCGGTATTATTTAGGGATTATTTTATTATTTGGGCACTGTATGGCGGTGGTATTTAGAGATTATATTATGTGGGCACTGTATGGCGGTAATATTTAGAGATTATATTATATGGGCACTGTATGGCGGTAATATTTAGAGATTATATTATTTGGGCACTGTATGGCGGTACTATTTAGAGATTATATTATGTGGGCACTGTATGGCGGTAGTATTTAGTGATTATATTATTATTTGGTCACTGTATGGCGGTACTATTTAGAGATTATATTATGTGGGCACTGTATGGCGGTATTATTTAGTGATTATATTATTTGGGCACTGTTTGGCGGTAATATTTAGAGATTATATTATGTGGGCACTGTATGGCGGTAGTATTTAGTGATTATATTATTATTTGGGCACTGTATGGCGGTAGTATTTAGTGATTATTTTATTATTTGGGCACTGTATGGCGGTAGTATTTAGTGATTATATTATTATTTGGGCACTGTATGGCGGTATTATTTAGAGATTATTTTATTATTTGGGCACTGTATGGCGGTAGTATTTAGTGATTATATTATTATTTGGGCACTGTATGGCGGTAATATTTAGAGATTATATTATGTGGGCACTGTATGGCGGTATTATTTAGAGATTATATTATGTGGGCACTATATGGCGGTAATATTTAGAGATTATATTATGTGGGCACTGTGTGGCAGTATTATTTAGAGATTATATTATGTGGGCACTGCGTGGCGGTATTATTTAGACATTATTTCATTATTTGGGCACTGTATGGCGGTAATATTTAGTGATTATATTATTATGTGGGCACTGTATGGCGGAAGTATTTAGTGATTATATTATTATGTGGGCACTGTATGGCGGTAGTATTTAGTGATTATATTATTATGTGGGCACTGTATGGCGGTAGTATTTATTGATTATATTATTATGTGGGCACTGTATGGCGGTATTATTTAGTGATTATACTATATGTGGGCACTGTGTGGCGGTATTATTTAGAGATTATTTTAGTATTTGGGCACTGTATGGCGGTAATATTTGTGTATTATAATATTTTATTATATGGTCCCTGTCTGACTGTATAGCCCATCACTAGGGCAGTGTATTGCACATTATTAGGAGAGGGTGCCCCATAGACGGTATATTCTTGTGTACAGCAGTCTGTATTCTGTGACGCTCACGGTGACCCAGTTCTTCTTTATGGTAATAAACTCCTGGAGGATTCGGTGATTATTATCTCCTGCTGATAGACGTTAATGATCAGCCCCATGTAATAGTGCGGGGAGGGCTCTGCGGATGGGTTCATGCCCGGGCAGGTCCGTGCCGGAGTCTCGCTGTGTTTCTTCTGTTTTCTGCTTTTCTTGTTTTCTATGTTTAAGATCGATTAAGACACAAGTGACAGATTTATTGTATCTTTATAAAAGCTTCTATTGTTTCAGCTCGTTACAAAAGAAAAGCTGATGAAGCGCAACCCACAGGGCAGGTGAGACAAGACGCCGCGGCCGCACAGGTAACCCATCTACCGCGGGCACAAAATAGGAAAGCAAAGAAACTTGGGGCAGCAACAAAGGAGACTCCTGCTCCGGCTGTGATGTGGTGTCAGCCACACCAAATATCACATTGCTTTGATGCATCTAAGTCCTTTGAGAACATGGGCTACCTGTGGCGTAATGTGAACCCCAGGGCTGAACCTGAGACAAAGGGTCAGAGGACATCAATAGTCAGGGTTAGAAGACGTTGGTTGGAGGATGTCAAGAGTTGGGGTTAGAGAACATCCAGAGTTGGGTTAAGAGGACATTCAGAGTCAGGGTCAGAGGACGTCCAGTGTCGGGGTCAGAGGACATTCAGAGTCGGAGTCAGAGGACGTCCAGAGTCAGGGTCAGAGGATGTCCAGAGTCGGGTCAGAGGATGCCCAGAGTTGGGTTCAGAGGACATCCAGTGTCAGGGTCAGAAAATGTCCAGAGTCGGGATCAGATGATATCAAGAGTCGGAGTCAAAGAATGTTAAGAGTTGGGGTCAGAGGACTTCCAGAGTTGGAGTCAGAGGATGTCAAGAGTCAGGGTCAAAGACCTACAAAAGTCGGGGTCAGAAGACTTCAAGAGTCGGGGTCAGAGGATTGTCAAGAGTCAGGATCACAGGACATCAAGAAACAGGGTCAGAGACCTACAAGAATCGGGGTTGGAGGATGTCAAGAGTTGGGTCAGGGGACGCCCAGAGTCGGGGTCAGAGGACATTCAGAGTCAGGGTCAGAGGACATTCAGAGTTGGGGTCAGAGGCTGTCCAGAGTTGGGGTCAGATGATGCCCAGAGTTGAGGTCAGAGGATGTCCAGAGTCAGGGTCAGAGAATATTCAGAGTTGGGGTCAGAGGATGTCCAGGGTCAGAGGATGTTCAGAGTCGGAGTCAGAGGACATCCAGAGTCAGGGTCAGAGGACATCCAGAGTCAGGGTCAAAGACCTACAAGAGTCGGGTCAGAAGACTTCAAGAGTTGGGGTCAGAGGATGTCAAGAGTCAGGATCACAGGACATCAAGAGTCAGGGTCAGAGACCTACAAGAATCGGGGTTGGAGGATGTCAAGAGTTGGGGTCAGAGAACATCCAGAGTCGGGGTAAGAGGACGTCCAGAGTCGAGGTCAGAGGACATTCAGAGTCGGAGTCAGAGGACGTTCAGAGTTGGGGTCAGAGGACGTTCAGAGTTGGGGTCAGAGAACGTTCAGAGTCGGGGTCAGAGGACGTTCAGAGTCGGGGTCAGAGAACATCTAGAGTCGGGGTCAGAGGACATCAAGAGGTGAAATCTAGCCAAGGTGGAAAATAAGGCAATTTCCAAGAACTCATTTTTCCTATATGGCCCATAAGCTGGGAACCCAGGAGAAGCCTTGGGTGTGATGCACCGTCTGCACTGTTGTAGTGACGCCCCTGGGTGCGCTCATCTCTGGCTGCGTCAGGTTTTCCAATTTAAATCGGATGCGGTGTACAACAGATGCAAAGAAATGTTGGTGTGAACGCGCCCTGAGGGAGCACTTTCTTGCTGACTTGGGCCATTTCACTCAGCAGCTTTCTACATGATCTGCTCCAATAAACCTGCACATGGCCACCTGCGACAAAGGAAATTTCCAACACATTCATTCATCTTTTGCCAAGTTTTAATGAAAAAAAGTCGATGTGATCTCCAAGGAGAAGTCGTCATAGTAAGACATAACAATAAGAAATCTGGAAAATAAGAAATAATGTGTCACAGATCTGCGACTGCTCAGGACATGGAGGAAATCAGACTATTCTGTTAGATTCAAAGGCGCCAAATTAAAGCTGGGGTCACATTTGCGGTAGAAAATGCAGATCCTGATCCGGTTTGGAGCATGCAAAATGCTCAAACTGGATCAGGATCTGCAGCCCATAGGAGCCCATTATAAATCTGGGTTGCCTAAATGGCAATGCGGTTACCGCATCCGGATTTGCAGCCTGCGAGAAAAATCCTGCATGCTGCATTTTTCGGAGCGATTTCCTAACCGCAGCAGGAGACCTATAATGGGCTCCTATGGGAGCCTATCCGGCTACCGCAAGGCACATGTGAATGCCTGTGGTAGCCCGGATGCTTTGTTCATCCCTGCTGCCGCAGGATGAACAAAGGGTTAATGTTAATAATGGATGTGGGCAACATGTCTGTAGGGAGTGCCCACCCTCCCCTACAGACATGTTCACCCCATAGATTGGCATGTTAAGGGTTAATTTCTAAAATTATAGTTTTGTCGGCTTTTACTATTTGTAATGACAGGCGGCGGCTCCTGGCTGGACAGGAGTTTACAGTACGCAAAGTGCGTAAGCATATTACAGGGCAGCATCCTCAATGAGGAGCTGTCTGTGGTGCTTACGCAAATTGCGTACTGTACATTCCACTATCCATGGTGCTGAAAGTTTTAACAGTACTTCTATGGCCAGCGCACCGCCATTGAAGCATCCGTAACCGGATTGCACATTATGAGCAACCCGTTACCGGATGCAGGTTTAGGGACACATTTTGTGTCCAAAATGTGTCTGAATGCACATTACATATCGTTATGTGCATTCTAAATGTGACCCTAGCCTTATTAAGAAGTCTCTGTCCTATACAACATCTGGAGTCTGGGGCTCACAGAGCATTGGATACATTGTATCAGCTGTACAGATCTCTGCTGGTTGTTACAATGTATCAGTCTATAGTCCGGGGTGTTTCGCTCACAGAGCATTGTCTACACTGGATACAATGTATCAGCTGTACAGATCTCTGCGGGTTTGTTACAATGTATCAGTCTGTAGTCCGGGTGTTTCCCTCACAGAGCATTTCTACACTGGATACATTGTATCAGCTGTACAGATCTCTGCTGGTTTGTTACAATGTATCAGTCTATAGTCCGGGTGTTTTGCTCACAGAGCATTGTCTACACTGGATACATTGTATCAGCTGTACAGATCTCTGCTGGTTTGTTACAATGTATCAGTCTATAGTCCGGGGTGTTTCGCTCACAGAGCATTGTCTACACTGGATACATTGTATCAGCTGTACAGATCTCTGCTGGTTTGTTACAATGTATCAGTCTATAGTCCGGGGTGTTTCGCTCACAGAGCATTGTCTACACTGGATACATTGTATCAGCTGTACAGATCTCTGCTGGTTTGTTACAATGTATCAGTCTATAGTCCGGGATGTTTCACTCACAGAGCATTGTCTGCACTGGATACATTGTATCAGCTGTACAGATCTCTGCTGCTTTGTTACAATGTATCAGTCTATAGTCCGGGTGTTTCACTCACAGAGCATTGTCTACACTGGATACATTGTATCAGCTGTACAGATCTCTGCTGGTTTGTTACAATGTATCAGTCTATAGTCCGGGGTGTTTCGCTCACAGAGCATTGTCTACACTGGATACATTGTATCAGCTGTACAGATCTCTGCTGGTTTGTTACAATGTATCAGTCTATAGTCCGGGGTGTTTCGCTCACAGAGCATTGTCTACACTGGATACATTGTATCAGCTGTACAGATCTCTGCTGGTTTGTTACAATGTATCAGTCTATAGTCCGGGGTGTTTCGCTCACAGAGCATTGTCTACACTGGATACATTGTATCAGCTGTACAGATCTCTGCTGGTTTGTTACAATGTATCAGTCTGGAGTCCGGGGTGTTTCGCTCACAGAGCATTGTCTACACTGGATACATTGTATCAGCTGTACAGATCTCTGCTGGTTTGTTACAATGTATCAGTCTATAGTCCGGGGTGTTTCGCTCACAGAGCATTGTCTACACTGGATACATTGTATCAGCTGTACAGATCTCTGCTGGTTTGTTACAATGTATCAGTCTATAGTCCGGGGTGTTTCGCTCACAGAGCATTGTCTACACTGGATACATTGTATCCGCTGTACAGATCTCTGCTGGTTTGTTACAATGTATCAGTCTATAGTCCGGGGTGTTTCGCTCACAGAGCATTGTCTACACTGGATACATTGTATCAGCTGTACAGATCTCTGCTGGTTTGTTACAATGTATCAGACTATAGTCCCGGGGTGTTTCGCTCACAGAGCATTGTCTACACTGGATACATTGTATCAGCTGCACAGATCTCTGCTGGTTTGTTACAATGTATCAGTCTATAGTCCGGGGTGTTTCACTCACAGAGCATTGTCTACACTGGATACATTGTATCAGCTGCACAGATCTCTGCTGGTTTGTTACAATGTATCAGTCTATCGTCCGGGTGTTTCGCTCACAGAGCATTGTCTACACTGGATACATTATATCAGCTGTACAGATCTCTGCTGGTTTGTTACAATGTATCAGTCTATAGTCCGGGGTGTTTCACTCACAGAGCATTGTCTACACTGGATACATTGTATCAGCTGCACAGATCTCTGCTGGTTTGTTAAAATGTATCAGTCTATAGTCCGGAGTGTTTCACTCACAGAGCATTGTCTACACTGGATACATTGTATCAGCTGCACAGATCTCTGCTGGTTTGTTACAATGTATCAGTCTATAGTCCGGGTGTTTCGCTCACAGAGCATTGTCTACACTGAATACATTGTATCAGCTGTACAGATCTCTGCTGGTTTGTTACAATGTATCAGTCTATAGTCTGGGGTGTTTCGCTCACAGAGCATTGTCTACACTGGATCGGTTATGCTCAGGTTACTGTCTCTGAATGGAATCCAGTGGGTTCTCGTTTATGACCACTTTACACACGGCTACATTTCTAGGGTGGCTACAGGTAACTTACTGGCTGCAGTGAAATCATGGAGACAAGGTTCTATCTTGTTGCTGTGTACAAATGGAATAATGTCTCCATGATTTCACTGCAGCCAGTAAGTTACCTGTGGATAAGCTAGAAATGTAGCCGTGTGTAAAGTGGCCATTACTGATAACATACAGAGGGTTTGTCGCATTCAGTCTAATATAAAGTTGTAGAACTTTTTATTTTTACACCAATTTAGGTTTTTTTCCATAAACTTGAAGAGTCCCAGTAAACGGTTAATAGGTGTATTAGAGGCCACAAAAACACGGTGTGCTTATCATATAGAGCGGCGGCTCCGGTTGAGACATGTTCAGGTCTGGTGCTTGGCCGCTCCCTGTACTGTGTTCTCCGCCAGGTAATAGACCTCACACTACAAAGACCCAAATATTCACCTCCGCGTCTTGTTGTGTCATGTATTACTGAGGAGCAAGAGGGGAACAGATCCCGAGACCTCAGATTCATGGGCCCCCAGAACAGAAGCTACACAGGGCCCCCACCTGCCACATATAATGCTGTTGTTGATTTTTAACATATCACAATCTTTATAAAGAAAACAAAATTTATTAAAAACTGCAATTTTCACACTGCCATTGGGTTTTTACACTTTTCAGTAGTCTCATTATCATCAGAGGCAGGATTACAAATACCGATAACAATATATGCACAGCTGGAAACACAGGATTCACCATTCTCACACCTTTCATTAGTCTCATTATCATCAGAGACAGCATTACAAATACAGGTAACATTATATACACACCTGAGAACACAAGATTCCCCATTTTCAATTAGTGATCACACTTTTAGTTTCATTATCATCAGAGACAGCATTACAAATACAGGTGACATCGTGTACACGTCTATGTTGAGGATTTGGAGCATCAATTGCTGGAACAGAATGACTAATTTGTTTAGGTGCAAAAATGATTCTTAATCTGCACTAATCTTAGTGATGAAGCCTGTGCTCCAGAGCTGCTCTTCTTAAAGTGACATAGAATAAGGTTTAAGTATAATAGACAGAATGAGACTAGTGAACGTTTCTGATCGAAACCCGGTCACTCACCTGCATATAGGTACAATGACTGATCCTGTGCTGGTTATAGATCTATTACTGACTGATCCTGATGCCAGTTATGGTTTATCATGGACTGACCCTGATGCCGGTTATGGTTTATCACTGACTGATTCTGATGCTGGTTATGGTTTATCACTGACTGATCCTGTGCTTGTTATGGTTTATCACTGACTGATCCTGAATCCGGTTATGGTTTATCACTGACTGATCCTGATGCTGGTTATGGATCTATCACTGACTGATCCTGATGCCAGTTATGGTTTATCACTGACTGATCCTGATGCCAGTTATGGCTTATCACTGACTGATCCTGATGCCAGTTATGGTTTATCACTGACTGATCCTGATGCCAGTTATGGTTTATCACTGACTGATCCTGACGCCAGTTATGGTTTATCACTGACTGATCCTGATGCCAGTTATGGTTTATCACTGACTGATCCTGATGCCGGTTATGGTTTATCACTGACTGATCCTGATGCCAGTTATGGTTTATCACTGGCTGATCCTGATGCCAGTTATGGTTTATCAGTGACTGATCCTGATGCCGGTTATGGTTTATCAGTGACTGATCCTGATGCCGATTATAGTTCATCAGTGACTGATCCTGATGCTGATTATGGATCTATCACTGACTGATCCTGATGCTGATTATGGATCTATCACTGACTGATCCTGATGCTGGTTATGGTTTATCACTGACTGATCCTGATGCCGGTTATGGATCTATCACTGACTGATCCTGACTGCTAGTTATGGATCTATCACTGACTGATCCTGATGCTGATTATGGATCTATCACTGACTGATCCTGACTGCTAGTTATGGATCTATCACTGACTGATCCTGATGCTGATTATGGTTTATCACTGACTGATCCTGATGCTGGTTATGGATCTATCACTGACTGATCCTGATGCTGATTATGGATCTATCACTGACTGATCCTGATGCTTGCTATGGTTCTATCCCTGACTGATCCTGATGCTGGTTATGGTTTATCACTGACTGATCCTGATGCCGGTTATGGTTTATCACTGACTGATCCTGATGCCAGTTATGGTTTATCACTGACTGATCCTGATGCCAGTTATGGTTTATCAGTGACTGATCCTGATGCCGGTTATGGTTTATCAGTGACTGATCCTGATGCCGATTATAGTTCATCAGTGACTGATCCTGATGCTGATTATGGATCTATCACTGACTGATCCTGACTGCTAGTTATGGATCTATCACTGACTGATCCTGATGCTGATTATGGTTTATCACTGACTGATCCTGATGCTGGTTATGGATCTATCACTGACTGATCCTGATGCTGATTATGGATCTATCACTGACTGATCCTGATGCTTGCTATGGTTCTATCTCTGACTGATCCTGATGCTGGTTATGGTTTATCACTGACTGATCCTGATGCCGGTTATGGTTTATCACTGACTGATCCTGATGCCAGTTATGGTTTATCACTGACTGATCCTGATGCCAGTTATGGTTTATCAGTGACTGATCCTGATGCCGGTTATGGTTTATCAGTGACTGATCCTGATGCCGATTATAGTTCATCAGTGACTGATCCTGATGCTGATTATGGATCTATCACTGACTGATCCTGATGCTGGTTATGGATCTATCACTGACTTATCCTGATGCTGGTTATGGATCTATCGATGACTGATCCTGATGCCGGTTATGGATCTATCACTGACTGATCCTGATGCTGGTTATGGATCTATCACTGACTGATCCTGATGTCGGTTATGGATCTGTCACTGACTGATCCTGATGCTGTTTATGGATCTATCACTTACTGATCCTGATGCCGGTTATGGATCTTAGGGTATGTGCACATCTGACGTTTCTGCATCTTTGCAGACTGTCCTAAAACCGGTGTAGTTTAGCAGAAACTGAGTTTTCTGACCTCAGCAGTGTCCATCGTTTTTTTACCGTTTTTTGAGCGTTTTCCGACCGGTTTTATAGCGTTTATACAGCGTTTTGTCGGCAGTTTTCCGGCGGTTTTTCTTGGCGTATTTAGGCCGGTTTTTTTGGGCACTTGTAAGCTAGAACCGCTGGAAAAACGTCCAAAAGAAGTCACTTGCTCTATCTTTGAAAACCGGTGTAAAACCAGTGTAAAAACTGAAAACGACCAGAAAAAAACCGTTCTAATGAAGACAGCGTTTTTTAAACTCCATTGAGTATCATGTTAATCCAGCCGGTGGCTAGGATTAACATAAATTAACATAAAACTGAGCGGAAAACGCCGACGGAAAACATTCAAAAACAGCCCACAAAACGACTGATGTGCACATACCCTAACACTGACTGATCCTGATGCCGGTTATGGTTTATCACTGACTGATCCTGATGCTGGTTATGGATCTATCACTGACTGATCCTGATGCCGGTTATGGATCTAACACTGACTGATCCTGATGCCGGTTATGGTTTATCACTTACTGATCCTTATGCCGGTTATGGATCTATCACTGACTGACCCTGATGCTGGTTATTGATCTATCACTGACTGATCCTGACTGCTAGTTATGGATCTATCACTGACTGATCCTGACTGCTAGTTATGGATCTATCACTGACTGATCCTGATGCCGGTTATGGTTCTATCCCTGACTGATCCTGATGCCGGTTATGGTTCTATCCCTGACTGATCCTGATGCCGGTTATGGTTCTATCCCTGACTGATCCTGATGCCGGTTATGGTTTATCACTGACTGATCCTGATGCTTGCTATGGATTTATTACTTTCTGCTGGTTATGGGTTCCCACTTTACAGATGACAATTTTAGGGTGAAGTTGGGAAAATAAGACCTTTCTAGTTATGGTGTGAGGCTGATTACGTCTGGAAAAACATTTTTGCTTCCAAGTTTAAATGTAAAATACAGCCTATTGTGCCACCCCGAGCTGCCACCATCCCCGCAGCGTCCCATAATCTTGGCTCGTGTTTCTGAGCATTTCATATTCCTACACAAGACGGTTTTTGTTAGGCGAGATGATTTTGCCCTTTAACATTCAAGCTTCAATGAAAATCCTTCTTGCTCGGAGACCCACATTCTAGCATATGATTACTGCGCTGCTCCCCCCCACTTATACCGGCTACAGGCGCAATTGTGAAATCATGGCTGAAGTTGTAAAAATACAAGTTCACAACCCCTCGGCACACACACACCCACTCCACAGCTGATATCAAATAGCTATGGTGGGAAAAAGTGGACCTTTCAACTCTGTCTAGCAGCCTCAATGTGCTCAGTCTTCTGCTCGTCTATGTCCCTTATAATAAAATTCTGCAACCGGAGAGAAATATCGAATTATCCATCAGTCTGTGCGGATCGGTGGGCTCCGTGTCATTCACCGCTCGGGCGGTTTAATGTTTGACACGTATTGAATATTTCACATTCTTCTTACCGTTGACCTTTCCAATTTCCAGGTATTGCCAAAGTGTTTGCAAGTGAAATACGTGGGAACCGGGTCAAAAAGGGGCACAAGGGGCGTGCGCCCATCTTCATCCTCCAAACAGTTGATCGGATAAACTGACTGCACCGGAGACCCTTCTTTGCTTCCATACCTTCTTTTCCATTCTTGTTAAAAAATGTCCAAAAAGCGCCTCCAAAAAGGGCAGCATAACAGAACAATAAAGGGGGCGCTCCTGGGTGATACCTGGTGAGAGGGGAGGATTTGTAGTGCACTCACCTGTACGAGTTGTGCAACCCTGCACAACTCCGGTAGAAGCCTTCGGTATTTCTCGCACACCGCGCAGGTGTCCGGTCTGCTGGATACAGCGGGTCATGGGATCGGGTCACAGTCACCGAAGGTCCTTGGGCACCTAGGGTCTGCAAGCTGCTCCTGTGCTGCATTGGCTGCTGTGCTCTTATAGAGGAGGCAGGGGTGAACCTAGCCTCTCTGCTGTCTGAGGCGAACTGCAAAACGGCTTTGTTCATACAGATTTATATTTATCTTGTAAAAATTAGCAAAATAGTGCACATTTTAGTTTACCGAAACAGAAAAAATAATGTCCACACAAAGATGTCAGCGCCATCACATGCACATACAAGGACCACACAGAGAACCCAGAACAAGGATCATTAATGGCAATGGCGGCTTGGCACAAGCTGCAGACACAATGATGGTGGCAGAGCTGTGGTCCTGTAGGCAGACACAGTCCTGAATCCTTATAGCACAGGGGGCAGCACTGATTGCCATCCTCTGGCCACCCTGCAACACTCTGGGCCGCTGACTAGTCAAACATGTCAGCATTGCAGCACCGTCCACACCACAACTGCAGTCTGAGCATCAACAAGCCGCCACTGCACTAAGCTGCTGCAACTGGAGGGCACCTCTTAGGAGAGGGGTGACCCAGACTTGGAAGGGGGTTACTCCAGGTGCCTAAAATGTGGAATTTAATATTCTGTTTATAACTAGTGCTGCATGAAAAACAGCTATGTGTGGACAAATTGAAGAAGAAAACAAATTATATAAAGAATTTGCGTGATAAAGGGAAACCAAAAACTAGTGGAGAGTATTTCGACTAAAGAGTAACCATCATTTTAATTTTATTTAATAAATGTAGAATTTTTTTTTCAATTTTTTTCTGTATCTACCCAAGACAGATTCTCCCATTACTGAGATAGGAGAGGACAGTTGGTGCTTTTAAGAGTCTATGGAGGTTTGAGGGAGGAGGACACTGATTTTTTTTGTTGAATTTGGGGCTAAAAATTATTTTTGTAATTGGGTTTCATGAAATATTTTGCACCGTTTACTCTCTATGGCTCGGTGTTGTACAATCTGGTGCAGAATGAGTTAACTGAAACTCCTTCAGTGAGTTCATTATGACTCAATATGTTAAGGGACAGTTGTAAGTTCTTTTATCTGTCTCTTTCGGAGCTCCTCTCAGCTCATTCATGACCACAGAAAATTCAATGGAAAAGAAAGAGCCCAAAGACATCCTGAAAGGCAATCTAGATTGTGAGCCCCAATGGGGAAAAGTGATGATAGTGTATATAAAGAGCTGCAGTGCTTTATAACTGGTGGACAATGGCGGCAGGGGTTAATGAGGGTCCCGGTCAGGACCATAGTGGGTGTGCTTTATAACTGGCAGTCAATGGTGGCAGGGTTAGTGAGGTGTCCCGGTCAGGACCATAGTGGGTGGCTTTATAACTGGTGTCAATGGGGCAGGGGTTAGTGAGGTGTCCCGGTCAGGACCATAGTGGGTGGCTTTATAACTGGCAATCAATGGCGGCAGGGGTTAGTGAGGTGTCCCGGTCAGGACCATAGTGGGTGGCTTTATAACTGGGACAATGGCGGCAGGGGTTAGTGAGGTGTCCCGGTCAGGACCATAGTGGATGCCTTTATAACTGGTGGACAATAGCAGCAGGCGTTAGTGAGGTGTCCCGGTCAGGACCATAGTGGTGGCTTTATAACTGGTGGACAATAGCAGCAGGAGTTAGTGAGGTGTCCCGGTCAGGACCATAGTGGGTGGCTTTATAACTGGTGGACAATGGCGGCAGGGGTTAGTGAGGTGTCCCGGTCAGGACCATAGTGGATGGCTTTATAACTGGTGGACAATGGCGGCAGGGGTTAGTGAGGTGTCCCGGTCAGGACCATAGTGGGTGGCTTTATAACTGGTGGACAATGGCGGCAGGGGTTAGTGAGGTGTCCCGGTCAGGACCATAGTGGGTGGCTTTATAACTGGCGGACAATGGTGGCAGGGGTTAGTGAGGTGTCCCGGTCAGGACCATAGTGGGTGGCTTTATACTGGCGGACAATGGTGGCAGGGGTTAGTGAGGTGTCCCCGTCAGGACCATAGTGGGTGGCTTTATAATTGGTGGACAATGGCGGCAGGGGTTAGTGAGGGGTCCGGTCAGGACCATAGTGGGTGGGTTTATAACTGGTGGACAATGGCGTCAGGGGTTAGTGAGGTGTCCCGGTCAGGACCATAGTGGGTGGCTTTATAACTGGTGGACAATGGCGGCAGGGTTAGTGAGGTGTCCTGGTCAGGACCATAGTGGGTGGCTTTATAACTGGTGGACAATGGCGGCAGGGTTAGTGAGGTATCCCGGTCAGGACCATAGTGGGTGGCTTTATAACTGGCGGACAATGGCGGCAGAGGTTAGTGAGGTGTCCCGGTCAGGACCATAGTGGGTGGCTTTATAACTGGTGGACAATGGCGGCAGGGGTTAGTGAGGTGTCCCGGTCAGGACCATAGTGGGTGGCTTTATAAATGGTGGACAATGGCGGCAGGGGTTAGTGAGGTATCCCGGTCAGGACCATAGTGGGTGGCTTTATAACTGGCGGACAATGGCGGCAGGGGTTAGTGAGATGTCCTCGGTCAGGACCATAGTGGATGGCTTTATAACTGGCAGTCAATGGCGGCAGCGGTTAGTGAGGTGTCCCGGTCAGGACCATAGTGGGTGGCTTTATAACTGGTGGACAATGGCGGCAGGGGTTATTGAGGTGTCCCGGTCAGGACCATAGTGGGTGGCTTTATAACTGGTGGACAATGGCGGCAGGGGTTAGTGAGGTGTCCCGGTCAGGACCATAGTGGGTGGCTTTATAACTGGTGGACAATGGCGGCAGAGGTTAGTGAGGTGTCCCGGTCAGGACCATAGTGGGTGGCTTTATAACTGGTGGACAATGGCGGCAGGGGTTAGTGAGGTGTCCCGGTCAGGACCATAGTGGGTGGCTTTATAACTGGTGGACAATGGTGGCAGGGGTTAGTGAGGTGTCCCGGTCAGGACCATAGTGAGTGGCTTTATAACTGGCAGTCAATGGCGGCAGCGGTTAGTGAGGTGTCCCGGTCAGGACCATAGTGGGTGGCTTTATAACAGGCGGAAGAGTCCTTTTCATCAGTAGACATTGTCGGTGTTCAGACTTTGCTTTGAGGATCTGATCCTTGGAATGAAGATGTCTCCGTTGACTTCATGACTGGACCCCACACCCGGTCGGCCTAACATAGACTTTATAGGACGGCGGACAACTGCAGGTCGGAGCAGCTGGTGGTGAAAAAACAAGATATTCTCTGTAAATGTTGAGTTTAGGAGGATCAGCTGACGGGGGGCATCATACTGCCACCATGATGGGCAGGACAGCTGCACCTCCGACAGGCGAGGGATGAGGACAGGTGGACACATGGAGGGGCCGGGGATCCTTGTTGGTGAAGCTCATTCACAATCTGATATATTCTCATTGATAACATTGATTAACGCCCATCACTGCCCTGAATATACAGGATAACGGCTTGTGATCACCAGTCTAGTATTCCCAGTGATTAATGGAGACATGAGGTAACAACAGTTTACTTAACCGGAAAGCAGCATTACACAGTACATAGCAGGAACACATATATAAGATTATCTCAGCCCAGGAGATGTGGTATGACAGACCATGCCCTGTATGGTCAGACACATCCATTACACAGTACATAGTAGGGACACATAATAAGATTACTCCGCACAGGAATGTGTATGATCAGACCATGTCCCTGTACGGTCAGACACATCCATTACACAGTACATAGCAGTGACACATATATAAGATTATCTCAGCACAGAGATGTAATATGATCAGACTAGTCCCTGTACGGTCAGACACATCCATTACACAGTACATAGCAGGACACATATATAAGATTATCTCAGCCCAGGAGATGTGGTATGATCAGACCATATCCCTGTAGAGTCAGACACATTCATTACACAGTACATTTTTTCTCTGTTTGTGTTGCTCCAAAGCACAAAGGAAATAATCCTGTGTATAGCAAAACATGGGGGATTGTGATAATATCTGGGGGAAATATTTCATCTTCTAGAACAATTTCAATGGTGCCAACACTTTCCAGTCAGGACTGTGTGGCGCACCACGGTCTGGTCGCCATAAAGGGTATTACACTCTTTAAATTGGTGTGGGGTCTCATCCTAAAAGGAATACGGATAGTGGACACCAAACACACCCACACACCTAGACCCAGGGACCATGGCAAACCTGGGGAGGCCCAGTCAAAGGGGACAGGGAAGAACAGTAGGAGTGAGGAGTTAGTAATATGAGTGAGCAGTGAAGGAGGTGGAAGCCAAGTGTGGAGGCGTGAAAGGGTAGCAGAGAGAGAACCCCAGGGCACAGGTGGAGTGAGAACAACCTGGCGCCCGATCCGGACTACGATATTCGGACAGAGGGGTTGGTCGAGAACCAGGAACCGGCCCTTAACCTGGCGCGGATGCTGTATGCCAAACCACTGAACTGGAGGCCACGCAGTCTACAGGAGTGAGGCCGCAACCCGACATACCCCTGAGAAGGCAGCCAAACTAGGTCAGACAACAGGTACCAGTTGTCAGAGAGACCCATGGCTACTAGATCGGGCATTGGTGCGGAGGCGCTGACAGGAGAGGCAAAGAATAGCACTGGTGAAAGAGAACAGTGAGGTGCGAAGGGTCCTGGCGAGCTATCCCGGTTCCTTGTAAACAGGCCAGACTGGACTTGGTAGAGAGAAGTACCCGTTGCCAGCTGCAACCTCAGTGAGTAAACCAGTACAGAATTCCAACGCTGTGTAATACTGTGTTATTCTCCCGCCTGCAGAGCCGCCGACTGCAACAGCAGACGAACATAGAGACCAAGCGCAACACGAAGTACACACTCCCACAACATAAACACATCTCCCCGGGTACTGCTCCACCTACGGAAGCGACGACACCAGGTTACCATATCAACAACGCCAGAGTCTGACCAGCAGCGCCGGCCCTTCTTGACTGAGAACCATAGGTGGCGTCACGAACTTCCATTCCTTAAATTTTACCCCCGACAAATACATCCTAGAACCAATTACATCCAGAGCACTGACTCCCCCGGGGTCACGGAAGCCGGGTCTCGACCCCTGCGACTCCCTGGCAGTACTGTTGCCCAGTTCCGAGTACCCCACAGCCCCCAGTGTTGGGTGAGTCAAGTGTATATCAGATAAGATCCTGGGCCAAGAGACGTGATCCGGTCGATTATTGCAGATTCTTATACTCCGCTGCTGTACAGGCTCCGATTGTTAGCTGCAGTACCCAAAAGCGGCCACTAGACCATATACGGCGCTGTGTACACTGCAGTCAGATGTCAGACCCAGGGGCGTAACCCCAACAGGTGCAGGTGTGGCGCCCCGCAACGAGTGCGTCACAGAAGGGTATTGCAGCCATAAATGCAGCAGCAATATTCTCTGACCCAGCAGTCATCTGGTTAACTTAGAGATCCAAACCCTGCATGCAACACTAGTAGAGGGGACCAACCAGGGTCCTGGTGGGCGGAGTGCAAGGGTAGAGTGTAGAAGAAGTCAGAAAGACACAGACTAAGACTTGGAGAAGAAGTAACGTAGGAGCGGGGGCTCTGCACCCGTGACAAGGAGAAAGGAGCTACTGCCTGTCTAAACCGGAGCCCGGCCACGGTGAGTCAGAAAATGGTGTCAGGAACAGGATACGAGCAGGCCCGTTCCCTAACGGGTATAATGTGCTTTAAAATGACTTTAATGTCTACAATTTGGACTTTGTTCGTCCCTAAAAGAACTTTCCCGCCTTTTCACCGTTGGGCCAAAATGGCGCCCAAGATGGTGTTCCCGCAATGAGGACTCGCCACTTGCAAGCCCAGGGGTGAGCTACCGCCCCTCTTCGTGGGAGGGCTAAAGGCAAAGGCGCCAAACTCATTGTCCGCCCTGATTGCTCGAATCAACCATGGGGCGGACCCCAAAGACTTTTCCCACGATTGGACTACAAAAGGTCCCAAGGAAGTGGGAGTGACACAGCCTTCTTCACCAGCTCTCTACCAGAACGGTTACCGGTTGAACGGTTGTGGTTCCCTCCAAAGAAGAGAATGGCCAGCACGAGACTCCAAGACCTGATGCGGGAGGTCGAGGCGGAGGCCAGAGCAGCCATAGGCCATCCGGGTCTGGGTCCCGTCCTCACCATTGACGGCAGCCCCGACTTCTGGCTAGAGGCTCTGCAAGACCTTAGAGTGCGATTAATGGAAACAGTTGAGTGGACAGTCCGCAGCTGGAGCGCGGGCCTGGGACGTAGACTCCATCATGCGATGCAGCAGAGCCGACCGGGTACAGCAACTCCGGGACCAGACGACATCGCCAGCTTCTCTACCGCCTCACCGTTGCCCACCACCTGTCCTGCTTCGTCGCCAGAGCCTCATTCCGGTGGAGGCCACAGCCCAGCCCATTCCAGCGCTTGAAACCGCAGCCGAACCCGTTTTTGAGCCGGAGCACACAACATGCTCCACCGAAGAAGCTGACATCTACCAGGTTCCCACAACGGAACCCATCAACAGTTGTACCATCCAAGAGACTGTTGCCTGTTTTGTCCCCGAACCGGAGGCCTCCTCTGCTATTACAGAGGCCTACCTGTTCACCGGGACAGAGACACCACTTCCAGCAGTTACAGATGAAGAGGCAGGCAGCCTGGAAGCCCTGCAGGACATCCCTGAGGAAGGATCTGCAGCACCACCGCCCTGTTGTACAGAGGAACCAGTTCCAACATCTCCAACCATCGAGCAGCCCGATGTGATCGTCAAGGGAGAAGAAGAGGACGATGACGACGAGACCCGCAGCATCCCTGAGGATCTTGACACCGGCTTTGCTTGGGGAGACAGCGAGGATCCTCCGTCCGAGCAGTCAGCTCGGGTGCACTGGTCGGGTGCATGTGCGACACCTTCCCCTGTGCCGTTCAACCGGTTCCAGTCCAGACTGTCCGCCAAGCCCAAGCTTCCTACCAAACTACCAGTTCCACCGTTCATCTTCACACCCCGAGCCGTACCGACGGAGATGTACGCCAGCGTCGACGAGAGGAGTGGCAAGCCCGAGAACGCGCCAATATGCGGGCCCGTGCCGAGGCTCGCCGCCAGCCGCCTGATGAACTCCGCCGTGAAGGTAGAATTTCCACCTTTAATTTGTCTAACGGGTTGGGGTTCGCTTGGGAGGTGGGTTTGAACGAAGAAGTGTTTGTGGGGCGTCGGGAAGTAGAGTCCCATTTGCCCAGAGGACATCCCGATCGCGACTTATACCGGGGTGATATAATCACCTATGAGCGGTATGCTTGTATGGATGGGTGGTTCGCTATCCGGGTGCGCCATCGTTCTCCGCACCAGTGACTCAAAAGCTTGGACTCAATAAATGACTCTGTTCCTGTTAATCACTGACTGTGTGATCTGGCGGCTACAGCCTGAACTTTCATTAAGGACAGCCGACCGTCCGCCGGCCTCGCAAAAGTGTCACTTGTTTATTTTACCTGCTTTATTTTTGCGTAAAATAATGACCTGTTATTAATAAAAGTGTATTACCTGTTATAAAATACAAAAATCCTCTGTAATGTGGGTAGTGTGACGCTTGGGGACAAGCGAATTTAACCGAGGGGGAGTGTGGCGCCCCGCAACGAGTGCGTCACAGGAGGGTATTGCAGCCATAAATGCAGCAGCAATATTCTCCGACCCAGCAGTCATATGGTTAACTTAGAGATCCAAACCCTGCATGCAACACTAGTAGAGGGGACCAACCAGGGTCCTGGTGGGCGGAGTGCAAGGGTAGAGTGTAGAAGAAGTTAGAAACACACAGACTAGGACTTGGAGAAGAAGTAACGTAGGAGCGGGGGCTCTGCACCGCCGTGCAGCCCCCGGCCGTCACCGGTCGGGTGTTAGCACCTGAGGTCTGAACAACCGGGATCGGGCATCACTAAACACGGGTTCCAAAAGACCCCCGTGCCCAAATTACAGCCGGTTCACTGGTACCGAAGCTGGCAGCAGTTCACCTCTGCTACGCGAACCAGAAGAGTGGAGGAGCAGCTTCACAGGAGCACCCCACCACCAGCCAACTTCCAGTCGTCTAACCAGCGGTGTACCCACCGAGGGATCCAAGGCTCCACAGAACATCCATAATGTACACTTTGGATAAGGCATTGAAGCAGCCTCCCCGTACCCGACCTGGTATTCCTGGGCGACAACGGCAAACACTTAGCTAGAATGGAGGAACACCGCGGATCTCTGAGGGACACCTATCACTGCTGAGTCCACCCGGTCCACTACCCGTTAACTGCATGCCATGTACTGCCTGCTGGTTACAGTAAAGACCCGTTACAGAGACTTACAGTGTCCGTGCTTCCTTATGACTGCATCCGTCCGCACACAAGGTAACCGCAGCTGCCGCAGAACATCTTATGCAGCGTCGGTAGGACTTACCGAACTACTCATAGGTGGCGTCACGAATAAATTAACCCCTTAATCTGTTCCCGCAAGACATCTTCAACTTTTGATCTGCACTCAACCGGGTCCCACTACCGGCAGGCGCGGTCCACCCGTGACAAGGAGGAAGGAGCTACTGCCTGTCCCGGCCACGGTGAGTCACAGGGGGTGCAATTGCACCCGGACCCTGGAGCCTAGTCCCTTTGGCCTATAGAAAAAGACTATTGCTATTAAAGATTTGCTATAATTGGGGGCCCCATTGGAGCCTTCACATTGGGACCCATCTGATATTAATGACACATCCAATGGAAAAATCATCAGTACATACATTGTGAATGAGTAAGAAAAAATTAAAAAAATATTTTTGTACCGGTGAAATGACATTAATTTAATTAATCAATTACTTTGCATTTTTTATGTAATTTTATTTTTTTATTATTTTTTTTATTCATTTAAAATAACAAAATATTTTTTTTTCTGAATTTCCAACTATTAATTTTTAATATCATCCAAGATAATAGAACCTCTATTATACTGAATACAAATCTAAACCCTTTTGATCTTGCTCCTATGGTCCATAAGCTGAACCCAAAGATCTCAGACTTTTTTATGGACTCAAAAGGTCTTCTTGTCTCAAGTATTGTCCATAAATGTGTCTAAATCTCTTTGTCTCTCTCTGTGTTGTCTTATTGCAGTAGTAAGACTAGCATCTTGATGCCCTACTCACTAGCCAGGGCTAGCCCAGGATCAGCCAGGGCCTAGGCATGTGATCGCGCACTGGAGAAGGACCTGTTTAGGGACAATAGGGAGTGCAGGATTCAGACTCAGGTCAGTGTTAATGGGATGACCCCCTCGCCCCTCTCCCTCCCTATCACCAGGGTCCATCTTTTACCTTTTCCTTGATATTCCCCTTTTGTTGCACCACATGCCGAGTGCTTCCTAGCTGTGGCGTGACACTCTCTGATGGATTTCTGCTTTTTTTTCAGCATAATGATGGTCGGTTTCTCTTCCATTGAAATCTCCATTGATCGTATGTTATGGGTTCACAGCAACAGCTTCCAAATGCAAATGCCACACCTGGAATCAGTTCCAGACCTTTTACCTGCTTAATTGATAATGGATTAATGATGCACCCCAGTAAAGATCTTTTGAGATAATTGTCCAAGTGCTTTTGGTACCTTGAAAAAGAGGCAGCTTCACATTAAAGAGCTGTGATTCATAAACCTTCTTACTATAGGATATTATACTCTCAAATTAAAGCTGAGAGACTGCACCTTAAGCCCAAATTGATTGTATAAATGCATCTTGAATATGTTTTGGTAAACAGCTAAAATCACAAAACCTGTGTCACGTCCAAATATTTCTTCTGTCAGTGTCATAACTAGAATCCTTTGGGCCCCATCCTGTAATAATGTCCCCCTTTTTGTGCCCCTTCTTGGTATAATGTCCTCTGCCCCAGCCCCCGATGCTATAATAATATCCCCCATCCTGTTATGATGTTCCCCATATGGTAATAATATTCCCTGACCTGGGCCCCATCCTATAATATTATCCCCCAACCTGTTATGATGTTCCCTATACTGTAATCATATTCACTGTTCTGGTCCACATCATGTAATCATGTCCCCCATCCTGTGATAATGTCGCCATTCCTGGCCCCATCCTGCAATTAAGTCTTCTGCCCTGGCCCCTTCCTGTATTAATGTCCCCAGTCCGGCGCCCCTTTCAGTGATAATATCCTCAATCCTAGGTCTTTGCTGTAATAATGTCTCGATGTCCTGTCATAATGGCCCCTGTCCTGGCCTACTTCCTGTATTAATGCCCCCCCCCCCCATCCTGGGCCCCCTCCTGGTGTAATGTCCCTTTGTCTCAGCTCCAATTCTAAAATATGTTCTCCCATCCTGTCAAGATGTTCCCCATACTGTGATAATATGCCCTGTCCTGGTCCCCATCTTGAATTATGTCCTCCATCCTGACTGTAATTACGTCTTCTGTCCTGGCCCCTTTCAGTATTAATGTTGCCCTTTTCAGTAATAATGTCCCCCATCCTGGACCTTTGCTGAAATAATGTCCCCTGTCCTGGAATAATGTTCCCATGTCCTGGGCCCTAATATCCCCCTTCCTGATTCCCCTCCAGGTATAATGTACCTTCGTCCTGGCCCCTATTCTGTAATAACATCCCCCATCCTGTCAACATCTTCCCCGTACTGTAATAATATTCCCTGTCCTGATCCCCATCCTGTAATGATGTCCTTTATCCTGACCCTTTCTGTAATTTTGGCTTCTGTCCTGGTCCCTTCTTATATTAATGTCCTCCTTCCTGCGCCCTTTTTCAGTAATATTGTCCCCAATCAATGGCCTTCTGAAAGAACGCCTCCTGTCCTGGCATTATGTTGCCGGTCCTGTGCCCTTTCCTGTACTAATGTCCCCCCATCCTGAGCCCCCTTCTGGTACAATGTCCCTTCATCCTGGCCACTATTCTATAATAATATCCCCTATCCTGTCAAGATGTTCCCCATACTGTAAAAGTATTTCCTGTCTTGGTCCCCATCCTGTAATTATGTCCTCCATCCTGAGCCCTTCCTGTAATTATGTCTTCTACCCTGGCCCTTTTCTGTATTAATGTCCCCCTTCTTGGGCCCCTTTCAGTAAGAATGTCCCCCATCCTGGGCCCTTGCTGAAATAATGTCCCCTATTCTGGGCCACCTTCTGGTACAATGTCCCTTCATCCCAACCCCAATCTGTAATAATATCCCCCATCCTGTCAAGTTGCTCCCTATACTGTAATAATATTCCCTGCCCTGGCCCCTTCCTATTTTAATGTTCCCCGTCCTGCACCCCTTTCAGTAATAATGTCCCCCATCCTGGGCCCCCTCCTGGTACAATGTCCTTTAATCCCAGCCCCATTCTGTAATAATCTCCCCCACCCTGTGAAGTTGATCCCTATACTGTAATAATATTCCCTTCCTATATTAATGTTCCCCGTCCTGTGCTCCTTTCAGTAACCATGTCCCCTGTCCTGTCATAATGTCTCCATGTTCTTGGCCCTTTCCTGTAATAATATCCCCCATCCTGTCAAGTTGTTCCCTATACTGTAATATTATTCCCTGTCCTGGCCCCTTCCTATTTTAATGTTCCCCGTCCTGCACCCCTTTCAGTAATAATGTCCCCCATCCTGGGCCCCCTCCTGGTACAATGTCCCTTAATCCCAACCCCATTCTGTAATAATATCCCCCATCCTGTCAAGTTGCTCCCTATACTGTAATAATATTCCCTGCCCAGGCCCCTTCCTATTTTAATGTTCCCTGTCCTGCACCCCTTTCAGTAATAATGTCCCCCATCCTGGGCCCCCTCCAGGTACAATGTCCTTTAATCCCAGCCCCATTCTGTAATAATCTCCCCCACCCTGTGAAGTTGATCCCTATACTGTAATAATATTCCCTTCCTATATTAATGTTCCCCGTCCTGTGCTCCTTTCAGTAACCATGTCCCCTGTCCTGTCATAATGTCTCCATGTTCTTGGCCCTTTCCTGTAATAATGTCCTCCGTCCAGTAACAATGTCCCAGTTATGCTGATGCGTGGAATTAAGTGAGCTAACTAATAATATCAAGCACGTGTTCCCTATCATTACTATCTACGGCCCTTTTCCCATGATGACTCATGACCACAGACTGCATTATAGGTTCCATAGGTGGCCTGGTCAGTTTTCGGTATCTCCATACTGGATGGTTTAGCCGTGGTTCTGCCTGAGTCTCATGAGCGGTCTATAGCGGAGGCCTCTCCTGTGAATGAGCCCAGTGTCCCGCACTTTGGTTGCCAGCTGGCATCCGTTCAGAAGCGGAGCTATCAATAATCACATGCTGCACAACATCTGATAGGAAATCAACTACCGGTGTCTGGGACGCCAGCGCTGCCTCTCTGTCCTGTTTTCCCAGTTGTCTCCTCTCTCGTATAAATTGTCCATTTATAGCAAAAGTCGCACCTGCCACGAAGAGAAAACGTGCCAACTGCCTGCACAATCCCAGCTTCATGGACTGTCACTTATGGTGCCGGCGTTGACTGCCTTGTCCATTGTGATCACCAAGAAATGGGAAAATCCGTTCAATCTACATACGGACTTTTGTAATATTTGGCTTTAACCCCTCAGCAGCCAAGTTTAGTTTTTTTGCTCCTTTTCCTTCCTTCGTTCCAAGAGTCGTAACTTTATTATTTTTCAACACCGTTCGTACTGATAGCTGGAAAAGTAATCCACGTGTGCAGTGTGGCGATATGCTCACTGGGCGTGTTGGGGGACACTCAAATGATAGCGGGATTGAGGCAAACAGGCACGTTTTTCCATAAAATAAAGCCCAGCAGTTTATTAACACATCATAGACAGCATATAGTCCACAGTTCATTTACATCAACAGAACATTAGTGACATACCAGTCTGTTCCAATGGTGGATATGCCCACCTGGCATTTACTTTCATAGTTCGTTACAGTGTCAGTGCAGGGACACAACCCACACACAGGCCTCACAGTCCACCATCCAGGAAACTGTCTCACTGGGATCACCAACTCCTGTCAGTACAATTCACACACAGACCTCACCGTCCACCATCTAGGAAACTGTCTCACTGGGATCACCAACTCCTGTCAGTACAATTCACACACAGACCTCACCGTCCACCATCCAGGAAACTGTCTCACTGGGATCACCAACTCCTGTCAGTACAATTCACACACAGGCCTCACAGTCCACCATCTAGGAAACTGTCTCACTGGGATCACCAACTCCTGTCAGTACAATCCACACACAGACCTCACACTCCACCATCCAGTAAACTTTCACTGGGATCACAACTCCTGTCCATACACCCCACACATAGACCTCGCAGTCCACCATCTAGGAAACTGTCTCACTGGGATCACCAACTCCTGTCAGTACAATCCACACACAGACCTCACAGTCCACCATCCAGGAAACTTTCACTGGTATTACCAACTCCTGTCAGTACAACCCACACATAGACCTTACAGTCCACCATCCAAGAAACTGCCTCACTGGGATCAATAACTCCTGTCGATAAAACCCACACACAGGGCTCACAGTCCAGCATCCAGGAAACTTTTACTGGGATCACAAACTCCTGTCCATACAACCCACACATAGACCTCGCAGTCCACCATCCAGGAAACTTTCACTGGGATTACCAACTCCTGTCTATACAACCCACACATAAACCTCGCAGTCCACCATCCAGGAAACTGCCTCACTGGGATCAATAACTCCTGTTGACACAACCCACACACAGGCCTCACAGTCCACCATATAGGAAACTGAATCACTGGGATCAATAACTCCTGTCAATACAACCCACACACAGGCCTCACAGTCCACCATCTAGGAAACTGTCTCACTGGGATCACCAATCCTGTCAGTACAATCTACACACAGACCGACCTCGCAGTCCACCATCTAGGAAACTGTCTCACTGGGATCACCAACTCCTGTCAGTACAATCTACACACAGACCGACCTCGCAGTCCACCATCCAGGAAACTGTCTCACTGGGATCATTAACTCCTGTCGATACAACCCACACACAGGCCTCGCAGTCCACCATCTAGGAAACTGTCTCACTGGGATCACCAACTCCTGTCAGTACAATCCACACACAGATCTCGCAGTCAACCATCCAGGAAACTGCCTCACTGAGATCAATAACTCCTGTCTATACAACCCACACAGAGACCTCGCAGTCAACCATCTAGGAAACTGCCTCACTGGGATCACCAACTCCTGTCGGTACAACCCACACACAGACCTCGCAGTCAACCATCCAGTAAACTGCCTCACTGGGATCACCAAATGTTGTCAGTACACTCCACAGACAGACCTTGCAATCCACCGTCCAGGAAACTCCCTCACTGGGATCACCAACTTCTGTTGGTATAACCCACACATAGATCTCACAGTCAACCGTCCAGGAAACTGTCTCACCGGGATCACCAACTCCTGTCGGTACAACCCACACACAGACCTCACAGTTCATCATCCAGGACACTGCCTCTCTGGGATTACCAACTCTTGTCAGTACAACCCACATACTGACCTCACAGTCCACCGTCCAAGAAACTCCCTCACTGGGATCACCAACTCCTGTCAGTTCCAGACCCTCAGCAGGACTGAAACTTCTGTAACACCAAAAGATTTCAGGACGCCCCATGGTCTCCTCACTGCTTGTCTTCCAGGATGCCAGCCACTTGCAAGCATTCCATCCCAGGTGGCTTTCAGGACAATGGCTGCATCAAACACTGAGAGCGAACGCGTACAGGTTCTGCCAGTCTCTCCAGACATCCATGGTCTCTCTGTCAGCCTCCATGTGCTCACACAAACACAGTTATAAGGTATGAGCCACACCCACATCTCAGCAACTTCCAAACGTAACCCTTATGGTACCACAAGTCCAGAGTGACAATTCTGGGTTTCTATTGAAGAGCATAACTTGCTGAACTACAAGTCCCAGCATACATATTTGCAATGCAGCAAGCCACTGTATCACAGTAGAAATAAGAAAAAAATGTAGCTGCTCTCTTGTTTTTTCTTTTGTGTTGTTTTTTGTTTTAACTGCTTTCATTATACAGTATAAATGACCCGGCAGCATTATCATTATCCAGGGCAGTACAATATTTTAAACAAGTTTATTTTACTTTTATTTTCTTAATGATTTTTTTTTAAAGAGGAAAAATTGTGTGCATTGACATTTTCTGAGACTCCCAATTTTCTTACATTTCCATTGATGGTGCGGAATCAAGGCTTGTTCCTTATGTGGCAAGCTGATGTTTTCTGGGCACAGCTATTTTTTAAATTTGTTTATTTCTCTATGTCAGAGAAATTGCAAAATTTATAAGACATGTCTAAAGAGAGGACCCTCCACCCCACCCCCACATTGAACATATGGTAGTAATTACAATTGGGAAAGGAAGAAACTAATTAAAACTGGGGAAGCATAGAGAGATACTGTACATTGAAGCAGGAGCTCCTAGTGTGGACAGGTAATTAAAACTGAGGACGTATACAGAGATAACGTCCATTGAAGCAAGGACCTCCTGGTGTGGACAGGTAATTAAAACTGAGGACGTATATAGAGATAACGTCCATTGAAGCAAGGACCTCCTGGTGTGGACAGGTAATTAAAACTGGTACATCTGTTGGGGAATAGACATGAAGCCTTGATTTTGTATATATAAGGGTGTGAAGAAGTAGCTTTGCATGGAAACCAGCATGTTCAGTCCAAAAGATTTTTTCAGAAAGCTAGGCACCGGTGGACAATTATAAATAATGGGGATTGTAGCAATTGGGTATTGATGGGAAACACATTTTAGCTTCGGGATTCCCAGAGGAAGAACATACATATTTTTTCATAACTGTAAGACATTCCTGAGTTCCAAATTATTATAAGGCAACTATAGGATGCTAGCCTTACCATATTTATTATCTATAGAAAGATCAAATCACAATAAGAAACATGACCACAATATCTTCCACCTGAGACCTCCAGGGACAAATATCAAAGATATCCTCTTTTCAGGTGGAGAAGTCATCATTTTTTGGAAACTGAAGACACATCCGATGACCGGCCTTGTTATGAGTCACCAGACGGGAAGTATGTGGGGTAATGTGTGTTAATAAAAGCAAATGCCACATTATAATTTGGGTTCGATGCCAGAAAGATGCACATCAGTGTAAGATTGTTCCGTAATTTCTATTGAAAACTTCCCTAAAAAAGAGAATTGAGCCACTCCTGCCAACGCAGTAAGTACTTTTCTTTTGTTTAACCCTTTTATTTTACGTAATTGTATATACTGTATTGTTTTGCCTAATTTGTAAGACCTTTTGTATACTTGTACAAGCACTGCCTACTTGTTGGATTAAATATATAAAATGTAATAGCTTCATTCATCTTGTTCTAGAAACCGCATTCTTGAAGCCGGACGCTACCTGTAACTGGTGTCCCATCTACCTGTATAAACGATTGATAGTGTCAGCTAATAGTTTCTTGGATTATTGTGGAGTTGGGCAGTGACGGCACTGAGGTATGTACAGCTCTGGCAAAAATTAAGAGACCCCTGCAAAATTTTCAGTTTCTTTAATTTTTCTCTTTCTAGGTATATTTTTGAGTACAATGTACATTGTTGTTTTATTCTATAAACTACTGGCACCATGTCTCCAAAATTCAAAGCTAAAAATGTTGTATTTATTTGAAGCAAATGAGAAACTGCCAAAATAATAAAAAAGAAACAGTGCTTTCAAACCTAAAATAATGCAAAGAAAACAAGTTCATATTCCTTTGGAAACAACAATACTTATGTTTTAACTCAGGAAGAGTTTAGAAATCAATATTTGGTGGAATACCCATGATTTTTAATCACAGCTTTCATGCGTCTTGGCCACTTTCCACCAGTCTTTCACACGGCTTTTGGGTGATCTTATGCAACTCCTGGTACAAATATTTAAGCAGTTCTTCTTTGTTTGATCGCTTGTGACTCTTGATTACATTCCAGAGGTTTTCAATGGGGTTCAGGTCTGGAGATTGGGTTGGCCATGACAGGGTCTTGATGTGGTGCTCCTTTATCCACACATTGATTGACCTAGCTGTGTGGCATGGGGCATTGTCCTGCTGGGAAAACCAGTCCTCAGAGTTGGGAAACATTGCCTGAGCAGAAGGAAGCAGGTGTTTTTCAAGGATGACCTTGTATGCGGCTTGATTCATATGTCCTTCGCAAATATTAACCTGCCCAATTCCAGCCTTGCTGAAGCATCCCCAGATCATCTCCGATCCTCCACCAAATTTCACAGTGGGTGCAAGACACTGTGGCTTGTTACCTCTCCAGGTCTCCGTCTAACCATTAGATGACCAAGTGTTGGGTAAAGCTGAAAATTATACTCATCAGAGAAGGTTGCCTTATTCCAGTCTTCTATGGTCCAATCCTTATGGTCTTTGACAAACTTCAGCCAGGCCCTCCTTTGCTTTGATTTTTTCTAGCTTTACATGACTTGAGCCCTGCCTCTAGGAGCCTGTTACCAACTGTTCTTGCCGTGCACTTCAACCCAGCTGCCATTTGCCATTCCTTTTGTAGGTCACTTGATGTTGTCCTGCAGTTGCTCAGTGACATTCGAGTAAGATGACGGTCATCCCGATCAGTAGAGAGTCGCTTTTGCCCTCTGCCAGTCTGTAGCTTTGTTGTTGCCAATGTCTGATACTTGACCTTATTGTAACGGACTGCCGTCTTCGAAATTTTAATGATGGAGGCGACATGATGCTCACTGTTTCCCTGTACTAGCAAAGACAGAATTGAGCCCTTTTTTTCTTCACTCAAGACTTTTCTACTCCTTTGGCATGGTTACAAGTTATTTTTTCATTCAAATTACTTTTGGGCTATTCCTAGCACTTGTTTTGCCATCCAGCTTGTCCTATTTCAAGAGGATTGTGAAGACCACAGCAGTGTTTTTGATATTTTCCCTTGTTAAATAAGATTTGGTTCAGGTGATCACCTAATCAGAAGCACATTATTATTATTACTCATTATTATAGCGCCATTTATTCCATGGCGCTTTACATGTGAAAAGGGGCATACATAGACAAGTACAATAAACATGAGCAATACAAGGCACAGACAGGTACAGAAGAGAGAGGACCCTGCCCGCGAAGGCTCACAGTCTACAAGGGATGGGTGAGGTTACAGTAGGTGAGGAGAGATGACCCTGCCCTATGAGGACTCAGCACTCCTTACAAGGAATGGGTGAGGATACAGTAGGTGAGGAGAAAGGACCCTGCCCGTGAGGGATCATAGTCTACAAGGGATGGGTGAGGATACAGTAGAGAGCTGGTCGTGCGGCGGTTCAGTAGACTGAGGATCACTGCAGGCTGTAGCTTGTTGAAAGAGATGGGTCTTTAGGTTCCTTTTGAAGGTTTCTTTGGTGGGTGAGAGTCTGATGTGTTGGGGTAGAGAGTTCCAGAGTACGGGGGAAGCACGGGAGAAATCTTGTATGTGGTTGTGGGAAGAAGAGATAGAAAGGAGTACAGAAGGAGATCTTGGAAGGATCGAACGTGACGTGTAGTTAGTACCAGGAGACCCTGTTACAGATATATGGAGGAGACAGGTTGTGGATGGTTTTGTATGTCATAGTTATGGTTTTGAACTGGAGTCTCTGGACAATAGGAAGCCAGTGTAGGGCTTGGCAGAAAGGAGAGGCTGGGGAATAGCGGGGAGACAAGTGGATTAGTCGGGTAGCAGAATTTATGATAGATTGGAGGGGTGCAAGAGTGCTAGAAGGGAGGCCAGAGAGTAGGCGGTTGCAATAGTTGAGGCAGGAGATGATGAGGGCATGCACGAGTGCTTTTGCAGTTTCTTGGTCAACAGTAAGTAGAATGAGGTGTACTTTGGTTGGAATTCAACTGACTCTGGAATGGAATGGCTGTGAGACATGTAGAGATGCTGATTTTTAGAAAACTGTGCAGCGGTCTGTTAATTTTTCCCAGAGTTGGATATTCCATGTGTCGGAATAGGTGAAATATATACAATACATTTACTTTGAGTTCCCCAATAACGTTACAGTTCTGTTGTGACAATTGTGACAGTGTGTGACCCCCCCCACCTCGTACCCGGCAGTCTCAGTCTGCCTCCTTGACATTCTATTTTTAAGAAGTAAAAGGGGTGTTTTGATGTATTTATTTTTGTAATTTCATATTTTTTAAGTTTTTCTTGCTATGACTGAGGAGGACAACACTTGGACTAATATCGAGCATAAAGATTAAGGAAACCAGAGGAGAATGTGACTGAGGATTAAGAAAGTCCTGAATCTGCGGAGCATTGTAATTTTGGGTAAAAATAGAGCGTCCGTCACTTCCGGTACGAGCTCTGAGCCTAACCGGCAGGAAATGTCGTCCAGGAACTTCAGGATTAGAATACAAGTGCTGTATAATATGGGGCTCTACAACCTTTCCCTCTCAAGCTTTTACTGAACTACAACTCCCAGCAGTGTTCTAAAGGAAAACTCACATTTAAGTAATTTTTTTTTTGCACAAAATTAACATATTTAGACAATTTCTGTATCAAATCCTGTTGTTTTTCCAGATCTCTGCTTTCTGTCCTTCAATAGGAACCTTTATGCACCATGTGCAGAATTATTAGGCAAGTTGTATTTTAGAGGATTATCTTTATTATTGATCAACAACTATGTTCTCAATAAATCCAAAAGACTCATAAATATCAAAGCTTAATATTTTTGGAAGTTGGAGGGGTTTTTTAGATTTGGCTCTTAGGAGGATATCTGTGTGTGCAGGTAACTATTACTGTGCAGAATTATTAGGCAACTTAATAAAAATCTAATATATTCCCATCTCACTTGTTTATTTTCACCAGGTAACTAATATAACGGCACAAAATGTAGAAATAAGCATTTCTGACATGCAAAAACAAAACCCCAAAAAATGAGTGCCCAATATCGCCCCCTTTCTTTATGATGACACTCAGCAGCCTCCATCCATAGATTCTGTCAGTTGCTTGATCTGTTTACGATCCACATTGCGTGCAGCAGCCACCACAGCTCCAGACACTGTTCCAGAGGTGTACTGTTTTCCCTCCAGACACTGTCCCAGAGGTGTACTGTTTTCCCTCCAGACACTGTTCCCAGGGTGTACTGTTTTCCTCCAGACACTGTTCCCAGAGGTGTACTGTTTTCCTCAGACACTGTTCCCAGAGGGGTACTGTTTTCCCTCCCAGACACTGTCCCAGAGGTGTACTGTTTTCCCTCCTGTAGATCTCACATTTTAGGAGGGACCACAGGTTCTCTATAGGGTTCAGATCAGGTGAACAAGGGGGCCATGTCATTATCTTTTCTTCTTTTAGACCTTTACTGACCAGCGACGCTGTGGAGTAGTTGGATGCATGTGATGGAGCATTGTCCTGCATGAAAATCATGTTTGTCTTGAACGATACGACTTCTTCTGTACCACTGCTTGAAGAAGTTGTCTTCCAGAAACTGGCAGTAGGTCCGGGAGTTGAGCTTCACTCCATCCTCAACCCAAAAAGGTCCCACAAGTTCATCTTTGATGACACCAGCCCATACCAGTACCCCACCTCCACCTTGCTGGCGTCTGAGTCGGAGTGGAGCTCTCTGCCCTTTACTGATCCAGCTCTGGCCCATCCATCTGGCCCATCAAGAGTCACTCTCATTTCATCAGTCCATAAAACTTTGAAAAATCAGTCTTCAGATATTTGTTGGCCCAGTCTTGACGTTTTATCTTATGTTTCTTGTTCAGAGGTGGTGGTTTTTCAGCCTTCCTTACCTTGGCCATGTCCCTGAGTATGGCACACCTTGTGCTTTTGATACTCCAGTAACGTTACAGCTCTGAAATACGGCAAAACTGGTGGCAAATGGCATCTTGGCAGCTTCACGCTTGATTTTCCTCAATTCATGGGCAGCTATTTTGCGCCTTTTTTGCCCTCACGCTTCTTGCGACCCTGTTGGCTATTTGCCATGAAACACTTGATTGTTCGGTGATCACGTTTCAAGGGTTTGGCAATTTCCAGACTACTGCATCCCTCTGCAAGACATCTCACAATTGTGGACTTTTCAGAGCCGTCACATCTCTCTTCTGACCATTTTGCCAAAGGAAAGCATTTGCCTAATAATTAAGCACACCTTATATAGGGTGTTGATGTCATTACACCACACCCCTCCTCATTACAGAGATGCACATCACCTGATTTACTTCATTGGTCGTTGGCTCTCAGCCTATACAGCTTGAAGTAGGACAACATGGATAAAAAGTATCATGTGATCAATATACTCATTTGCCTAATAATTCTGAACGCAGAGTAGTTTATTTCTCATGGTCATAGTCATGTGATGGATACAGATCTATACAGTATATGGTTGCGTCTTGTACCGAGCACCTCTGTGATAATGATCAGGAGCATGAGAGTTCCTTTTTCAAATACATTTTAAAAACAAAGACGTTCGGTGTAAAAGAAAAAGTAAAAAGATCAGAAATGAATGTCACAATGAGGCAAAAACAGGAAAGTATTGCTTTATTCAATACATCAACTTTGCTAATTTTTTATCATTCTGTAAAATTATATGCAATACTTTAAAGGGAGTCAGTGAACACAAAGTTGCTTGGTGCAACCTTGGCATGGCTCATCGGTTCAGGCCCCCTCGGCGTGGCTCAGTGGTTCATTGCACCTCAGTGTGGCTCCACGGTCAGTGCCCCTGACTGCTCAGGTAGTGCACCCCGGCATGGTCAGGTTGCATCATGTGGTCACGTTCAGTGCACCTGGATGTCAGCGTTAGTGCACCCTCGGCATGGCTCAGCGGTTCTGTGCACCTTTAGTGTGGTTCAGTGCACCCTCAGCGTGGCTTAGCAGTTTAGTGCATCTTGACATGGCTCAGCAATTCAGTGTACCCTTCACATAGGTTAGCAGTTCAGTACACCCTTGGTGTGGCTCAGCAGCTTAGTGCACCCTCAGTGTGGCTCAGCAGTTCAGTGCACCTTGGTGTGGCTTAGAGATATTGGGCATCCTCAGCAGGCTCAGTGTTCAGTGCCCTCAGTTTGCTCAGCATTCAGTGCACACTCACGTGTCTCAGGGTTCAGTGCACCCTCGGTGCTCAGTGTCAGTGCACTCAGTTTGTCAGAATTCAGTGCACTCGCTGGCTCAGGTTCAGTGCACCTCAGCATGCTCAGCGTTGTGCACCTCGGTGTGGCTCAGCGGTTCAGTGCACCCTCAGCATGACTCAGCAGTTCAGTGTACCCTTGGCATGGTTTAGTAGAATTGGGCACCCTTGGCGTGGCTCAGCTGTTCAGTGTACCCTCGGTGTGGCTTAGTGGTATTGGGCATCCTTGGCATGGCTCAGCAGTTCAGTGTACCCTCGGCATGGCCTCGGTGTTCAGTGCACCCTCGGTGCGGTTTCAATGTACCTTCATACTTGCTTGTTTTTCATCAATCCCTGTCTTTCTCTGGCTCCTCAACGGCATAGCTGTCAATCAAGGAGGAATTGGGGCGGAGAGATAATTGGAACACAAGTACGGTTAGGTGGAAATGTGTGCTGAACTACTCAGCCATGTCAAGGGAGTGACAAATGCCTGTGCTTGGTTTGAACAATTACTTTGTGCTGACTAGGCTTCATTCTAGACTCATAGTATTCCTTCAGGAAATCCACATGATTATTAGGAATAGACACAGCCCTACTTACATGGGTTTAATGAAAAATAATGTGTAGCGCCCCTGCGGTCTGGCTTCCATGAGTGGTACTGTGCCTACATCGATTATAATGCCATGTCTGAGGGAAATTGGAATTTCTATGCTAAGAACCCAATGCAGTTACACACCTTCCAAACCGTGACTAGAAAGATGAGCACTGAGAGGCTGTACTTAGGCTGTGACTCATATTTATAGCTGGGGGAAGGAGAAAAGCAGAATGTAGGACAATCAGGAAAAGAGGAGAAGAGAGTTCAGTCTGGGGAAGGGAGCGACAAGGAGCTCTCCCTAGGACACCACGCTGCAGCAGGGATCCAGTTCCCTGGCTGCTCAGGCATTTCAGATCGAGGGCAGAAGCTGGAGACAGTGGATTGCAGGTACACTGGCCTGATGTGGACCCCAGAAGCACAGTGATCCAGAGAGCCAAAGAGCTGAGGCTGCTTACAAGGTTCACATCACCTGCTTGGCTGGAAAAGATTCACACAGAGGGTGAGAAAAAGCAGAGAGAGCTCAGGACGGTTCACAGACACCTAACTCCATAAGTCATAGAAGACAGTATTTTCACATAGTAGAGTGGGTTCTAGCTCCTCTCAGACTGGCTGAACTGCATGCCTGGTTCTCCATGTGTCCTGGCTGTATTGAATAACCTATATTAGGGTAAAGAACTTAAAGACTGTCTGCTGAGCCTTGCTTTCCTCTGCAACCTTGCATCACTCTTATACACTGCAACAACTATCATCTACTTCAACTCTCAAGGGCCTGCCTCGTGTTGAAGGGGGGGTTATACCATCTCGTTGTGAAAACACCTATGCCTTGAGAACTCTATGCAGTGCTGGCCACCTAGTGGCTGGATACCTTCAGCTGGTGTCACAAACATTCTTTACTTTTCTATTTTTATTTTTTTCTATCCCATTTTTACTTTTCCCCTGTTTCATTGTCTGCCAGGGCTACTGCACTGGATCCAGCTACAGTGATCCAGATTGACCGGACCCAGCTGCTCAGTATCCCAGCCCTTAGCACACGACAAATGCCTCCACCTTCGTAACTCCTCAGCAGATGGCAGCACTGGTATGTGGCAGGTCCTGGACTGTTCAGTAGACTCTCCTCTACAGCTCCAGTTAGCGTAAAGCCTTAGCAATGAATGGTTGTGTTGTCACAGTGTAAGGAATGGAACCCTGCGCACACCATCGGTCAATGCGATTTAAGCAACCTTCAGCTGGTGTCACTAACATTCTTTATTTTTCTATTTTTATTTTCTTCTTCACCATTTTTCCTATTCCCCCTTTTCATTGTCCACCTGGGCTACAGCACTGGGTCAGCTACAGTGATCCAGATTAACCCCGGCCCAGCTGCTGGGTATCCCAGCCCATAGCGCACGACACATGCGTCCACTTTCGTAACTCCTCAGCAGATGACAGCACTGGTTGCCGCAGGTACTGGACTGTTCAGTAGACCTCTCATCTACAGCTCCAGATGGCGGAAAACCTTAACAATGAATGGTTGTGTTGTCACAGTGTAAGGAATGGAACCCTGCCAGTCAATGCGATTTAAGCAACATTCTGTCATCGAATTCTTGACAGTAGAAGGTGTTACTCCAAAAGGAAATACATCAGAGAATTCAAGCTGTTAATGGTGAATATCGCGACAGATTCCCCAATGCACAAGAAAAATCGGACAGCACACAGACAGGTGTTTTCAAGATGTTCTTTTCATGCTGTAAAAAATTAGAACAGATAGATAAATAGATATACAAGCTTAACAGTCTACGGCTGTTTGCTTCCAGGGCTGCTGATTAAGTTACATGAATATTCACTGCACTGAACTGCAATGGCCAATCCCAGATGCTCACTCTCTGTTATAGCTGTTGCACTCAGACTGCGCCCCCACAATCTGTGTCTGTGCTTGGTTGCCATATACATTAGTGTATGGCAACCAATCTGCTGTCATATGTGTGTAAAAATTAATAAATAATGGTAAAAAAAATGTGTAGGGGTTCCCTGTATTTTGATTCTCAGCACAGATAAAGCGAACAGTTGCAGGCTACATCCCCCAGCCATGTGCTTTCTATTGGCTGAGTATCAAATACCTTACGCATTTTTTAAATTATTTTAATAAATCATTTTAAAAACCCACAGGCATGGGCTCTCCGCCAATTTGACACTCAGCCAAGATAAAGCGCATGGCTGGGGATTGTTATTCTCACCCTGTGCGGGTACATAGTTATTGCCCCCCAGGATAAGAATAGCAGCCTGGTGCGGTGGCATCGGAGTAGAAGGAGGGGTTAATGACAGCTGAGTATTGACAGCTGTCATTAAGCCTAGATTAGTAATGTTCAGGTATCTATAATACCCGGCCATTACCAATCTGGTTAGTAAATACTTAATTAACACACAGAGAGAAAAATACTTTATTTTTGATAAAACACACAAACAAGCCTCATTTTCACATTTATTAACCCCAAACATTCCATTCGACAATAATACACAACAATATCCCTCAAAGCATCTCATCTCTGCTGCATCAGAGCTCACTCTGAGGGATAAGCATCCTATCAGCATGAGTTCCAAGCACACAATAAGTGCACCAAGAGCTGCAGCTGTGCCAGCAGTGCCATAAGTGAGGTCACCTGAGGACACAGTTGATGCGGTTACCATGGTACCAGAGCTGTGTTCTCAGGTAACCTCACTCACGGCACTGCTGGCTTGGCCGAAGCTCTCGGTGCTCTTATTGTGTGCTTGGAACTCGCACTGATAGGATGCTTCTTCTTCAGCATGACCTTTAATGCGGAAGAGCTGAATGTGCTTCAGGGGACATCATTGTGGATTATTTTAGAGGGTATGTTTGGGGTTAATAAATGAGAAAATGAGGATTATCTGTGTGTTTTTTTTCTAATAAAGCATTTTTCTGTATGTTTTATTTCAAATAAAGGATTTTTCTCTGTGTGTTTATTTACTATTTACTTATGAGATAAGGAATGTGCAGCTATCATAGACACTTGAACATGACCAATTTGAGCTTAATGACAGCTGTCAATACTCATCTGTCATTAACCCTTTCTATTTCTCTGATTGCCACTTCCCTAGGGCAATCGAGAAGAGTCGGGGTAAGGCGCCAGGATTGGTGCCTCTTATAGCGGCGCCAACTTTGGGGCGGCAGTGACCTGTTAAATTTAGGCATAGTGGGGGCCAATAATGTTGGCTTTACCTTGGCTGGTTTTCCAAAATGGGAGGACTTTACATTTTTTTTTGCATTATTTATTTATTTAAAAATATATAAATAAAAAAAGAACCTTGGGGTAATCTTTGTTTTGAATTAATAGCCAAGCAAAAGCCGCCAGCTGTAGTTAGCAGGCTCTAGCCATCGGTTTTACCCTAGCTGGCAATCAATAATAAGGCCACGTCATTTTTTTTTAATTACAGTAATTGTTTATTTATGCAAAATACATAAGGTCACAATCTCCCGTTGAGCACTGCATAAATCTCATCTGTCTTACTATAACTGTGTATATCTCAGCTTTGTCCATCATTGAGTAAATCATAGCTCAACTCTGTATAAATCTCGATGCCTGCTCTTCCTATCTCTCTGTAAATCTCTGCTCTCTCTATCTCTGTGTAAATCTCTTTGCTTTGTGCATTGCTGGTAAGAAGTTTTCATTGATCTTTCTTTCTTCTCTGGTGGAGATCCCACCGCTGGCATTTCCTGCTATTATCTACAAAGTCTTTACTGCTCTCCTCCCTTTCTTCTACCCTGAGAAATGTCTTAAGCCTTGACAACCTGTGCCCTGGGGCTCTACACGTGTGAGAATGAGCAGTTCTGTGGTCCATTCCTGCTCCAGGTGGAGGTAGCAGCTGCTTTCTTTATAGATATGGTTCATGCAAGGTACCAGCTACCTCGAGTCACCGAGATACTTGATATTCCCATTGTATATTCTGCATGGCTACTGAGTCATTATGGGTTTTTGTGCTTTTTTTCTTTTTTTTGTATTCTTGAGAATACCATTTACACTGTCATTTTTATACTTTTACACAGGTTTTTGTCTGAAGCAGGTCTGGTAAGGGCAGAACAATACACGCTCAATGAACATCCCATCAGAGATTCCGACTATCCAAGCCAGAAGTCCATGTAGAATGACGCAAAGCAGTAGTTGTGGCCAAAGGATTGACTCTAGATGCCACGACACACTACATGAATACCTTGGCCCTGGCTGGGTGTGTGGACTTGTGTGGTGTAGGCCATTGTCATGGGCAAGGAATTGATTCCGGAAGCCCTGGCATGCTACATGTATACCTTGGTCCTTGCTGGGTGTGTAGACTTGTGTGGTGTAGGCCATAGACATGAGGAGGGGTTGACTCAGAACACCACAGCATGCTACATGACTACCTTGGTTCTGGCTGGGTGTGTGACTTGTGTGGTGTAGGCCATAGACATGAGCGAGGGGTTGACTCAGAACACCACAGCACGCTACATGAATACCTTGGTCCTGGCTGGGTGTGTAGACTTGTGTGGTGTAGGCCGTAGACATGAGTGAGGGGATGACTCAGAACACCACAGCACGCTACATGAATACCTTGGTCCTGGCTGGGTGTGTAGACTTGTGTGGTGTAGGCCGTAGACATGAGTGAGGGGATGACTCAGAACACCACAGCACGCTACATGAATACCTTGGTCCTGGCTGGGTGTGTAGACTTGTGTGGTGTAAGCCATAGACATGAGCGAGGGTTGACTCAGGACACCACAGCACGCTACATGAATACCTTGGTCCTGGCTGGGTGTGTAGACTTGTGTGGTGTAGGCCGTAGACATGAGGAGGGATGACTCAGACACCACAGCACGCTACATGAATACCTTGGTCCTGGCTGGGTGTGTAGACTTGTGTGGTGTAGGCCGTAGACATGAGTGAGGGGATGACTCAGAACACCACAGCACGCTACATGAATACCTTGGTCCTGGCTGGGTGTGTAGACTTGTGTGGTGTAGGCCATAGACATGAGCGAGGGGTTGACTCAGGACACCACAGCACGCTACATGAATACCTTGGTCCTGGCTGGGTGTGTAGACTTGTGTGGTGTAGGCCATAGACATGAGCAAGGGGTTGACTCAGACACCACAGCACGCTACATGACTACTTGGTTCTGGCTGGGTGTGTAGACTTGTGTGGTGTAGGCCATAGACATGAGCGAAGGGTTGACTCAAGACACTACAGCACGCTACATGAATACCTTGGTCCTGGCTGGTGTGTAGACTTGTGTGGTGTAAGCCATAGACATGAGCGAGGGGTTGACTCAGGACACCACAGCACGCTACATGAATACCTTTGTCCTGGCTTGGAGTGTGGACTTGTGTGGTGTAGGCCAAATGGTGGGCAAGGTTTTGATTCTGATACCCAGGCATGCTACATATTGAATACCTTGGTCCTGGCTGGGAGCAGGGCTGCCACTAGTAATTTCAGGGCCCCTGACTGCCAAAAGTATGGGGCCCCCGAGACTCACCTCAGCCTCCCCCCGGCTCAGCCTCCACCCATGCTCCATCTCCACCTAAACATACATTATATTTATAGTGAAAAATTGGAACACCACCATAAATTACCTCAATTTATGTGCAAAGCTTTCCCAACCAGCAATCCAGATGGTTCCTTAGAGTAAAAAAAAAAAGGAAAAACAGCACAAAAAAATTGAAAAAAGTGGACTTTTTTGCCCAATGTGTGGCCACGACATTGCACAATAAAGTCCACTTCTTTATATTTTTTGGGTCTGTTTTTCCTTTTTTTACACTCTCTCTATTATATATTACACACACACACACACTTGAGACTGCTGTGGGCTGAATACACAATAGCTGCATATACAATAGAGTACTCCACCAAACCCAAAAGCTCTACACAGATTGTCTGGTGACCATTCATGTAACTTTATTTCTATCCCCCATTTCCTCAAGATGCCTGGACCATTAGTGCAATAAGCCCCTGTACTTTGTGTAACCCCTTTCCCATTGTAGATTGTAAGCTCTTTTGAGCAGGGTCCCCTTTATTTTTGCTTTATCTATTGTATTGTATTTTTTACATTGATTCTATGCTTATTGTATTGTTTCCTATTATTGTACTGTATTCTTTCTCTACTGGAATTACTGTATTATATTGTGTATTTTCATACTGTATTATACTGTGTATTTTTGTCTATTACGCACTGTATTGTAAAGCGCTGCAAAATATGTTGGTGCTATATAAATAAAGATTTATTATTATTATTATTATTATTATTATTATTAATAATAGAGAATGCACAATAGAGATGGCTGCTAGTTGTATACACAATAGAGACTGCTGCTCGCTGTACACAATAGAGATGGCTTCAGGCCGTATAGACAAAGGAGAGAGCTGCTGGCTATACAAACAGTAGAGAATACACAATAGAGACTGTTGCTGGCTGTACACAATAGAGAATACACAATAGAGACTGCTGCTGGCTGTATGCACAATGGAGATGATGCAGGACAAATGCACAATGGAGATGGCTGCGGGACAAATGCTCAATGGAGACGGATGCTGGTCAAATGCACAATGGAGACAACTGCGTGACCTATGCACAATGGAGCATGCTGCGGACGTATGCACATTAGAGACTGCTGCGGGTCGAATGCACATTAGTGACTGCTGCAGAATGTATACACATTGGAGACTGTGCAGGATGTATACACAGAGACTGCTGGCTGTATGCAGAGACTGCCAGCCATATATCTTGTAAATACAGACAGCACTCTACTGTATGTACAGGTCCACAGTATAGTGCTGCGTAGAGACAGACACACAGGAGACAGACAGAGAGAGACAGACAGAGACAGACAGAGAGATACAGACATGTAAAGAGAGAGAAAGACAGACAGATGAGCATACTCACCACCAGCACCAGTAGTAGCGGCAGCAGCAACAGCTGCGTCCTAACTCCAATCCTTTGCATCCTGCCGGTGTCCATGTGACTTTTGGTTTGCGGGCCGCAACACAGCAGCGGTGATGCACAGGAGACAGGGCCCACTCAAGATTTGAGGGGGCGGGGTCAGGTGGTGATTGACAGGAGAGGGGGCCCGTGCAAGATGTGAGGGGGCGGGCCCTGGAGGAGATTGGCGCCCGCCCCCTCACATCTTGCACGGGCCCAGCAAAGCAGCGTCAGTGTGTGCTGGCCGGCCGGGGAGAGGGCCTTCCTGCTCCCAACGGCTATGCCCCCTGTGTCACAGCTGGGCCCACTGCTGCTGATCCAATGGCCATGCCCCCTGCAGTCAGGCCTGGGGCCCCTAACTCCAGGCAGAGCAATGCCCCCTTATTATTATTATTTATTTATATAGTGCCATTGGTTCCATGGCGATTTACATAAGAAATGGGGGTAACATGAACAGGTACAGTACATATGAACAGTCAAGGCTTGCTGATACATGATGGGGGAGGACCCTGTCCATGAGGGCTCACAGTCTACAGGGTGGGAAGGACACGATAGGAGGGGAAGCGCCAAGCGTATGGTGGAGCGGCGCTGGGTCTCATCGTAGGTTGTAGGCTTGTTGGAATACATGAGTTTTCAGGTTCTTTTTGAAGCTCCTAAGGGTAGACGAGTGTCTGACGTGCTGTCTGGCCATGGTGCTGCAGGAGCGCTGGTGCTCCTGTCTCTGAGGTGGGTGGTTGGTCGGTGCGGGCAGGGTGGTCAGCCGTTCGGGGCACCAGGGGCCGCGTTGCCACTGCAGGCTGGGTGTCAGGCCGGAAGTGCGGGTCCCGCCGGCAGAGCGCACGGCCACCGCTGCACACGCGAGGGTCCCAGGAGCGGAGCCAGTATCCCGCCGCGGGCAGGAGGGATGAGCCGTCAGCAGATGGCGAGGGGGCCGCGGGGCCTCCGGTTCAATGTGGCATCGGGCGGGAGCCGGGTGCCGCTGGAGGAGGCCTGCTTCCACAGTGTGGCGCCTCCGGGTCAGTGGGGGAGAGCGACGGGCCCTTAGTGGCGACCCTGGCTGGGTGTGTGAACTTGTGTGGTGTAGGTCGTAGTCATCGGTGAGGGATTTATTTCGGATGCCCCGACACACTACATGAGTAGTCTGTTCCTGGCTGGGTGTGGGCCATACCTCTCTACAGACAGCATGTCATCATTGACTTTCACAGGTCAAGACAGATTCTGGTTCAGACTGAGATGGAGGCCAACAGTTCATTAATTAATAGTTTCCACAGTTCTATTGTCACAACTTCACACATGAGACATGGGGACATATTTTAAACACATTTCCACTTCTACAGAACGGCATCACAAACAGTTCTAGTTCCCACTGGGGTTGTTCCCGAACCTTCTAGTCCTGTGAGCTCCAGCACAACCCGACCCAAATACAATAGAACAGTCTGTAATGATCACCTTCCCTCTCAGCGGGTCCATGTCTTCTTCCCTCTCACCATAAGGGCTCTAGGGTCTGGTCAATAAGACAAGGATGGAGCAGGAGGTTCCTAGACACTTACAGGTGAAGGTCTTTTCTCCCCGTAGAGTAGTGTGATATGGGATTCACCATAGTGTAAGCGAGGAGGACCCTTATGATCGTTGGGGTTTTGCCTGTGAAGGCCGACCACATTGGCACGTCAGTGATGATAACCCGATACCTACACAGTGAACGGGGCCTGGCTATTTTTCTTTACTCCAGCCCCTTCAATTTAGAGCCACTTGTCTGAGGGTTAGTCACTAATCCTAAAGTTGTTGCCATCTGATGCTGCCGTCTACATCAAAGAATCTGAGCTATCTCACTCCGGTCTCAACGTTGCAGTTGCCACGAGTCACCCACCATATGCGACGTTTGCAACCTGACAGACTGGAAGTCTGTACTAGTCATGTGCGTGGCCCTATCTGCAGTTGTGCAGAAAACAGTCACTTACCCTGGAGACTAACTCCTCCTCCTATTGTGGGTTAGTCCCAACACTTAACCATTACTTCCGCTAAGGTCAGTTGCTGGGCAAACTTATCTTATGAAAACATCATACATTTTTAACTCCTCAATATTGTCCTAAAAAATAAGTGAGAAGGTGACATGTGTGGCACTCACAACTAGCGAGATCAACATTATTAGGGAACTTCTGCCAAATAAGGGCTTTAAAGCACCCAAGACTCATGACTTTGATCCAGAAGCTACGGGTCTCCTACCGGTAGCAGTTGGGCACCTTGAGAACACCGGAATCCTCCACCTCAAGGAATCCTCCACCTCAAGGAATCCTCCACCTCAAGGTGCATTACCGTTCCTATCCTTTACGAATAGTCACTGATAAGAACAGGCCCCTCTCCTCCACCATACATTAGCGCTACATTGATATTACATTAGCATGCACTCGTCCTCATTTTCCCACCTTATCTTCTCTTCTGTAAGTTAACATAATTACCTGATTTTTGCGTTTATTGGAAACCCCATTATTCATTTCCAGATCACCTTGATGGGTAAACACATTAGAAGGGTAATGTTTAACTCCAGGAATGAAGACCCCTGTGCTCAATGAAGATTAATGGTGTCTCCACCAAACCTAGAAAGTGTAATCCATGATCCCAATGTTTATATGAGTGGAGACACGTGGAAGATGGATGGTTATTGTAGTCTACAGTGGATTGTGGGAGGCTCCCGCCCAGAAGTTACAGGGTTCAATAACAAAAAAGTTATACAAGGATAATTTAACACCAATTTTACATCAAATGAACATTGTAACGATTGTTCCTTGTAGTTCACTCAGCAGAAGTAGCGTCTGAGGTGCCGGTGTGGCCGTCATCCATGTTTAGCCTTTCAGGGGTCAAACTATTGACTTGGCATCTAGTTAATCCCACAGAGGTGAGAGGTGCCCAGATACCAGCCACCTATCTCCCCCGCAAGGTACATAACCAAGATATGGACATTATTGGCAAAAGTCCTAAGTGACATATGTAGGTGCAGAAAAGATGCCTATCACAGAAATCATCCCATCATCAAAATATACTCAGCCATCAAAATGCACTCCATTACCTGAAAGCACCTAAACACCACAGTGCACCCAACCACCATAATGCACCCTAGCACCAGAATATGCTCTGCCACCTGAATGCTCCTCACTACTTGAATGCTCCTCACCTCCTGAATGTTCCCCACCACCAGAATGAACAATACAACCTGAATGCTCCACACCACCTGAATGCTCCACACCACCTGAATGCTCCACACCACCTGAATGCTCCTCACCACCTTAATGATTCCCACCACCTGAATGCTCCCTACCATCTGAATGCTCCTCACCACCAGAATGCTCCTCACCACCTGAATGCTCCCCACCTCCTGAATGCTCCCTACCATCTGAATGCTCTTCACCTCCTGAATGCTCCTCAGCCACCAAAATGCACTCCATTACCTGAAAGCACCTAAACACCACAGTGCTCCCAACCACCATAATGCAACCAAGCACCAGAATATGCTCTGCCACCTGAATGCTCCTCACTACTTGAATGCTCCTCACCTCCTGAATGTTCCCCACCACCAGAATGAACAATACAACCTGAATGCTCCACACCACCTGAATGCTCCACACCACCTGAATGCTCCACACCACCTGAATGCTCCTCACCACCTTAATGATTCCCACCACCTGAATGCTCCCTACCATCTGAATGCTCCTCACCACCAGAATGCTCCTCACCACCTGAATGCTCCCCACCTCCTGAATGCTCCCTACCATCTGAATGCTCTTCACCTCCTGAATGCTCCTCAGCCACCAAAATGCACTCCATTACCTGAAAGCACCTAAACACCACAGTGCTCCCAACCACCATAATGCAACCAAGCACCAGAATATGCTCTGCCACCTGAATGCTCCTCACTACTTGAATGCTCCTCACCTCCTGAATGTTCCCCACCACCAGAATGAACAATACAACCTGAATGCTCCACACCACCTGAATGCTCCACACCACCTGAATGCTCCTCACCACCTTAATGATTCCCACCACCTGAATGCTCCCTACCATCTGAATGCTCCTCACCACCAGAATGCTCCTCACCACCTGAATGCTCCCCACCTCCTGAATGTTCCCTACCATCTGAATGCTCTTCACCTCCTGAATGCTCCTCAGCCACCAAAATGCACTCCATTACCTGAAAGCACCTAAACACCACAGTGCTCCCAACCACCATAATGCACCCTAGCACCAGAATATGCTCTGCCACCTGAACGCTCCTCACTACTTGAATGCTCCTCACCTCCTGAATGTTCCCCACCACCAGAATGAACAATACAACCTGAATGCTCCACACCACCTGAATGATTCCCACCACCTGAATTCTCCTCTCCACCTGAATGCTCCCCACCACCTGAATGCTCCCTACCACCTGAATACTCCTCACCACCTGAAAGCTCCCCCCCCCCGCCCTGAATGTTCTTCACCTCCTGAATACTCCTCACCTCCTGAAGCTCCTCACCACCTGAATGCTCCCCCCCCACCCTGAATGCTGTCCCTATTCTGAATGCTCCCCACCACCTGAATGTTCCACACCACATGAATGCTCCCCACCACATGAATGCTCCTCACAACCTGAATGTTCCCCACCACCTGAATGCTCCTCACCACCTGAATGCTCCCCACCACCTGAATGCTCCTCACCTCCTCCATGCTCCCCACTAATTGAATGCTTTCCACCACCTGAATGCGCCCTGCCACCAGAATGCTCCCCACCACCTGAATACTCTCCACCTCCTAAATGTTCCCCTCCACCTGAATGCTGCTCACCACCTGAATGCGCCCTACCACCAGAATGCTCCCCACCACCTGAATGATTCCCACCACCTGAATTCTCCTCTCCACCTGAATGCTCCCCACCACCTGAATGCTCCCTACCACCTGAATACTCCTCACCACCTGAAAGCTCCCCCCCCCCGCCCTGAATGTTCTTCACCTCCTGAATACTCCTCACCTCCTGAAGCTCCTCACCACCTGAATGCTCCCCCCCCACCCTGAATGCTGTCCCTATTCTGAATGCTCCCCACCACCTGAATGTTCCACACCACATGAATGCTCCCCACCACATGAATGCTCCTCACAACCTGAATGTTCCCCACCACCTGAATGCTCCTCACCACCTGAATGCTCCCCACCACCTGAATGCTCCTCACCTCCTCCATGCTCCCCACTAATTGAATGCTTTCCACCACCTGAATGCGTCCTGCCACCAGAATGCTCCCCACCACCTGAATACTCTCCACCTCCTAAATGTTCCCCTCCACCTGAATGCTGCTCACCACCTGAATGCTCCCTACCATCTGAATGCTCCCCACCTCCTGAATACTCCTCACCACCTGAATGCTCCCCCCCCCGCCCTGAATGCTCTTCACCTCCTGAATACTCCTCACCTCCTGAAGCTCCTCACCACCTGAATGCTCCCCCCCACCCTGAATGCTGTCCCTATTCTGAATGTTCCCCACCACCTGAATGTTCCACACCACTTGAATGCTCCCCACCACATGAATGCTCCTCACAACCTGAATGCTCCTCACCACCTGAATGCTCCTCACCACCTGAATGCTCCCCACCACCTGAATGCTCCTCACCTCCTCCATGCTCCCCACTAATTGAATGCTTTCCACCACCTGAATGCGCCCTACCACCAGAATGCTCCCCACCACCTGAATACTCTCCAGTCTCCACCTCCTAAATGTTCCCTATCTCCTGAATGTTAGCCACCACCAGAATGTTCCCCACCACCTGAATGCTCCCCACCACCTGAATGCTGCTCACCACCTGAATGCGCCCTACCACCAGAATGCTCCTCACCACCTGAATGCTCCCCACCACCTGAATGCTCCTCACCTCCTCCATGCTCCCCACTAATTGAATGCTTTCCACCACCTGAATGCGCCCTACCACCAGAATGCTCCCCACCACCTGAATACTCTCCACTCTCCACCTCCTAAATGTTCCCCATCTCCTGAATGTTAGCCACCACCAGAATGTTCCCCACCACCGGAATGCTCCCCACCACCTGAATGCTGCTCACCACCTGAATGCGCCCTACCACCAGAATGCTCCCCACCACCAGAATGCTCCTCACCACCTGAATACTCTCCACCTCCTAAATGTTCCCCATCTCCTGAATGTTAGCCACCACCAGAATGCTCCCCACCACCTGAATGCTGCTCACCACCTGAATGCTGCTCACCACCTGAATGCTCCCACCACCTGAATGCTCCCCACCTCCTGAATGCTGCTCACCACCTGAATGCTCCCCACCACCTGAATACTCCCACCACCTGAATGTTGCTCACCACCTGAATGCTCCCCACCACCTGAATGCTCCCACCACCTGAATGCTCCCCACCACCTGAATACTCCCACCACCTGAATACTCCCCACCACCTGTATGCTGCCCATCTCCTGAATGCTCCCACCATCTGAATTTGCCCAGTCTGTTCTTATATACATATATTTAAATAAATTCTACTCATCTATTTTCATCTCCTTCTCCTGTACATTGTGGATGTGACAGATTGATTGGTGGTCACCCATGGTGGCTCTGTGCCACTTCCAAGCTCCGTCCTGACATTTCTACATAGTAATCAGTGGTAACGTTCATGACCGCGCAGGAAACATCTCACATGATGTGTAATTAATGTTCTATTCAATTAGAATCAATGGACACAAAGTAACTTCTACGTATCCATCAAAAGAAACATCTGCTCCTCTGATGATACGATAGCCGGGTCGTCGCCGCTTCCATCCGATGCTGCGGTGATGGTAATCATCAGAGACTTCTTATGTAAGAACATCTCAGGGGGAAGATAAGGATCTGCGGTAACATCGACCTCCCAATCTGAGGGTGGGACAATGATGGCCGCCTGGATCCAATCTGATTTCCATTCACAGATATAACAGAGCAGAAGACATGATCCACGTGTCACATGGTCTTCTATAGCAAAGCTTCTAACAAGTGTTTCCATAAAAGAAGCTTTTTAGGGGAGAAAGGGAGGTTGTATTCCTAATATCTTAGCAATCGTGATGCAAGTCACTATAAACAGGTAATTCAGAAGGCAGAGTAGTCAGATAAGCCGAGGTCAGGTACCAGGGGGACTCATAATGGATTCCAGGAGTTTACAGAGACGTACCCAGGTAATGGTCCGGCTTCTGGTTTTCAGGAAGGCATGTAGAATAAAGGGAGTTTACAGAGACGTAGTCAGGTAACGATCCGGAGTCAGGTTTTCAGGACAGCATGTTGAGAATAAAGAGAGTCAACTGAGACGTAGTCAGGAAAGGATCCGGGGTCGAAATACCAGGTGATCACATCAAGTACAGGAGCAAACAGAGGGGGAGTCAAGCAACAGTCCGGGGTCAGTAAACAAGGATCATAATAGACACCAGTATGCAGGCCAACAGAACTACTCACATAGAAAGCACAACTGGCAGAGTTCTGGGAGAAGCTGCTCAATAAAGTAGCTGAGCAATCACTGGAAAGATAGAACACCTGAGCAACCAGCACCTACCAGAACCAGAATGGAGGACTGCTCTGAAAATCAGCATATTGACATCTCAGCACACCCAGGTGCCAGTCACAGTATAATCTCTATAGCATTTTAGATGCACTGCATGGTGGGATTCTGAGAGCAAACAAGTCCAATAATTAACACTCTAAAGAAGAGGGGAATCTGCATACAAGAGGTGACACTCTATAGAATAGAGGACCCTCCACATAAGAGCTGACACTCTACAGAAGATAGAGGACCCTGTACATAAGAGCTGACACTCTACAGAAGAGAAGATCCTGCACATAAGAGCTGACACTCTACAGGAGAGAGAGGACCCTGCACATAAGAGCTGACACTCTACAGAAGAGAAGATCCTGCACATAAGAGCTGACACTCTACAGGAGAAAGGACCCTGCACATAAGAGCTGACACTCTACAGGAGAGAGGACCCTGCACATAAGAGCTGACACTCTACAGGAGAGAGGGCCCTGCACATAAGAGCTGACACTCTACAGAAGAGAGAGGACCCTGTACATAAGGGCTGACACTACAGAAGAGAGGATCCTGCACATAAGAGCTGACACTCTGCAGGAGAGAGGACCCTGCACATAAGAGCTGACACTCTACAGGAGAGAGGATCCTGCACATAAGAGCTGACACTCTACAGGAGAGAGGACCCTGCACATAAGAGCTGACACTCTACAGGAGAGAGGACCCTGCACATAAGAGCTGACACTCTACAGAAGAGAGAGGACCCTGTACATAAGAGCTGACACTACAGAAGAGAGGATCCTGCACATAAGAGCTGACACTCTGCAGGAGAGAGGACCCTGCACATAAGAGCTGACACTCTACAGGAGAGAGGATCCTGCACATAAGAGCTGACACTCTACAGGAGAGAGGACCCTGCACATAAGAGCTGACACTCTACAGGAGAGAGGACCCTGCACATAAGAGCTGACACTCTACAGGAGAGAGAGGACCCTGCACATAAGAGCTGACACTCTACAGGAGAGAGAGGACCCTGCACATAAGAGCTGACACTCTACAGGAGAGAGAGGACCCTGCACATAAGAGCTGACACTCTACAGGAGAGAGAGGACCCTGCACATAAGAGCTGACACTCTACAGGGAGAGAGAAGACCATACACATAAGAGCTGAGACTCTACAGGAGGGACGGCCTTGGCCATAGGAGCTGACAATCATTTCTTTTGAGTTTATTATTTCCTTTTCAGGTGGATGTTTTCAGGGTTTTCTCCGGCAGTGATTCGGGGTTCGGACTGGTCGCAGTTAGTGACTTTGCACCACATACTAGTGACCGGCTCGTGTTTGCCATCGGCACACAGGAATCCGGCTTCCTTCACATTCCTCCGTCAGGGGGTTTAGTTGCCCGGTAACTTTACTGCGGGAAGGATGGCAGCACTTTTATATGGAGGTTTATGGCCGCCCTCTCTGCTTGCTTTATCCCTCTTGGTATGTGCTATAAAGCGTCACCTGTCACGTCGCTCACATTTCCCACACTGAGGAGCCGCCATATAATATTACATCCACGTTTACAGGAGGCCATGTATGAGAATCTGCAGATTCACCAAGAAATTAATGTTTGGAAATGTATCAGACACTGATCCAATGGAGAGTACAACTGGTCAATAACAAAAGTACACCCCTCACCTTGTTCTGAAGCTGAGCTGCGTAAACAGCTATCAGAAGTCTCCATTGCGTATACAGCTGTCAGCAGTGTCCATTGCGTATACAGCTATCAACAGTGTCCATTGCATATACAACTATCATGCAGTGTCCATTGCGTATACAGCTTCAGCAGTGTCCATTGCATATAGAGCTATCAGCAGTGTCCATTGGTATAAAGCTATCAGCAGTGTCCATTGTGTATAAGCAATCAGCAGTCTCCATTGGTATACAGCTATCAGCAGTCTCCATTGTGTATACAGCTATCACACTGTCCATTGCATATACAACTATCAGCAGTGTCCATTGCGTATACAGCTGTCAGCAGTGCTCCATTGCGTATACAGCTATCAGCAGTCTCCATTGTGTATACAGCAATCAACACTGTCCATTGCATATACAACTATCAGCATTCCATTGCGTATACAGCTGTCAGCAGTGTCCATTGCGTATACAGCTATCAGCAGTGTGCATTTGTATAAAGCTATCAGCAGTGTCCATTGTGTATAAAGCTATCAGCAGTCTCATTGTATATACAGCTATCAGCAGTCTCCATTGTGTATACAGCTATCAGCAGTGTCCATTGTGTATAAAGCTATCAGCAGTGTCCATTGTGTATAAAGCAATCAGCAGTCTCCATTGTATATACAGCTATCAGCAGTCTCCATTGTGTATACAGCTATCAGCAGTGTCCATTGTGTATAAAGCTATCAGCAGTGTCCATTGTGTATAAAAGCAATTCAGCAGTCATCCATTGTGTATACAGCTATCAACACTAGTCCATTGCATATACAACTATCAGCAGTGTCCATTGCGTATACAGCTGTCAGCAGTGTCCATTGCGTATACAGCTATCAGCAGTGTGCATTGTGTATAAAGCTATCAGCAGTGTCCATTGTGTATAAAGCAATCAGCAGTCTCCATTGTATATACAGCTATCAGCAGTCTCCATAGTGTATACAGCTATCAGCAGTGTCCATTGTGTATACAGCTATCAGCAGTGTCCATTGTGTATACAGCTATCAGCACTCTCCATTGTGTATACAGCTATCAGCAGTGTCCATTGTGTATACAGCCAGCAGCAGTCTCTATTGAGTATTCTCTATTGTGTATTCAACTATTCTGTATTCAGCCCAGTCTCAATTGTCTGTGTATGTATATATCTGTATATATATATAATGTATGTGTATTATGTATATAGTGTATGTATTTGGGTGAAGGCCAGGTACTAGGGGGAGTCATAAAGGAACCCAGGAGTTTACAGAGATGTAGTCAGGTAATGGGCCGGGTTCTGGTTTTCAAGGAAGGCATGTAGAATAAAGGGAGTCAACTGAGATGTGATCTGGTAACGATCTGGGTTGAAATACCAGGAAATCAAATCAAATACTGGGAGCAAGCAGAGGGGGAGTCAAGCAACAGTCCTGGTATCAGTAGACAATGATCATAATAGACACCGGTATGCAGGCCAATAGAACTACTCATGTGAAAGCACAACTGGCAGAGTTCTGGGAAAAGCTGCTCAATAAAGTAGCTGAGCAATCACTGGAAAGATGGAACACCTGAGCAACCAGCACCTCTCAGAAGCAGAACGGAGGACTGCTCTGAAAATCAGCATATTGACAGTTCAGCACACCCAGGTGCCAGTCACAGTATAATCTCTATAGCATCTAGATGCACTGCATGGTGGGATTGTGAAAGCAAGCAAGCCCAATATTTCAGGCAAACCTCTAAAGAAGAGGGGAGCCTGCATAAAAGAGGTCAGCAATGGCACCACATGGAAAAGAAATGTCAGCATTGGCACCACATAGAAGAGAAATCTCAGCCATGGCACCACATAGAAGATAAATGTCAGTAATTGGAACCACATGGAAGATAAATGACAGTAATAGCACCACATGGAAGAAAATGTCAGCAATGGCACCACATGGAAGAGAAATGTCAGCAATGGCACCACATGGAAGAGAAATGTCAGTAATTGCACCACATGGAAGAGAATGTCAGCAATGGCACCACATGGAAGAGAAATGTCAGTAATGGCACCACATGGAAGAGAAATGTCAGTAATGTCACCACATGGAAGAGAAATGTCAGCAATGGCACCACATGGAAGAGAAATGTCAGCAATGGGCCACATGGAAGAGAAATGTCAGCAATGGCACCACATGGAAGAGAAATGTCAGCAATAGCACCACATGGAAGAGAAATGTCAGCGATGGCACCACATGGAAGAGAAATGTCAGCAATGGTGCCATATGGAAGAGAAATGTCAGTAATAGAACCACATGGAAGAGAAATGTCTGCAATGGCACCACATTGAAGAGAAATGTCAGCAATGGCACCACATGGAAGAGAAATGTCACAATGGCACCACATAGAAGAGAAATGTCATCAATGGCACCACATGGAAGAGAAATGTCAGCAATGGCACCACATAGAAGAGAAATGTCAGCAATGGCACCACATGGAAGAGAAATGTCAGTAATGGCACCACATAGAAGAGAAATGTCAGTAATGGCACCACATGGAAGAGAAATGTCAGTATTTGGAACCACATGGAAGAGAAATGTCAGCAATGTCACCACATGGAAGAGAAATGTCAGTACTGGAACCACATGGAAGATAAATGACAGTAATAGCACTACATGGAAGAGAAATGTCAATAATGGCACCACATGGAAGAGAAATGTCAGCAATGGCACCACATGGAAGAGAAATGTCAGCAATGGCACCACATGGAAGAGAAATGTCAGCAATGGCACCACATGGAAGAGAAATGTTAGATATGACACCACATGGAAGAGAAATGTCAGCAACATCACCACATTAAAGGAAATATCAGCAATGTCACCACATGGAAGAGAAATATCAGCAATGGCACCACATGGATGAGAAATATCAGCAATGGCACCACATGGAAGAGAAATATCAGCAATGTCAGCACATGGAAGAGAAATATCAGCAATGGCACCACATGGAAGAGAAATCTCAGCAATGTCACCACATGGAAGAGAAATATCAGCAATGGCACCCCATGGAAGAGAAATATCAGCAATGGCACCACATGGAAGAGAAATGTCAGCAATGGCACAACATGGAAGAGAAATGTCAGCAATGTTACCACATTAAAGGAAATGTCAGCAATGGCACCACATGGAAGAGAAATGTCAGCAATGGCACCACATGGAAGAGAAATGTCAGCAATGTCACCACATGGAAGAGAAATGTCAGCACTGGCACCACATGGAAGAGACATGTCAGTATTGGCACCACATGGAAGAGAAATGTCTGCAATGGCACCACATGGAAGAGAAATGTCAGAAACGTCACCACATGGAAGAGAAATATCAGCAATGGCACCACATGGAAGAGAAATGTCAGTAATGGCACCACATAGAAGAGAAATGTCAGCAATGGCACCACATGGAAGAGAAATGTCAGTAATGGCACCACATGGAAGAGAAATGTCAGCAATGGCACCACATGGAAGAGAAATGTCAGTAATGGCACCACATGGAAGAGAAATGTCAGTAATGGTACCACATGGAAGAGAAATGTCAGTATTGGAACCACATGGAAGAGAAATGTCAGCAATGTCACCACATGGAAGAGAAATGTCAGTATTGGAACCACATGGAAGAGAAATGTCAGTAATGGCACCACATGGAAGAGAAATGTCAGCAATGGCACCACATGGAAGAGAAATGACAGCAATGGCACCACATGAAGAGAAATGTCAGTAATGGCACCACATGGAAGAGAAATGTCAGTAATGGCATCACATGGAAGAGAAATGTCAGCAATGACACCACATGGAAGATAAATGACAGTATATAGCACTACATGGAAGAGAAATGTCAATAATGGCACCACATGGAAGAGAAATGTCAGCAATGGCACCACATGAAAGAGAAATGTCAGCAATGGCACCACATGGAAGAGAAATGTCAGCAATGTCACCACATAGAAGAGAAATGTCAGTATTGGAACCACATGGAAGATAAATGACAGTAATAGCACTACATGGAAGAGAAATGTCAATAATGGCACCACATGGAAGAGAAATGTCAGCAATGGCACCACATGGAAGAGAAATGTTAGATATGACACCATATGAAAGAAATGTCAGCAACATCACCACATTAAAGGAAATATCAGCAATGTCACCACATGGAAGAGAAATATCAGCAATGGCACCACATGGATGAGAAATATCAGTAATGTCACCACATGGAAGAGAAATGTCAGCAATGGCACCACATGGAAGAGAAATATCAGCAATGTCACCACATGGAAGAGAAATATCAGCAATGGCACCACATGGAAGAGAAATATCAGCAATGTCACCACATGGAAGAGAAATATCAGCAATGGCACCACATGGAAGAGAAATGTCAGAAACGTCACCACATGGAAGAGAAATATCAGCAATGGCACCACATGGAAGAGAAATGTCAGTAATGGCACCACATGGAAGAGAAATGTCAGCAATGCACCACATGGAAGAGAAATATCAGCAATGGCACCAAAATAGAGAAGAAGAGAAATTCAGCAATGGCACCACATGGAAGAGAAATGTCAGAATGGCACCACATGGAAGAGAAATGTCAGCAATGGCACCACATGGAAGGAAATGTCAGAATGCACCACATGGAAGAGAAATGTCAGCCAAAAAAGCAACACCACATGGAAGAGAAATGTCAAGTAAAATGTCAGCAATGGAAGAAGAAAATGTCAGCAATGGCACCACATGGAAGAGAATGTCAGTAATGGCACCACATGGAAGAGAAATGTCGCAATGGCACCACATGGAAGAGAAATTCAGCAATGGCACCACATGGAAGAGAAATGTCGCAATGGCACACATGAAGAGAAATGTCAGCAATGGCACCACATGGAGAAAGAAATAACAGAGAAATGTGACACCACATGGAAGAGAAATGTCAGTAATGGCACACATGGAAGAGAAATGTCAGAATGGCACCACATGGAAGAGAAATGTCAGCAATGGCACCACATGGAAGAAAATGTCAGCAATGGCACCACATGAAGAGAAATGTCAGCAATGTCACCACATGAAAAACATGGAAGAGAAATGTCAGTATGGAACCACATGAAGATAAATGACAGTAATAGCACACATGGAAGAGAAATGTCACAATGGCACCACATGGAAGAGAAATGTCAGCAATGGCACCACATGGAAGAGAAATGTAGAATGACACATAGAGAAATGTCAGAATCACCACATAAAGAAATTCAGAATGCACCACATGGAAGAGAAATATCAGCAATGCACCACATGGAAGAGAAATTCAGAATGTCACCACATGGAAGAGAAATGTCAGCAATGGCACCACATGGAAGAGAATTCAGCAATGCACCACATGGAAGAGAAATTCAGAATGCACCACATGGAAGAGAAAATGTCAAAAATTGCACACACATGGAGAGAAATGTCAGCAATGGCACCACATGGAAGAGAAATGTCAGCAATGCACCACATGAAGAGAAATGTCAGCAATGGCACACATAAGGAAATGTCAGAATGCACCACATGGAAGAGAAATGTCAGCAATGGCACCACATGGAAGAGAAATGTCAGAATGCACCACATGGAGAGAAATGTCAGCAATGGACCACATGGAAGAGAAAGTCAGTAATGGCACCAATGGAAGAGAGAAATTCAGCAATGGCACCACATGGAGGAAATGTCGCAATGGCACCACATGAAGAGAAATGTCAGCAAGCACCACATGGAAGAGAAATTCAGCAATGGCACCACATGGAAGAGAAATGTCAGTAATGCACCACATGGAAGAGAAATGTCAGCAATGGCACCACATGGAAGAGAAATGTCAGTCAATGGAACCACATGGAAGAGAAATATCAGCAATGTCACCACATGGAAGAGAAATGTCAGCAATGGCACCACATGGAAGAGAAATGTCAGTAATAGACCACATGGAAGAGAAATGTCAGCAATGGCACCACATTGAAGAGAATGTCAGTAATGGCACCACATGAAGAGAAATGCGCAATGGCACCACTTTGAAGAGAAATGTCAGTAATGGCACCACATGGAAGAGAAATGTCAGTAATGGCACCACATGGAGAAAATGTCAGTAATGGCACCACATGGAGAGAAATGTCAGCAATGGCACCACATGGAAGAGAAATGTCAGCAATGGATCCACATGGAAGAGAAACGTCAGTAATGGCACCACATGGAAGAGAAATGTCAGCAATGGCACTACATGGATGTGAAATGTCAGTAATGGCACCACATGGAAGAGAAATGTCAGCAATGGCACCACATGGAAGAGAAATGTCAGCAATGTCACCACATGGAAGAGAAATGTCAGTAATGGCACCACATGAAGAGAAATGTCAGCAATTGCACCACATGGAAGAGAAATGTCAGCAATGGCACCCACATGGAAGAGAAATGTCAGCAATGGCACCACATGGAAGAGAAATGTCAGCAATGTCACCACATGGAAGAGAAATGTCACAAGACCTGGGAAAGAAAACAATTTCTTTACTCAATAAAGGTGAAGACTACAAAGGGATCACAAAGCTTCACTTATCAGTCAGATAACAGAGCAAAAGTGATAGAGAAATGTAATAAAGATGAAACTGTAGAAGAAAGTTGGAAATTGATCTTGTGTTTAGTGAGATAAAGTCTTACCTTACAAAGGTAATCAATGGCTGAATATTGGAGCTTAAAGAAAATGGGCAGGGAATAAGTATGTACAGTATGTGCTCTAGTGCAGAGGGGGGAGGCTCCTGCTGCAGTCAGGTGTGTTATATGAAGCACATGGGACAAGAAGGAGGAGGGAGGGCAAGAGCTGAGTCCTCAAGAAAAAAGATTTTTTTTCTGACTGCATTATATAAAGCGTGTGACGCTCCGCCATCCCCCAATACATTGTATGATAACGCTGATAAAGCAAGGACGTCCCAAACTTCCTGAGTCAGGACTCGGTCAGAGGATTGTCCATGTAAGGAAGAGAAGTGCAACTCTGTCGTGCTCCCATCACTTTCCTTCTGTAAACTGGGTCAGCGCTGAGTGTCATCCACAACAGAGGAAACAATAAGACGCAGCTATTATACCCCAGATCCACACAATGGACGGCGAGAAATTACATCACTGATAAGAATGGTTGTGACTGCTCAAAACAAACAATGTAACGATATCATGACACAGGGGAACGAGCCGCATGGCCCCCATAACACAGCCGGTCACAGAGGCCGCAGTGCCCCCATAACACAGCCGGTCAGAGAGGCCGCAGTGCCCCCATAACACAGCCGGTCACAGAGGCCGCAGTGCCCCCATAACACAGCCGGTCAAGAGGCCGCAGTGCCCCCATAACACAGCCGGTCACAGAGGCCGCAGTGCCCCATAACACAGCCGGTCACAGAGGCCGCAGTGCCCCCATAACACAGCCGGTCACAGAGGCCGCAGTGCCCCCATAACAAGCTGGTCACAAGAGGCCGAGTGCCCCCATAACACAGCCGGTCACAGAGGCCGCAGTGCCCCAATAACAAGGCCAGTCACAGAGGCCGCAGTGCCCCCATAACAAGCCGATCACAGAGGCCGCAGTGCCCCCATACCAAGGCCAGTCACAGAGGCCGCAGTGCCCCCATAACACAGCCGTCACAGAGGCCGCAGTGCCCCCATAACACAGCAGGTCACAGAGGCCGCAGTGCCCCCATAACACAGCCGGTCACAGAGGCCGCAGTGCCCCCATAACACAGCCGGGCACAGAGGCAGCAGTGCCCCCATAACACAGCGGTCACAGAGGCCGCAGTGCCCCCATAACACAGCCGGTCACAGAGGCCCGCAGTGCCCCCATAATACAGCCGGTCACAGAGGCCGCAGTGCCCCCATAACACAGCCGGTCACAGAGGCCGCAGTGCCCCCATAAACACAGCAGTCACAGAGGCCGCAGTGCCCCCATAACACAGCCGGTCACAGAGGCCGCAGTGCCCCCATAACAAGCCGTCACAGAGGCGCAGTGCCCCCATAACACAGCCGTCACAGAGGCCGCAGTGCCCCCATAACACAGCCGGTCACAGAGGCCGCAGTGCCCCATAACACAGCCGGTCACAGAGGCCGCAGTGCCCCCATAACACAGCCGTCACAGAGGCCGCAGTGCCCCCATAACACAGCCGGTCACAGAGGCCGCAATGCCTCCATAAACACAAGCCCGGTCCACAGAGGCCGCAGTGCCCCCATAACACAGCCGGTCACAGAGGCCAGTGCCCCCATAACACAGCGTCACAGAGGCCCACAGTGCCCCCATAACACAGCCGGTCACAGAGGCCGCAGTGCCCCCATAACACAGACGTCACAGAGGCCGCATGCCCCATAACACAGCGGTCACAGAGGCCGCAGTACTCCATAACACAGCCGGTCATAGAGGCCGCATGCCCCCATAACAAGCCGGTCACAGAGGCCGCAGTGCCCCCATAACACAGCCGGTCACAGAGGCCGCAGTGCCCCCATAACACAGACACGTCACAGAGGCCGCAGTGCCCCCATAACACAGCCGGTCACAGAGGCCGCAGTGCCCCCATAACACAGCCGGTCACAGAGGCCGCAGTGCCCCCATAACACAGCCGTCACAGAGGCCGCAGTGCCCCCATAACACAGCCGGTCACAGAGGCCGCAGTGCCCCCATAACACAGCCGGTCACAGAGGCCGCAGTGCCCCCATAACACAGCCGGTCACAGAGGCCGCAGTGCCCCCATAACACAGCCGGTCACAGAGGCCGCAGTGCCCCCATAACACAGCTGGTCACAGAGGCCGCAGTGCCCCATAACACAGCCGGTCACAGAGGCCGCAGTGCCCCATAACACAGCCAGTCACAGAGGCCGCAAATGCCCCCATAACACAGCCAGTCACAGAGGCCGCAGTGCCCATAACACAGCCGGTCACAGAGCGCAGTGCCCCCATAATCACAAGCCAGGGTCAAAGAGGCCGCAGTGCCCAATAACACAGCACGGTCAAAGAGGCCGCAGTGCCCCATAACACAGCCGGTCACAGAGGCCGCAGTGCCCCATAACACAGCCGGTCACAGAGGCCGCAGTGCCCACATAACACAGCCGGTCAAGAGGCCGCAGTGCCCACATAACACAGCCGGTCACAGAGGCCGCAGTGCCCCCATAACACAGCGGTCACAGAGAGCCGCAGTGCCCCCATAACACAGCCGGTCACAGAGGCCGCAGTGCCCCCATAACACAGCCGGTCACAGAGGCCGCAGTGCCCCCATAACACAGCCAGTCACAGAGGCCGCAGTGCCCCCCATAACACAGCCGGTCACAGAGGCCGCAGTGCCCCCATAATACAGCCGGTCACAGAGGCCGCAGTGCCCCCATAACACAGCCGGTCACAGAGGCCGAAGTGCCCCCATAACACAGCTGGTCACAGAGGCCGCAGTTGTCTAGACCCACCGTAGCCGGGGCTGCACAGGGCAGGCGTTTGTCTTCCTCCTGTCATAGAACCGCGCCTGCGGCTGTGGAAACCGGTGTGGTCCAGATTCAAAAGTGCTGGCTGAACAGATTTAAAAGGTTGTTTCAAGTCGTGATGCCACCTGTGAGAGTTCCGGTAATGCCCACCGGCGCTGCTGGGTCTCCGGGTCGATGGGATGCAGCAAGATGGAACGCTCCCCACAGGATGAGCGGGAGTCCCCGGAGGCAGGAGCTGCACAAGATGTTATGAGGCAGCTGCAGTTACCTTCTAGCCTGCGGAGATGGAAAGTTCTAAGAAAGGCACGGACACTGATAGTCTCTGTAACGGGTATTTTCCTGTAACCAGCAGGCAATACATGGCATACAGTTGACGGGTAACGGACCGGGTGGACTCAGCAATGACCAGTGTTTCTCAGAGCTCCGCGGTGTTCCTCCATTCTAAGTTAGTTTGTGTTGCCGTTGTCGCCTTGGGGTGCCAGATCGGGTACAAGGAGGCGCTTCAATTGCCCTACCGGTGAATTCTGACCGGATGTGTGGGGGAGCCTTGGGTCCTTTTGGTGGGTACTCTGCTGGCAAGACAACTCTGTGTGCGGCGGTGGTGGGGCTCCTGTAAAGCGGTCCCTCCACTCCTGGTTTGCATAGCAGTGCTGAACAACTGCTAGCTTCGGAACCAGTAATCCGGTTGTAGATGGGCACGGGTAGATGGTGACCCGTATGAGGTTGCCCAGAGCCCGGTTGTTGAGGCACCGAGGTAATGGTGCCTAACCGGGGGTGGTGGCCAGGGGCTGCAGGGAACTGTGCAGGCCCCCTCTCCTACATTGCAAACCCTTTTCTTCTCTCTCCTGTTCTCTCCTACACACTACCTCTACACTCCGCCGACCAGGACCTTATTGGCCCTCTATGCTGATGTGCATGTAGGGTATGGAGCTCTGAGTTTTAACCATGTCATTGCTTAGTCAGAGAATATTGCTGCTACTGTCTTGGCTGCAATACACTCCTGTGACGCACTCGTTGCGGGCGCCTCACCCCCCCTTGGTGAATTACGCTTGTTCCCAAGTGTCGCGCTACCCAAACATTACAGAGATATTTTTATAACAGGTAATAAAAGGACACTTTTATTAATAACAGGTATGCATTTTACTTAGACTGTTGCAAATGCACAAAACAGGTATCAAATGGGTTAACCTTTTTGCGGACCCGGCGGGCGGTTGGCTGTCCTTAATATAAGTCCAGGGCTTTTACCACCGGGCCGCGCTGTTAGCGGTTAAATGGGGAAAGAAAGTCATTGACACAGTTCAAGCAAGTCACTTATGAAGGGAACTGTTGCGCACCCGTATGGCGAACCAACCATCATAGCAAGCATGTCGCTCATAGGCGATTATGTCCCCTCTATACAAGTCGCGGTCTGGATGCCCTCTCGGTAAGTGTGACTCTACATCGCGACGCCCCACGAATATCTCCTCGTACACACCTTCCTCCCTGGCGAAACCCCACCCATTAGGTAGATTGAACGAGGTCACTCTACCTTCCTTGCGAAGTTCATCAGGTAACGGGGGTTGACGACGAGCCTCGGCACGGGCTTCCATGTTAACCCGCTCACGAGCTCGCCACTCCGCCCTGTGGAGTTGAAGTACATCGTCGTCTGTACGGAACCGGGGTATGGACGTAGTCCTTACAATGCAGGGGCTGTTGGTAAGCTTGAGCTTGAGCTTGGCGGGAAGTCTGGATGGGCACCCGAGTAAACGGCACCGGGGAAGGCATCGCGGCTGCACCCGACCAATGTATCCGAGCTGGTTGCTCGGCCGGAGGTTCCTCAGTATCTCCCCAAGCATAACCGGTGCAATAGACGTCCTCAGCGATGCTGTGGATCTCGTCGTCTTCTCCCTCCACTCCTTCGACGATCACATCGGGTGGAGATGCTGGGCTGGATTCTTCCGGGCAGATGGGCTATGGTGCTGCGGAGTCCTCCTCGGGGTCGTCCTGCAGGGCTTTCAGGCTGCCTGCCTCTTTGTCTGTGACTTCAGCAGTTTCAGGTGGTAGCGGTGTTTTGATCCCGGTGACCAGGTAGGCCTCTGTAGTTGCAGAGGAGGCCTCCGGTTCTAGGGAGAAACAGGTAACAGTCTCTAGGCTGGTGGTGAGACCGGAGGTGGGTTCCTCTGCGGGAACCAAGCAGGTGTCGGCTTCAGTAGTGGAGCAACTTTCAAGCTCCTGCTCTGGAACGGGTTCGGTTGTGGTCACAGACCCTGGAACGGGGTAGGTCGCGGTCTCCAGCGGGATAACACAGTCTATGGGCTCTGGTGATGAGGCAGGACAGGTGGTTGGCACTGGTGAGGTGGCGGAACGGGAGCTGCTGTCCAGTTCTGGAGTAGGACCACTGGTACGTCCTTGCTGGATAGCTCGGTGAAGTCGGCTGCCCAGACCCGCGCTCCAGCTGCGGATCGTCCACTCCACTGTCTCCATAAGCCTCACCCGGAGGTCTTGCAGTGCTTCTTGCCAGAAGTCGGGGTTGCCGTCTATTTTGAGGACGGGACCCGGATGGCCTATGGCTGCTCTGGCCTCTGCCTCGACCTCCTGCATCAACTGGTGGAGCTTCATGCTGGTCATCTTCTTCTTGGAGGAACCACACCCGTCCAAACCGGTAACCGTTCGTGTTGAAGAGCTGGTGGAAAAGCCTCTGACACTCCCGCTTCCTTTGGGCGTTTTTGTAGTCCATAGATGGGAAAAAGTCTTTGGCCCGCCCCCATGGTTGTTTCCAGCAATCGGGACGGACAATGATTTTGGCGCCTTTGCCTTGGCCCTCCCACGAAGAGGGGCGGAGGCCCACCCCTGGGCCTGCACGTGGTGGTTCACATGGCGGGGTCCGCCATCTTGGTCGCCATCGTGGCCCAATGGTGAAAAGGCGGGAAAAGTTCTTTTTGGGATGAACAAAGTCCTTTTTGATGAAATAAAGTCTTTTAAAGCACACTATACCCGTTAGGGAACGGGCCTGCTCGTATCCTGTTCGTGACGCCAGTCTGTCTAGATCCACCGTAGCCGGGGCTGCACAGGGCAGGCGTTTGTCTTCCTCCTGTCACGGAACCGCGCCTGCGGCTGTGAAAACCGGTGTGGTCCAGATTCAAAAGTGCTGGCTGAACAGATTTAAAAGGTTGTTTCAAGTCGTGATGCCACCTGTGAGTGTTCCGGTGATGCCCACCGGCGCTGCTGGGTCTCCGGGGAAGGGATGCAGCAAGATGGAACGCTCCCCACAGGATGAGTGGGAGTCCCCGGAGGCAGGAGCTGCACAAGATGTTATGAGGCAGCTGCAGTTACCTTCTAGCCTGCGGAGATGGAAAGTTCTAAGAAAGGCACGGACACTGAAAATCTCTATAACGGGTATTTTACTGTAACCAGCAGGCAGTACATGGTATACAGTTAACGGGTAACGGACCGGGTGGACTCAGCAATGACCAGTGTTTCTCAGAGCTCCGCGGTGTTCCTCCATTCTAAGTTAGTTTGTGTTGCCGTTGTCGCCTTGGGGTGCCAGATCGGGTACAAGGAGGCTGGTTCAATCGCCCTACCGGTGAATTCTGACCGGATGTGTGGGAGCCTTTCGTCCTTTTGTTGGGTACTCCGCTGGCAAGACAACTCTGTGTGCGGCGGTGGTAAGGGCTCCTGTAAAGCGGTCCCTCCACTCCTGGTTTGCATAGCAGTGCTGAACAACTGCTAGCTTCGGAACCAGTAATCCGGTTGTAGATGGGCACGGTAGATGGTGACCCGTATGAGGTTGCCCAGAGCCCGGTTGTTGAGGCACCGAGGTAATGGCGCTTAACCGGGGGTGGTGGCCAGGGGCTGCACGGAACTGTGCAGGCCCCCTCTCCTACGTTGCCAACCCTTCTTTTCTTCCCTCTCCTGTTCTCTCCTACACACTAACTCTACACTCCGCCCACCAGGACCTTATTGGCCCTCTATGCTGATGTGCATGTAGGGTATGGAGCTCTGAGTTTTAACCATGTCATTGCTTAGTCAGAGAATATTGCTGCTACTGTCTTGGCTGCAATACACTCCTGTTACGCACTCGTTGCGGGGCGCCACACAGTGCCCCCATAACACAGTCAGTCACAGAACCCGACCTGAAGGAAAGTTTTAGAACTTCTTAATAAACTTTATGTTTCAATTTCTCCACTTGTGTAACTTCCGTCACAAGCAAATTCTCATTTTTTTGTTCATATTTTTTCTCCCCATCTTCCAAAAGACATAACGTTATGATTTTTCCCTTCCAATGGTTGTATGAGGGTTTTTTTTTGTCATTTTGAATGACAGCTGTCATAGAGAAATAGTGAACTTTGTAAGACATCTCTCTGGTCTTTAGAGAGGACATATCCACCCACACTGAACACATGCGATTGAGTATAGCTAGGGAGAAACTAATTATAACTGGAGGAAGAATGAGAAAGATAACCCAACAAATGGCCCCTGTTCAGCTAGGAGCCCCTGGTGTGGACAGGTAATTGCAGCTGAGAAATGCTTTGGGATTAGCAACTTTCTCTTGTTATTCCTTTTTATTTGTAATTGTATATGTTGTATATACTGTATTGCTTTACCCCCCTTCGTAACATTTTTGTATATTTTTAGAAGCACTGCCTACTTTGCAGATTAAATATATAAAATGTAATAGCTTTGTACCTCTTGCGCTATAAACCACATCCCCGAAGCCAGACGCTGCCTGTAACAGTTGTCCCATCTGCTGGTAAAGCGTTTGGTGGTGTCAGCTCATAGTTTTCTTGGATTATTGTGGAGCTGGGCAGTGTCGGTGCCGAGGTATATAAATACAGATGTATCTCAATGAATTACAATATCATCAAAAAGTTTTGTATTCAATACAAAAAATGAAACGCATATATTTGGAAACACATTATAAATCAATATTATATTCACCTTTTGATGTCTCGTGGAATACGGCAGTGCAGTTTTTAACCCTTCATCCTTTCTACTCTGTATGCACCAGGCTGGGGACTGCAGCAGCCATGATATGCTTTTATTATCATTATTATTATTATTTATTTATTTATATAGCGCCATTGGTTCCATGGCGCTTTACATGTGTAAGGGCAGAACAAGGACGAGAACATAAATAACGACGAATAAATCATACAGGTACATTAGGGAAGAGATCCTGTCCACAAGGGCTCACAGTCTATAGGCTTTTATATTATTTTTATTATTATTTATTTATAGATCACCATTGATTCCATGGTGCTGTACATGAGAAAGGGATACATACAAACTAGTTAAAAATATACAGTAAACAAACTAACAGTGACAGATGGTACAGAGGAGAGAGGACCCTGCCCTTGCAGGCTTACATTCTACAGGGCAATGGGGAGGGAGACAGTAGGTTGGGTCTGCTCTGGTGGTGGTGGAGCGCTGGGTCCGATGGTGGTGGAGCGCCAGGTCCAGTGGTGGTGGAGCTCCGGGTCCAGTGGATGTGGAGCGCCGGGTCCGATGGTGGTGGAGCGCCAGGTCCAGTGTGGTGGAGCATCGGGTCTAGTGGTGGTGGAGCGCCCGGTCCTGTGGTGGTGGGGCACCGGGTCCAGTGGTGGTGAGGTGGCACCGTAGTCATGGCAGGCTGTAGGCTGTTCTGAAGAGATGGGTTTTCAGGTTCTGCTTGAAGGTTCCGAGTGTAGGGGACAGTTGGACGTTTTGGGATGTAGAATTCCAGAGGATGGGGGATGCTCGGGCGAAGTCTTGCAGGCGGTTAGATGAGGAACGTACAAGTGTGGAGGAGAGGAGGAGGTCTTGGGAGGATCGAAGATTACGAGTTGGATGATATCAGGAGATTAGCTCAGAGATATATGGGGGGACAGATTGTGGACGGCTTTCTGAGTCAATGTTAGTAGTTTGAATTGGATACGCTGGTGAACTGGGAGCCAGTGGAGGGATTTGCAGAGGGGAGAAGTGGAGAAATAATGAGGAGAGAGGTGGATTAGTCAGGCATCAGAGTTAAGGATAGATTGGAGGGGTGCAAGAGTGTTAGCAGGGAGGCCACAGAGGAGGAGGTTGCAGTAGTCAAGACGGGAGATGATGAGGGCATGCACTAGTAGTTTAGTAGATTGAGGGATGAGGAAGGGACGGATTCTGGAAATATTTTTGAGTTGGAGGCGGCAGGAGGTGGTGAGAGCTTGGATGTGTGGTCTGAAGGATAAGGCAAAGTCAAGGGTTACTCCGAGGCAGCGGACTTCAGGTACAGGGTAAAGTGTGATGATTTATTGTGATAGATAGATCAGGTGAGGAAGGTGTGTGAGATGGGGGAAAGATGATGAGTTCAGTTTTGTCTATATTTAGTTTAAGTAAGCGAGAGGAGAAGGAGGAGGATATGGCTGACAGACACTCTAGGATTCTGGACAGCAGAGAGGTGACGTCTGGGCCAGAGAAGTAGATCTGAGAGGATGGGGCAAGGAGGTCGTGTGGGAGTGGGAGACACTAAATGTGCAGTTGGAAAGGTAGAAAGAGATCCAGGAGAGGGCAAGGTCAGTGATACCAATGGGAGAGAGGATCTGTAATAGGAGGCAGTGGTCGACCGTGTTGAATGCAGAGGACAGGTCTAGAAGAAGGAGGATGGAGAAGTGTCCGTTAGCTTTGGCGGAAAGTAGGCTGTTAATAATTTTGGTTAAGGCGGTTTCAGTAGAGTGGTGGGGCGGAAGCCAGATTGAAGGTTGTCAAAGAGAGCGTTAGATGAGAGGTGGGATGAGATTACAGTGTGGACATGCTTTTCAAGGACGTTTGGAGGTGAGCGGGAGCAGGGATATGGGCCGGTAGCTGGATGTGGTGGTCGGGTCAAGGGATGGCTTCTTTCAGATAGGTGTAATTGTTGCGTGTTTGAAAGCAGAAGGAAAGGTACCAGAAGTTAGTGATAGGTTGAAGAGGTGGGTTAGGGCTGGGATAAGTGTGGTGGTGAGGTTGGGGAGGAAGTGGGAAGGGATGGGGTCCAGTGCACAAGTGGTGAGGTGCGATCTGGAGAGGAGGTGTGCAAGTTATCCTTAAGTGATGGAGGGGAGGGGGGTTAGTGGGGAGTGGAGTGGGATGGTATACATGGGGTTGTGGTGGTTGGGTAGCAAAGGCTTGTCTGATCTGATCAATCTTGCTGGTAAAGTGTGTTGCAAAGTCTTCTGCAGAGATACGAGAAGTAGGAGGGGGCAGTGGGGGGCGGAGGAGGGAGTTAAATGTGTTGAATAACTGGCTGGGGTTGTGGGGTAAAGAGGATATGAGGGTAATTAAGTAATTCTGTTTAGTGGTGGTGAGTGCTGACTTCAATGTGATAATTGCTTGTTTGAATGCTGTGTAGTCTTCATGTGAATGAGTTTTCTTCCAGCGCCGCTCTGCAACCCCAGACTCTCGCCCCAGCTTTTTAGTGGTGTCTGTGTGCCAGGGTTGCCTATTAATTCGTTGTGTTCTGCTGTGAACGAGAGGGGCAGCTGCATCAATCGCTGATGTGAGTGTAGGGTTGTAGAAAGCTGTGGCATTATCTGTGTCGTGGAGTGAGGATATGGATGATAGCGGTAGTATAGAGTCAGAGAGTATGTGAGTATAAGTGTGTGTGAGGTTTCTGTGAGGGTTGCGAGTTGGTGGGCCTGGATGGCAGATGAGGAGGACAAGGATGAGGAAGTGAGTAGATGGTGGTCAGAGAGGGGGAGAGGGGAGGTTGTGGGGTTAGTTGGGGAGCAGAGACGGGTGAAGATGAGGTCTAGTGTATGTCCGTCTATGTGGGTGACTGTGGACGATTATTGAGAGAGGCCAAAGGATGAGGTAAGTGACAGGAGTTTGGAGGCTGTTGACTGGCGGTGTCAATGGGGATGTTGAAGTCACCCATGATTATAGTGGGAATGTCAGCAGAGAGAAAATGAAGAAACCAGATGGAGAATTGGTCAAAGAAGGCAGTGGTCGGGCCCGGGGGTAGATAAATGACGGCCACTTGGAGGTTGGAAGGAGATAGATACGGACTGAGTGCACTTCATAGGATGAGATGATAAGTGAGGGAGGGAGGAGGAATTGGGTTGAAGGTGCAGTTGCTAGAATATATAGTGGTTGTGACTCTCACAATCACACAAGGTCAAGCCTCTGATAGGTCATATTTTATCTCTCAGACCCTTCATCCTCCCTACTTTAATTTTCTGAGATAATGACCATAAGCCATAATCATCAACATTAACAAATAAACTCTTGAAATAGATCACTCTGTGTGTAATACCTATATAATACTGTATGTGTTTCAGTTTATGTATTGAATTACTGAAATAAATTAACTTTTTGATGATATTCTAATTCATTGAAATTATCAAATTTAATAGCTTTATTCCTCTAGTTCTATAAACAGTATCTCCAAAGCCATACGCTACCTGTAACAGGTGTCCAATCTACAGTATAAACGGTTGGTGGTGGCAGCTTGTAGTTTTCTTAGAATATTGTGGAGCTGGTCAGTGACTGTTCCGAGGTATATATATTCCATGCGTTGGATGGGTTGCATATATAAACACTGTGAGTTCCCCAATAACTGGCCTAGTAGTGGAACAACCGTGGCATCGACCATTATTCTTTGGTAAATTTCGCCATTGTCCTGACAATAGGGAGCAGCAGACGGGCTGTTCCTGACAACACCATTCACTTTTTTTAGCCCTGATCTATAGAAACTAGAGAACACCTATTATAGCTAGGCTATAGAACTGAGATGGCAACTCATTGGCACCTTGTGAGGGAATCTAACATGACATGCCCCCATCATAGATTGACAAGGCATTTTAGAGGTTAAGCAACAGCAATCAGAGTTGCCCCAGTGGCTGCTGTTAGAGTTGATACCTCTCGAGTCTGCACAATACATTGGAAAGGGACAGGGGCGGACATACCGCATGCGCAGCTGGTGCATTGAAACTGGGCCCCCAGTGGTAGGGGGCCCCTGAGGACCAGCACCTAGCTGTCCACATGGCTAATTTGCATGCTATGCAAATTAGCCATGTGGAGCGGCACAAACAAGGCGGCGGGTCCCGACCCCAGACTGCGCTGCCTCCCCGTACCACCCTCTCTCCCTCCTAACCTCAGTGGCAGCCGCTGATCGCAGCTTGTGATGTAGTGAGGCAGGATCAGATCTCTATTTCCTGCATTGCGATCTGATCCTGCCTCACTACACTGCACTCTGCAGCTCAGCATGTCGGGGAGCGATGACATCATCACTGAGCCTTGCAGAGGGCAAACACGCTGGGGAGACTAAAGCGGCGAGGAGAGATGTGAGTATCCTTTTTTTTTTTTTACTGATGGGAGACTGATGTGCGCATTATACTACATGAAGAAATATGGGGGTGTAACGTACAATTTGGAGGACTTTGGGTGGTGCATTATACAATATGGAAGACTAAAAAAGGTGCAATATACTATATGGAATACCGTGGGGGTGCATTATACAATGTGGAGGACTTTGGTGGTGCATTATACTATATGGATGAATATGGGGGTGCATTATACTATATGGAGAACTGTGGGGTGGAATATACCATGTGGAGGATTATTGGGGTGCATTATACAATGTGAAGGACTTTGGGGTGCATTATACTATGTGGAGACTAGGGTGTATTATACAATGTGGACTATAGGGGTGCATTATACTTATGGAGACTATGGGGGTGAATTATACAGTGGAGGACTTGAAGTATGCATTACACTATTGGAGACTATGGGGCACAATATACTATAAGGAGGATTGTGGGGTGCATTATACTATAAGGAGGCATTATACAATGTGAGGACTTTGGGTGCATTACATTATGTGGAGAGTATGGGGGTGCATTATACTATATGGAGCACTATGTGGGGTGTATAATACTATATGTAGACTATGGGGAGCATTACACTATATGGAGACTAATGGGGCGAGTAAAATGTGAGGACTTTGGTGATTATACTATGTGGGAGGACTATGGGTGCATTATACTATCATGAGGATATAGGGGTGCATTAACTAATTTGGAGGACTATGGGGGTGCATTATACAATTGGAGACTATAAGTATCTAACTATAAGGACTATGGGCAATATACTATAAGGAGGATATGGTCATACTATAGGGGGTGCATTATACAATGTGGGATGGCATACTTTTGAGGAGTATGGGTGCATTATACTATATGGAGACTATGGGGGTGATAATACTATATGGAGAACTATGGGGTGATATACACTATTGGAGGATTATTGGGGGCATTATACAATGTGAAGGACTTTGGGGTGCATTATACTATGTGGAGGACTATGGGGGTGTATTATACTATATGTAGGACTATAGGGGTGCATTATACTTTATGGAGGACTATGGGGGTGAATTATACAATGTGGAGGACTATGAAGTATGCATTACACTATATGGAGGACTATGGGGGCACAATATACTATAAGGAGGATTGTGGGGGTGCATTATACTATAAGGAGGTGCATTATACAATGTGGAGGACTTTGGGGTGCATTACATTATGTGGAGGAGTATGGGGTGCATTTTACTATATGGAGGACTATGGGGGTGTATTATACTATATGTAGGACTATGGGGATGCATTATACTATATGGAGGACTATGGGGTGCATTACACTATATGGAGGATTATTGGGGCGCATTATACAATGTGAAGGACTTTGGGGTCATTACACTATGTGGAGGACTATGGGGGTGCATTTTACTATATGGAGGACTATGGGGTGCATTATACTATATGTTAGGACTATGAGGGTTCATTATACTATATGGAAGACTATGGGGGTGCATCATACTATATGGAGGACTATGGGATTCATTATACTATATGAAGGACTATGGGATGCATTACACTATATGGAGGATTATGGGAGTGCATTATACAATGTGGAGGACTATGAAGCATGCATTATACTTTATGGAGGACTATGGGGGCACAATATACTATATGGAGATTTGTGGGGGTGCATTATACTATTTGAAGGTACATTATACAATGTGGAGGACTTTGGGGGTGCATTATACTATATGGAGGAGTATGTGGGTGCATTAAACTATATGGGGGACTTTGGGGTGCAATATACTATTTGGAGGACTATGGTGGTGCATTATACAATATGGAGGACTTTGGGGTGCAATATACTATATGTAGGGGGAGAAGCTGCATGAATGGGGGGCCACATTGGGGAGAAGCTGCATGAATGGGGGGTCACCAAGGGGGGAGAAGCTGCATGAATGGGGGGGTCACAAGGGGTAGAACCTGCATGAATGGGGGGCCACGTAGGGGGAGAAGCACTATTGAGAAGGGGGACTGCATATGGAGAAGAGCATTATGGAATGGGGGGTGGCTATATATATTACCTGGAGGCTGTAAAGGGCTGTATATGTTATTTGGAGGTTGTGCTGGGCTGTATATGTTATTTGGAGCTTGTGCTGGGCTGTATATATTACCTAGAGGCTATCCTGGACTGTATATATTACCTGGAGGCTGTGCTGGGCTGTATATATTAACTGAAGGCTGTGCTGGGTTCTATATTTTAACTGGAGGCTGTGCTGGGCTGTATATATTAAGTTGAGTCTATGCTAGGCTGTATATATTACCTGGAGGCTGTTCTGGGCTGAATATATATTACCTGGAACTTATGCTGGACTTTATACATTACCTTGAGGCTGTGCTGGGCTGTATATATTAACTGGAGGCTGTGCTGGGCTGTATATATTAAGTTGAGTCTATGCTAGGCTGTATATATTACCTGGAGACTGTTCTGGGATATATATATTACCTGGAAGCTATGCTAGGCTGTATATATTACCTGGAGGCTGTGCTGGGCTGTATATATTACCTGTTACCTGTGCTGCACTGTAGATATTACCTGGAGGCTGTGCTGGGCTGTGTATATTGCCTGGAAACTATGCTGGGCTGTATATATTACTTGGAAGCTATGCTGGGCTGAAATATAGCCTGGAAGCTATACTGAGCTGTATATATTGCCTGGAAGCTAAGCTGAGCTGTATATATTACCTGGAAGCTATGCTGGGCTGTATATATTACCTAGAGGCTGCGCTGGGCTGTATATATTACCGGGAGGCTGTGCTGGGCTGTATATATTATCTGGAGTCTGTGCTGGGTTTTATATATCATTTGGAGGCGGTGCTAGGCTGAATGTGTTATTTGGAGGCTGTAATGGGCTACATACCGTATATACTCGTGTATAAGCCGACCCGTGTATAAGCCAACCCCCCCTACTTTTGCCCCCAAAACCTGGGAAAACCTATTGACTCGTGTATAAGCCAAGGGTGGACCCCAGCACAGGTATACAGCCCCCAGCAGTGTGGTATACAGGTCCCCCAGTGGTATACAGGCCTCCCCAGTGGTAGTATACAGCAGCCTCCCCAGTGGTATATACAGGCCTCAGCAGTATATACAGCAGCCCCAGTGGTATACAGCAGTGGTATACAGGCCCCAGTGGTATACAGGCCCCAGCAGTATATACAGCAGCCCCAGTGGTATACATCAGTGGTATACAGGCCCCAGTGGTATACAGGCTCCAGCAGTATATACAGCAGCCCCAGTGGTATACAGCAGTGGTATACACGCCCCAGCAGTATATACAGCAGCCCCAGTGGTATACAGCAGTGGTATACAGGCCCCAGTGTATACAGGCCCCAGCAGTATATACAGCAGCCCCAGTAGATATACAGGCCCCAGTGTATACAGGCCCCAGCAGTATATACAGCAGCCCCAGTGGTATACAGCAGTAGAATACAGCCCCAGTGGTATACAGGCCCCAGCAGTATATACAGCAGCCCCAGTGGTATACAGCAGTGGTATACAGGCCCCAGTGGTATACAGGCCCCAGCAGTATATACGCACCCCATGTATACACAGTGTATACAGCCCCAGTGGTACTCAGGCCCCAGCTGTGTCATATATGGCCCCCAAATGCTGGGACTCACCCCTCCGTTTACGGCCCCCCTGCTGCTTAACTACCATCCTGGTCTTCTGCACCGCTCCGGTCCTCCGTGCTCCGTCCTCGTCCGGCTGCATCCGGGTCCCGCCGTCACAGTAACGATGACGTCATGCGACCGGCCGGTCAAAGCCCGGATGCTGCCGAGGACGGGAGCACGGAGACCGGCGGGTGCAGAAGACCAGGGATGGTAAGTTAAGCAGCGGGGGGGGGCCTTACAACGGAGGGGGGCGAGTGCCAGCATTTGGGGGCCATATATGCAGATATGCACTGCTTCCCCCTGCCGCTGATTGACAGGGAGAAGCAGTGCGTATATAATGAGGGCCCCACGTGACGGGGCGCTCATACAGCAGCCTCCCCCCGCCTCCTCCAGCCTCCCCAGCCCCGGACACAGCCCTCACCACAGCCCCTACCCTATTGACCCGTGTATAAGCCAAGGGGGGGACTTTTCAGCCCAATTTTTGGGCTGAAAAACTCGGCTTATACACCAGTATATATGGTATGTTACTTTGAGGCTGTGCTGGGCTATATATGTTATTTGGAGGCTGTGCTGGGCTGTATATGTTATTCGGAGGCTGTGCTGGGCTATATATGTTATTTGGAGACTGTGCTGGGCTGTATATATTATTTGGATGCTATAACTGGTCTTTAAATATATGCAGCCCAGCAGTAGCCTCCAGATAATGTATACAGCCCTGCATATCCTCAATATTATATATACAGCCCATTTAGTGGGGGAAAACCTGCACCAAGAATTGATATTCTGCAGAGTTTCCCGCACTAAAATACACAGATTTATAAATATTACAATCTATATATTTATATAAATTTGGTGCACTATGAAGATGGGGGGCCCAAAAAAGGTTCTTGCACAGGGGCCACTACAGTCTGTGTACGCCCCTGGAAAGGGATACATGGCCACATCTCTACAAACTTCTGATTCCCCCAATCATAAAAAGAGGAAGAAGCGCTGGAATAAATGGACGTGCCGGCAACCGGATATCTGAGCATCCAACGCATCAGCACTTTTTATTTTATTTTTATCCCCCGTGAGGAAGCCGCTCACTTTGGCCTCCAGACTGCACGCTCCCTTTACTTCTTTGATGTCAATATACTTCAAGAATCGTAAGCATTTCACTTATAAAATGATAGAAGTCAATAATCTATATGTTCTGCAAGTGGCGCCAATAACACCTGCGGCTCATTGTGCAAAGATCAAACCCACATGAGGCAATGAGGACGGAAGAAATAAAAATATGGCTTCTCATTCCGAGCAGTGGATGGACGGACGCTGGGATGTGAAGTCTCCAGTCTCACACTGCTATCGCTATAAAGCCTTTCCTTCAGCCGCAATCACAAAGCAGATACAGATGTGATCAGCGAGAGGAAACATCCGAGGACGTGGCACCGAACGCCTCATCTGACGAGTCCCAAACTGTCCGCCCTCCGAGCGTCACTTCTGGGGCCTGGACACTTTAGTAGAAAAAATCCTAAAAATGGTCAGGTCATAGGGTCGGCTCATCTTGTGACGCCACCTGTTGTGATGATGTCACTGACGTCACCACCTTCATGAAGACGTCATATGCGCTGGTGCCCGGTAGGAAACGTAAAACCCCCGACCCTAGAACCACTTAGTACTATTTATAAGTCCACACAGAAATAGTCTCCTAGTGAAGCCCATTAGTATTCCCACTAAGTATAATACCCCACACAGTGCCCCCCATTGAGTATGATGGCTGCTGTGTCCTCCACACAACCCCACACACATACACTGATGCTCCCACAGTCCATCCCATATAGTATGATGTCCACACACCTCTATACACAAAATTATGTTCTCAAACCCCCCTCACACACACAGTATAATGCCTCCACAGCACCCCACACAGTATGACACTCCTTCAGTCCCACCCATAAACTAAGAAGGCTACACCCATCTGAACACAGTTTGATATCCCCCACAGCCCCCTCCACAGTGCATGATGCCCCCACACCCATAATATGATACTCCCACAATCCTCCATATTCAGTATGATGTTCCCACAGTCCTCCATATTCAGTATGATGTTACCACAGTCCTCCACCACCATATGATGCCCCACAGGCCCCTCACACAAATATGATGCCCCCTCACAAGCTATGATGCTGATGCACCCCCAGGCTATGGGTACTCGGGAACTGGGCTGTAGCGGTCTCTCAGGATCACAGTAGTCGTGACCCAGTCCCGTGGCCTGGGATCAGTCCAAAAAGAGGTATTTACAGGGGATTTGTCGTGACGCCACCCGGGGTATGTGGTTATTAGAACCACCGCTGCCATATTCCTGCTGGGGATGGTAACTTGGGGCAGCGTGGATGGTAAGCCCTCCTCGGGTAGGGCTGAGGGTCCCCAGGGCAGGAGTAGTTGGGATGGATGGGTTGGATGAGGGATTGTACACAGTGCAGTTCACTTACTTTGCTGCTGCAGCTTCTTCCAGCCAGTGTGCAAGGGAGGCAGGGATACAGCTCCTCATGTGGAGGTCTCTTCTGTGGTGCTGGGAAGACAGCAGTCTCCGGCTCTGCAGGTGGGATTCAGTTGTTAGGCACAGAGTAGTAGACGCAAATAAGGTGCACAGACTCCTGATAGCCGTTCTCAGTCCGTTTACTGGAGTATAAGTAGTTGTTACAAGCTGTCCCTGGAGTCTGGAGAGCAGTTCGGGTAATTCTCACCCGGCCGGGTCGTATTGGCTTCCTCACTGCGCTGGTGTAGTGGCCCTGCAGTTGCTTCAGCTAAGCTGCCGGCCCTGTCTCTGTCTGCGTTGGCCAGTCTGACAGGCAACTCGAGTCCTTCACTTTCCTGCCCTCACCTGGGGAGTCAGTGTTTTTTCTTGAGTATATACGTTGCTGTGTCCCTGGCACTGGGTAACTGAAGAATCTGGAGTCCCCCACTTTCCGGTGTTGACTGCAGGTATGTCTGAACCTGCACAGTCTCGGACTCCGGTGTCCGTTCTTGTGGTGTCCTCTGCGGGAAGGGAAGCACGGGTGATGCAGCCTCTCGGTAGGCTTCTGTCTCTCTCTCTCCTATTTCCTCAGACCCTAGCCTTAGGCCTGGTGTTCGTTGTGGAACTCTGAGATGGGCTTGGCACGGCCCTTATACACTCAGGTCCTCTGCACTGTTCTCACTGACACTGAACTGTGCTCTTCACAGCCCTCCTGGGGACTGAACTGAGCTTGTTGCTCCTCAGACCAGAATAATAGGGGAGCTCACCCTGAAGCCGGGCTTGGTCTTCCCCTTCTGGCTGGGAGGCGTTAGTGTTGTTTGTGTGTTGCCTGAGTGGAATACCCTTTACTGCGCTCTGGTGACACCTAGTAATGGTGACACTGTGGCACTGTGACTCTGGGGTGCCACAATGCCACCACAGCCCCCTCACACAGTATGATGTCTGGAAAGTCCCACCCAACATAGTCCCTCCCACACAAATGATGTCCCCCACATCCCTCCCACACTGTATGATATCCCCATAGTCTCCCCACACACAGATACAGTATAGTGCCCCCACCGCCCCCCACACACAGTATGATGTCTCCACACCCCAATCATAGAATGGTAGAGTTGGAAGGGACCTCCTGGATTGACTGTTCCAACCCCCTGCTCAAAGCAGGATTCACTAAATCATTCCAGACAGATGTCTGTCTGTATGATGCTCCCATAGTCCCTCATGCATAGTATGAAGCCCTCACAGCTCTCCCACACACAGTACAATGCACCCACAGTCCCCCCACACACAGTATGATGCCCAACATAGTCTTTCTCCCAACATAGAATTATGTTTTCACATCCATCCCACACAGTAAGATGTCCCCACAAACTCCCCCCTCCACACACACTGTATGAAGCCCCCTTAATAGTCCCTTCGCAGACAGTATAATTGTCACAAATCCTCCGCTCAGTATGTCTTGGATGCAGAGAGTGACAGTTTTGCTGCACTATGGAATCAGGGCTATACTGAGCTGTCAGTTTGGTGAGTGACAGCTCCGTTGTCCAATCTGGTGCTGGGGCGTACTGAGCTGTTGGTATGTTGATTGACAGCTCAGTTGTCCAATCTGACACTGGGAGGTCCTGGGTTTATTCAGGTGTTCCCTGTTATGAGTGATTGCTCAGCTACTAAAAGGGAACCTGTCAGGTCGTCTTTACCCCCTAACCTATCACTACCTGTCCCTAACCATCTCTGTCTGACCTAATAGTGTCTATATTGGCTGTGAAAAATGATTTTGTGACTTACATTTTCGTATGCAAATGAGGCATCCAGACTACAGTATGTAGTCTGACTGGGCGGTCTCCAGGGCTCCATCTCCCACCTCGCTGTTGTTATCACACCCTATGCTTCCGATTTGAAATTCCCGCGCTCCTCCTTCCGGGTATGATGCACCAGCCGGACGTCATTTCCGGTCCGGTGCATTATTATTATTATTCATTATTATAGCGTCATTTATTCCATTACATGTGAAAAGGGGCATACATAGACAAGTATAATAAACATGAGCAATACAAGGCACAGACAAGTACAGAAGGAGAGAGGACCCTGCCCACGAGAGCTCACAGTCTACAAGGATGGGTGAGGTTACAGTAGGTGAGGAGAGATGACCCTGCCCATGAGGATTCACAGTCTACAAGGGATGGGTGAGGTTACAGTAGGTGAGGAGAGAGGACCCTGCCCATGAGGACTCATAGTCTACAAGGGATGGATGAGGATACAGTAGGTGAGGAGAGAGGACCCTGCCCATGGGGGCTCACAGTCTACAAGGGATGGATGAGGATACAGTAGGTGAGGAGAGAGGACCCTGCCCATGAGGACTCACAGTCTACAAGGGATGGGTGAGGTTACAGTAGGTGAGGAGAGAGGACCCTGCCCATGAGGACTCACAGTCTACAAGGGATGGGTGAGGATACAGTAGGAGAGGGTAGATCTGGTCGTGCGGCGGTTCAGTAGACTGAGGATCACTGCAGGTTGTAGCTTGTTGGAAGAGATGGGTCTTCAGGTTCCTTTTGAAGGTTTCCACAGTGGGGGAGTCTGATGTGTTGGGGCAGAGAGTTCCAGAGTACGCGGGAAGCACAGGAGAAATCTTGTATGGGGTTGTGGGAAGAAGAGATAAAAGGGGAGGAGAGAAGATCTTGAGAGGATCAAAGGTTGTGTGTGGGTGAGTACCGGGAGACCATGCCACAGATGTATGGAGGAGACAGGTTGTGGATGACTTTGTATGTCATGGTTAGGGTTTTGAACTTGGGCCTCTGGACAATAGGAAGCCAGTGAATGGATTGGCAGAGAGGAGAGGCTGGGGAGTAGCGGGGAGACAGGTGGATTAGTCGGGCAGCAGAGTTTAGAATAGATTGGAGTGGTGCAAGAGTGCTAGAGGGGAGGCCAGAGAGCAGGAGATTGCAATAGTCGAGGCAGGAGATGATGAGGGCATGCATAAGTGTTTTTGTGGTTTCTTGGTCAAGGAATGTATGGATGCGGGAAATATTTTTGAGTTGTAGTCGGCAGGAGGTGGCGAGAGCTTGGATATGTGGCTTGAAAGAGAGGACAGAGTCGAGGATCTCCCCGACACACTAAGCATGCGGGACTGGGGAAAGTGAGCAGACATTGACTTCATTAATAAATTGTATGAATCATTGTTGAACCGCATGGATGCAGTCCTTCAAGCTCATGGAAGTCACACAAAATATTAAATATGACTCTAATAGCACCACAATTTCATTCACTAATGTTATGCAACATATATTTGTATTTTAAGTTAATTATTTGTTTGAATATCACATTACTTTCTGTGGCGACATAACTTCTGTCAGGCAGTGTACAGGCTGGCTCTGGAGAATGCGCAGTGTGCATATCGAAGCCGGCCACCACATCCGATAATCACCCACAATGCACCAGACCGGAAATGACGTTCGGCCTGCTCATCCGATAATCACCCGCAATGCACCAGACCGGAAATGACGTTCGGCCTGCTCATCCGATAATCACCCACAATGCACCAGACCGGAAATGACGTTCGGCCTGCTCATCCGATAATCACCCACAATGCACCAGACCGGAAATGACGTTCGGCCTGCTCATCCGATAATCACCCACAATGCACCAGACCGGAAATGACGTTCGGCCTGCTCATCCGATAATCACCCGCAATGCACCAGACCGGAAATGACGTTCGGCCTGCTCATCCGATAATCACCCACAATGCACCAGACCGGAAATGACGTTCGGCCTGCTCATCCGATAATCACCCACAATGCACCAGACCGGAAATGACGTTCGGCCTGCTCATCCGATAATCACCCACAATGCACCAGACCGGAAATGACGTTCGGCCTGCTCATCCGATAATCACCCACAATGCACCAGACCGGAAATGACGTTCGGCCTGCTCATCCGATAATCACCCACAATGCACCGGACCTTAAATTACATCAATTATTTAAAATTGGGACCGCTCTGGAACGTCCTTGAAAGGTTCCCTTTAACTGAGAAGTCAGTCCCAGATCCCCACCAGTCATAGCATTTGCTCATTGGTGCATGTTGGCCTTGTTTATCTCTGCTCTTTGTTCTGATCAATTGCTACCAGACCTTGGGCCTCATCTGACCATCCGTTTGCCTTGCCCGTTTGCTCTGATCCACTATCCTCCTGGTATTCTGACCCTGGACCGTGACCTAACAATGCCCTTGGCTATCCCCTTAGCCCATGACGTGCTCTCCTGCTATCTGACCACAAAACATTTCACATCCCACTTGGCTGTGTGTCCTTCCCATCTCTGCTACTAAGCTGGTCTCTGCTGCCCAGTCACATGACCTGAGAATGTCACATCACCTAAAGATCTTGTAGGTTCTCCAGTCTCTACTCAGGGGAATGATGGAGCAAGGATACCATGGCTCCCTGCTCCACCATTGTGTCCAGAGGACATACACACAAATCCCTGGGACAGCTCCCTAAATATGAAACTATGACGTTGGACCCAGATGGGTTAACATGTGTGATCAGCAATGACATCACCAGGGCAGTGACATACACATCATGAGGATCTGGTGCCATAAAGGAGGGAGCCAATCACAACTCCAGTATGAGCAATTCCAGCTCCTGGGTAACGATGTCATAGCCGTGCTCTTGTGATGTCATTGCTGACCACACCCCCCACCTGTGATATCACCAGAGCATAAAATGGGACATTTCAGTCAACAGTAGTGATATCATCACTCATTAGTGTGCCAACATCACCTGCCCTGGTGCCTTACAAGAGACTCATTAGCACATGACCTAGATAATTACCCCAATTATATAATCATCACCGATGCCTCTAAGCCAATGGCGATGATCCCGATGACATCACACCCGAGGGGTCACGGAGGAGTAAGATGTGAGACAAGGAAGAGGAACATTCTACAAGGCAATTATAGAGGAAGTATGTTATTCAGAATATACCGCCACAGGGCTGATACCGCTTTACATGTATGTGTCATGCCGTGATTACCACATTATCTCTCCGCACTAATGTGTTGAAACTATGCAAACTACTTTAGTTTTTTACAACAAAAACAAGAAAAAATAGTTGTGTAGTATATGGCAGTATTATTTGTGCACTATGTGGTGGTATTTTTTTAGTCAATTTTGACTCTTTATGGCCCCTAACTATGTATGTTTTTAGTGTTTTTGCTAGGGCGCTATACAGTGTTATTATTTGGCCGTTTGTGGTGGTATTTGTGGCACTCATTGGCGGTATATAATAGTAGTATATGGTTACTTCACTTATGATTGTATATTATTTGAGCAGATAATTGTGGTATTATCTTTGACTGTTGGGTGGCATTGTGGCCACTGTATAATGGTATTATATGGTTACTTTACTGTTATGATTGTATATTATTTGACCGTATAATTGTGGTATTATCTCTGAGCACTGTTTGGTGGCATTAGGTGGCCACTATATAACGGTGTCTTTTGGGAACTTTTCTGTACTGTTACTTGGGCCCTATGTTGCGGTGATATTTTGCAAGTTTAGGGTAGTATTATTTCTGAGCACTATTGTTTTACATACTGTATAGTGGTGTCATATATGGCCACTGTATAATGGTCTCACTTGGTGGTTTGATTGTATTTTTAGGGCACTATTATTATTTGGCCATCTTATGGCATTTTTATCTCTGAACACCATATTGCGGCATTATGTGGCCACTGTATGATGGTGACATTTGGTAACTTCCTTGCACTGTTATTTCTGCATAGTGCCCCAGTTACAATACAGTAATGTTACATATAGCACTTGTGCACTGTACGGGTGTATTATTTGTGCACTGTACGGGTGTATTATTTGTGCACTGTATGGGTGTATTATTTGTGCACTAAATGGGTGTAATATTTGTGCACTGTACGGGTGTATTATTTGTGCACTAAATGGGTGTATTATTTGTGCACTAAATGGGTGTATTATTTGTGCACTAAATGGGTGTATTATTTGTGCACTGTATGGGTGTATTATTTGTGCACTGTATGGGTGTACTATTTGTGCACTGTATGGGTGTATTATCTATACATTGTATGGGTGTATTATTTGTGCACTGTATGGGTGTATTATTTGTGCACTGTACGGGTGTATTATTTGTGCACTATATGGGTGTATTATTTGTGTACTCTATGGGTGTATTATTTGTGCACTGTATGGGTGTATTATTTGTGCACTGTACGGGTGTATTATTTGTGCACTGTATGGGTGTATTATTTGTGCACTGTATGGGTGTATTATTTGTGCACTGTACGGGTGTATTATTTGTGCACTGTATGGGTGTATTATTTGTGCACTAAATGGGTGTATTATTTGTGCACTGTATGGGTGTATTATTTGTGCACTAAATGGGTGTATTATTTGTGCACTGTACGGGTGTATTATTTGTGCACTAAATGGGTGTATTATTTGTGCACTAAATGGGTCTATTATTTGTGCACTAAATGGGTGTATTATTTGTGCACTGATGGGTGTATTATTTGTGCACTGTATGGGTGTATTTTTGTGCAACTGTATGGGTGTATTATTGGGTGCACTGTAATGGGTGTATTATTTTGACACTGTATGGGTGTATTATTTGTGCACTGATGGGTTGTATTATTTGTGCACTGTATGGGTGTATTATTGTGCACTGTATGGTTGTATTATTTGTGCACTGTATGGGTGTATTATTTGTGCACTGTATGGGTGTATTATTTGTGCACTGTATGGGTGTATTATTCTATGCACTGTATGGGTGTATTATTTGTGCACTGTATGGGTGTATTATTTATGCACGTATGGGTGTATTATTTGCACTGTATGGGTGTATTATTGTACACTGTATGGGTGTATTATTTGTGCACTGTATGGGTGTACTATTTGTGCACTGTATGGGTGTATTATCTATACACTGTATGGGTGTATTATTTGTGCACTGTATGGGTGTATTATTTGTGCACTGTATGGGTGTACTATTTGTGCACTGTATGGGTGTATTATCTATACACTGTATGGGTGTATTATTTGTGCACTGTATGGGTGTACTATTTGTGCACTGTATGGGTGTATTATTTATGCACTGTATGGGTGTATTATTTGTGCACTGTATGGGTGTATTATTTGTGCACTCTATGGGTGTACTATTTGTGCACTGTATGGGTGTACTATTTGTGCACTGCATGGGTGTATTATTTATGCACTGTATGGGTGTATTTTTGTGCACTGAATGGGTGTATTATTGGTGCACTGTATGGGTGTATTATTTATGAACTCTATGGGTGTATTATTTGTGCACTGAATGGGTGTACTATTTGTGCACTGTATGGGTGTATTGATTGTGCACTGTATGGGTGTATTATTGGTGCACTGTATGGGTGTACTATTTGTGCACTGTATGGGTGTATTATGTATGCACTGTATGGGTGTAATATTTGTGCACTGTATGGGTGTATTATTTGTGCACTGTATGGGTGTATTATTTGCGCACTATGTGGTAGTTTTGGATGGTTCTCCCATGTGTAATCTGTTAAACCTTCTTTTCCTGTACACTGTTTTTTCACCTATGCTCCCTGTCCTCCGCGCAGGCTCTCTGGGGGTTGTTTTCCCACTTCCCTATCAGCTCGCTTTCCTGTTTCACCTTTTCCATTGTCATTTGATCTGGGTTAGAAATAATAATAATATTCTTCTCTACCCCAGCTAATAACATGTGTGACCCCCGCACTGCTGGGAAAGTCTGCTGGGAGCGAGTAACCAGGTTGCAGTGAGAATGTAGGTAATGAGATGGGACTTATATCTGCCCAATTCCAGTAAAACAAGTAATGCTTCAATATCCCGCCATAATATAGCATGTAATAAAGAGTGCACAACTCCTGTATGACTCTGTATGCAATTAGAGGCAATAGGGTACTATAGAAGTCTAAATGTGTCTCATTATGGATCTGTGGGTTGCGCGGAGTAATAATATGGCAATAGTAGAGTAATAATTTAATAATGTAATTTTCCTTGTTAGTTCATCTCAGCTGTAGCAGGTTTGTGATCACTCCCATTCCCTTTAAATAGTTGCATGATTAATCACCTGATACCGGTAATAGATTAATCCTATTCTGACCACCTTGGAGTAAGGAAATCTCTTGTGGCTGTTTGAGTTCTGATGCTGTAGAGCCATGTTGTCTGCAGTCCAGGTGTTTAGCTGCAGTAGTCAAGTTTGTTTAATATCCTTTTAGTCTATGTTCCCCGGTCTGTCCTCCTTCCCTTTTGTTATATTACATTAGCAGTGACGTCTAGTGTTCTTACCTACCTTGGTGCTAGACAGAGAGTGTGGAGGGACAGATATCGACTACGCACATGAGAGCGGTGGGGGGAAGGACCTGTTTAGGGATGTTAGGAGAGCTCAGAGGCCAGTCACAGGGTAGTATCACATCCATCGCTTCCTATCCGCAGGGTCTTTCTCTTACTTTCCATTCCATTGTAACCTATGTGTTGCACCGTGCGGCGAATATCCCCTGGCCCTTGCATGACATCTTAATAGAGAGGCATGGCAGATTTTTGAACACCTCACCCCATTGCCATTAGATCAGTAGGGGTCTTAGATGGTGGATCGCTACCATATTAGCATTTATCACCTATTGGTTGGTTGGTTGATAAATAATACCTGTAGATACATCCACTTGAGTGCAAATGTAACGCCTACTTGGGCTGGTGAAGTCATTGTCAATTGGTGGAATCCATTCCTTTTAGGAAATCATGGCGTGCACTCAGCCACCATTTTTTCTTGAAGAAAGAAGTGCCTCTGCTGTCTCTTACAGACAAGGGGAATGTCCGACCTACAATGCAGCACAGAGGCACAATTGTGTAGTTTTGGGGAAGGAAGGCTCTAATTGTAGGGAGATAGGAAGGAGACTGGCCTGTGTCTGTCCCTACCTGCCCTGCTGTCTCTATGTGGGTCTTTCCCCCCACCACCATCACATACCTTGTCCCTGGTTGTACCTCCTCTCACCTTGTCTAGTGCCATGGCCAGTGACTACACTGACTGCACCACTGATGTAGTGAGACACGGGGATGGATAAACAGGGAAATAAACAGAAAGGATATGAATCAACTGGAATCTTCTACACAACTCACAGCAGCGGAATGCATGGCACCAGGTAAGCAGGTCTCCAGCAGCAGCTAAACCTAAAACACAGGAGAGCTCTACATAGTTGCATAAAAAGAACTGTATAACCTATTGCACCATGTGGCTACTAAAAGGTGGAGGGTGTGGTCACTTCAACCATTCTTATGTGGGAAATGACGCTCTTCAGACTTTGCAGAAACAGATTGACTTTTCAGAGCGCTGCCGATTTGCAACGTTGCAACCTGTTGGAATTCAATGCTGCATATGGAAAGACTGTACGAGCATCGTTAGGTATGTGCACACATTGAGTGTTTTTCGTTGCAGAAATTTCTGCACCATTTCTGCATCTTGGCTGGAAACATGGATGCGTTTTTGCCACATTTTCGGTGCATTTTTCGGTGCAGCTTTTACCTTTTCATAGAGTGGGTGAAAAACGCTGCAAGCATTGACATACTGATGATTTATTTCTGCACCGAATCTGTATATGTCAATCTACTTCATGTGTTCGATTCTTATTGGCTTTGCTTCCATCAGGATTCGATTGCAGTTTAGGGACAAATCTGCACCTAAAAACGCATCAAAAATTACACAATGTGTGCACAGAGCCTGAAGCTGTGACAAACTGTCATGCAGCAAACAAAGCATAGCTTGGGTTACTTTGAAATCCACCATTCGCCAGATGATGATGGAAGAGAGTCACCTACTGAAGCCTATCGAAGAGGTGGCAAAATTTGTCAGTAGAGACAACAGTGGCATCTATTTATAGAAGAAAAAAACACCAGGATGCAACAAGGAATGGAGGAAGAATAGATACTTCTGAATGTAATCACCACCATGGGGCTGTTGGGGACCCTCAGGGTCAATGTTCCATGCAGCAGGATGTGGAGGAAGAGGAGGAAAAGGAGCAGGTGGATGTGGATATTGAAGATGAAGCTGACAATCATTATGAAATTGATGAAGACAATCATAACGCTGGCTATGACAACCAACAGTGGAAGGCGTAGACGATCTTAGTTGTGTTGGAAGGTATGGCAAACCTTAGGATTGACTGCCGTGCTTTTAGACCCTCGCTCCTGCCGTGTGTTTTATATCTATACTGTATTGTTTCTGGGAACCCTACCCTGCACAGGGTAAATATATGAAACCTAAAAACTGCTCCCAAATATGTAAATTATTGGACAGCCTGTTATAAGCCATTCATTCTTCATGAATCATTCACTGATCTCCTAACCGAGGCTCCACTGACTCTATTTGCATATTCATTCTTCATGGACCTTTCTACAGTATATAAGAATGTTTGCAATTTTTGACAACAAAAAAATGCTATTGCCGACTAAGAAAAATTTCTAGATTTTTGTCACAGGTGAAATAAGTCCTGATGAAGCCTCTCTGGGTGGCGTCACGCGTTATAATGACACTTACGTAATGTCTGGCTAATTAGTGTTTTTACTATCCAAATGTTTCTTTTTTCTATTATTTTGTGTGAACCTTATTTTTAATTTGTCACGTCACAGACTGCTGAACTCTATTGCTTCATTGCGATCCACACTGTCCCCAAGTAATATCAATTTTTTTCCAAAATGCTTAGTGAGCTGCTACCCAAAAAATGTTTCGCTGTTGTTGTCCTGAGCCGCTGAAATAAGTCCTTGATTTATCAACATTTTTGTTCATTATCGTTTTTTGTGCAGACAAGGATAACATAATAAACAATCCTTTCACTGCTGACTATCCCCTCCACCACATCCACCCCCACCACAAAAAACAAGTATTATCAAAGGGTCACTGCTAAAATAATAACAAGCCATTGCTTTTTCCTAGGCCCTGCTATCTAAGCCCTGGGGTTCCCTATTACTTATTCCTTTTACGAGCAAACAACAAACATGTGGCTTCACCACAAAAAGGGATAATAAATAATTTTTGGACAGCTAAAAAAAGCCAGCCATTCCTTCATCAGCTTAAAAACACTAAACTTTTGGATCTGACCTTGTAAGGAAGGAAAAACAGGGTTTCCTTCCATATATAACATTATATAACATCTGTGCATAAAACACAGATACAAGAGACATCTTCTCCCAGTAAAGGATAATTTTTGGACCACACCTTGTCAAAAAACAGAGCTTCCTTCCATATATAACACCTTTGTATAAAACACCGATACAAGGGGTATCTACTCTCAATAAGGGATCATTTTTGGACCACACCTTGTAAAAAAACAGGACTTCCTTCCTTATATATATATAACACCTGTGTATACAACACCAATACAAGAGGCATCTTTTCCCAGGAAGGGATAATTTTTGGACCACACCTTGTCAAAAAACAGGGCTTCGTTCCATATATATATATATAACACCTGTGTATAAAACACAGCTACAAAAGGCATCTTCACCCAAGAAAAAATCATTTTTGGACCACACCTTGTCAAACAACAGGGCTTTCTTCCATATATAATGCCTCTGTATAAAACACCAATGCAAGAGGCATCTTCTCCCAGGAAGGGATCATTTTTAAACCACACCTTGTCAAAAAACAGGGCTTCATTCCATATACAACGCCTATGTATAAAACACTGATACAAGAGGCATCTTCTACCAGGGAGGGATCATTTTTGGACCAGACTGTGTCAAAAAAAAGGCTTAATACCATATATAACACCTGTGCATAAAAACAAATAAAAGAGGCATCTTCTCATAGGAAGGGATAATGTTTGGACCACACCTTGTCAAAAAACAGGGCATCATTCCATATACAACGTCTGTGTATAAAACACTGATACAAGAGGCATCTTCTCCCAGGAAGGGATCATTTTTGGGTCACACCTTGCCAAACAACAGGGCTTCATTCCATATATAATGCTTGTGTATAACACACTTATACAATTGGAGTCTTCTACCATGAAGGGATAATTTTTGGACCACACCTTGTCAAACAACAGGGCTTCATTCCATATATAACTCCTGTGTATAAAACACCGATGCACATGAGACATATTCTCCCAAAAAGGGATAATTTTTGGACCACACCTTGTCAAAAAACAAGGCTTCCTTCCTTTTATAACACATGTGTATAAAACACTGATACAAGGGGCATCTTCTCCCAAAAAGGATAATTTTTGAGCGTTTTTTTTTAATTATAAAAATTCCAATACTGCAGCGTGTTATCTTAGCCACTTAGCATTAAGAACTTAGAAAAGGGGTTGTATACAGTCTTAGGAGACCTTAGGGTGTTACACACTTCAATACTTACGCAATTTGAATTTGTTGCCAAAATTCGACAAAGCTGAATGTCAGTATATTCGCACATCTGTAATGTTGACGGCCCTGGAAAACTTGACTTTCCTGACTCCATCTGGCCACCAGAGAATATGAGGGTGCACAATTTCAGGTGGCCGGTCACTATTTGAGCTCGTTATTTGTCAGCCCCCAGGCTCCGGTGGGTGAGTTGGACGTTGTCTGTATGTATCCCGGCAGATGCACATATTACTGAATGGTCCTTTTATATCTCAGACCCGTCTTGTCTAGATCAGATCCATCCTGCCGCATATATTTATATCCCAGGAATGGCTGCAATGCTGAAATATAAATTAGGGTCATGCGAGGCGCGGAGACTTTCGTCGCCCTCCAAGGTCTCGTTTAGCTGTTTTGTATTTACTATGGCGGCCGGATCTGCAGTCTGAGCCCTCGGGCAGAAATGTAGGAACAATGGGGAATTAAAAGGGGCCATGAAAACGCGGTGACCTGTGTGCACAGAAGGCATGGCGGGCATTCTCCGGCGGTAATCAGCGGACATGTTATCACCTCCACATTATGTCTAAAGTGCGTTTCATTACTATTGATCTTTGTGGTTTTAAGCAGCAGCCAGACGATCCGCTCATCTCATATATACAATGCAGTCAGTGTAATGCAGCTGGAGGCTGACAATCATGTTCTACACCCCGATGTGTACGGGGTCTGTGCATGTCCTCATGGCGGCCACATGAACCCTCACATTTTTGTTGCAATTTTTTATGGGTTTTTTTCATAGTAGATATATTTACTTGTATAACTATCACATGTGACCATGTAAAATGGGGTTTAGTGGAATGTAAATTTCCTTCTCATGGGTATGGTTTTTGATCTCTCCATGAACTTTTGGCTATACTCATACAAACAGAACAGAAGGGGCCCCTTCATTCTCCCAATCAATAGGAGTAAGATCGCCATCAACCTATATATAAAAAAACAAGGGATCCATAAGTTGCAATTGATCACCTCCTTCCACTCCCTGCCAAAAGTACCCTTGCAAACATTGGCGTAACTTGAAGCTCATGGGTCCAAGAAAATCTTTGGGGCCCTTAGGGTCCAGGGCCTGGGTGCGATTGCATCCCCTGCACCTATTGTAGTTACGCCCCTGCTCGCATAGATCCCGGAGCATGCTCACAACAATCCGACTGTAATAATTATAATGGATAACTCAGGAGTCTTTTTGCGTGGAGCAAAGACACAACTGAAAACAGTTGATAGGTGAAAAAGTCTATATTATAACACACGGTGATAAACAACAAGTGCAGAGGAAAACTCAAAGTCCATAGACACACAGTGTAGATATTGAAGGAAGCCTAACAAAAAGTGTGTTGAAAATCTCAGAGGAAAATGCAATCAGCGGAGAAGTCTATAAAGCGCAGTTTACACTTGAAGATGCTGTAAAAGGAAAGTCTATGGCAAGTCCAAAGACAGAGATGTTTAAGCAAGTCTATATAACACATTACATCATCCAGGGAGGCCTGGGAAGGAAGTCTTAGAAAGTCCAGAACCAGATGCAGAGCAAATAACCAGAGTCCAAAACAATCTCGTGCTCTGCATCTATTTGAATGTAGAAAGCGACAGAGCACTTAATAAGCAACCAGCTTATGTGTCAGCAAAGACAGGTGAGGCAAGAGGGGCAGCAGAGGAAGTAGCACAAACAACCAGAGCTGGAAGAATGCTGGCACAGGTGTACTAGACTAAACCAGAGGCTGGGGTGGGGTTTATAAAGGCAGGAAGACAAAGGGCACATGAAGCAAAGGACACCATCTTGGAAGAGGGCAAGAATGCCCAGAAGGTAATCAAAATATTCAGAGTCCTGACGCCCACAAAGAAGCCAGTAGAAAATGTCACAGCTCACCTCCTCCTCTTCCCTGCACAATGACCTCTGTACAGGTCATAGGGTATGCCCAAAAGACCTTTACATAGAAGCCAGTAGGGACTGTCACAGCTCACCTCCTCTCCCTCCATGTACAATGGCCTCCATTAAGGTTACAGGGCATGCCCACAATACTCTCCTATAGGGATGTCACATCTCACCTCCTCCCCCCAATAGGTAATATCACAACTCTCCCCTTCCCCCTCCCTGCACAATTACATCTGTACATGACACAGGGAAAGCCCATAAGACTCTCCTATAGAAGCCAAGAGGTGATGTCACAACTTACCTCCTCCACCTCCCTGCACAATGGCCTCTGTACATGTCACAGGGCATGCCCACTAGATACTCCTAAAAAAGCCAAGAGTTATGTCACAGCTCACCTCCTTCCCCTCCCTGCACAATGATCTCTGTACAAGGCAAAATACATTCCCACTAGACACTCCTAAAAAAGCCAAGAGGTGATGCCACAGCTTACCTCCTCCTCCCTGCACAATCACCTGTGTACATGTCACAGGGCATGCCCACTAGACTGTCCTAAAAAAGCCTAAAGTGATGTCACAGCTCACCTCCTCCCCCTCCCTGCACAATGACCTCTGTACAAGGCAAAAGACATGCCCACAAGACTCCCCTATAGAAGCCAAGAGGTGATGTTACAGCTTACCTCCTCCCCCTCCCTGTACAATACAATGATTTCTGCAGCAGTAATAGAGCAGCAAGCCCACACACTCTCCTAATAGAAGTGAGCAGCTGATGTCACAGTGAACCTTCTCCCCCTCCTTGCACAAAGACCTCTGCACAGGTCACAGAGCATGCCCACAAGTCAGTCTATTCCTTCCTATGGTCTATGTGGCTGCTCTAAAGCAGATGTCTAAATTCTGTAGACAGCAGCTCCGGCATCATGGCCGTCCCCATAGTCATACAAAAAAATCAAGAAATAAAACCAGATTAAAAAAAAGTGTCAGTTTGAGTTTGCAGTTCTCATTTGTGGATATATGTGATACTTTCTCTATAACAGCAATAACCTCCACATAACACTTTACTCGTCACTAATAATCTCGTTACTTTGTGTTTGCTCTGGACTTTCCATGGCAGGTGCTGCAATCACTGTGGGGGGGGTCACTACTGGAACAATGTATCCTGCCCCGTGTTTCCGTTTCTGTTCAAAGCTTCAAATTCCCAAATGATTCGATTTTCACTGTTTCCGTTCATCTGTTTCCTGAACTCCTGCAAGAGGCGGGTATGTGCCCCGAAAACAGAGGAAAGATGGCAAAACACGGGCAACCTGCATATACTCTTCATATGGAACTACTGTAAACATAGATTCACAAGATGGATGGATGAATGCATTGGATGGATGGATGAATGGATTAGATGGATGTCTGGATGCATTGGATGGATGGGATGGGTGAATGGATTGATTGGATGGATGCATGCATTGGATGGATTGGATGGCTGAATGGATTGCATGGATTGATTGGATGGATGAATAGATATGATGGATTGATTGGATAGATGGATGAATGGATTGATTGGATGGATGAATGCATTGGATGGATGGATGGATGGATGGATTAGATGGATCTCTGGATGCATTGGATGGATGGGATGGGTGAATGGATTGATTGGATGGATGAATGGATTGGATGGATGGTTGGATGGCTGGATTGGATGGATGAATTGGATGGATTAATGCATTGGATGGATGTATTTGATGGATGAATGCATTGGATGGATTGGATGGCTGAATGGATTGCATGGATTGATTGGATGGATGAATGGATTGGATGGATTGATTGGATAGATGGATGAATGCATTGGATGGATTGATTGGATGGATGAATGGATTGGATGGATGGATTGATTGGATGGATGAATGGATTGGATGGATTGATTGGATGTATTGGATGGATGCATGCATTAGATGGATTGGATGAATGCATTGGATGGATGGGATGGGTGAATGCATTGGATGGATGAATGGATTGATTGGATGGATGGATGCATACATTGGATGGATTGATTGGATGGATGAATGGATTGGATGGATTGATTGGATGGATGAATGGATTGGATGGATTGATTGGATGGATGAATGGATTGGATGGATTGATTGGATGGATGAATGGATTGGATGGATGGATGTATTGGATAGATACAGAGAAGTGAAAGTGTTTACCTCATCCTGATTTCTTATTCTTTTGCAGTTTGTCACTTAAATATTTCAGATCACCAAACAAATTTAACAATTAGACAAAGATAACACAAGTAAACACAGAACGCAGTTTGTAAATGAAGATCTTTATTATTCACGGAAAATGAAATCCAAATCTACAGGGTCCTGTGTGAAAAAGTGATTTCCCTTTAATAACTGGTTGAGAAACAACTGCAATCAAGCGTTTTGTGACAATTGGCAATGAGTCTTACAATGGAGGAATTTAGGCCACTTATCTTTGCAGAATTATTGATCTAAGCTATAACGTATTTCCTTGGTCATATGATAAGGCTCGTTAAAGAGTCAATTTTGGTTTTTAGGATTGCAACTTCCAATAAGTGGCACTAGAGATCACGTCCTCCTTAAAGAGGCAATTTTAATGCAGAATTGTTGTAATGCAGCCACATTGGAAGGTTTCTGAGCATGAACCACCTTTTTAAGGCAATTTCACAGCATCTCCATCAGATTAAGGACACTCCAAAGTCTAAATGTTGTCTTTCTTCAGCCATTCAGAGGTGGACTCACTGTTTTGGATCATTGTCCTGCTGCATAAACAAGTTTGCTTCAGCTTGAGGTCACAGATGGCCAGACATTCTCCATCAGTTTGAGGTCATGGACAGATGGCCGGACATTCTCCTTCAGTTTGAGGGTCATGGACAGACGGCCAGACATTCTCCACCTTTGAGCATGGACAACGCCGACATTCTCTTCAGTTGAGGTCATGGACAGACGGCCGGACATTCTCCTTCAGTTTGAGGTCATGGACAGACGGCCGGACATTCTCCTTCAGTTTGAGGTCATGGACAGACGGCCGGACATTCTCCTTCAGTTTGAGTCATGGACAGACGGCCGGACATTCTCTTCAGTTTGAGGTCATGGACAGACGGCCGGACATTCTTCTTCAGCTTTAGGTCATGGACAGACGGCCGGACATTCTTCTTCAGCTTTAGGTCATGGACAGACGCCGGATATTCCTTCAGTTTTTGGTGACAGCAAAATTTATGCTTCCATTTACACAGTGTCTTCCAGGTATTGAAGCAACAAACAACAACCCCAGACAATCACACTACTTCCACCATATTTTACTGTTGGGATGATGTTCCTTTTCTGATATGTTGGGTTACTTCTACGTCAGATGTAATTGGACATTCAATTTCCAAAAAATTAAACTTTTGTCTCACCAGTTCACAGAGTATTCTCCCCAAAGTCTTGGGGATCATCAAGATGTTTTCTTCCATATCTGAGCTGAGCCTTTATGTTCTTTGTGCTCAGCAGTGGTTTTCTCCTTGGCACTCTTTCATGCGGCCATTTTTGTTCAGTCTCTTTCTTATGGTAGGAGTCATGAACACTGACCTTAAAGTGAACCTGTCAACAGATTTTGTGGTCTTTGATCTAAAAGCGTCACCTTCAGCAGCACCTACGCTGCATTCTAAGGTGGCTATTATGCCCTGACTGCCCCTGTACACCTAATAAATGACTTTTAAAAATCTCCTGCCCTGTATTATAACTACCGGTCCGATGAGTTTGATTGCAGCTAGGGTTCATCGTGCCTCTCCTTGCCGTCTATCTCGCCTCTTCTGATTAATATCTAAATCTCTAGAGAGGAGTTTAAAAAAGAGAAACCTCCCCATGCTGTACCACTGCGGCCTGGTCCTCGTAGTGGCTCCTCTTGGGCTGTCTTTTTCTTCCGGCCGTTTACAGATCTTTTCTCTCCCTAATGAACAAGACCAGTCGCGTTCAGCATGATCCATGCAGAGGTCACCTGGGGCACAATTCATGTCAGTGATCACGTCAGGCATGATCAATGTCAGCGGCCACGTGGGGCACGATCAATGTCAGTGGTTACGTCAGCCACGATCCATGTCAGTGGTCACCTGGGCACAAGCCATGTCAACAGTCACATAGGCATGATCTAGGTCAAGGTCACATGAGCATGATCTAGGTCAATGGTCACATCAGGCATGATCCATGTCAGTGGTCACATTAGGCATGATCCATGTCAGGGGTCACTGGGCACAATCCATTCAGTGGTCACATCAGGCATGATCCATGTCAGTGGTCACATTAGGCATGATCCATGTCAGTGGTCACATTAGGCATGATCCATGTCAGGGGTCACCTGGGGCACAATCCATGTCAGTGGTCACATTAGGTACGATCCATATCAGTGGTCACATTAGGCATGGTCCATGTCAGGGGTACATTAGGCATGATCCATGTCAGTGGTCACATTAGGCACGATCCATGTCAGTGGTCACATTAGGCATGATCCATTGTCGTGGTCACATTAGGCATGATCCCTTGTCAGTGGTCACATTAGGCATGATCCATTTCAGTGGTCACATTAGAAATGATCCATGTCAGTGGTCACATCAGGCATGATCCATGTCAGTGGTCACATCAGGCATGATCCATGTCAGTGGTCACATTAGGCATGATCCATGTCAGTGGTCACATTAGGCACGATCCATGTCAGGGTCACATTAGGTACGATCCATATCAGTGGTCACATTAGGCATGATCCATGTCAGGGTTCACATTAGGCATGATCCATGTCAGTGGTCACATTAGGCACGATCCATGTCAGTGATCACATTAGGCATGATCCATTGTCAGTGGTCACATTAGGCATGATCCATTGTCAGTGGTCACATTAGGCATGATCCATTTCAGTGGTCACATTAGAAATGATCCATGTCAGTGGTCACATCAGGCATGATCCATGTCAGTGGTCACATCAGGCATGATCCATGTCAGTGGTCACATTAGGCATGATCCATTTCAGTGGTCACATTAGAAATGATCCATGTCAGTGGTCACATCAGGCATGATCCATGTCAGTGGTCACATCAGGCATGATCCATTCAGTGTCACATCAGGCATGATCCATGTCAGGGATCACATTAGGCATGATCCATGTCAGGGTCACATTAGGCATGATCCATGTCAGTGGTCACATTAGGCATGATCCATGTCAGTGGTCACATCAGGCACGATCCATGTCAGTGGTCACATCAGGCACGATCCATGTCAGTGGTCACATCAGGCATGATCCATGTCAGTGGTCACATTAGGCATGATCCATGTCAGGGTCACATTAGGCATGATCCATGTCAGGGGTCACCTTAGGCATGATCCATGTCAGTGGTCACATTAAGCATGATCCATGTCAGTGGTCACATTAGGCATGATCCATGTCAGTGGTCACCTTAGGCATGATCCATGTCAGGGTCACTTAGGCATGATCCATGTCAGTGGTCACCCGGGCATGATCCATGTCAGTGGTCACCTGAGGCATGATCCATGTCAGCGGTCACATCAGGCACGATCCATATCAACGAAGTCCCTAGAAGAGTCAATCAGAAGACCAGGTGATGACGTGGCACTTATTGGGAGTGCAAATGTGAAGTTTTATTTTTTTAACCCCTTTCTTTTGATTTGCACTAAATTCAATGTGAATTGAATTTCCTCTTCCTAAGTGAGCGAGTTGGGAGATTCACACAACTCTAACCATGTCCGATGAGCCTGAGCCTTACCATCAGGTGCGTTACTTCTCAGAATAGGAACCGACACACAGGAAAGTCGCACGATCTGCGCCATGAGCCAAGAATCTGCATTTGATGAGATCACAGATTGGGGGGTTCTGATATTCTTGGATGAAAATGTAGTTTACAGATTAGATTGAACAGTGGCTAACAAGAGCGCCCTTCTCTGTGGAGGACCCCCGGTCCGGCCTTGCACGGCTTGGTAACACCATAGACTTTAATAAGGATCATGTAATTCTTCATCTCCTCAGTGGTGGCGCTGCAGGGAAAGTGACCATGATCTAACATCGATCACGGGCGATCGCTACAAGACAAGATCCCTTTAATATGTTCATTTTAGGGAGAAATCTTTCATATTGCAGCGAGGATCCGCTGTGACCCTCGATGGAGGCGAAATCTTCCCTGGAAACTGCGGCATTGCTATTTTTGTCTCCTGACTGTTATCCAATAGAGACGGTGCTCTGCAGCTTAGAAGAAGGCATCGTGCAGGAGACGACCCAGCTCGGGGCATTTCTTAGAATAAGCACTGGAGTGTACATAAGAAGCGTTAGATAACCGCGGCCTCCGCTCGCACTGCCCTGCAGACATGTGGCCTACTTTCTTCTGTTTCCTGCTGAGCTGATATGGCATGCCAGAATACATAACTCAGGATTTCTAGTCCGGTCACGTATTCAGACATGGGCATGTTGCTAGCACAGGTAGTCGCAGCGGGTGAAGCGCGGCACAACCTGCAGCTCGTAGTAACTACCATAGAGAAACGTACTATGAATGGGTCTAATATTAGAAATGTGGGTGCTCCCAGGTAACAGAAAGATCAACTTAATGATCTGTTACTACCTATAGCGATCAATCATAACACAATTCGGCAAAGGTAAAACTGTTTCGACTTTTTGTCGCCTCATTGATTGCAGGTCTACAACCGGTATTAAGTGTATTTACTTTGATTTAGTCCTGTAAGGGTTAACAACTGTTCCCTATCTTTGTAGCCTTAATCTCAGGTGCAGCACTTTTCTGACCACTCCCTGTCACTATAAAAAAAAAAAAAAAAAAAACATGTCCTACCATCTGATGCCGGTTATAGAATCCATTGCTATGCTAACCATTTTGGAAAAAGCCTGTCTCTAAAAGAAACCAGATCATAAAATATGCTACTATTACTTACACTCTACCTAAACATGGATGGTGCCCTTTTGCTAACTTACAGCATCCCCACAATTGTTGGCTTTTTATAGCTGGTCTGAGGGCCACTTTACACACACCAACTTATCTGTCCAACTTCTGACCAACTTGCTGGTTGCAGTGAAATCATGGACACATTGCTCCATTTTGTGACTGTGTACAATGGAACAATGTGTCCATGATTTCACTGCAACCAGCAAGTTGGTCAGAAGTTGGACAGATAAGTTGGTGTGTGTAAAGTGGCCATTAGTATTAGACCATATACAGGTGGCACATATGCAATTTATTGACTTAATTGTCACTAAAAGAAGCTGAGGAGTCAAGTTGTTTGCAGCTCTGCAGTTTAGCTTTATTTGGAGGAGTATGGATTGCTTTTCTGTTTTGGTCTATTTCCCTCCATTTCCCTTTCCCCTGTGTTGTATTATTTGCAGTGATGAATCTAGAGAACTCGACAGTCTTATCACCAGCCAGGATGAGTTAAGGGCAAGTGAGGGCTTAGGCATGTGACCATGATGAGGAGGAAGGACCCGTATAGGGACGGGGCACAGGCTCCGGTTAGTGCCAAAAGTTCTCCCACTTTTCCTATCACCAGGACCTTCCTTCTATTCCATCCCCGTTGTCACCCGTGTTGGGCCGCATTCCTGGCCTGACACTTTTATATACTTTTCGATCGCTGGACTCATTACATATGTTAAAAAAAAAATCCTATCACACTTTTTTCACAAACACTGATTCATAGTTTTTCTTGCACCATAACTTGATCCCTTTGCGTGACCTTTGGTGGATGATTTTGGTATTGTTAGATTGGTTAGAAATGAATGGATGATGGCTGCGGTGGATAGAGAAGATTTTCTTAACTCATCTGCCAAAGGGCCACGTCACACACACAGATATTTGGGCAGATATTGGTCACAGATCTCTGGTTGCAGTGAAATCATGGACACATTGTTCCATTTTGTGGCTGTATACAAATGGTACAATGTGTCCATGATTTCACTGCAACCAGAGATCTGTGAACAATATCTGCACAGATATCTGTGTGTGTGACGTGGCCCAAAGAGTGTGGTGGTGTCCATCGCATCCAATTATAGGATATCATTCATCATCTGTTGTGCTCATTGCCAGTGGCGTAACCTGAAGCTCATGGGATCTGATTTAAAAGCTCCAACGGGGGCCCCCAATTATTGCAAGTTTTTAAAAGCATTGCTCTTTTTCCAAAGGGTCGTCTGGGGCCCCCCCAGGCTCCAGGCCCGGGTACAGTTTCAACCCCTGCACCTATTGTAGTTACGCCTTGTTCATTGCACTGCGAGGGGGATACACAATGTATCTCTGCTTATGGTGTGAATGGGACAGCCAGGATAGGACTCATCACCGGAGCCAAAAAAGTTGGCCATCGAGAACATCTCTACAACCTGGACTCAAGAGCTTAGGGTGCTTACACACTACGATTTTTGCTTCTCCGATGCTGCCCGATAAAAATCGGACAGCATCAGACCGATTTTCGGACCCCATGCATCCCTATGGGGATCGGGTCAGATCGGATGTGCACTAAATGCCATCCGATTTGGTCCGATCCGATTCTGTCCGATTTTATTATCGGTGCAAAAATCGGAGCATGCTCTCTGATGAATCTGAAGTTGCATATTTTACATTCCCATTGGGACAACTTTCCTAAAAATCATGGTGCTGATGGTGAAGAAAAAGATTTCATCAGGAGATCAAGGTGATGGAATGAAGATACCAAGCACCAAGCTAGATGGAACATGAACGTGATGGAGGATGACTGATGAACCCTTCACAGAGAAGATTCACAGCCTTCAATAAAGAGAAAGATGGAAGGTGACCATGATGGGAGACTGCAGGATACTTTACAGAGAAGATCCACAGCCTTCTATAAGAGAAAGATGGAAGGTGAAATATGATGGAGGACGACTGCTGGAGGCTTCAAGAGAAGATCCACAGCCTTCTATAAGAGAAAGATGGAAGGTGACCATGATGGGAGACTGCAGGACACTTTACAGAGAAGATCCACAGCCTTCTAAAGAGAAAGATGGAAGGTGAATAATGATGGAGGACGACTGCTGGAGGCTTCACAGAGAAGATCTGCAGCCTTCTATAAGAGAAAGATGGAAGGTGAACATAATGGAGCACGACTGCTGTAGGCTTCACAGAGAGGATCCACAGCCTTCTATAGGAAAAATATGGAAGGTGACCATGATGGAGGACAACTGTGGAGGCTTCACAGAGAAGATCCACAGCCTTCTATAGAGAAAGATGGAAGGTGAACACAATGGAGCACGACTGCTGTAGGCTTCACAGAGAAGATCCACAGCCTTCTATAAGAGAAAGATGGAAGGTGACCATGATGGAGGACTGCAGGACACTTTACAGAGAAGATCCACAGCCTTCTAAGAGAAAGATGGAAGGTGACCATGATGGAGGATGACTGCTGGAGGCTTCACAGAGAGATCCACACCTTCTATAAGAGAAAGATGGAAGGTGACCATGATGGAAGATGACTGATGGAGGCTTCACAGAGAAGATCCACAGCCTTCTATAGGAGAAAGATGAAGGTGACCATGATGGAGGACAACTGCTGAGGCTTCACAGAGATCCACAACCTTTTATAAGAGAAAGATGGAAGGTGACCATGATGGAGGATGACTGCTAGACACTTCACAGAGAAGATCTGCAGCCTTCTATAAGAGAAAGATGGAAGGTGACCATGATGGAGGACGACTGCTGGAGGCTTCACAAAGAAGATCTGCAGCCTTCTATAAGAGAAAGATGGAAGGTGACCATGATGGAGGATGACTGCTGGAGGCTTCACAGAGAAGATCCACAGCCTTCTATAAGAGAAAGATGGAAGGTGAACATGATGGAGGATGAGTGCTGGAGGCTTCACAGAGAAGATCCACAGCCTTCTATAAAAGAAAGATGGAAGGTGACCATGATGGAGGACGACTGCTGGACACTTCACAGAGAAGATCCACAGCCTTCTATAAGAGGAAGATGGAAGGTGACCATGATGGAGGACAACTGCTGGAGGCTTCACAGAGAAGATCCACAGCCTTCTATAAGAGAAAGATGGAAGGTGACCATGATGGAGGACGACTGCTGGAGGCTTCACAGAGATCCACAACCTTTTATAAGAGAAAGATGGAAGGTGACCATGATGGAGGACGACTGCTGGAGGCTTCACAGAGATCCACAACCTTCTATAAGAGGAAGATGGAAGGTGACCATGATGGAGGACGACTGCTGGACACTTCACAGAGAAGATCCACAACCTTCTATAGGAGACAAAGAAACGACGCAAGAATTAATTTCTGATAAATTTGCAGAATGAATGTTCAATACATCTTTATATATAATATTGTGTACATTATTGGCTACAATAAAGATTCTTCTTGTTCATCTTGCTTGTACATAATTTCATGCACAAAATCCATACAGGATGGTTAAAAATATAATTTTTTTTTATTAAATCAGGGCATAAGATAAGAATCAGTCATTGGCTTTAAAAAAATAAACCCATATTTTGTATACCTGTGTAATGAATGTATTGCTGCTGTTAGCTTGTTACTTCTGAACCTCAGGGCAGGGTCATATTTGTCAGAGGGCCACCTTTGTTTTTCTTGCATCAGTTTTACTATTTCTGACAAGTGTGTTATCAGTTCTTGGTGTCGTTTTCCTTTTTCTTCCACATTTCCCTTTTTGTTTGGAGAAAACGATCCAGTTTCATTGTGTGCAGCGAATTATTCTTGAAACGGTAGATTCTCCAATACCAACGGTGGAAGCGATTTCTCTTCAGGTACCATCACTCGCAGCAATATTAATAGCAATTTCACTGGCAATTTGCTGGTTGCAGTGAAATCATGGACACATTGTTCCATTTTGTGGCTGTGTACAAATGGAACAATGTGTCCATGATTTCACTGCAACCAGCAAAAAGCCCTTTTCCCACAAATTGCCCCCTCTCCGGGTGCTTTGAGCACTCTCCCCCGCACGTTTCCCTCTCTCCCCCGCACGTTGCCCCCTCAGGTTGCCCTCTCTCCCCCGCACGTTGCCCCCTCAGGTTGCCCTCTCTCCCCCGCACGTTGCCCCCTCTCCCCTCTGGTTGCCCTCTCTCCCCCGCACGTTGCCCCCTCAGGTTGTCCTCTCTCCCCCGCACGTTGCCCCCTCTCCCCCTCTGGTTGCCCCCTCTCCCCCTCACGTTGCCCTCTCTCCCCCGCACGTTGCCCCCTCTCCCCCTCAGGTTGCCCTCTCTCCCCCGCACGTTGCCCCCTCTCCCCCGCAGGTTGCCCCCTCACGTTGCCCCCTCTCCCCCTCTGGTTGCCCCCTCTCTCCCCCTCAGGTTGCCCTCTCTCCCCCGCACGTTGCCCCCTCTCCCCCTCTGGTTGCCCCCTCTCCCCCGCACGTTACCCCCTCAGGTTGCCCTCTCCTCCCCCTCTGGTTGCCCCCTCTCCCCCTCAGGTTGCCCTCTCTCCCCCGCATGTTGCCCCCTCTCCCCCTCTGGTTGCCCCCTCTCCCCCGCACGTTACCCCCTCTCCCCCTCAGGTTGCCCCCTCACGTTGCCCTCTCTCCCCCGCACGTTGCCCCCTCTCCCCCTCAGGTTGCCCTCTCTCCCCCGCACGTTGCCCCTCTCCCCCGCAGGTTGCCCCCTCACGTTGCCCCCTCTCCCCCTCTGGTTGCCCCCTCTCCCCCTCAGGTTGCCCTCTCTCCCCCGCACGTTGCCCCCTCTCCCCCTCTGGTTGCCCCCTCTCCCCCGCACGTTACCCCCTCAGGTTGCCCTCTCTCCCCCTCTGGTTGCCCCCTCTCCCCTCAGGTTGCCCTCTCTCCCCCGCATGTTGCCCCCTCTCCCCTCTGGTTGCCCCCTCTCCCCCGCACGTTACCCCCTCTCCCCCTCAGGTTGCCCCCTCACGTTTCCCTCTCTCCCCCTCTGGTTGCCCCCTCTCCCCCTCTGGTTGCCCTCTCTCCCCCGCACGTTACCCCCTCTCCCCCTCAGGTTGCCCCCTCACGTTGCCCTCTCTCCCCCTCTGGTTGCCTCCTCTCCCCCTTTGGTTGCCCCCTCTCCCCCGCACGTTGCCCCCTCTCCCCCTCTGGTTACCCCCCTCCCCCGCACGTTGCCTCCTCTCCCCCGCAGATCTCCCAGCCGCTGCTGTTCTCAGGTAGCTCCGACCGTTTGAACTACGTGCCCGGCCTCATGTGGGCGGCAGAGGACACGCCCACTCATGGTAGGACACGCCCTCTCACAGTTTACGCACTCTACGTAAACCTTTACCTGAGCGCTACGCATTGCGCGTAAGACGGTACGCTATTTGCGCAGCTTCACTGATACAGGTGAAGGGAGGGCCTTCTACAGGCAGCCCCCGCGCTCCTCCGCTCACACCGGATCCCCGGAGCAGCTCAGCGCTTGGTTACCACAGAGACCACTACGCCGTTTACGTACCTGGCCGATCCCAGGTTACGTAGAATGCACCCGCCCCTCACTGGTGTGTAACCCCTCCCCCTCTGGTCAGTAGCCACGCCCCCTTCTCAGGGGCGGTCCACACACGAATGTAAACCTGTGGCCCCAGGAAGATGGCGGCGGCTGCGGCGGGGAGTCGGAGCTCGTCCTCCGGATTATCCGCGGCCCCCGGGAGTCCGGAGACGGGGGAGAGCGGGGCCGGGGAGGCCAGAGAGGCCCGGGCGGAGGACTGGAGGCGCCGGCAGCTGCGCAGGGTGCGGAGTGTGGATGTGGAGCCCGGGGAGCCGGAGCCCGAGGCCGGAGGAGAGGCCGGGGACACCGGGAGCCTGAGCAACGGGTACGTGAGGACTACAGAGGCCGGGGGGGAGAGGACTGCAGAGGCCGGGGGACGGCAGGGGGAGAGAGGGACTGCAGAGGCCGGGGGGGAGAGGGGGACTGCAGAGGCAGGGGGAGAGAGGGGACTGGAGAGGCCGGGGGAAAGAGGGGGAGAGGGGACTGCCGGGGGAAAGAGGGGGAGAGGGGACTGCAGAGGCCGGGGGAAAGAGGGGGAGAGGGGACTGCTGAGGCCGGGGGGGAGAGAGGGACTGGAGAGGCCGGGGGAGAGAGGACTGGAGAGGCCGGGGGAAAGAGGGGGAGAGGGGACTGCTGAGGCCGGGGGGAGAGAGGGACTGCAGAGGCCGGGGGAAAGAGGGGGAGAGGGGACTGCTGAGGCCGGGGGGGAGAGAGGGACTGCAGAGGCCGGGGGGGAGAGGGGGACTGCAGAGGCCGGGGGGAAGAGGGGGAGATGGGGACTGCAGAGGCCGGGGGGAAGAGGGGGAGATGGGGACTGCAGAGGCCGGGGGAAAGAGGGGGAGAGGGGACTGCAGAGACCGGGGGAAAGAGGGGGAGAGGGGACTGCAGAGGCCGGGGGAAAGAGGGGGAGAGGGGACTGCAGAGACCGGGGGAAAGAGGGGGAGAGGGGACTGCAGAGACCGGGGAAAGAGGGGGAGAGGGGACTGCAGAGGCCGGGGGAAAGAGGGGAGAGGGGACTGCAGAGGCCGGGGGAAAGAGGGGGAGAGGGGACTGCAGAGTCCGGGGGGGAGAGGGGACTGCAGAGGCCGGGGGAAAGAGGGGGAGAGGGGACTGCAGAGGCAGGGGGAGAGAGAGGACTGGAGAGGCCGGGGGAAAGAGGGGGAGAGAGGACTGCAGAGGCCGGGGGGGAGAGGGGGACTGCAGAGGCCGGGGGGGAAGAGGGGGAGATGGGGACTGCAGAGGCCGGGGGGGAAGAGGGGGAGATGGGGACTGCAGAGGCCGGGGGGGAAGAGGGGGAGATGGGGACTGCAGAGGCCGGGGGGGAAGAGGGGGAGATGGGGACTGCAGAGGCCGGGGGGGAAGAGGGGGAGATGGGGACTGCAGAGGCCGGGGGAAAGAGGGGGAGAGGGGACTGCAGAGGCCGGGGGAAAGAGGGGGAGAGGGGACTGCAGAGGCCGGGGGAAAGAGGGGGAGAGGGGACTGCAGAGACCGGGGGAAAGAGGGGGAGAGGGGACTGCAGAGGCCGGGGGAAAGAGGGGGAGAGGGGACTGCAGAGGCCGGGGGAAAGAGGGGGAGAGGGGACTGCAGAGGCCGGGGGAAAGAGGGGGAGAGGGGACTGCAGAGGCCGGGGGGGAGAGGGGACTGCAGAGGCCGGGGGAAAGAGGGGGAGAGGGGACTGCAGAGGCCGGGGAAAGAGGGGGAGAGGGGACTGCAGAGGCCGGGGGAAAGAGGGGACTGCAGAGGCCGGGGGGAGAGGGGACTGCAGAGGCCGGGGGGGAGAGGGGACTGCAGAGGCCGGGGGGAAAGAGGGGGAGAGGGGACTGCAGAGGCCGGGGGAAAGAGGGGGACTGCAGAGACCGGGGGAAAGAGGGGGAGAGGGGACTGCAGAGGCCGGGGGAAAGAGGGGGAGAGGGGACTGCAGAGGCCGGGGGAAAGAGGGGGAGAGGGGACTGCAGAGGCCGGAGGGGGAGAGGGGACTGCAGAGGCCGGGGGGAAAGAGGGGGAGAGGGGACTGCAGAGGCCGGGGGGAAAGAGGGGGAGAGGGGACTGCAGAGGCCGGGGGAAAGAGGGGGAGAGGGGACTGCAGAGGCCGGGGGGGAGAGAGAGGGGGACTGCAGAGGCCGGGGGGAAGAGAGAGAGGGGGAACTCTCACTGTATACAGCTGAGGGGCCGATGCAGTGTGTCTGGGGCTGACTGGTACACTGTAAGGAAGGCAGGAGGGGTCAGCTATGCACAGGAGGGGTCTGCACTCACTGACAACAAGCAGAAGCTGTGCGCTCCACAGCTGGGGGGTCGTCACAGTGTGCAGGACCTCTGTTGGCTCTTGTCTCCATTCACTGCTGCTCCTTCTTTACAATGGTTGTCTGGAGCTCAGAGCATTGGTGCAGGCTGGATGCAATTGTAACGAACCCTCAACTGAGAGTGTGCAGGGGCTGAGTGAAGTTGGGGTCTTCTGTGATGTTTGGGACCTCTCGCTGGTTTCTGGTCGTCCTATTGGGTATTTTTATCTTTCTGGAGGCAGCGCTCACTCACATTCCTTGTGTGGCCCCTCAGGGTGGCCTGTGGGTGATGAACCTCTGGAGCTGTCACTCACTGCGGCCCAATGAAGGGGCACTTGGGCATAGTGATGGGCACTCACCTGGCTCCCTGTGTATGGCACTGTTTATACGCCCTTTGCGGTCTGGACTGTGCAGGTAGCATAGAAATGGCTGCACTACTCTGCGGCAGTTTCTGCAACATTCTGGTTGCAGTGCCCTCCCTGGCTGCGGTGGCCACTGTTGGTTGCTGCGGCCCATTCTTTGGGTGCCCCCTGTAACTCCTGGTGGTGGGTCCCCTGGTTGTGGCCCGGGTCAGTGCTGCAGCTCCTTGGTTGTGGCAGAGGCCCGTGCTTGTTGCTGTGCCCTCTGTTTGTGGCGCCCTCCCTGGCTGTGGTGGTACCCACTGACTGTTGCGGCGGCCCCCCTGGCTGCAGGCCCCTTGTTGTTGCAGTGGCCCATTCTTTCGGACACCTCCATGCACTTGTTGCGGCCTGCCCCTTGTTGATGCCCAAGCTCACTGCTGCGGTGCCCCCCTGGTTGTTGCGGTGCCCCCCTGGTTGTGGCCCAAGTCACTGCTGCAGTCCCCTGGTTGTTGCGGTGTCCCCTGGTTGTTGCGGTGTCCCCCTGGTTGTTGCGGTGTCCCCCTGGTTGTTGCGGTGTCCCCCCTGGTTGTGGCCCAGGTCACTGCTGCAGTCCCCCTGGTTGTTGCGGTGTCCCCCTGGTTGTGGCCCAGGTCACTGCTGCAGTCCCCTGGTTGTTGCGGTGTCCCCCTGGTTGTGGCCCAGGTCACTGCTGCAGTCACCTTGGTTGTTGCGGTGTCCCCCTGGTTGTGGCCAGGTCACTGCTGCAGTCCTGGTTGTTGCGGTGTCCCTTGGTTGTTGCGGTGTCCCCCTGGTTGTTGCGGTGTCCCCCTGGTTGTTGCGGTGTCCCCCTGGTTGTTGCGGCCCAGGTCACTGCTGCAGCCCCCGGGTTGTTGCGGTGTCCCCCGGGTTGTTGCGGTGTCCCCCTGGTTGTGGCCCAGGTCACTGCTACAGCCCCTGGTTGTTGCGGTGTCCCCTGGTTGTTGCGGTGTCCCCTGGTTGTTGCGGTGTCCCCCTGGTTGTGGCCCAGGTCACTGTTGCGGTGCCCCGTGGTTGTTGCGGTGCCCCCTTGTTGCTGCCCAGGTCACTGCTGCAGCCCCTGGTAGTTGCGGTTTCCCCCCTGGTAGTTGCGTTTCCCCCTGGTGTTGCGTTTCCCCCCTGGTTGTTACCCAGGTCACTGCTGCAGCCCCTGGTTGTTGCGGTGTCCCCCTGGTTGTGGCCCAGGTCACTGCTGCAGTCCCCTTGGTTGTTGCGGTGTCCCCTTGGTTGTTGCGGTGTCCCCCTGGTTGTGGCCCAGGTCACTGCTGCAGTCCCCTTGGTTGTTGCGGTGTCCCCTTGGTTGTTGCGGTGTCCCCTGGTTGTGGCCCAGGTCACTGCTGCAGTCCCCTGGTTGTTGCGGTGTCCCCCTGGTTGTTGCGGTGTCCCCCTGGTTGTTGCGGTGTCCCCTGGTTGCGGCCCAGGTCACTGCTGCAGCCCCTGGGTTATTGCGGTGTCCCCCGGGTTGTTGCGGTGTCCCCCTGGTTGTGGCCCAGGTCTCTTCTACAGCCCCCTGGTTGTTGCGGTGTCCCCCTGGTTGTTGCGGTGTCCCCCTGGTTGTTGCGGTGCCCCCCTTGTTGCTGCCCAGGTCACTGCTGCAGCCCCTGGTAGTTGCGGTTTCCCCCCTGGTAGTTGCGGTTTCCCCCCCTGGTTGTTACCCAGGTCACTGCTGCAGCCCCTGGTTGTTGCGGTGTCCCCCTGGTTGTGGCCCAGGTCACTGCTGCAGTCCCCTTGGTTGTTGCGGTGTCCCCTTGGTTGTTGCAGTGTCCCCTGGTTGTGGCCCAGGTCACTGCTGCAGTCCCCTTGGTTGTTGCGGTGTCCCCTTGGTTGTTGCGGTGTCCCCCTGGTTGTGGCCCAGGTCACTGCTGCAGTCCCTGGTTGTTGCGGTGTCCCCCTGGTTGTTGCGGTGTCCCCCTGGTTGTTGCGCGTGTTCCCCTGGTTGTTGTTGCGGTGTCCCCCTGGTTGCGGCCCAGGTCACTGCTGCAGCCCCTGGGTTGTTGCGGTGTCCCCCGGGTTGTTGCGGTGTCCCCCTGGTTGTGGCCCAGGTCACTGCTACAGCCCCCTGGTTGTTGCGGGTTTTTCCCCCTGGTTGTTGCGGTGTCCCCCTGGTTGTTGCGGTGTCCCCCTGGTTGTTGCGGTGTCCCCCTGGTTGTTGCGGTGTCCCCCTGGTTGTGGCCCAGGTCACTGTTGCGGTGCCCCCGTGGTTGTTGCGGTGCCCCCCTTGTTGCTGCCCAGGTCACTGCGGTGTCCCCCTGGTTGTTGCCCGGGTCACTGCTGCAGCCCTGGTAGTTGCGGTTTCCCCCCTGGTAGTTGCGGTTTCGCCCCTGGTAGTTGCGGTTTCCCCCCCTGGTTGTTACCCAGGTCACTGCTGCAGCCCCTGGTTGTTACGGTGTCCCCCCTGGTTGTGGCCCAGGTCACTGCTGCAGTCCCCTTGGTTGTTGCGGTGTCCCCTTGGTTGTTGCGGTGTCCCCTGGTTGTGGCCCAGGTCACTGCTGCAGTCCCTGGTTGTTGCGGTGTCCCCCTGGTTGTTGCGGTGTCCCCCTGGTTGTTGCGGTGTCCCCCTGGTTGTTGCGGTGTCCCCCTGGTTGTTGCGTTGTCCCCTGGTTGCGGCCCAGGTCACTGCTGCAGCCCCCGGGTTGTTGCGGTGTCCCCGGGTTGTTGCGGTGTCCCCCTGGTTGTGGCCCAGGTCACTGCTACAGCCCCTGGTTGTTGCGGTGTCCCCTGGTTGTTGCGGTGTCCCCCTGGTTGTTGCGGTGCCCCCCTTGTTGCTGCCCAGGTCACTGCGGTGTCCCCCTGGTTGTTGCCCGGGTCACTGCTGCAGCCCCTGGTAGTTGTTGCGGTGTCCCCCGGGTTGTTGCGGTGTCCCCCTGGTTGTGGCCCAGGTCACTGCTACAGCCCCCTGGTTGTTGCGGTGTCCCCCTGGTTGTTGCGGTGTCCCCCTGGTTGTTGCGGTGTCCCCTGGTTGTTGCGGTGCCCCCCTTGTTGCTGCCCAGGTCACTGCGGTGTCCCCTGGTTGTTGCCCGGGTCACTGCTGCAGCCCCTGGTAGTTGTTGCGGTGTCCCCCGGGTTGTTGCGGTGTCCCCCTGGTTGTGGCCCAGGTCACTGCTACAGCCCCTGGTTGTTGCGGTGTCCCCCTGGTTGTTGCGGTGTCCCCCTGGTTGTTGCGGTGTCCCCTGGTTGTTGCGGTGCCCCCTTGTTGCTGCCCAGGTCACTGCGGTGTCCCCCTGGTTGTTGCCCGGGTCACTGCTGCAGCCCCTGGTAGTTGCGGTTTCCCCCTGGTAGTTGCGGTTTCCCCCCTGGTTGTTACCAGGTCACTGCTGCAGCCCCTGGTTGTTGCGGTGTCCCCCCTGGTTGTGGCCCAGGTCACTGCTGCAGTCCCCTTGGTTGTTGCAGTGTCCCCTTGGTTGTTGCGGTGTCCCCCTGGTTGTGGCCCAGGTCACTGCTGCAGTCCCTTGGTTGTTGCGGTGTCCCCTTGGTTGTTGCGGTGTCCCCGGTCACTGCCGCAGTCCCCTGGTTGTTGCGGTGTCCCCCTGGTTGTTGCGGTGTCCCCCTGGTTGTTGCGGTGTCCCCCTGGTTGTTGCGGTGTCCCCCTGTGTTGCGGTGTCCCCTGGTTTGCGTGCCTTTGTGCGTGCCCCCTGGTTGCGGCCAGGTCATGTGCAGCCCCGGGTTGTTGCGGTGTCCCCGGGTTGTTGCGGTGTCCCCCTGGTTGTGGCCCAGGTCACTGCTACAGCCCCCTGGTTGTTGCGGTGTCCCCCTGGTTGTTGCGGTGCCCCCCTTGTTGCTGCCCAGGTCACTGTGGTGTCCCCCTGGTTGTTGCCCGGGTCACTGCTGCAGCCCCTGGTAGTTGCGGTTTCCCCCCTGGTAGTTGCGGTTTCCCCCCTGGTAGTTGCGGTTTCCCCCCTGGTAGTTGCGGTTTCCCCCCCTGGTTGTTACCCAGGTCACTGCTGCAGCCCCTGGTTGTTGCGGTGTCCCCCCTGGTTGTGGCCCAGGTCACTGCTGCAGTCCCCTGGTTGTTGCGATGTCCCCCTTGTTGCTGCCCAGGTCACTGCGGTGTCCCCCTGGTTGTTGCGGTTTCCCCCCTGGTTGTGGCCCAGGTCACTGCTGCAGCCCCTGGTTGTTGCGGTTTCCCCCCTGGTTGTGGCCCAGGTCACTGCTGCAGCTCCCTGGTTGTTGCGATGTCCCCCTTGTTGCTGCCCAGGTCACTGCGGTGTCCCCTGGTTGTTGCCCGGGTCACTGCTGCAGCCCCTGGTAGTTGCGGTTTCCCCCCGGTTGTGGCCAGGTCTTGCTGTAGGCTGCTCTTGTGCATTTATTGTGTAAATGCCCATTGATGGTGCTGCCCGTCCGGGCACAGATGTGTGGGGTAGTTTCACGGTTATAACCTCGGTGACTGTTTACGGCTTGTATTTGTCATGTTTTTGCCTCCTGGGTTGGTAGATTTGTTGTGAGCACCAGGTTGTAGCAGAGAGCTGGCGTGGAAGGAGTTAACGGAGATCAAACCTTCCCTTTTTTTTTTTTTTATGTGTAACTGCGCTGTGCAAACATTGGGGTCACAGAGACTCTTCCTGTCAGCTGCCTCACCGCCTCTTCTCTGCCGCACACAATGCTGCTCTGTCTGCGGAGCTCTCCTGGAGACATTACCTGTGTCTGGTGGCCGGGGGTGCGGCTCGGGGGAATGGCGTAGAGCGCGCAGGTAAGGCGCCAATTGTGGAGATCTGTCAGCGTAGAATACCGCCAAACTGTGTACATTGTGATCTAGAGGGATCCGCGTCACCTGTACGCTGTGCACTTGTATACACGTGGCCCCTTGCTGAGATCTCGGGGACCCTGGTGCTGTATACACCTGCAGGCTTCTATTCGCACATTGTGCCTATATACAGTAGTGACGGTGCACAGAGGGACTTGCCATGTATATCATGCGCTTTGCCTGCAGTGGGGACAGCTCGGATTATGTGATGTTTGTTCGTGGTGGTGTTTGGACCTGGATTATGATAAAGGTGCATTTTGTCCCCCCACTCCCTTCGTCTGTAATGCCCACCATACCCTGAGCTTCTCTTTAGTGTGGACAGGTCGGGACTAGTAGTTTGTTGGGTTTTCTCGTTGACGTGTATGAAGAAACCTTAGGTGGTCTTTGGACCTTGACTATATGCTTTTCTTCTGCAGACCCCCCACCCCTCCCCTGCGGTCCCTAATATAACCTGAGCTTCATCGTCAGTCTGGATTGGTCGGGATTAGTTGTGTTTGATTTTTCTCATTGTCATTTTACACATTGACACATGAAGAAACCTTTGGTGGTCTTTGGACTTTGACTATGTTTTTCTTCTAATCAAAAGAGAAAAATGCACATTCACAATCATATGCAGAATTAAAAGGTAATGGTTTATTAATCATAAAATCACATATTAAAACAGGCATAAACAATGGAAGCAACAGTAATAGGGACAGAAGACACCATGTGAAGCAAGGTTAACAATAGTGTAAGCGTAGGCATACAAAGTGGAATCGAAGTATACAGGGACCTGCTGATAGACATCTAATGTGTGTGGTAAACACCTATACACATGGGCACATCACAATAAGTAATGCAGGTAAATACCAAAGAAGTAGAGTACCCACTAGTCTCCTGAACTACCAAGTTGCCAGCTAAAGCTTGACTGAACCCCATCATAGAAGTCGTTCCCCAGGAAGAAGGTTGGAGGACCAAAAGGTGTTGGGACTAAGAACCAGGGGTTGCAGGAGCACTAAGGAGGTAATGACTACTTTGATTCCACTTTGTGTGCCTATGCTTGAACTATTGTTAACCTTGCCTTGTCTTCTGTCCCTATTTACTGCTTCTTCCATTGTTTATGCCTGTTTTAATTTATGTAGGGCAGACCTTTTTGGATATTCTGCTTCACTAGGCTCTAGGGAGTTCTTTTATATGTTTTTCTTCTGTAGACCCCCTTCTGGCTGGCCCCTGGTATAACATGAGCTTTGCCTTTAGTCTGGACAGGTCGGGATTAGTTGTGTTGGTTCTTCTTCTGATTGGTATGAAGAAACCTTCAGTGGTCTTTGGACCTTGACTATATATGTTTTTCTTAATCCAACCCCATCTGTGTGGCTCCCACTATAACCTGAACTTCTCCTTAGTGTGGCACAAGTTGAGAGTTAGATGTGTTTGTTAGTTCTCCTTGACGTGTATGAAGAAATCTTAGGTGGTCTTTGGACTTTGACTATATGTTTTTCTTCTGTAGACAGCCCCCCTCCCCTGTGGTCCCCAGTATAACCTGAGCTTCGTCTTCAGCATGGACAGGTTGGGATTTGTTGTCGATTTCTTTGTCCTCATATATTGACGTGTATGAAGAAACCTTTGGTGGTCTTTGGGCCTTGACTGTTTTTCTTATGGAAACCCTGGTCCCTTTGGCCCCCTGGTACAACCTGACCTTTGCCGTCAGTGTGGACAGGTTGGGATTAGTTGTGTTGGTTTTCCTTAATATTGATATGTATGTAGATACCTTCGTGGTCTCAGTACCTGGACTATTATTTGTCTTTTTGCAGACCCCCTCCTGTTTGGCCTCCGGTATAACCTGAGCTTGTCCTTCAAAATCGGGATTAGTTTTGTTTTAGTTCTTCTTAACGTGTATCAAGAAATCTTAGGTTGTCTTTGGACCTTGACTATGTTTGTCTTCTGTAGTCGCCCCCAGTATAACCTGAGCTTCGCCTTCAGTGTGGACAGGTCAGGATTAGTTGTATTGTTTCTTATCCTTGATGTGTATGAAGAAACTTTTCGGTAGTCTTTGGATTTTTTGTTTTTTCAACAGTCTGACCCCTTTGTGTAGCGTATAACCTGCGCTTCGCTTTCATTGTGGACAGGTCAGCATCAGTTGTGTTCATTTTCCTCACATATTGACCTGTATGAAGAAACCTTCGGTGGTCTATGCATCTGGACTATATTTGTCTTTTGTAGACCCCTTCTGTGTGTCCCTCGGTTATAACATAAGCTTTGCCTTCAGTGTGGACAGATCAGAGTTAGTTGTGTTGGTTTTTTATCATTGTCCTCACATATTGACGTGTACCTTCGGTGGTCTTTGGACCTTGACTGGTTTTCTTCTGTTACATCCCTCCTGTGTGGACCCCTGGTATAACTTGAGTTTTGCTTGCATAGTATATAACAGAACCAAGAAGTACAAATACCACTATCAGTATATGCCATCTCTAGGGATCTATATATATGTGACCAAGGAGCAGGCGGAGAATGCTGGGACTTGTGTTACCATGTGATGTACAGGGTCCGACCGACCACTGGACGCGCCATTGCGGTATATCGGCTGCTGTGCATTTAAGACCGCAAGTGTTGGGAGATTTTTCTCCACCGCTCTACACAGGAGGTATGGTGACTGTGTGATGTCTAGTCTATAAGGTTTTCTAATCAGGGGGCTGCTGTCTTGGGACGTTTGCTGCTTTTCAGACCCCTGTTTCTTAGTATTTGGGGATGTATCCTTTTCGGTTGTACATGGTGTCCCTGTCAGCCCTTCTCTCCCTGGGTAAGTGCTGACTGTGCCTTTTCAGCCCTCCTGGTATAGCCGTGCCTCCGATGGGGGTGGTGATCCTTTAAACATATGTCCCAGGGGCAGCTGGGGGTCTAAAGACAGCGAGCCTGAAACTGATACAAACGCAGGAAATGTCCCCGGTGCTCGGCCCCTCTCTCTCCGCACTTTTGTCAGTTTGCAGCTCGTTTCTCCTCTTTTTTTTTTTTTTTTTTTTCTGGTTACTTTGTATCGGAGTTCTCCTTAATCCCCTGAAATAAACCCGGACAGAAATAACATCTGAGCCATTAATAGGATGAGGGGATGAGCCAGAAAGCCGAAGAGTGCGGATCATTGTGTGTGACCAGGAATCAGGGATCCTCGTGCTATCCCCCCCGCTGGTGGTGGCCACATCCCGGCTATTTATAACCCCCCCTATGTTTAGGTTTCGACGTATTTGGGCCCCAGTGCTAAGTCCGGACGCTCGTGTATCGTAGGATAGTTTTCTTTTTTTCTTGCTGGTTGTGTGTTTTTTTTTTTTTTTTCTCTTTTCTCAAGTTCTGGAGAAGTTTTCCAGGACCCGCCATAATGTGGACGTCCTGTGGGCCAAACCGACTCCTACACGCAGACCTGTGGCTCACAAGCCCCCTTCTTTTTACCCAGGGGGGAAATTTATAGCAGAGTGATCCTCACTAACCAAAGAAGTATGTTAGTGTATTTGTTCACACTTTTCAGGGGCCGCTGTTCTGAAGAAGCGACGTCTATGCTTGTTTTTATCCACAGGTTTGACTATAATTTAATGTGGATATAAAATGATGACCTTTTGTATCCACCACTAGGGGGAGCTAATGTGTTCTAACTTTGGACAAACTTTAAAACAATTCTCAAACTTTTTTTTGTGCAATTTTTTTTCATGCAATTCACTTTGCCTCGTACAAATGAGGGTGAAAAGTATCAGCAATGGCAAAGAATAAGATGATTTTTGTCATGTCCTTCATGTCAGACCATTGGTGTCCAAAAAAGAGGGTCCCTATAGTGCCCCTCTACCTGCACCTACTTTTTGACTAATTGGCATAAAAGTTGTAAATCTTGACACTTAGCTGTTTTTAGTTATTTTCCAGTGCTAAATTCTGCTCCTTCCTCTTTATCATGGTCTATATGAGCTCCCACATTGATTGAATCCCGAATTTAGCTCTTTTGGGTGCAAAAAAAATATCCAGTGGACCATAAAAATTAGCAAAACACATTTCTGATCATATGTAAATGTGTCCTGTAAAGATGGTTTATAATCCAGGCAGTTGCACTTTAAATGTGTTTTTCCTGGCGTTCTCTATGACTCCAGTGTATGTGTCGCAGGGCACGTTTCCCCCTCAGCAGTGTAGGGGTTAGGAGTTTTTGGAAAATGGTCTGATGTGCCGCTCCCACCGCCATATTATTACTGTTTCTCATTGTCGGGAGTCAGCGCAGCAGAACCGAGTTACAGTCACCCATCCACACATGAATAGAGCAGGAATTCAGCCGCGACCTCGGATCCGTCCACAGGATCGCACGCTGCGTTATATGGAGTCTTTAAATATGACCGAGCGACACCGGAACGCTCCCACTGCGCCCACAGAGGTTGTGCAATTCAGGCTTCCAGGAAAACTATGTGTGAAGCAGCAGAGCCGGGGTTGTTGCCGGTCGTAGAGAAGAGTTTGTCATGTCACGCTTGTGGCCAAAAGGTTCGAGACCGACACGGATTCCGGGTCAGCGCTGGAAACGTTCCAGAAACTTGGAATGTTGAAGATTGTCCTGCAGTAACCATGGAAACGTCAAACTCATTGTGTGCAAAACATCACTTGGACCATGACTATATGGCTACCACTGGCCATGTGATTTCTACTGCGGCCTCAGGCCTCACTATGGATCATGTGCAGCTGCCGGCGGCCGCCTGGCTTCCTGTGCAGAGCACATTGTCATAAGATGTTTCTCTCCTTATCTGCTGATCACAATGGGGTGACTTACTAGGAGCTCCAGTGTGTACTGATGCAGGCGGACCCCCCCCCCCTCCCCCACTCGTCCTACCGGCCAGTCACATCCCGCCTCGGCCCATGGCCGCCGGGAATCTGTTAATAGTTCAGCCTGTGTGGAGCAGGGAGTCGCGGGTGCATGCCTGGAATATTTTGGTTGCTGTCCCAGTTTCAGCACCGGGACCCGAAACTGACCTCGGGGTTATGTAAAGTTGATTAGTCCGTCAGTGTTTTCACCTAATCAGGTGCTGGGCTCCTTCCAGGAGAGAGATGTGTGGGCGGCCCGGGGGCAGGTTGTGCTTTCATTGAATCTACATATAGTAGAGATCCAAATAAAAATGTCGTCAGCCGATGAGCTCCTGAAATGGCGTTGGAATCGACATGCTGCCATTGTAATCGTAACCACCCCATACTTCACTTTATTAAAGATGGGAATATGTGCACTGCCCCTATTATCACAGTCACTCCACTACTCTATGAATCTGCACGCTGCCCCTGTAATCGGTCTCGCCACTAGTTAGTACCAGATATAACCGTTGACCGGTTATCGCAATATCGTATAAAGCAGAGCGGGAAGAATGAGGTGTTTCTGAACTACTACAATAGAAGAAGAAAGGATCAGGACGGACTCGCCAAATTCAGTTTATTCATTCAACTTTTAATGTTCATCTAAATCCTGGTCTTTATCCAGGAGCAAAGAGCATGCTGATACTTGTAGTTTTGCAGCAGCCGTAAACTACAGGTGCAGACCGTGACTCCCAAGTCCCTCACCTGCTGAGCTACTGTCGAGCTCTATGGATCATTACTTTGGCTCATGTAGGACAACTCTGCTGCCCCTTGTAACATCCATATCTCCTATCGGGATCATCTATATTAAAGACAACTTCATAGTGCTGATTGTGTGCCACGTGTCAGCGCCCACTCTGTGTAGAGCCATATATTATTAGCCAAGCAGGAATGCCCTGGCAGAGCCATGTAAATGACGCCCAGGTTGGTATTTCTGTCCACGCCAGACGTTTGCAGTGCAGTAATAGTCCTGGCAATCTCTCCATGTGTCGGTCCCCGTGTGCCGTCCATGTCCTCATGTGCCCGGACGTTTTCTCTTTGATCCTCTGCAGCAGTGCATATGAAGTCACCTTGTGATTGTCTGCAGCACTGACATGTGACCACAAACCCTGCAGACACCCAACGTAACCACCTTCACCACAGAGATGAGGACCCTGAGCACCAACATGTGACCAGACCCTGCTAATGCTCAATATACCCACCTCCACCGAAGAGATGAGAACTCGGGGCACCTACATGTGACCACAGACTCTGCAAACAACCAATACAACAACCTCCAACCATGAGATGAGGATCCTGAGCATCGACGTGACCACAGACCCTGCAAACAAACAATATACCCACCTCCACCCCAGAGATGAGGATCCTGAGCTTTCAAAACAAACTCAGAACTCAATAAGGGTGGTTACCCGGAATGGGAACAACACTTTAAATTAGTGGTCATCCTTGGGCTTCTCATGGTCTGAGCTGAAGACCCCACTCCTATAGGGTGTATGGCCAGAGGGCACCAGCGTGGGGGTAGAACATATAAAGTGATTTATTCTTGGTTGTCTGGTGTGAATTTTGCCCAAAACGAGTCCCCGACATTATTCTTCAAGCAGAAGGGATGTTGTTAGTGCTAATGAACCGCTCTTAGTCAGGGTCTGTCCGGGGTTGGGGCACCTGTCCTGGGCGTGGGGTGATCCTGTAAGCTTCTTCCGCCCCTATATAAAGCGTAGATCCTGAGATCAGATCTGCTTGTGTTCTCCACACGTGCTTGACATCCAGTCACTCGTGAAGTAACAGGATTTGTTTTTCCTCCAGGGTTTGCAGCGACTGTTAAGCCGTGCGATTACGGTGACGCCGGCGGACGTGCCACCGCAGAGACGTTAAATTGTCACTTGCTCAAAGCATGTGACTTCCCGAGCCTCCTGTCAACAAGCGTAGGGGGTTTCCTTCTCACGGCGCGGAGGGGTGTGTGTGACTGGTGTGGCCAGAAGAGGAAGAGGCTCCCAAATGTGGGGAAAGTCATGTGAGACATCAGGTGGCCGACCCCTTTCCTGAATGTCAGGTTTCTAATCCGTAGACAAGTTGGTGGGGTCTGATTGAATCCGGCACAACCTGAAAATCAGAAACCCTTCCTGTATATGAAAATAATACAATGCAACAAACCAGAAGACACTGATACATTGTAACCTGGGTGCAAAGCATTTGTATAACTTTGCATCACTTTTTGGTCAGCCTTGTTTGTACCAAATTTTTGCTACGTTTTATTGTAAACCAGGGATTATTTTTCTTTTTAGCCAAGAGAGGACTAAAACCTGTAAAACACATCCATGCTGATTATTATGAGCACTACAGAGCGGGTGCAGCAGTCTATACAGGCTTCAGCACCATCCACATATTATCTGCGCTCCTGCGGTGAGGTTGTGCCCGTCGTCCTGCTACATTTGAGGACAGATCGCGCCCCGCTGACGATTGCCACCATTTGTGGTGACTGTCACAAGCTTTCTCTTGGAACGTTTTGTAAAGTTTCTTATCCTCTCTGGAGTTCTGAGGACGGAAATCTGGAACTGGGCACAATGTGGAATTTCACCAGGCTTGCAAATAATTTTTTTTTTCTTGCTGGAAATCATGAAACTGCAGCAATAGAGGAGCGGTGTGAGATATCACAGGTCACAAGGAAATGTCTGCGGCTCTGAGATAGTCAGTGAGCGAGCGGGGGAAGTAAAAACACCCTCACTGTTCTGCCCTCGTGGGCCCCCGCGCCGCTCCTCCTGCCCTGCCCCTCGTGGGCCCCCGCGCCGCTCCTCCTGCCCTGCCCCGCGTGGGCCCCCGCGCCGCTCCTCCTGCCCTGCCCCGCGTGGGCCCCCGCGCCTCTTTGTCATGCCCCCGCGCCGCTCCTCCTGCCCTGCCCCTCGTGGGCCCCCGCGCCGCTCCTCCTGCCCTGCCCCTCGTGGGCCCCCGCGCCGCTCCTCCTGCCCTGCCCCTCGTGGGCCCCCGCGCCGCTCCTCCTGCCCTGCCCCTCGTGGGCCCCCGCGCCGCTCCTCCTGCCCTGCCCCTCGTGGGCCCCCGCGCCGCTCCTCTGCGCCCTGCCCCTCGTGGGCCCCCGCGCCTCTTTGTCATGCCCCCGCGCCGCTCCTCTGCCCTGCCCCTCGTGGGCCCCCACGCCGCTCCTCCTGCCCTGCCGCTCCTCTGCCCTGCCCCTCGTGGGCCCCCGCGCCGCTCTTCTGCCCTGCCCCTCGTGGGCCCCCGCGCCTCTTCTCTGTCATGCCCCCGCACCGCTCCTCTGCCCTGCCCCAGGGAAATTTTTTTTTTTTCTTCTTCTTCTAAGCAGTAATGGATATTCACATTTTTATGTTCAGTTTGCATCCCTCAGCCTTTATTCCTCCTTGTTGATACATTAATGGCAGCAGTTTAAAGCTTCAGTTTAGGAAGTGTTGACAGTCTACTTTAATTCTCACTTTGAGTATTTTTGGGCTGTTTTAGGGTATGTGCCCACAGGCAGGTTTTGCTGTGTTTGAGATCTGGTTTTGCCTTGGTTTTATGTAAATCTATGCTAATCTAATCCTGAGTTTTTGGTTTCCATCAAAACCTATGTAAAGCTCTGCGGAATATGTTGGCGCTATACAAATAAAGTTTTATTATTATTATTATGTGTGCAGGGAAAAGCTTTCACACACACGCTTTCTTTTTTTCCCTCTACAGAAAATGGAAATACCACAGGTGTTTCCACTTTAGCAAAAGTTCAGCAAAGAATTGCCATGCTCATTCTTTCTAAAACACAGCAAAACCTGAGGTGTTTCCACTCTCTTCACCAAACAAAAACCAATGTGTTGGGAGCTAGTCCTAGAATCCATAGGTTTTGCTGGAAAACAAAAATGCAGCAAATCCTGTGGTGTTTACACTGTCTCCAGAGAACAAAAACCAATGTGTGTGCATAGCGTTTCTGTGAAAGACATTGGTTTTCCTGGGAATCAAAACCGCAGGAACAAATTAGCATACATTACCATTAAACCAATGGTAAACTGCAGCAAAACCGCAGCAAAAACGCACTGTGTGAACATACCCTAAGACGTCTGACTCTGGGTGATTGGTCACTGTAACGCCATCTCTGGAACATGAGGGCGACCAGCAGGGGCCATGGATAAAGTAACTGCTGAATAATGGGACTGTGTGGCCCCCGTTGCTGAGAATGTACAGGATTATTTGGCGACACACAGCTCGCATACTCTCACGCTGCAGTACCATGCGGAGCCTGTGCACAAGTGTGGCGCTGTTTCTGGTTGGAGGCAGCCATGTTTTCTGCTCCTGGACATCCACTATAAGCAGCAGATGAAACAGGGGGGTGGCTTTTGTTACCGCTATGACTATAATGGCGCCTTTATTCTACAAGCTTCAGCCCTGTAGATCTGTGATTCTTATGTAAATGAGCATCATGGGACCCCCATACTACATATCCCAGCATGCACTGCTGTATGAACCTCCATATAATTTCTCATTCTCCAAGAATCCGCTCTTATCCCACGCCGTCTCGTTATCGGGCTCCTTTCGCTTGTACTTTGCGGTTCCGTCAGTCGTCTTGACCGTGTCCCACCTATGAACGCATTGTTTTATCTTTTTTTTTGTCTTTTCCTTCCCTCTTCACCTGGAGGTTCACCGAGGCCGCGCATGCTCCGATCGGAGGCGCTGCATGTTCCCATTTGTTTTGGGTTTTTTTTTTCCCCTTATTTGTTTGCAAGAATGGGGCTTTTGTGCGTCTCGGTCCGTAAGGGGAAGCCCCATTGTAAGTGTCTTCTGCTGCAAAGGTCACAAATGGGAAAATCTCTGAAAAGACGGCAGCCTAAGAGGAAACTGGAGATTAGTGGTGCGACTTAAGACTTGAAAGACGAAAAGGCAGGTCAGGGGGTGGGAAACGAGGAGAGCGCCCCGGCCGGGCGCAGGCTGCACGGATCCGGCTGATTAAGAAGAGGGGCATGAGTTAAGAGCCACAGAAAGGATCAAAAGCTGCAGCCCCGACCACCTGCAATTAGGATTCCTTTGTGAAGGTTCAAGACTACTTCAAACAAAAACATTTTTAAGCCAATTTAAACCCTGAGGTCCTGCGTTAACCCCCGCACCACCGGCAGAACCGCGCTTTATTTCCGCATATTCAACGGCTCTATTAATACTCCTGGAGCAGTAATGTTCCCAGGGGACAGGGAGTGGGCACTACTCCTGGTACGTAATGATCCCGGAGGACAGGGAGTGGGCGCTATTCCTGGTGCCGTACAGTATTTGTTTCCGAGACACGGAGGGGTGCTACTCCTGGAACAGTAATGATCCCGGCGGACGCGGAGGGGGCGCTACTCCTGGTGCAGTAATGATCCCGGAGGACAGGGAGGGGGCGCTACTCCTGGTACAGTAATGATCCCGGAGGACGCGGATGGGGCCTACTCCTGGTACAGTAATGATCCCGGAGGACGCGGATGGGGCGCTACTCCTGGTACAGTAATGATCCCGGCGGACGCGGAGGGGGGCACTACTCCTGGTACAGTAATGATCCCGGCAGACGCGGAGGGGGCGCTACTCCTGGTACAGTAATGATCCGGAGGACAGGGAGGGCCGCTACTCCTGCTACAGTATGATCCGGGGGACGGGGAGGGGGCGCTACTGCTGGTACAGTAATGTTCCTGGGGATGCGGGGGGGCGCTACTCCTTGGTACAGTAATGTTCCTGGGGGATGCGGAGGGGGCGCTACTCCTGGTACAGTAATGTTCCTGGAGGACGCGGATGGGGCGCTACTCCTGGTACAGTAATGTCCTGGAGGACAGGGAGGGGGCGCTACTCCTGGTACAGTAATGATCCCGGAGGACAGGGAGGGGGCGCTACTCCTGTACAGTAATGATCTCGGGGGATGCGGAGGGGCGCTACTCCTGGTACAGTAATGATCCTGGAGGACACGAGGGGGCGCTACTCCTGGTACAGTAATGTTCCTTGAGGGACTGGGAGGGGCGCTACTCCTGGTACAGTAATGATCCTGGATGACACTGAGAGGGCGCTACTCCTGGTACAGTAATGATCCTGGAGGACACGGAGGGGGTGCTACTCCTGGTACAGTAATGATCCTGGAGGACAAGGAGGGGGCGCTACTCCTGGTACAGTAATGATCCTGGAGGACACGGAGGGGGCGCTACTCCTGCTACAGCAATGTTCCCGAGGGAGCGGATGGGGCGCTACTCCTGCTACAGTAATGTTCCCGGAGGACGCGGAGAGGGGCGCTGCTACTGCTACAGTAATGTTCCGGAGGACGCGGAGGGGGCGCTACTCCTAGCACAGTAATGTTCCCGGAGGGGGCGCTACTCCTGGTACAGTAATGTTCCCGGGGGGACGCTTTCCTGGTACAGTAATGTTCCCGGAGGGGGCGCTTCTCCTGGTACAGTAATGTTCCCGAGGGGGCGCTTCTCCTGGTACACTTTTAAGCCACTTTAAACCCTGAGGTCCTGCGTTAACCCCCGCACCGCCGGCAGAACCCACGCTTTATTTCCGCATTTTCAACGGCTCAATTAATAATCCTGGTACAGTAGTGTTCCTAGAGGACAAGGAGGGGTGCTACACCTGGTACAGTAATGTTCCTAGGGGACGGGTAGGGGGCGCTACTCCTGCTATAGTAATGTTACCGGGGGACGGGGAGGGGCGCTGTGTGCGCTGATCGTCAATTGTGCGCCATTATGTTTGCAGCAGATTTTACACCGTAATGCATCAGCCCACCTCTCCATAGCAATATGGGGCACTATGGAGGCAGTGGGTCTGGGATGTTGCTCCAGGGTAATTTTATTGTCTCCAATCTGTCCTACTCAACATTTGTAACCTATAAAGTAATGTTGCAATGAACCAAGTGGCTTCATCAGCCCATGCTACTTATAGCCCCTGCTAACCCCTGAGGGGTCCTGTGTGCTCTACTGGTCCCGTGTGCTCTGCCCCCCCATCCCAAGCATAACCTGTTCTGCAAGAAAGACATTTTATTTCCCCATCTCTCATCGAAAACCCCCACATCGTTCCCACCTGCAGGAGGAGAACAAAAGGGGCTTTGTGGAGAGAGTGGATTGTGCTGCTGTCACCTGAGAGGACCGGACCCCTCCATTGTGCTGCGGATCTTCACATCGGCTTTTTCTCTTGTTTGCAGTTTTTTTTTTATTTATTTTTTTCTGTTTCACAAAATGAATACAATCTTATTGCAAACATTAGTGCAGCTCGGGGTGAGCGACCGCCTGTATGCATGGTTGGGAATAAGAGTAGAGCTTCAGCTGGTGATCACTTTGGCGCACAGTTCTGGGATCCGGTGCTGAGGGCGGTTTTGCAGCTTATCATATTCCTCTGTTTTGCAGTTCAGTATTTACCCACATTTCTTGCTTGTGCACCCCACTTGGAGAGATAGCTTGTGTATGTGTCCTCCTCACTTACGCCTTCTTGTGTGACTTGCTTGTGTCCCACTCCCCTTGCTTTTGTGCATATTTCAAAGCACCCTACTTAGCATACTTGCATGCATGTGTACTTTACTGCTCCCGAATCTGGGGCTTGATGTATACATACTTGTGCGCCCCACTCTCAGCTTGGGTTTGCTTGCATGTGTACTTTACTGCGCCCCACTCAGTGTGTCATGCTTTATGCGCCCCCTCTGCGGGCTTGCTTTCTGGCCCCGCTCTGCGGGCTTGCTTTCCTGCGCCCCGCTCTGCGGGCTTGTCTTTCCTGCGCCCCCTCTGCGGGCTTGCTTTCTGCCCCGCTCTGCGCTTGCTTCCTGCGCCCCGCCTCTGCGCTTGCTTTCTGCGCCCCGCTCTGCGGGCTTGCTTTCCTGCGCCCCGCTCTGCGGGCTTGCTTTCTCGCCCCCTCTGCGGGCTGCTTTCCTGCGCCCCGCTCTGCGCTTTTTCCTGCGCCCCGCTCTGCGGTGCTTTCTGCGCCCCGCTCTGCGGGCTTGCTTTTCCTGCGCCCCGCTCTGCGGGCTTGCTCTTTCTGCGCCCCGCTCTGCGGGCTTGTCGTGTATATACTTTGGTGCACTCCGCTCTAGGCTTGCTTTACTGTCGCTCCCACTTCGCGGGCTTGCTTGCTTTATTTGCGCCCTACTCTGTGGGTTTGCGTGTATGTACTTGGTGCACACACTTAGGCTTTTACTGCGCCCACTTTGCGGGGCTTGCTTTAGTGCGCCCTACTCTGCGGGCTTGCTTGCTTGCTTTTATTGCGCCCTACTCTGCGGCTTGCTTGCTTTTGCTTATGCGCCCTACTCTGCGGACTTGCTTGCTTGCTTTAGTGCGCCTACTCTGCGGGTTGCTTGCTTGCTTTAGTGCGCCCTACTCTGCGGGCTTGCTTGCTTTAGTGCGCCCTACTCTGCGGCTTGCTTGCTTTAGTGCCCCTACTCTGCGGGCTTGCTTGCTTGCTTGCTTTAGTGTGCCCCACTCTGCGGGCTTGCTTGCGTGCACTCTTTCTGCGCCCCCACCCCTCCACCCTCTGGGCCTGAAGCTGCAGTTCCTCTATGGCTCTCAGAATAGCTGCCTTTGCTCGGCCTGGCTGTCGTGTCACATCGTGTCAGTGTGTTGGTGTGGCCAGAGGCTTCACTTTTGTGTGTGACCCTGATGCCGTCCTCTGCTCCCCCGGCCTATGTCGTCCCCACCCCCCCACCCCCACCCATGGCGGCCTCCTTCGATCTGCAGTGCTTTAGATCCGTCACCCGGTGTTTTCTGTGTGCAGGAAATAGAACAAGAAAGAAAACAAAAGTCCTGAAAAAGGAAGCGGCACTGCCGTCTATTTCACTTTTGCAGGGTTAACCCCTGCACTGCTGCAGCTCCTGCTCAGCGTGAAGCGCGTTGTTGCTGCCATGTCACCAGGGATCTGACTAATTCAGAGTGACACAACGTCACCCCCAGCTCCAGGAAAGCATCTGACCATTACATAACTGCGGATAATCTGGATTATGCTCCATCAGCGCAGGCAGCGACATTACTGCAGGGTTAAAGTGGTGACCTCGAGGCTGCGGCGATCACCCCAACTCACGTTGCAAGGTTACACTGTCATATATAGCGAAATCTCAGCACACGAGCGTTCAGTCTTTGAGCCTGCAGCCCACTCTCTAATTTCACTGAGGTTCTCTGTTGTTCCTCCTGGCAGTGAATCGCCACTTCATTTGGGGGCACCCTGCACACTGATACCATCTAATCAGTGCCGATTGTGCAGGAACACACCCATTTGGCCAAAAAGAATGGCAATTCAGGTGATTCCTGGAGGCATATAACACAGGAACAGCACAAAAAGAGGCTCCAGAATCCACTTATCGGGAGCGCAGCGGCGCCCTCTGTGGCCCAGCGGCAGCGGCGCCCTCTGTGGCCCAGCGGCAGCTGCGCCCTCTGTGGCCCAGCGGCAGCGGCGCCCTCTGTGGCCCAGCGGCAGCGGCGCCCTCTGTGGCCCAGCGGCAGCGGCGCCCTCTGTGGCCCAGCGCAGCGGCTCTGTGTCCCAGCGGCAGCGCGCTTGTGCCCAGCAGGCAGCGCGCCCTCTGTGGCCAGCGGCAAGCGGTGCCCCTGTGCCAGGCAGCGGCGCCTCTGTGCCCACCAGCGGCGCCTCTGTGGCCAAACGCACGCGCCCTCATGTGCATGCGCAGCGGACTCTCTGTGGCCCAGCGGCAGCGGCGCCCTCTGTGGCCAGCTGCAGCGCCCCTCTTGGCCCACTGGCAGCGCGCCCTCTGTTGGCCCGCGGCAGGGCGCCCTCTGTGGCCCAGCGGCAGCGGCACCTGTGGCCACTAAGCAGCGCGCCTCTGGCCCAGGCAGCGGCGCCCTCTGTGGCCACTGCGCACGGCGACTCTCATGTGCCCTGCGGCAGCGGCCTCTAGGACCTGCGACAGCGGCCGCCCTTTGGCCTGCGCAGCGGCGCCCTCTGTGGCCCTGCGGCAGCGGCGCCCTCTGTGGCCCTGCGGCAGCGGCGCCCCTGGCCACGGCAGCGGCGCCCTCTTCAACCATAAACAGTCGCGCATCTCCAGTTTCAGGTAGTTATTAGAGTCGTCTCGCCGGCTCTTATCCAGTTTCCCGTCACCCCAGATTATTGAAAGGGGATTTTCTGAGGATTTTTCTCCCTTCCATATGCTGGATCTTATCAGCGCTGCTCTCATTGAGTGTGCTGCTCTTTTTACACCCCCTGAGGACGGTATCAGGCACATTCAATAGATTCACTGTTTGTCAGCGCAGCACACCCTACAATGCTCCGGTGTGGGCGTCCTGCACTGGGTGGGGGTAGTGGTGCGATGTTTCTACTGAGCTGAATAGATGCGTTATCATTTCCCGGGAAAGCTGGATGATCTGCAGTGGTGGCGGCTTGTCGGGATGTGGGAAACAAGCCTGCGGACAAGAGTGGCGATGTCCATATTCACTTCAAGGAAAACACATGTAATATTCCAAAAAAACAACCTGTTCTAGAAGAAAGCAGGCATGTTTTCTTTTCAGTTCAGGGGACTGGGAAAGCTGGGTGGCTATGAAAAAACTGAGAGAATGAGAGCACTCAGCAGGGGCAGCAGTGAACAGTCCGGATACAGCGGGAGTAGTGCGCAGCCTGACTTTATTGGGAATACCCATGGGCTATCATGGCCAGTCTCAGTGAAGAGTGGTCGCCCATGGGGCCCTAGCGGCTTGTCTGTGTAGGACCCACCGTGGGCCCTTGCAGCCTGTGTCTGTGTGGGGGGCCTTGAGGCAGTCTGTGTGCGGGGGCCACCCGTGGGACTATCGATGGCGTCTCTGCTCTATTGTGAGGGGCCGCCTGTGGGACTGTGTGCACTTTTTGCTAAGTATCCTCTTCCCCGGCAGAACAAGCTGTGTTGGCCGCGTCTATGTTCTGTTATTGATTTCTCCGGAGCTCCGGCTCCTCTTACCCGTGTTGCCTGGGGACACTTCTGTTCTAAAAAGCAAATGAGCGCTGTTTCTTAGCTGTAATATGAGGTGGCGGTATGGCGCTCGGTGCAGCCCGGGACATCTTGGTTTCTCACTTTACCCCTGTTCTTATTTCTTCCTGCAGTCGTGACATGGAGAATAAAGAGACCCTCAGGGGGCTGCAGAAAATGGACGACCGCCCAGAGGAGCGTATGATCAGGGAAAAACTCAAAGCAACGTGTATGCCGGCCTGGAAGCACGAATGGCTGGAGCGGAGGAGTAGGCGAGGCCCCGTGGTGAGTCAAAGGGCAATAGTCAATAAAAGATTACTTTTCTCAATCTTCTGAGTCTCCTTGGTCCCTGCTGAGCTCCTTATCTGGCCTCCAATGATGTCAGGTGGTCATGAAACCCCTGTGGAGATTAGAGAACCCCCCCCTTCCTTTCACCCTCCATCCAGAGACCAGGAAGATGCTAGTGTTTTGCAGATTTCCCTTTGTATTTTTGCTCAGACTTGACCTGATCTCTGTATTTATTTCTTGCAGGTTGTAAAGCCGATCCCGGTGAAGGCCGACAGTTCGGAGGCGTCCAAATCGGACTCGTCTGTGGAGGGGACGGTGAATGGGACAGCACAGGCGGTGAAGGGCCGGCGCAGTCCTTCCCCCAGCAGCTCCTCCAGCTCTTCAAAGTCAAAGCCGGAGTCTCCGGGAGTGCGGCGGCGAGGAGTGTCCCCGGTGCCTGTAAGTTCCTCCAAATCCCCCCCCCATGTCACAGCGGCGACTGTGGAGCATCTCCTCACTGAGGGGCTCAGGATGTCGTATGGTCACCTGTTAGTGATGATCTATCTCTCTGCATTAAGTGCAAGACAAAAAATGTTTTATGTGGCGTTCATTTGCGTGGAAACATCTTGTATATTTTTCCCCAGTTTCAGAGTGGCCGGGTTACGCCACCCAGGAGGGCTCCTTCTCCTGACGGCTTCTCACCCTACAGCCCGGAGGAAACCAGCCGTCGAGTCAACAAAGTGATGCGAGCTCGGCTGTACCTACTGCAGCAGATTGGACCCAATTCTTTTCTGATCGGAGGTGATAGCCCGGATAACAAGTACAGAGTGTTCATTGGACCCCAGGTCTGTGTATCGCCTTATCATAGTGGCCATTTGTGAAAAGATATAGAAATTATGTTATGTCTCCACATAGGTAATGAATACACCATGATCCGCCTCCCACTGACTTGTCACTGATCCGTCCCTCTTTCCTCCTCCTGCAGACTTCCTGCTAATTCACCCTCTCCTCCTCCTGCAGATTTTCTGCTGAGCCTCTCCCCTCCTCCACCTCCAATCTTCACTCTGATCCTCTCCTCCTCCCTCTGGTCTTCACTCTGATCCCTCTCCTCCTCCCTCGGTCTTCACTCTGACCCTCTCCTCCTCCCTCCGGTCTTCACTCTGACCCTCTCCTCCTCCCTCCGGTCTTCACTCTGACCCTCTCCTCCTCCCTCCGGTCTTCACTCTGACCCTCTCCTCCTCCCTCCGGTCTTCACTCTGACCCTCTCCTCCTCCCTCCGGTCTTCACTCTGACCCTCTCCTCCTCCCTCCGGTCTTCACTCTGACCCTCTCCTCCTCCCTCCGGTCTTCACTCTGACCCTCTCCTCCTCCCTCCGGTCTTCACTCTGACCCTCTCCTCCTCCCTCCGGTCTTCACTCTGACCCTCTCCTCCTCCCTCCGGTCTTCACTCTGACCCTCTCCTCCTCCCTCCGGTCTTCACTCTGACCCTCTCCTCCTCCCTCCGGTCTTCACTCTGACCCTCTCCTCCTCCCTCCGGTCTTCACTCTGACCCTAAAGTATCAGCTGGGCGGCCGATCCCAATGACATCTGCAGGTTTAGCTGACATTCTTCCATGGAGACCTTGATTCTTAGGGCCGCTTTACACACACCAACTTCTGAAACAGATCTCTGGTTGCAGTGAAATCATGGACACATTGTTCCATTTGTACACAGCCACAAAATGGAGCAATGTGTCCATGATTTCACTGCAACCAGAGATCTGTTCAGAAGTTGGTCACAGAAGTTGGTGTGTGTAAAGCGGCCCTTATACTTGTAGAAATGATGCAGAGTTGCATAGTGACGGTTAGACATTTTACAGAATGTGATTTTGGTATTTTGTGGCACTTTTACTTGCATTATGCTTGGATGGGGCAGTGACGAGGCGGTATTTGGCCATGCGGGGCAGTGACGTGGGTAACCCGACTTTATACAGGAGTCTGTTCTGGTGGTGCAGTTGCGGGAGTCACCCTGGGTCTGTTCTGGTGTCGCGGTTGTGGGGGGTCACCCCGGCTTTATACAGGAGTCTGTTCTGGTGTTGGGGGTCACCCCAGATTTATAAAGGTGTCTGTTGTAGCGGTGCGGTGGTGGAGGGGTCTCCCTGGGTTTGTTATGGAGGTGCGGTGGCGGGGGTCACACCGGGTCTGTTGTGGCTGTGTGGTGGTGGGGGTCACCCTGGGTCTGGTCCGGCTCCGCGCACAGATGTTTTGGTGGCAGTGGTGTTAGGACAGGTTGCAGGTTTTTATTCTTTTCCCTGGGGAAAGTCGTCAGTCAGTCTCTGGATACAATTATTTGCTTCATCAAGTCGAGGAAAAACTTGAGTGTAAACAGTGATGTCCCCGCGGGGCCCGCACCGGCTCCTGATCTGCACACCCGGCCTCTCCGGTCTCTGTCCGGGACAGCGAGGTGGCAATCAGCGGATCTGTGTGGACACATCCAGGGGTCCCGAAGTCTCGTCATACCGGATGGTTTTGATACACACCAGTACAACATGGAGGATTTGGGCAGCCAAGATGTGTCTCACCGTTATAAGGGGATAACCGCACACTGTGCAGCAGAGCCGAGCGGCGTCAGGCCTGACCGTATTGGTGCACCATTATTCAGGGTGACCTGTGTTTTTCGCCTTCTCTCTTGCAGACCTGTAGCTGCGGCCGGGGCACGTTCTGCATCCATCTCTCTTCGTCATGCTGCGAGTCTTCCAGCTGGAGCCATCGGACACGATGCTGTGGAGAAAAACCCTGAAGAACTTTGAAGTACGCAGCTCCTCTGCTCATTGTTTCAAGGAAATGATTGTATTGTAATTATCCTCCCCTCCCCCGTCCTGGCTGAATAGGAAGGAGTGCTGGGAACTGGGGGTATAATTACTGCAGGCTGTAAAATGAGCTTCATGTGGAGCCAGAGCAGGGAGGGAGCGCAGAGCCGCGTATATGAGGACAAGCACGAGACGCTCCGTGTGCCGCCATATGGTGCAGAGGATTTCATAGAGATTCTTCCCTAGAAGCAGAGTGATACGGGAGGGGAAAGCGGCACGGTGTATACACATAGATGCCTTTATAGTTTGTTACACTTCCAAGGGCCATGTGTTATGGAGCCGTCTTATCTTAAAGGGGCGGTCAAGAATGGTGACCTTAACAGTGTCCAAATCTCCATGCTTAAATCAAGGGATGGGAGTTTGCAAAAGGCTGAAGTTAAGAAGTAGTAGAATATCAGAAAAAAATCACTTTCAATAGGGAACCATTCATTAAAGGGGTTTGTCCAGTCTTGTACTTTCATGGGATATCATGGACAGGAATATACATTTGCCATACAAGGTGGGAACGCCATGTGACTCCCTGATTTGTACCTCTGGCTCTGCTGTCATTCCCTGGCTCCCTCCTGTTCCCCATGCTGCACATTTTCACCCTTTTTTGCTCCTTCTTATTTTTCAGCCGCCCCATGATTTTACCACCCCTCCGATTCTCCTAGCTGACCTCACACGATCTTTTCACGCTTGATTTTTCATCGCTTTTTATTTCTTTTTCGTCAGGTTGAAAGTTTGTTCCAGAAATATCACAGTAGACGTAGCTCCAGGATCAAAGCTCCATCTCGTAGCACCATCCAGAAGTTTGTGTCACGCATGTCAAACTCTCATACATTATCCTCATCCACCACCTCCACCTCTAGTTCAGATACCAGGTTTGTACCGGAGCAGTGCTGCAACGTGTGTGATCCCCTGATCAATCAGTTGTCTGCACAATGTGTGATCCTCAGCGTTTGATAAGTTGTGTCTGCATCGTGTGATCTGATTGTTTAGTCATGTCTGCACTGCTGTGTGATCCCCAGAGTGATCAATTAGTTGTGTCTGCACCACCATCTGTGATCCCCAGCGTCTAATCAATTAGTTGTGTCTGAACCATGTGTAATCTGTATGATTGATTTAGTTGTTTGAACAGTGGGTGATCCCCAGTGTCTGATCCATGATTTGTCTGCATTACGCGTGATCCCCAGTCTGAAGTATTAGTTGCCTGTACCATGTGTGATCTCCAGTGTCTGATCGATTGGTTGTGTCTGCACCATGTGTGAGCCATCTGATCAATTAGATGTCTATACCGCTGTGATTCCCAGCATCTGATTAGTCATGTCTGCACCATGTGTGATCTCCAGCGACCAATTTGTTGAGTCTGAACCATGCTTGATCACTAGTGTCTGATTAGTTGTCTGCACTATGTGTGATCCCAGTGTCTGATCGATTAGTCATGTCTGCGCTGCTGTTTATAGTCCCCAGTCAGATCAATTAGTTGTCTGCACTGCATTCTGTGATCCCCAGTGTCTGATCGATTAGTTGTGTCTGCACCATGTGTGATCCCCATTTCCTGTACTATGTGTGATCTCCAGCGTTTTGATCAATTAGTTGTGTCTGAACCATGCTTGATCCCTAGTCTCTGATTAGTTGTTTGAACCGTGTGTGATCCATCTGACCGATTATTTGTCTAGTATTGTAAATGACATCAACAACAACGTGGGTTGTTCACGGTGCAGGTGAACGGATCGCGTGATCCTGTAAATAATGGTACATATAATCACAGCACACGTGTACGTTATGTCTTTGCTTCGAGTGAACGTTTATTTATACAATGATGAGTGGAGCGACAGGCAAATGACGTTTCGGACGGTTTATGGCCTTGATCACAAAGTCGCTGGAAAAAAACGAGATGTATACAGTAAGGTACTTTCATGTATAGCATATTTACATTATACACTATATACAAATCTGAATCTAAAACCATGTCTTGCATCATATATAGGAGTTGAAAATTGCCAATGGCCGACTATCCGACATGTTACAATCTCAAAGGCAAAAGAGGGTGATAAGAAGACATTTACTTTTATGATATACAGGTTGTTGGTTAAGACATGCAGAATATTAATATAGCCATTTTAGAGATGTATCATAGGTGAGACAGTGCTATCCCTGCGGTGTGGATGGTGTGACAAATATATCCTGTTAGAGATTATATACAATTAGGAGCTATAGCTTTGTTGTCAGGTTACCATAAAAGTAAATGTCTTCTTATCACCCTCTTTTGCCTTTGAGATTGTAACATATGTCGGATAGTCGACCGTTGGCAATTTTCAACTTCTCTATATGTTGCAAGACATGGTTTTAGATTCAGATTTGTATATATTGTGTATAATGTAAATATGCTATACATATGACAGTACCTTACTGTATATGTCTGTTATATATATAATTATTCTTTTTTTTTTCCAGCGACTTTGTGATCAAGGCCATAAACCGGCCAAAACGTCATTTGCCTGTCGCTCCACTCATCATTGTATGAATAAACGTTCACTCGAAGCAAAGACCTAACGTACACGTGTGCAGTGATTATATGGACCATTACGACCGATTATTTGTGTCTGCACATGTGCGATCCCCAGTGTCTGATCGAATAGTCATGTCTGCTCTGCTGTTCGTGGTCCCAGTCAGGTCAATTAGTTCTGTCTGCACTGCAGTGTGTGTGATCCCCAGTGTCTGATTGATTAATTGTGTCTGCACTGCAGTGTGTGCGATCCCCAGTGTCTGATCAATTAGTTGTGTGTGATCCCCAGTGTCTGATTGATGATTGCGTCTGCACTGCGTGTGTGTGATCCCCATGTCTGATCAATTAGTTGTGTGTGATCCCCAGTGTCTTGATTGTGTCTGCACTGCAGTGTGTGTGTGATCCCCAGTGTCTGATTGATTAGTTGTGTCTGCACTGCAATGTGTGATCCCCGAGTGTGTGATCAATTAGTGTGTGTGATCCCCAGTGTCTGATTAATTGTCTGCACTGCAGTGTGTGATCCCAGTGTCTGATTGTGTCTGCACTGCAGTGTGTGATCCCAGTGTTGATTGATTAGTTGCCTGCACGCAGTGTGTGATCCCCGAGTGTGTGATCAATTAGTTGTGTGTGATCCCCAGTGTCTGATTGTGTCTGCCCTGCAGTGTGTGTGATCCCCAGTGTCTGATCAATTTAGTTGTGGCTGCGCTCATCTGATCTCATAGTAAGGATTCATTTAAAGGAAATCTCGTCCTTTTTTTTTAATTTCTTTTATTTTGAGATCATTCAGGCAGATCGCCCTAAACAGATTTTCCACTCTTAGGAAAGTTGCCCCCAAATGTCTTCATTAATAATCGACGCTGGTCCTCTCTCCTCTCTGGGTCCTGCACTTTCTCTGTCCTAATCTCACTGTATGGGCTGCAGCTGTCATACATGCTCTTGGCACTATGTCACCGCTGCTGCCAATCACTGAGAAATACCGAGGACCAATCCGCAGCAGCCGGGAGGCGGTGCTGGACCCGGCAACGTGCGAGGACCTGCTCTGTTTTGATCTTTTTATTATTTCATTTTGGTGTTTTGAATATTAATAATTTGTTGTTGTTGTTGTTGTTGTCAGAATTCTTTAAGCTTGGCTTATTTCTTTCAAAAACAGCGCTACCCCTGTCTAGAGGTTGTGTATGATATTGCATCTCCTCTCCATTTAAGCAAGTGGGACCATGCTGTAATACCATATGCAGCCTGTAGACAGGGGTGGCGCTGTTTTTGAAAGATTGCAGTAAAGTTTAATTCATTATGGACATCCCATTTAATATTATTATTTATCAAATTCCTTGCTTTTTAAAAAGTGCATCTGCACCTCCGCGCCGGTTCCTCCTGTGTCGTCCGATCTTCCAGTTCCGTCGCTCTTATCCGCCTTTATCAGAATACATTTTGGTAGATTAAGAGGACGCTGCAACAGATGAAACTCCACAATTGCAAGATTGGACGACACAGGGTTTGTTGTATGTTATCATATAGATGCATCGATCTGTAGACACACAAGTGATAAATGTCTCCCGGCAGGATGAGAATAAATACTGAGCCCCCAGGGATTGATTCATTTTTCTCTGGGACAATATTTCTTCCATTTTTGCTGCTTATTGCATTGGTTTTTATTTTTTTTTTTTTTTTTTTTTATTTGTCCTCCAGCATAAAAGATGAAGACGAGCAGATGTGTCCGATCTGCCTGCTGGGGATGCTGGACGAGGAGAGCCTGACCGTATGTGAAGAAGGCTGCCGAAACAAGCTGCACCACCACTGCATGTCCATCTGTACGTCACCCGCTCCCTGTGCACCACACCGAGGCGCATACACCAGACTGCACCCCCCTTCAGATGAGACTATATAGCACCAGCATATGCTGTAGAGAATGAACGCCAGACTCCTGTCCCCGTCTCCCACCCAATAGCATGTATAGAAGAGAAAGGGGACTTTGGACCGCTCTCCCATTCCTATGAATGAGTACAATAAAGTTATTAAAAACTTGGTCATCTCCCACCCAATAGAAGCCACTTCTAACGGAGCAGATGTGTAACCCGTGTAGATGGCGCCACCTGGTGGTCACGTTTAACATCACGCCGTAATAAAATCACATTCACTTGAGTTCAGCTTCAGGTGAGCGATGAGGCGGGATATGCGCAGGAAGATTGTGGGGGGATGGTGGCATATAGAAAGGCATCTACAGAGTTAAACTGATAAGATCGGAGCTGTCACCTGCGGTGTATGGACCACGGTCACTCTGTACATGTAGTGCAGATGTCGCAGCTCACCCTGAAGATGAGACCTTTTGCCGTTCCTGTTGCCAGGTCGGAGCGATCTCCTCTGCCCCCTCAGGCCCGGCATTGGACGTTAGTTTTTTCTAGGTCAAATCCACAGAAATCCAACCTTATATTGCAGCGTAGACACGGTACAATGTCCGCTAATTTACCCCAGACTATTCGTTCCATTAGTGGCCAGCGTGAGGCGCTCTAATATGGCAGCTCCGACTTACAAAGTTTTTCTCTGTTGTAGGGGCAGAGGAATGCCGGAGAAACCGCGAGCCTCTCATCTGCCCCCTCTGCCGCTCCAAATGGCGATCTCAGGACTTGTACAGGTGAGTGTTCAGGTTCGGGGAGGTCTGGCTCCTTTACCGTCAGCATCAGAGCTGACATTTGTGCTTTCTGCAGTAGTCACGACCTGCCGGGGCCGGTGGATTCTCCTCCCCTCCCCCGCGCTGTGCAGCAGCCATCCCTCCAGCAGCAGCCGACAACGCCGACGGCTGGATCCCAAAGACGATCCCAGGATCTGAACCTCACTCATTACGGCGTGCAGCAGATCCCTTCCTCTTACAAAGGCGTCGCCGATCCATGGATCCAGGTATGACTGAACAATCCGGCTTCACATGAGACGTGTTGGTGCCGGGGCTGAAATGGTTGTCAAATAGGAGAGATGCATTAACCCCTTTTCTTCCCAGGTTTTCGGCATGGAGCTGGTCGGCTGCTTGTTCTCCCGGAACTGGAATATCCGAGAAATGGCGCTAAGGCGGCTGTCACACGACGTCAGCGGGGCCCTGCTGTTGGCCAATGGTGAAAGCACTGGAACGTCCGTCACTGGCAGCTCCCCGGGCAGCTCAGCGCCGGCCTCAGCCAGCGGCTCATCTCAGCCCGGTATCTCAGGGGACGCGGTGGTGGAGGCGTGTTGCAGCGTGCTGTCCATGGTGTGTGGAGACCCAGTCTATAAAGTCTACGTCGCCGCTCTGGTAGGTGTCTCTTGCGCGGACGTCCTCACGTTGCCTCCAAAATGTAATATCCCACTAACCAAGAATGTTTTGTTGGCAGAAAACCCTACGGGCCATGTTGGTGTACACTCCGTGCCACACCACAGCTGAGCGCAAGAAGCTGCAGCGACTTCTCAACCCCGTGGTGGAAACAATCCTGGTCAAGTGCGCCGACGCCAACAGGTGAGGCATAGTGAGGCGTGCAGGGGTTTGTGTAGGAGATGAGGCCGATCTCTGGAAATTGACGCCATGTTTTCTTCTCTGAAGCCGCACTAGTCAGCTGTCGGTGTCCACACTGCTGGAACTATGCAAAGGGCAAACCGGGGAGCTGGCGGTGGGGAGAGAAATCCTCAAGTCAGGTGAGTAAATAAGTCAGAAGAGGTGGGCTCTTATGAGAGATCATGGACGTCGCCAGATAACCCCCTCAGGCTTTGTTTCAGGGTCCATGATGGTTCAGCAGACCATGAGCTGTTGGGTCTCCTGTGTGTGCAATTCTGTGGTCCAATCTGTGACTTTCCGCTTCTTTTCAGGTTCCATCGGCATCGGGGGGGTGGAGTACGTGCTGACCTGTATCCTGGCCACCCAGCCGGAGTCCAACAACTGGCAAGCACTACTGGGCCGCTTGTGTCTCATCGACCGGCTGCTGCTGGAATTCCCTGCTGAATTTTACCCCCACATCATCAGTGGAGACATCGTACAGGCGGACGCTGCGGTGGAGAGGTAACCGGGGTTCGGGCTTTGTGCAGCCAGAGCAAGGCCAGGGTGGTCTTGCGCTTTGACCCCCGTTGTGTCTGTGCTGCACAATTGACAGCTCCTTTCTCTTCCAGGTACAGGAGCCTGCTGTCCTTGCTGAATTTTGCTTTGCAGTCTATTGACAATTCGCACTCGATGGTTGGAAAACTATCCCGCCGCGTCTTCCTGAGCGCCGCCAGGATGGTGGCCCGGGTCCCCCACGTCTACGTCAAGCTGCTGGACATGCTGAGCACCACAAGCTCCACACATTACAGCCGTATGCGGAGACGGTTAATGGCTATTGCCGAGGAAATGGACATCGTGGAAGTCATTCAGCAGGGACTGGAAGACTCGCAAACCTTCGAGAGCCGCCGGGAAGCTTTTGTGCAGCCCCCTGCCCCCGCGAACTCCCCTGTCACCTCACAAAGTAACTCCCCGGATCACACTATGCAGCTATCAGGGAAGGACGTTGTGGTCTCGAAAGCGGTGGACTTGGCAGAGACGTTAGAAGTTCTGTCCTTGGCATCTCCGCCGTCCGCCGCACCAACCGAACAACCAAAGCCCGCCATCCAAACGAAACGTAGACCGCTAAGTCAATGCTTGAACTCTCCTTCCTCCTCTCAGCCCCATTCCTTATTTCAAACGTTGCCTTCCCCTTCCTCCGCCCATCTGGGACAGCTGGTCCTGTCTCGGATGTCACCAAACCCAAACCTCAGGGATTTGCTCCCTGTAAACTTTCCTCCGCTTCCCCCCAGACTCAGAGGAAATTCTCTCTTCAGATTCAGAAGCATTCGGGGTGCAAAGATCCTGAAAAAACTCTCGCCCGTTTTCACCCAAGCTAGACCATTGCCATCTCATCAGATACACAGGCCAAAACCATCGCGGCCCGCGCCAGGGGACACAGTCAAAGCGGGAGAACCACCGAAGGGCAGCATGACTCTGGAGCTCAACGTCTCACACTGTGAGGATGGAGGTAATAGTACCAACGCCGTCATACCGAGCGATGACACAGTGTTCACCCCAGTGGAGGAGAAGAGCCGCCTGGACACTAACACCGAGCTCAACTCCAGCATGGAAGATTTACTGGAGGCCTCCATACCGGCCATCGACAGCACCGTCACCTTCAAATCGGAGGTGGCCGTACTATCCCCGGAGCGGGCAGAGATTGACAACACCTACAAGGAGGACGTCAGCCATAATCAGAAGTGCAAGGAGAAGATGGAGGCCGAGGAGGAGGAGGCGCTGGCTATCGCCCTGGCCATGTCTGCTTCTCAGGACGCCCTGCCGGTCATCCCACAGCTGCAGGTGGAGAACGGAGAGGACGTCATAATCATCCAGCAGGATGTAAGTGCTCAGTGTATAGGTCTGTGTGTGTTCAGCTCTGCAGGGGTGGGATGCAGGTCTGCTCTATGTGCTCGGCTGTCCTCAGGGGTGAAGCGCAGGTCTGGTGTGTGTGCCTGGTGCTCCGCAGGGGTAGGGTGCAGGTCTGGTCTGTATGTACTCTGCTGGGGTGGGGCGCAGGTCTGGTCTGTGCGCGCTTGGCGCTGCGGGGGTGACGCGCAGGTCTGGTCTGTCTCTGGCACTCTGCGGGGGTGGGGCGCAGGTCTGGTCTGTGTATGCTTTGGTGCTGTGGGGGTGGGGCGCAGGTCTGGTCTGTGTGCTCGACGGAGAGTGGGACAAAGGTCTGGTCTGTGTGTGCTTAGCACTCTGCAGTGGTGTGGCGCAGGTCTGGTCTGAGTGTGCTCGGCTCTGTAGGGTTGGGGCACAGGTCTTCTCGGCGCTCTGCAGGGGTGAAGCTCAGATCTGCTCTGTGTGTGCCTGGCGCTCTGTGGGGCTAGGGTGCAGGTCTGGTCTGTGAGTGCTTGGCTCTGTGGGGGTGGTGCAATGGTCTGGTCTGTGTGTGCTTAGCGCTCCGCAGTGGTGTGGCGCAGGTCTGGTCTGAGTGGTCGGCGCTCTGTGGGGCTAGGGTGCAGGTCTGGTCTGTGCGTGCTCGGCTCTGTAGGGGTGGGGCGCAGGTGTGGTCTGTGCGTGCTCGGCTCTGTAGGGGTGTTGCAGGTCTTCTCAGCGCGCCGCAGTGGTGAAGTTCAGGTCTGCTCTGCCTGGCGCTCTGTAGGGCTAGGGCGCAGGTCTGGTCTGTGTGTGCTCGGCTCCGCAGTCGTGGGATGCAGGTCTGGTGATTAGCTCTGCTGGGGGGGACAGGTCTGGTCTGTCTGTGCTCGGCTCTGCGGGGTTGGGCGCTGTTTTGTACTATTTTCTTACGGTTCTGGGATTGTGGCTCTGCAACTCGCCGTTCAGCGGAGACCTGAAGGTAAACCTGCGATCACATCGTCCTCACTGTGTATCGACAAAAAAAACAGAGCATACTTTAGTACTTGGTCTATGTCGTGTCTAGAGCGGGGACCGTGCAGCTCTTTATGATTTTCTGCTTGTTGTGATCCACGGTACGATGAGAGCCGGGCGGCCACAAAGTCCGGCGTCCGATGGTTTGATGGAAGAATCGTTTTGTTTACCATCAAATATGTGACAGAAATGTGAACAGACCCTGATATTGTGCTCTTCCCATCAGACCCCGGAAACGCTGCCCGGACATACCAAAGCAAAGAACCACTACCGGGAGGAGGCCGAGTGGCTGAAGGGGCAGCAGATTGGACTGGGAGCCTTCTCCTCCTGCTACCAGGCTCAGGACGTCGGCACCGGCACCTTGATGGCTGTAAAACAGGTGAGGGACATAAAGCTCATTTTCTGGGCCCGGCGGACCTGTGGCAATACATGGAGGGGCGCGTTCTGGGCCCGGCGGGTCTCTGGCTGTACATGGAGGGTCGTGTTCTGGGCCCGGCAGGTCTCTGGCTGTACATGGAGGGGCGCGTTCTGGTCCCGGCGGGTCTCTGGCTGTACATGGAGGGTCGTGTTCTGGGCCCGGCAGGTCTCTGGCTGTACATGGAGGGGCGCGTTCTGGGCCCGGCGGGTCTCTGGCTGTACATAGAGGGGTGCGTTCTGGGCCCGGTGGGCTCTGGCTGTACATGGAGGGTCGTGTTCTGGGCCCGGCAGGTCTCTGGCTGTACATGGAGGGGCGCGTTCTGGGCCCGGCGGGTCTCTGGCTGTACATAGAGGGGTGCGTTCTGGGCCCGGTGGGTCTCTGGCTGTACATGGAGGGTCGTGTTCTGGGCCCGGCAGGTCTCTGGCTGTACATGGAGGGGCGCGTTCTGGGCCCGGCGGGTCTCTGGCTGTACATAGAGGGGTGCGTTCTGGGCCCGGTGGGTCTCTGGCTGTACATGGAGGGGCGCGTTCTGGGCCTGGTTGGTCTGTGGCTGTACATGGAGGGGTGCATTCTGGGCCCGGCGGGTCTCTGGCTGTACTTGGAGGGGCGCGTTCTGGGCCCGGTGGGTCTCTGGCTGTACATGGAGGGGCGCGTTCTGGGCCCGGCGGGTCTCTGGCTGTACATGGAGGGGCGCGTTCTGGGCCTGGCGGGTCTCTGGCTGTACATGGAGGGGCGCGTTCTGGGCCTGGTTGGTCTGTGGCTGTACATGGAGGGGTGCGTTCTGGGCCTGGTTGGTCTGTAGCTGTACATGGAGGGTCGTGTTCTGGGCCCGGCAGGTCTCTGGCTGTACATGGAGGGGCGCGTTCTGGGCCTGGTTGGTCTGTGGCTGTACATGGAGGGGCGCGTTCTGGGCCTGGCGGGTCTCTGGCTGTACATGGAGGGGCGCGTTCTGGGCCCGGCGGGTCTCTGGCTGTACATGGAGGGTCGTGTTCTGGGCCCGGCAGGTCTCTGGCTGTACATGGAGGGGCGCGTTCTGGGCCTGGTTGGTCTGTGGCTGTACATGGAGGGGTGCGTTCTGGGCCTGGTTGGTCTGTAGCTGTACATGGAGGGTCGTGTTCTGGGCCCGGCAGGTCTCTGGCTGTACATGGAGGGGCGCGTTCTGGGCCTGGTTGGTCTGTGGCTGTACATGGAGGGGTGCGTTCGGGGCCTGGTTGGTCTGTAGCTGTACATGGAGCGTCGTGTTCTGGGCCCGGCAGGTCTCTGGCTGTACATGGAGGGGCGCGTTCTGGGCCTGGTTGGTCTGTGGCTGTACATGGAGGGGTGCGTTCTGGGCCTGGTTGGTCTGTAGCTGTACATGGAGGGTCGTGTTCTGGGCCCGGCAGGTCTCTGGCTGTACATGGAGGGGCGCGTTCTGGGCCTGGTTGGTCTGTGGCTGTACATGGAGGGGTGCGTTCGGGGCCTGGTTGGTCTGTAGCTGTACATGGAGCGTCGTGTTCTGGGCCCGGCAGGTCTCTGGCTGTACATGGAGGGGCGCGTTCTGGGCCTGGTTGGTCTGTGGCTGTACATGGAGGGGTGCGTTCGGGGCCTGGTTGGTCTGTAGCTGTACATGGAGCGTCGTGTTCTGGGCCCGGCAGGTCTCTGGCTGTACATGGAGGGGCGCGTTCTGGGCCTGGTTGGTCTGTGGCTGTACATGGAGGGTTCTTTGTGTCATATTTGGAGATTGCAGGGTTTGACCAGTTGGAGCAGAAGGGTCCAGTGTTAGTCTCCTTTGATCTGGGGCTCCTGTCTAGATCCATTGGCTGGGGATGGCGGCCCCTCTGTTGGCCTCTTGTCATAACTGTAGTCCCTCTCTTCTGCCCCCTGCAGGTCACTTACGTCAGGAACACATCTACCGAGCAGGAAGAAGTGGTGGAGGCTCTACGTGAGGAGATCCGCATGATGGCCCACCTCTGTCACCCCAATATCATCCGGATGTTGGGGGCCACCTGCGAGAAGAACAACTACAACCTGTTTGTGGAGTGGATGGCAGGTAATGAGGGTCCCGGCCCCCTGCAGATGGCTCATGTGGTCATTACCTCGGAGCTTCTCCTCACCTTCTGCTCGCTTTGCAGGCGGATCTGTCGCTCATTTGCTGAGCAAATATGGCGCCTTCAAGGAATCTGTGGTTATCAACTACACGGAGCAGATCCTACGCGGCCTGGCATATCTGCACGAGAACCAGATCATCCATCGCGACATTAAAGGTGAGGCGCTGATGAATATTGGGGGTTGTAGTCATCATTATACACTGTGTCTCCTGTCCCTGTTGATCACAATGCTTCAACGTGTCGCCAATTCTTGTTCTTTGCAGGCGCCAATCTACTGATCGACAGCACTGGACAGCGGCTGCGCGTCGCTGACTTTGGAGCAGCTGCCAGACTGGCATCGAAGGGCACAGGTGCTGGAGAGTTTCAGGGCCAGTTGCTGGGGACCATTGCATTCATGGCACCAGAGGTAGGAACGCAACGTCTGCGCCTTGTACTGAGCCGGGGGGGGACTCACTGCCGGCAGCGTCTCACTGTGTAATGTCTATGTCCAGGTGCTGCGAGGGCAGCAATACGGGAGGAGCTGTGACGTCTGGAGCGTCGGCTGCGGCATCATTGAGATGTCCTGCGCCAAACCGCCCTGGAACGCAGAGAAGCACTCCAACCACCTCGCCCTCATCTTCAAGGTACATGCAGTGTAAAGTATGGAGGAGTAGCATTTCTGACCACCCCTGACTCCATTAGAACATGCAGCTGAGCTGGAGCCAACGATCACTAGTAAATCAGAGGCCGGGAAATCTTATTTTGTTTTCTTATTTTTGCCTTCAGATTGCAAGTGCGACCACCGCCCCGACCATCCCGGTTCATCTCTCACCCGGTTTACGGGACGTGACCCTCCGATGTCTGGAGCTTCAGCCTCAAGACCGGCCTCCATCCAGAGAACTACTGAAACACCCGGTCTTCAGGACCAAGTGGTAGAGCAGCCGTGAGGCCGGCGGCCATCATCCACGTGCTACTGACCCCGCGGGCGCGTGCGTCCTGGCACCACCAGGGGCCGCACCCAGACGTCCGTTCCTAAACCTGAGGCCGGCGTCCTCCTGATTATTTATTTTCTGCAAGAATTACATCTCTTGGAGTGAGCGGTAAACAGTGCGGCGCCATCCGGAGGTGACCATCCGCGGCCAGAGACAATCGCAGCATGTAAATACTGTCCACACTGTATGTCACCCGACAACCCGCCCCTCCTGGGCTACAGATCATTTCATGTTTTGTTGGGGGAGGGGGGGCTTTTATCTTTCTTTTAATTTAAACTGCGTAGCAAATCTATATTTCCTGAGAAGAGCAACCTGGAAATTGTAACGATGGAAACCGGATTGGGTCGTTCTAAATTTTGGACCATTACAGTGGAGCTTTACACTACGGCGCTGCCTCATTGAAAAGATTGACTAATATCGCCACTAGTCTGTCCTCTCTTGCACCAGTGATCCACTGCCCCTAGAGGTGAATTGCGGCATTACAAAAACATCATCCATGTGCCCCCAATATCAGGCAGGAGGTGCCCGTTTGCATGACCCAGCCCTTGTTACAATGAGGTTTTATTATCCAAAATACCATCTCCAGTGGATGCTCCAGTATTTGTCCCCCTCGCTTTACCCTGCAGCACAAACAGAATTCCTGAAAAGGTGACCTCTGCGTGTACAGCGCTGGTCACGTGATCAGCTGTACAGTAGACTGCTTCTATGCACTGCACAGACTTGTGTACCAGAAGCCACAAGTAGTTCAGTATGATGGGAGTCGTAGTCGCTTGATTTCCAGGTTGCTCCACTCGCGGGACCCTTGGTGCGCGTCTCCTTCCTGCTGTGCGGTGTCTTGGTTAGGACGGGGTTAACGGGTTTTTCGGGTGACTCTTTTCTTCTAGCACGGATCTGTCTCAAACCAAATCGCAGTGATTGACGACTACGATCTGTTATGTCTTTAATTTGCCAACTTGCTGCTGGTTTCCTTCTGTAATAAGTGAGGATCGCAACACTCAGTGTATGGGTAACATTTGCTTCTGAAAAGGGCACCACTCTGTCTACAGACATGCTGATATTGCGGCTCATCTCCCTCTGTTGTGTGATCCAATAACGCTAAGAGCCGGTGGGTGACACTGCAGCCTCTGCTGGCTCTCGTGTTGCTCCTACTGTCGCTCCTGCTGTCTCTGGCGTAGCTCCTACTGTCGCGGCTGCTGTCTCTGGCGTAGCTCCTCCGGTCGCGGCTGCTGTCTCTGGCGTAGCTCCTCGGTCGCGGCTGCTGCCTCTGGCGTAGCTCCTCCGGTCGCGGCTGCTGCCTCTGGCGTAGCGCCTCCGGTCGCGGCTGCTGCCTCTGGCGTAGCGCCTCCGGTCGCGGCTGCTGCCTCTGGCGTAGCGCCTCCGGTCGCGGCTGCTGCCTCTGGCGTAGCGCCTCCGGTCGCGGCTGCTGCCTTGGCGTTGCGCCTCCGGTCGCGGCTGCTGCCTCTGGCGTTGCGCCTCCGGTCGCGGCTGCTGCCTCTGGCGTTGCGCCTCCGGTCGCGGCTGCTGCTCCCATGATCTCTAGCATTGCTCCTGATGTCACTGCAGCGACAAATATCAACCCTCAGAGGGAGGCGGCACTGAGTGGACTGCATCACACGTATTACTGAAGGAGAGCAGCCGCCCCGGCGCTTGTCGTTCCGATCAATCCAATGATTTTAACTCCTTGGAAGCCAGGTGAGGTTGTTGCACAACGAAAAAAAAAAATAAAGCAATCCAGATGTTCTGGAACTCAGGATCAGCTCTCGATAAGCTACTGTCCGTCTCGGCCGCCGCTGACAATGGCGTCAATGTGAATTTTCGTGACACCGGACATTCCTTTTCGTGCGACAGACAAGCGAATTCCAAAGAGTTAAAGTGACTGTTCCTCAATGTGAAGCCTCGTAGCTCTGAGCGTCTCGTACTTGATTCCTAATATATATATTCTGGTCTTGCACTCTTTCCAATGTACTGGAAGACGGATCCCCTCCCCCGCCCGAATCAGTATTACCCCTAGATCTCCGCTCCTCCGGGGCTCGAGCTTCGTCTCCTCGCTTGCTGCCATTTTTATGCAGATTTTCGGTGTAACCTTCTCTCCTTTTGGATCAAAGCTGGAGCGCGAGCGGCGGAGAGTAACATCCTCGGTACTTGTGGGTCTGTACATAGCGCTCCTGCTCCATGTGATTCAGCCTCTACTACCTCAGGTCTCCTATAGATTTTCTTCTACCAAAGTTTTTGACTTTTTTTTGTTTATTTTTTTGCTGTATGACTGATTCCTAAGACTTCCAGGGCTCAAGGCTAAAAAAAAATAAAAATTAAAAAAAAAAATGTCTCTTAGCACCTTAACTGTGCAAGCGAAATGTTGCCGAAATCTCTGGGTTATGATGATAAAAAGTAAAATTAAATTTGGCTTCAATGTATCCAATGTTATTTTAAATATATCGAGATATTTTAATTATTAAAGGTTTTTAACCCGTGAAGCGATTTTCTAGCGTTTGTACGGATTCCTGGCGTTCTTGTCTTTATAGTAAATAAAAGTTTTGAAGAAATGGCTGTGTGTTGTCTGTGTGCGCGCCGGCGCTCTGCGGGGGCAGTCCTGCATCTGCTCCGTCGTCCATTGTCCCTCTGAGGCTTCACTTCGCAGCAGAACAGTTGTGAGACTTCAGTGCCGAGAGCTGCGTGATTCACACAGCCGCGCTGCCGAGAGCCAAATAATTCATAAGGCCGTACTGCAGAGAGCCCTACGATTCACATGTACGCACTGCCGAGAGCCGCACGATTCACACGTCCGCGCTGCCGAGAGCCGCACGATTCACACGTCCGCGCTGCCGAGACCGCACGATTCACACATCCACGCTGCCGAGACCGCACGATTCACACGTCCACGCTGCCGAGACCTGCACTATTCATACATGCGCGCTACTGAGAGCCGCACGATTCACACGTCCACGCTACCGAGACCGCACAATTCACACATCCACGCTGGTGAGACTGTACGATTCACACGTCCACGCTGCCGAGACCGTAATGAGTCACACATCCACGCTGACGAGACCTGCACTAATCATACGTGCGCGCTACCGAGAGCCGCACGATTCACACGTCTGTTCTGTCCGAGAGCCGCACGATTCACACGTCTGCACTGCCGAGGGTAAAATTCTGCTCTTCTCCAGCTCTCGTTGCAGTTATTTTCACACTGAGGTTTCTTACAAGGTCGTGTACGTTGCCGACAATGTAAACTGAGAAAATCTGCATTTTTGTTTCCTGTGAATATACATGGGTGAACCGCACCTCGCAGCTCTGCCCTGTCTATGATACATCAGAGCCATGTAATATGGTCTCGTCACCTCCACTAACACATGATGTTTTGCACCTCCTGGGGGGTATGTGAGGTCAGTTTTCCACAGCCCCTGTCCACCCAGGGAGGGAGAGTGATCCATGCAACCTCTAGCGTGGTGCCACACTCAATCCGGACAGGCTGGGGGATCCCTTTCACTAACCCCAGTGAAACACTCCTGCCAGCCCGATAGAGCTGCCGCCAGTTCCTCATTAGATATAAACCCAATCCGTTAACAGGATCATATTGGGCCAGAAACCAGCCTCATGTGGGATGGTCTCAAAATGACATACTATTATGAAATCTTAGCTTTCTGCATATCTTCAACCCCGGTAAGTGATGGTACTATCATCTCTCCTATCATGAATTTACCTGTTCATAGATAGGAAAGATGACGTGTGTATGGTCTTCCAGCTGCTAGATATAAATGTCGCACATTTAAGGGACAATATGTTTTTTGCCCTGAGGCTGAAAATGTGTTATACAATATTTTGTGTGACCTAAGCACACCCCAATATTTATAACTTTCAAATGAATGTCTGATGATCTGCTTTGATCAATCCCCTGGAAAATACACTTGCCCGCCCCCGCGTACACAAACTCCAGTCTTTGTGTCTCTCTGTAGATCTTGATGTCTCGGCATCCTCTACTTCAGAGGTCCCAACTCCAGGCCTCAAGGGCCGCCAACAGTGCAGGTTTTCAGGATTTCCTTAGTATTGCACAGGTGCTAATGTGATCATCTGCACAGGTAATGATTCCAAGCCCTCTGCAATACTAAGGAGATCCTGAAAACATGCACTGTTGGCGGCCCTTGAGGCCTGGATTTGGGGACCTCTGCTCTACTTAATTAACTTACTTCACCATTTAGAATTGATCGTACGTATTTAGAGTGGGGGGAATTGATGTATTCCCCTTCAGAGGTATCTCTACAGAGTTTTCAGTTTTCCATGGCAGGGGGTTTTATTTTTCATCGTATAGAGCGGTGCGGGTGATGACCTGAAGAAAGATTCCTGAACACATCACAAATGACTCTTCTGCTCTAATCGATGGTTACATTGTGTTAGTTGGTGGGGGCTTAGCTCTGGGATCATCTGGAAGGGATGTAATAGTAACAAACCCTCAGCTGTGACAAGTAATATGATTAACGCCTCACCGTGTGATCTGCCTACAACTAGCATCAGACAACAAAGGCTGTGGTCCAAGTCTAGCAGCTAAAGATGGCTTCATCGCAGCACAAGTGAACAGGGTCATGACAGTCTAGTGGCAGAGTATCCTCCGATCACCAGGCCACAATGTGACCACATTCACTTGTATCTCACTGTGCTGTAGCCATCTATGTGACCTGTGCTGCAGCCTAAACTGGACTACAGCACCTGGCCTGAGCAGTAGGCTGCTTCATATACTGCCTGGGATGTTACATGAACTTTAAAAGGGATGTTCCGATCTTATGGTATTTAAGGCTTGTCCTGTGCAATATTTGTCATTTCCAGATCAGCTTTAACTCAGATCACATTCACTGCAATAGGAACTGAGCTGCAGTACCAAGAATAGCCACTACATGGTGTACGGAGCTGAGCTGCAGTACTGAGAATGGCCACTACATGGTGTATAGAGCTGAGCTGCAGTACTGAGAACAGCCACTACACGGTGTATGGAGCTGAGCTGCAGTACTGAGAATGGCCACTACACGATGTATGGAGCTGAGCTGCAGTATTTAAGAACGGCCACTACACGGTGTATACAGCTGAGCTGCAATACTGAGAACGGCCACTACACTGTGTGTGGAGGAGAGCTGCAGTACTGAGAATGGCCACTACATGGTGTGTGGAGCTGAGTTGCAGTACTGAGAACAGCCACTACATGTTGTGTGGAGCAGACCTGCAGTACTGAGAACAACCGCTACACTGTGTGTGGAGCAGAGCTGCAGTACTGAGAACGACCACTACACTGTGTATGGAGCTGAGCTGATCCGTGTCTGTTCAGTTTCCATCTACCCTGAACTGATCACAGTTGTCTTGGATGGACCCCAAATGTTGGAACCCCCATTATCTGATTTTGATGACACATGCTATGGAGAAATCATCAATCTCATAAAAGCCCCATATAATACAAGGCACCTTTCTTTGTTGAGTGCTGTCAGTGACCCTTTGACAGGTTGCCAGTAGCCATAGAGAGGTTCAGCAATACCCCGAAGTCAACAGAAATGTGGCCCACCCTGGCGCCGACAGAGCGTCCTGACCTGCGCTTCATCCCATGGAGAAAGATGGTTGTACATGGACACAAATCACCCCAGATGGCAGATAAAGAAGCTTCTAAATGGATAAAGGCCGAGCGTCTCTCATTGTGCGGCGTACGTGTAACTATCAGGTGCCTGCTCAATGGCGGCCATTCACAGGCTGTAGAATATACCACAATAATTAGGAAGTGCGTTTACATAGCATGCAGGTAAGCACAGCTACCACTAGATGGCAGCCGTCTACCATTAATTATTATGATTTATTATTATAGCACCATTTATTCCATGGCGCTTTACATGTGAAAAGTGTATACATAGACAAATACAATAATCATGAGCAATACAAGGTACAGACAGGTACAGAAGAGAGGACCCTGCCCAGGAGGGCTCACAGTCTACAAGGAATGTTATATATGTTGAGATCCAGGACAGGGCCAAGATGAACCGGGATGAAGAATACACCTTGGGACTTCCACGTGGAGTGAGGTATTGGCCTCCTTGTCCTGTTCTCTAGTCTGGCGTGTGTGAAACCCAGCCTGACCTTTCTGTGCCTGTTACACTCGTGTTGCTGCATTGAGGGCGCTCTCTCTGGGCTACCGCTATCTCTCCTGCGGTCCCTGGCTCTCAAATGTGGGTGGTGCAGGTGTCCGGGAAGCTAAGCCTCCGCGGTGTACTGGATTCTCTGCTGGGCTAACGTCTCTCTCTTGCAGACTCGGACTCGGGTGACCGGTGTTCACTTGGTGGGAGCCGGATGGCTCCTCTGCCCCCACTGTAGTGTTCCTGGCCTCTGCCTGCGATCCTCACTCTCTGGACCTCACACTGGCTCTGGCGGTGTGCTGATCTCGGGCTTAGCACGGCTCTGGTGACCAGTTTAGCTCACTAGGCTCTAAGGCTGCTTTCACACAGCGATTTTTCTGTGATCCGTGGCTGTCCGTTGTAAAACAGACAGCCACGGATCAGATTTTGGCCCCATGTTAGTCTATGGGCACGGATCACATCGGATTTGGCCTTATTGGCATCTGATTTTTGTCGGATCCGATTCTGGCCGATTTTTTGCTGTGCCCAAAATCTCAGCCTGCTGCGATTTTTGGCACAGCGGGTCAGATCGGACCGAATTGGATCCGACCTGATCCGCGCCAAATAACATGGGGCCTATAGAGCGCGGATCCGAGGAAACAGCTGATGTCGCCTCGGACCCGATCTTAGTGTACTGAGCATGCTCAACACTAAAATCGCTGTGTGCCATCTAATATCACTTCTGCAATGTATATTCATACATTGCAGAAGTGATATCCAGTTAAATGAAAGGGTTAAAAATAAAAAAATCATTATTCTCACCTCTCCACGATCCAGCGATGCCTCCTGCGCTCTGTGCTTCTAGGACCTGGCCTGACGTCACAGTTGAGTCACATGACCGGTTACCGCGGTAACCGGTCATGTGACTGTGACATCACGCCAGGTCCTGTTGATCAGAAGAAGCTGGAAGCACCGCGGGTGTCGTGGAGAGGTGAGAATGAAGATTTTTTTATTTTTAAAGGCCTGGAAAGGGAGGAACAAAGGGGGCAAAAGAGGGGGCGAAATAGGGGACAAAGAGGGGAGACAGAGGGGGCAAAGAGGGGGAGACACAGGGGAGACACAGGGGGACAAAGAGGGGAGACACAGGGAGACACAGGGGAGACACAGGGGGACAAAGAGGGGAGACACAGGGGGACAAAGAGGGGAGACACAGGGGGACAAAGAGGGGAGACACAGGGGGACAAAGAGGGGAGACACAGGGGAGACACAGGGGGACAAAGAGGGGAGACACAGGGGGACAAAGAGGGGAGACAAAGAGGGGAGACACAGGGGAGACACAGGGGGACAAAGAGGGGAGACACAGGGGACAAAGAGGGGAGACAGAGGGGACAAAGAGCGGTCGAAAGAGGGGAGACAGAAGGGGCAAAGAGGGGAGACAGAGGGGGCAAAGAGGGGAGACAGAGGGGGCAAAGAGGGGTCCGAAAGAGGGGGCAAAGAGGGAGCAGAGAGGAGGGGAGAAAGGTGACAGGAGGAGCAGGGATAGGATCCAGACTGATGCTGCTAAATATCGGGATCGGATGCCTATTTGGCATCCGATTGCAGTCATCAGTTTGGATCCGATGCTGTCCGAGGGGAGCAGCAAAAAGTCTGATCCCCTCGGACAGCATAAAAACGCTGTGTGAAAGCAGCCTAAGCTGACGTCACAGTTCTCCTAGTGACTGCACACTCTAGCTAACTCCGCCCCCAGCCCCTGTATTTGTAGGGGATCTGGCTTAACAGCAACCAGTAGAGCTCCCCCTACAGGCCTGGAGTGGAAGACAATGTGTGTAGGTGAGGTACCAGATGTGGAAATCCCTTAGTGAACAAGTTGGTTCCGTGGCTTTACCTGTCACAGGGCGCCACATACTCACCCGCCCAACCTGGATACGGCCCCCATCACGTTATATGCCCCCCTGCTGGCGCACACATAAAACTAATAAACGTTGTTATCTCACCGTCCGTAGCTCCCGGCCTGCAGCATCCGCCGTCTTCCTGTGTCCCTGGCATCTAATCGCGTGACCGGCACAGCACAGTGACAACATCGCCGTGCTCCCCGGTCATATGATCGGATTCCAGGGACACAGGAAGATGGCGGATGCTGCAGGCCGGGAGCTATGGACGGTGAGATAACAACGTTTATTAGTTTGATGTGTGCGCCAGCAGGGGGGGCATATAGCGTGGGGTGCCATGTGCAGGATGGGGGATAATAAACTAGGGGGGCAATCTGCATGATGGGGGGCATATATATATATACCAGGAAAATGGAGGCTCATATATACCAGAAAGATGGAGGTTCATATATACCATGAGCATGGGGGATCATATATATACCCCCAGTGTACAGCCCCCATCTTGCAATGTAGCCGCAATCCAGGTATATTTGGCCCTGATCCTGGAATATATGGCCCCAATTTGTGTGAATGATTTTTCCCGGCCCAAAATAAGCCCTAGCCATTTTTCTGGAGGTCAAAGGAAAATTAGACAGTGTCTTATTTTTGGAAAAACATGGTGGGCTTGGAGAAGACCCTGGTGGACCTATGTAGGCTTGGAGAAGACCCTGGCGGACCTGTCTAGGCTTGGAGAAGACCCTGGTGGACCTGTCTAGGCTTGGAGAAGACCCTGGTGGACCTATCTAGGCTTGGAGATGACCCTGGCGGACCTATCTAGGCTTGGAGAAGACCCTGGTGGACCTGTCTAGGCTTGGAGAAGACCCTGGTGGACCTATCTAAGCTAGGAGAAGACCCTGGTGGACCTATATAAGCTAGGAGAAGACCCTGGTGCACCTATCTAGGCTTGGAGAAGACCCTGGAGAACCTATATAGGCTTGGAGAAGACCCTGGCGGACCTGTCTAGGCTTGGAGATGACCCTGGTGGACCTATATAAGCTAGGAGAAGACCCTGGTGCACCTATCTAGGCTTGGAGAAGACCCTGGAGAACCTATCTAGGCTTGGAGAAGACCCTGGTGGGCCTATCTAGGCTTGGAGATGACCCTGGTGGACCTATCTAGGCTGCAGAAGATCGATCTTCGTACAGAGCGTTCATCCATCAAGTTGCCATGTTCAGCACAATAACCAGCAGGTGTCATCTGTACTCATCAGATTCTACCATCTACCATAGATGGCGCCAGCGCATGATTTTGTTACTTATAATATAATAAAATGACCACTAGATGTCACCCATACATCACCTATAATGTGTACGTTGTATTTTATGTCATTTTAGAAAGAAACCGTTAGATAGTTTACGTGTGGTTTACTAAAGAGACCACAAGATGTCGCCCGTGCATCACCGTCCTCTGGTAAACATCTAATTACATGTAATTTTAGAAAGACACCACTAGATGGCGCTTGGTCAAGATTTTCACATGTAATGCGATAAAAAAAGTAACCACTAGATGTCCCTGGTGCATCATCACCTTCTGTTCCATGCAATTGTACAGAGTCACCACCAGGTGGCGCCGAGCGCCTGCGTATTCAGACTCCGCAATTTCCATTACGTCACAGCCACGCCCCCTCTTGACACTCCCCTGTATTTCTTCTTGTGGTAGCCCCTCCTCTTTTGGTGACGTAACTTTATCTCCTCCCTTGGATGACGTCACTGCCCCTGCTGTAGGAGACATGCCCGCTCCGGGCTCGGTGTACCGGGCCATTCTCTCCCGTTGGAGATCGTACAAATATCGTTTTGTCCCCTGGGTGGCGCTGAACCTGACTCGTAACCGCAGGTCTGCTATATTGCACTTGTAGGGTGTATGGGGTGCACTTACTTATGGAAATCAGTAAATACATGTGACCACCAGGTGGCAGCAGAGTTCCATCCTCTTCTCATTGTATTGTCATTTTAGCCAGCTGCCACCAGATGGCGACATTGTTTCATAATCCGACTTGCATGTAATTGCAGGAAGCAGCCACCTGATGGCAGCAGTGTAGAGTTTATGAATCGCATTTATATGGTTGACATGTAGTTGCATAAATTAACCACAAGATGGCAGCCGCGAGGCATTAAATCAAATAACTGGCTAGGAGTAAAGCTAGAGGGCAGCAGTGTACGGGTTTTACCTGTCGTTGGATACAGTGGCCACTAGATGTCGCCCGTGTATAAGCTTTGCCTATTGTCCAGGCTGATCTGATGAAACTACAACTCCCAGCATGTCCTCAGGGAAAACCCATTGATTTGGATTGGAGCCAATAGAAAATTAGAGCTTATAAAATAAAAAATGATCCAAATAAAATACTAAATGAATACAAATTAGATAAAAAAATGTAATAATCTTTATATAGTGTCAATATATTTCGCAGCGCTTTATATAATATTTTTATATGATAAATATATCACATAAATGTAAAAAGGAAAGTTTTAATTCATCATCGCTGTAATAAAAGAAAGAGCAAAGACACCAAATAATAAAGACCTAAGTAATGGTGAGGACAGAGGCAGATGTGTTTATCCTGTATTATATATACACTAGATGGTGGCCTGATTCTAACGCATCGGGTATTCTAGAATATGTATGTAGTTGACATACTGTGACTGTCAGAACTTGTTCAGTCAACGTGAGTGAACTAATATATATATATATATATATATATATATAATCAGCGCTATGGTATATGGTGGTACATTACAGCACATGTATAGCAGCACTATAGTATATGGTGGTACATTACAGCACATGTATAGCAGCACTATAGTATATGGTGGTACATTACAGCAAATGTATAGCAGCACTATAGTATATGGCGGTACATTATAGGATGGAGGCAGGTGGGCAGGATGGAGCTGTGGGGGGCAGGATGGAGCCGGCGGGGCAGGATGGAGCCGGTGGGGCAGGATGGAGCCTGCAGGCGGGACAGGATGGAGGCGGAGGGGGGGCAGGATGGAGCCAGCGCGGCAGGATGGAGCCAGCGGGGCAGGATGGTCGGAGCGCGGCAGGATGGAGCCGGCGGGGCAGGATGGAGCCGGCGGGGCAGGATGGAGCCGGTGGGGCAGGATGGAGCCTGCGGGCGGGGCAGGATGGAGGGAGGGCAGGATGGTGGCAACGCGGCAGGATGGAGCCGGCGGGGCAGGAGGGAGCCGGCGGGGCAGGTTGGAGTCGGCGGGGCAGGTTGGAGTCGGCGGGGCAGGATGGAGCGAGCGGGGTAGGATGGTGGTGGGGGCAGAATGGTGGCGAGCGGGGCAGGATGATGGGGGGCAGGATGGTGGCGAGCGTGGCAGGATGGAGGGTGCGGGGCAGGATGGATGGCGGCTGCGGGGGCGGGCTCGCACACACTCACACATCCACTCATAAAATAAAAAATCATTATGCTCACCTATTCTCTATCCAGCGCTGCCTCCAACAGCAAGGTCCGTCTCCTTACAGGACCTGTGATGATGTCACAGAGCATCATCGGGTCTATGACATCATCACAGGTCCTGTAAGCAGACGGACCTTGCTGTTGGAGGCAGCGCTGGATAGAGAATAGGTGAGCATAATGATTTTTTTTTTATGAGGGGGTGTGTAGCGGGCAGGGGTGGGAGACTGGAGTGTGTGGGGCGCAGGAGAGGGTACCGATGGTGGGTGTGGGGCTTGTTTAGCCCCGATCCCGGCAATGGGTGGCCATATTGGAACACCCACAGTGGGTGTAGAAGCTACTTCAGCCAGGATGTGACGTACCATACCGTTACATCCTGACGAAAGTAGCCTTAGGTTTTATTATGATAGATATATATATGTATATAAATCATCAGAAGTGACCCTCAGGGGTTAATGCCGCGCTCATCACTGTGCCCTTCTCCCTGGCAGGACGCTGCGCTGTGTGACGCACGATCACGGTGATCGGCTCGTGCCGGATGATGTCGTCTGCTCTTCGCTTCTCACTTTCTTCCGGGTTCTGTTCACATTGGATATAAATAAGCAGAAGGAGCTGCTGTCTCTGCTGCCCGCTGCCACCCGCGCCCTGTACCCCGCGCCAGACGCCAACGATCACCGGCCACATCATACGCTCCAAACCGAGGACGCGGCATACAAGTGTCTGGGATTCTGCATTGATCGGCGGCCGAGCTCTGTGGAGGCGGCAGGAACCGGAGTGTTCGTCTCCAAAGGGTCCGTGCCGAAAGGAGCCGTAGTGTCAATGTATCCAGGTAATGGCCGAAATGCCAAATCAAAAGCATATACAACCAACAACAGCAAATCTTCATACATTACTTACCCTGTATTATACTCCAGAGCTGCACTCACTATTCTGCTGGTGCAGTCACTGTGTACATACATTACATTACTGATCCTGAGTTACCTCCTGTATTATACTCCAGAGCTGCACTCACTATTCTGCTGGTGCAGTCACTGTATACATACATTACATTACTGATCCTGAGTTACCTCCTGTATTATACTCCAGAGCTGCACTCACTATTCTGCTGGTACAGTCACTGTGTACATACATTACATTACTGATCCTGAGTTACCTCCTGTATTATACTCCAGAGCTGCACTCACTATTCTGCTGGTGCAGTCACTGTGTACATACATTACATTACTGATCCTGAGTTACCTCCTGTATTATACTCCAGAGCTGCACTCACTATTCTGCTGGTACAGTCACTGTGTACATACATTACATTACTGATCCTGAGTTACCTCCTGTATTATACTCCAGAGCTGCACTCACTATTCTGCTGGTGCAGTCACTGTGTACATACATTACATTACTGATCCTGAGTTACCTCCTGTATTATTCTCCAGAGCTGCACTCACTATTCTGCTGGTGCAGTCACTGTGTACATACATTACATTACTGATCCTGAGTTACCTCCTGTATTATACCCCAGAGCTGCACTCACTATTCTGCTGGTGCAGTCACTGTGTGCATACATTACATTACTGATCCTGAGTTACCTCCTGTATTATGCTCCAGAGCTGCACTCACTATTCTGCTGGTGCAGTCACTGTGCACATACATTACATTACTGATCCTGAGTTACCTCCTGTATTATACTCCAGAGCTGCACTCACTATTCTGCTGGTGCAGTCACTGTGTACATACATTACATTACTGATCCTGAGTTACCTCCTGTATTATACTCCAGAGCTGCACTCACTATTCTGCTGGTGCAGTCACTGTGTACATACATTACATTACTGATCCTGAGTTACCTCCTGTATTATACTCCAGAGCTGCACTCACTATTCTGCTGGTACAGTCACTGTGTACATACATTACATTACTGATCCTGAGTTACCTCCTGTATTATACTCCAGAGCTGCACTCACTATTCTGCTGGTGCAGTCACTGTGTACATACATTACATTACTGATCCTGAGTTACCTCCTGTATTATTCTCCAGAGCTGCACTCACTATTCTGCTGGTGCAGTCACTGTGTACATACATTACATTACTGATCCTGAGTTACCTCCTGTATTATACTCCAGAGCTGCACTCACTATTCTGCTGGTACAGTCACTGTGTACATACATTACATTACTGATCCTGAGTTACCTCCTGTATTATTCTCCAGAGCTGCACTCACTATTCTGCTGGTGCAGTCACTGTGTACATACATTACATTACTGTTCCTGAGTTACCTTCTGTATTATACTCCAGAGCTGCACTCACTATTCTGCTGGTGCAGTCACTGTGCACATACATTATATTACTTATCCTGAGTTACCTCCTGTATTATACTCCAGAGCTGCACTCACTATTCTGCTGGTGCAGTCACTGTGCACATACATTACATTACTGATCCTGAGTTACCTCCTGTATTATACTCCAGAGCTGCACTCACTATTCTGCTGGTGCAGTCACTGTGTACATACATTACATTACTGATCCTGAGTTACCTCCTGTATTATACTCCAGAGCTGCACTCACTATTCTGCTGGTGCAGTCACTGTGTACATACATTACATTACTGATCCTGAGTTACCTCCTGTATTATACTCCAGAGCTGCACTCACTATTCTGCTTGTGCAGTCACTGTGTACATACATTACATTACTGATCCTGAGTTAGGCTGGCTTCACATTTGCGTATGGGAAGGCAGCGTATTGCTGCGTTCCCATACGCAGTCAAACGCATGCGCACTGCGTTCCTATGTTTAACATAGGAACGCATGGTGCCTGCGTTTGCTGCGTTCGGGTGCGGATGCGGACGATATCTGCTGCTTCCGGTGTCCAGCATCCGCACCCGGGACGCAGCCAGTTGGGTTTTTTTGTGCGTTTGGGGACCTTGGACAATCAGCAAGCGTCCCCAAGCGCACAAAAAAAGCATTGTCTTCAATGGTTCCGCAGTGTCCTCTGCATGACACCGCAGGAGAACGCTGCGGACCCATTGAAAAATCTCCCGGTGGCCGCCGGTGATGTCACAGGAGCTCACCGACGGCCACCGGGAGATCAGCTGAGGCTCTGCTGTCCTCCTTCTCCCCGCCGCCTGTAATCTCATAGCGATGTCGGCAGGGAGAACAGCTGATCTGAAAGCTGTTTGAATCTTCCCGCGCCGACATCTCCTCACAGTGTCGGCGCGGGAAGATTCAAACAGCTCTCACATCAGCTGTTCTCCCCGCCGACATGTCCCGGAGCTTACCGGCGGCCGGGGGGGGGCGGAGATCTCCGGCGCTGATCTCCGCCCCCGGCCCGCCCCCGGACAGCGCCGATTGGCTGCCGGGCTCCCTAGTGATGTGTCCGCAGGCGGACATTATCCGCTGCGGACACATCAAAGTGTCCCTGCTTCTGACAGCGTTTGTGTCTGCATGCCATCAGCATGCAGACACAAACGCTAATGTGAAGCCAGCCTTACCTCCTGTATTATACTCCAGAGCTGCACTCACTATTCTGCTGGTGCAGTCACTGTGTACATACATTACATTACTGTTCCTGAGTTACCTTCTGTATTATACTCCAGAGCTGCACTCACTATTCTGCTGGTGCAGTCACTGTGCACATACATTACATTACTGATCCTGAGTTACCTCCTGTATTATACTCCAGAGCTGCACTCACTATTCTGCTGGTGCAGTCACTGTGCACATACATTATATTACTTATCCTGAGTTACCTCCTGTATTATACTCCTAAACTTCTCAGACATCTTGTAGCAAACCCAAGACGCATATGATAAAATCCCATGGAAAATTTGCCAAAATGTATTAGTTTAGGTTTCCATTTTTTTTTAATAATATTGAATAATTAGTGGATGTAAGAAGTCGTCTTACAGAACGATTGAAAGAAAAACCTAAAGTTATAATAGTTGATGGAAGATAAGAACACATTGTTTCTTCCCATGATCCGTATTTGTCTTCTTATCTTTGACCTCGAGGTTATACTTGGATTATGAGGTCGCCTTCTCCCTTATTCTGCAGGTGCCGTCTACCAGAATTACGAGCCCATCTTATTTCAGTCGATTGGAAATCCATTTATTTTCAGATGCATCGATGGGATTCTGATTGATGGGAATGACAAGGGAATCTCAAAGTCCGTGTACAGGTCAGAGGAGCGTTCACTGCCGCTCTGTAGAACGTCCACGCCTATGGGGCATTTTTTTTTTTTTTACTTAACTGCATTTATTTTGGTATAAAAATTAATTTTTTGCAATAAGATTTTATTAGAAATGTAGAGTTTGTCTTCTCTATACTCTGTGTATCAGTGTACATAGCGGTTGGAGTTACCAGTGAGCGGCTTCTCTGGATCTTAACCCTCTTCTCCATCCTCTGTGTATCAGTGTACATATCAGTAGGAGTTACCAGTGAGCGGCTTCTCCGGATCCTATCTCTCTTCTCCATCCTCTGTGTATCAGTGTACATAGCGGTAGGAGTTACCAGTGATCACCAGTGAGCGGCTTCTCTGACCCCTATCTCTCTTCTCTATCCTCTGTGTATCAGTGTACATAGTGGTAGGAGTTACCAGTGAGCGCCAGTCAGCGGCTTCTCTGGATCCTATCTCTATCCTCTGTGTATCAATTAACATAGTGGTAGGAGCTACCAGTGATCGCCAGTGAGCGGCTTCTCCGGATCCTATCCCTCTTCTCCATCCTCTGTGTATCAGTGTACATAGCGGTAGGAGTTACCAGTGATTGCCAGTGAGCGGCTTCTCCGGATCCTATCCCTCTTCTCCATCCTCTGTGTATCAGTGTACATAGCGGTAGGAGTTACTAGTGATCGCCAGTGAGCAGCTTCTCTGCACCGTATCTCTCTTCTCCATCCTCTGTGTATCAGTGTACATAGCTGCGGGAGTTGTCAGTGATCGCCAGTGAGCAGCTTCTCCGGATCCTATCCCTCTTCTCCATCCTCTGTGTATAAGTGTACATAGTGGTAGGAGTTACCAGTGATTGCCAGTGAGCGCTTCTCTGGATCCTATCTCTATCCTCTATGTATCAGTGTACGTAGCAGAAGGAGTTACCAGTGATCGCCAGTGAGCAGCTTCTCTGGACCCTATCTCTCTTCTCCATCCTCTGTGTATCAGTGTACATAGCAGGAGTTACCAGTGATTGACAGTGAGCGCCTTCTCTGGACCCTATCTCTCTTCTCCATCCTCTATGTATCAGTGTACATAGCAGTAGGAGTTGTCAGTGAGCGCCTTCTCTGGACCCTATCTCTCTTCTCCATCCTCTGTGTATCAGTGTACATTGCGGTAGGAGTTACCAGTGAGCGCCAGTCAGTGGCTTCTCTGGATCCTATCTCTATCCTCTGTGTATCAATTAACATAGTGGTAGGAGTTACCAGTGATCGCCAATGAGCGGCTTCTCCGGATCCTATCCCTCTTCTCCATCCTCTGTGTATCAGTGTACATAGCGGTAGGAGTTACCAGTGATCGCCAGTGAGCAGCTTCTCTGCACCCTATCTCTCTTCTCCATCCTCTGTGTATCAGTGTACATAGCTGCGGGAGTTGTCAGTGATCGCCAGTGAGCAACTTCTCCGGATCCTATCCCTCTTCTCCATCCTCTGTGTATAAGTGTACATAGCGGTAGGAGTTACCAGTGATTGCCAGTGAGTGGCTTCTCTGGATCCTATCTCTATCCTCTATGTATCAGTGTACGTAGCAGAAGGAGTTACCAGTGATCACCAGTGAGCAGCTTCTCTGGACCCTATCTCTCTTCTCCATCCTCTGTGTATCAGTGTACATAGCAGGAGTTACCAGTGATTGACAGTGAGCGCCTTCTCTGGACCCTATCTCTCTTCTCCATCCTCTGTGTATCAGTGTACATATCAGTAGGAGTTACCAGTGATTGCCATGACCTGTTATACACACGTTTACTTCCTTTGTTTGCATTGGAACAACACAAAAAAAAAACAAACAGAAAACAAGGGCATATTGGACATAATTTTACACAAACCCCCAAAATAGGCCAGACACAATTGTGGGTAAACAACTTTGTTTCCAACATGTGATGCTCGTTCACACTCACCTGTGGCAAGTAACAGGTGTGGGCAATATGAGAATTACACCTGAAACCTGATAAATATGGGAGAAGTTGCCTTAATCTTTGCATTGTGTGTCTATGTGTGCCACACTAAGCATGGAGGACAAAAAGAGAAGAGAACTGTCTGTGGACTAGAGAACAAAAATTGTTAAAAAATATCAACACTCTAAAGGTTACAAGTCCATCTCCAGAGATCTTGATGTTTCTTTGTCCATGGTACTCAACATAACCAAGAAGTTTACAACCCATGGCACAGTAGCTAATCTCCCTGGATGTGGATGGCAGAGAAAAATTGATGAAAGGTTGTAATGCAGGATAGTCTGGATTGTGGTTAAGTCCCAATCAAGATCCAAAGAAATTCAAGCCGTCCTGCAGGCTCAGGGGGCATCAGTGTCATCTCGAACTATCCGTCCACATGTGCATTACATGAAAAGCAACGCAATGGAGGAAGACCCACGTGGACCCACTGCTGACACAGAGATATAAAAAAAAGCCAAAATCCTTTTGGGAAAGTGTCTTGTGGACAGATGAGACAAGATAGAGCTTTTTGATAATGCAAATCATTCTAGTGCTTACTGAAAATAGAATGAGGCTACAAAGAAAAGAGCACAGGATCTACAGTCACATATGGGGGAGGTCAGAGAAAAGAGCACAACCTACAGTCACATTTGGGGGAGGTTAGAGAAAAGAGCACAGGATCTACAGTCACATATGGGGGAGGTCAGAGAAAAGAGCACATAACCTACAGTCACATATGGAGGAGGTCAGGGAAAAGAACACAGGACCTACAATCACATATGGGGAGGTCAGAGAAAAGAGTATAGGACCTACAGTCACACCTGGGGGATGTCAGGGAAAAGAGCACAGGACCTACGGTCACATATGGGGGAGGTCAAAGAAAAGAGCACAGGACCTACAGTCACATATGGGGGAGGTCAGAGAAAAGAGCACAGGACCTACAGTCACATATGGGGGAGGTCAGAGATGTTTTGGTTGTTTTGCTACCTTTGGCACTGGGGGTCTTGACTGTGTGCAAGACATCATGACACATGAAGATATCAAAAGATTTTGATTGACAATATAGATCCGGGTGTCCGAAAGCTGGGGGCGTCCTAGGTCAGGGGTCTCCAGCAGGACAATGACCCCAATCATCAAGAAGCCCCAGAAATGGAGGAAACAAAGCGCTGGAAAGATCTGAAGTGTCAGCAATGAGTCCGGACCTAAATCCCATTGATCCCCTGTGGAGAGATCTGAAAATTGGGAGAAGACGAGAGACCGGGAGCCGATTATAAAGAAGAGGAGACACTCCAGTAGGAGGAGAAGCTTGTGGAGGATATAGAGGAGACTGACTGCAGGAGGAGGAGAAGCTTGTGGAGGTTATAGAGGAGACTGACTGCAGGAGGAGGAGAAGCTGGTGGAGGATATAGAGGAGACTGACTGCAGGAGGAGGAGAAGCTTGTGGAGGATATAGAGGAGACTGACTGCAGGAGGAGGAGAAGCTTGTGGAGGTTATAGAGGAGACTGACTGCAGGAGGAGGAGAAGCTTGTGGAGGTTATAGAGGAGACTGACCGCAGGATGAGAAGAAGATTGTGGAGGTTATAGAGGAGACTGACTGCAGGAGGAGGAGAAGCTTGTGGAGGTTATAGAGGAGACTGACTGCAGGAGGAGGAGAAGCTTGTGGAGGTTATAGAGGACACTGACTGCAGGAGGAGAAGAAGATTGTGGAGGATATAGAGGAGACTGACTGCAGGAGGAGGAGAAGCTTGTGGAGGTTATAGAGGAGACTGACTGCAGGAGGAGAAGAAGATTGTGGAGGTTATAGAGGAGACTGACTGCAGGAGGAGGAGAAGCTTGTGGAGGTTATAGAGGAGACTGACTGCAGGAGGAGGAGAAGCTTGTGGAGGTTATAGAGGAGACTGACTGCAGGAGGAGGAGAAGCTTGTGGAGGTTATAGAGGAGACTGACCGCAGGATGAGAAGAAGCTTGTGGAGGATATAGAGGAGACTGACTGCAGGAGGAGGAGAAGCTTGTGGAGGATATAGAGGAGACTGACTGCAGGAGGAGAAGAAGCTTGTGGAGGTTATAGAGGAGACTGACTGCAGGAGGAGAAGAAGCTTGTGGAGGTTATAGAGGAGACTGACTGCAGGAGGAGAAGAAGCTTGTGGAGGTTATAGAGGAGACTGACTGCAGGAGGAGGAGAAGCTTGTGGAGGTTATAGAGGAGACTGACTGCAGGAGGAGAAGAAGCTTGTGGAGGTTATAGAGGAGACTGACTGCAGGAGGAGGAGAAGCTTGTGGAGGATATAGAGGAGACTGACTGCAGGAGGAGGAGAAGCTTGTGGAGGTTATAGAGGAGACTGACTGCAGGAGGAGGAGAAGCTTGTGGAGGTTATAGAGGAGACTGACTGCAGGAGGAGAAGAAGCTTGTGGAGGTTATAGAGGAGACTGACTGCAGGAGGAGGAGAAGCTTGTGGAGGTTATAGAGGAGACTGACTGCAGGAGGAGGAGAAGCTTGTGGAGGTTATAGAGGAGACTGACTGCAGGAGGAGGAGAAGCTTGTGGAGGATATAGAGGAGACTGACCGCAGGAGGAGGAGAAGATTGTGGAGGATATAGAGGAGACTGACTGCAGGAGGAGGAGAAGATTGTGGAGGATATAGAGGAGACTGACTGCAGGACTTATTCCAAAATAGTTTACCCACACTTTTGTAAAGGTGCTGATGATTTTGTCCAGCCATTGTGGGGGTTTGTGTGAAATTATGTCCTAACGGTTATAACAAAACATGTTCATTATGACAATTTTGTGTGAGAAATACTTCATGTTCTAGAACAATTTCAAGGGGGCCAACACTTTCCGACAATGACTATCTTGCAGCTCCTCAATTTTTCACCATCCTCCCATCCAATTTCCAACTTGCATTAACCCTGCTGCTGCTCCTTGTTCAATATCTGTCCCCAAATACTGTTCGTTAAAGTTTCCCTCCTAACAAAAAAACTAGCAAATCGATAAGAAAAACCCAGTAATAGTTCCATTTAAACCTTAGTATTGGCCCCTTTTATGCCCACAACACAGAAAAATGCCTCCATTGTGCACCCTTGAAAATAATACCCCCTTTCTGCCCTTTGTGTTCCTGCACAATAACCAAAAACAGATTTCCTTGTGCCCCCTAATATCACATTACAACAGCTTGACTTACCTCTATTGTTGTAATACAGGGTGATTAACTCACTACTTTAACTGGAAAAGTGGCTGCAACTCCTAAAGCCTAGGTCTCACATAACGATATCGGTAACGATATCGTCCTATTTGTGACGTAGGAACGATATCCTTACCGATATCGTTGCGTGTGACTGATAGCAGCGATCAGGCCCCTGCTGTGAGGTCGCTGATCGTTGCACAGGGCTCCTGACCATTTTTTGGTCGTTGGCCCCCCCGCTGGTCACCACACATCGGTGTGTGTGACCGGCGGGGGCAGCGATCAGCGACCTGTCAGGATCCCCCGCCATGTCACAGCGCCGCACAGCAGCGCTGTAACATGACATCCAGGGTGACAAGCGGGCTTAGAGACCCGCTTGTTTACCATGGTTACCGGCACCCGCCCGCTTCCGGGTTGCGGGGAGCGAGCGGGTGCATCCTCTCCTATCCTGTCCCTCACTATTCTCATCTCTCCCTGCTATTTCCCTGTTCCCTACTCTATCCCCTATCCTAAACCCTAATCCTATCCCTCTCCTTGTTCTAAATAAAGAAAATCCCCCCCGAGGCTCACCGGCATCAGAGGCTCCCATACCGGCATCTCTGTAATGGAGATCTCAGGGGTAAAGGACCTGTAATGAGGTCACAGTCATGTGACCGGCCTATACTGTACAGTATAGGCCGGTCACATGACTGTGACCTCATTACAGGTCCTTTACCCCTGAGATCTCCATTACAGAGATGCCGGTATGGGAGCCTCTGATGCCGGTGAGCCTCGGGGGGATTTTCTTTATTTAGAACAAGGAGAGGGATAGGATTAGGGTTTAGGATAGGGGATAGAGTAGGGAACAGGGAAATAGCAGGGAGAGATGAGAATAGTGAGGGACAGGATAGGAGAGGATGCACCCGCTCGCTCCCCGCAACCCGGAAGCGGGCGGGTGCCGGTAACCATGGTAAACAAGCGGGTCTCTAAGTGCAGGAGAGACCCGCTGTTACCATGGTTACCAGCGTCCGTCGGCTCCCAGGATGCAGGGAACGAGCGGACGCTGGGTACCAACGATCTGGCTGCCCAGAGGTCGCTGGTGAAGTCTGTCAGTGTGACAGCTCACCAGCGACCTGATAACGATGTGTCAACGATGCATCAACGATGCTGATCGTTGTCGGCATCGCTGACACATCGTTATGTGAGACCGGGGCTTAAGGGTACCTTTACACGCCGCAATATCTTGTGGGAATCCTGACGGCGATGTGTCGCCCTGAAACTATCGCCGTCAAATTGCCTCCCGTTGCGGCGTGTAATTGGGGAATTTGGCGGCGATATCACAGCACTGCTCCAAAATCAGAGGCAATTATGAAGGCGAGATTCCCGGCTTTTGGCGTGTGAAGGGGCGATAGGGATGGCGTCTGCGTCGCCTATTGATTTCCCGTAGGCGTGCCACAGCGTGCTGGAGTCCGCGCCCCTTCTGCGATGATTGGCGGTGGCTACTGTGTTCCCATTGGCTGACAGTTCACAGGGCGCCATATTTGAAGAGCTGTCCGTTCAGCAACACACACATCTTCGATGGCGTCATGTATTAGCCAGCCTTCCAGAGCAGGCTGGCCAATCGTAACGCTGTTGCGTTGTCCAATGAGCGTGTATGGGGCGCGGTGTAAACCACTGTGGCATAGCTACCTCCTCGCAGCAATGACCATGTATACCCACATTGCTTTGGGGATTGCGGTGCGTGAAGCGGCAAGGGAAGTCGACCGGATTGGTTCCACTATAGGTGAGGCCATTTCCGGGGCGACACATCGCCTTAGGTTGAGGGTATGTAATGCTGCCATCGGCGATCTGAGGCGAGCATGAAGACTGTGCACGCGCACGTTGGATCACCTCATATCGCCAGCAGATATTGCGGCGTGTAAAGGTACCCTGAGAGAGATGATCGACTGTACTGAAATTTGGACTGTGCATGCTTTGGTTCATGGCCAGTGTGGGTGCAACGAACCTCAGCGATTAGATCTTGCCGACTTGTTGCCCCACCAGTCACCTCCATAGACTTGCTGCACGTCAGTATGTTATATGTGATGCTTGCATTTCACTCCTGCCAAAATCCTTCTTTACTTGTTGACAATGTACAGATACAGTTTGGAGGAGGGTTTTCATTGTGAAAACGTATTGGAAAAAGCGAGATGTTTAGAGGTCGAAATCCACCTTCCAAACTGTGTGTTCAGTTATTGGTGAATAGGCTGGAACGCAGTCATGATGGAGGGCGTCCAAAAATATCCGAGGAAACAATTCAAGATGTGAAACAGCAACGTCTGGCACGTTACAGACCCTCCGAGAGAAATTCAGGCTCTGACCTCAGACGTCCTGCGGAATACAATCAGCAATATGGAGCGGCGCCTGCAGGCGGGCTCAGGAGTGAACGGTGGACATATTCAGCACCTACTTTACATCAGTTTCTAATGAGCCAACGTTTGTACAGTGCAAGCTTCAGTACGATAGATCGTCTCGTTTACAAGTCACAGCCATTTTTCCGTGTAAAGTGGTGAATCACCCTGTATAATACAGAATCCGTGTCCCTGTGTGAGGATTTACCACCTGCAGAAATGATCCTATCCAAATATGAGGAACAGATTTTAACCTTAGTGACCCCATCATTTCATAAATCAATAGCACAGGTAAAAAATAAATAACTTTATAACGTACTACCTGTAGAGCCTGGCATTGTCCGGGCATAGTAACTAACTGTGCTTAGTTATAAGCTGAATGTATGTCTGTGTGTCCCCATCCACCCCCGCACCCTCCCCAAACCTGCTCCCCCCCCACCTTCGTAAAAAATGCCCCCCCTCGCCTGCCTTAACCCACACCCCTCCAAAGCCACCCCCCCAAATGCACATTCCCCTACAAACCCTGAGTCAAATGAGATGTGTGTGCAAACTTTTGTGGTTGTAGATGTGCAATGGTGCAAATTCCTTTAATGGACATACATACATACATTCATTCTTTTCTGTAGTTCTTACCTCCCTTTCTTCCATTTCTCTAAGTCTTGCTCATTGAGGCTTAATACAGCTTTACTCTTAGGCTAGGGTCACATTACCGTTTGTGCTGCACTCGGGGTGTAGCGTTTAAAACATAGGTTTTGGCAGCAGAAACGCGGTTGTAACCGCCATGGTGACGCGGAGTCAGCGCTGCCAATGCTTACCTATGGAGACGCGGCCCGTAGCGCGGCTCAAACGCCGACACCTGATTGAAATCTCGCGTTAGGAAATAACGCGAGAAAAGACGCTTTCGAAAGCGTCTTTAGTCACGCTAGGAAAAATCGTGAGATTTCAAACTCCAGCACTCAGATGTCGCCATTTGATCCGCGCTCAGGGCCGCATCTCCATAGGTAAGCATTGGCAGCATTGATGCCGCATTATCATGGTGGTAACATTGCGTTTCTGCTGCCAAAACCTAAGTTTTTAGCACAACTCCCCATTAATGTGTCCCTAGCCTTAGCGTGTGACAACAATCATCCAGTCACATTCTATTTCTTATGAGTCATAAAATCAGAATGATCAGGCAGTGACATGACATGGAGTTTTATAAGCTAACATTCTATTATGACATAACAATGGAGGGGCGTGGCTATGTGGTGTGGGGCATGGTTATCTGGAGTGGGTAGGGCTTGTCATGCACATGGGTGTGGTTATGTGGAGTGGAGCTATATGGAGCAAGTGTGGCTAGGAGGAGTGAGTGTGGCCATGCTGAGTGGGCATGGTCATGTGGAGTGGGTGTGGTCACATGGAGTGGGCATGGCTATGTTGAGTGGTTGGGGCTTGCCACATACACACATACTCTCAACTTTATATAAAAGATCTTATCAGAGAAATCATTTTCTGGCTTCTCATTGATTCTCAATTACCGAGTAAAAAAAAACTTCAGTGAGTACAGATTTCCCATTACTGAGATAGGAGATGGCAGTTGGTGCCAAGATTCTATGGAACCATGAGCAGAATGTCTGTCTTCCTCTAACTCCTCCCCCTCTGCCTGTCTTTCTCTAGATCCTCACCCTGAGTCTTCCTCTAGCTCCTCCCCCTCTGTGTCTTTCTCTAGCTCCAGCCCTTGTGCCTGTGTCTTTCTCTAGCTCCAACCCTTGTGCCTGTGTCTTCCTCTAGCTCCACCTCCTCTACCTGCGTCTTCCTCTAGCTCTGTTGAGGGTTTAGGGTCTCAGTTCAATCACAAGTCCATTAGCCACTCCAAATTATATATATAGGCAATTGTGCACGTCTGCACTGCCGCAAGTAAATGATACGGACACCAGAGCCGTCTCAAGCCTTACTCATGCCTACGCCGAATGAGATTAAACACTGCGCAAGTGTTTATTGAAACACACATTTTTATACAAAAAGCAAAAGGCGTGTTAGGGCCACGTCACACACACAGATATCTGTGCAGAGATTGTTCGCAGATCTCTGGTTGCAGTGAAATCATGGACATATTACTCCATTTGTACACGGCCACAAAATGGAGCAATGTGTCCATGATTTCACTGCAACCAGAGATCTGCGAACAATCTCTGCACAGATATCTGTGTGTGTGACGTAACATAGTAACATAGTTTTTAAGGTTGAAGGAAGACTTTAAGTCCATCTAGTTCAACCCATAGCCTAACATGTTGATCCAGAGGAAGGCAAAAAAAACCCATGTGGCAACACTAAGCTCCACATTGGGGAAAAAAATTCCTTCCTGACTCCAGAAATGGCAATCAGACTGGTTCCCTGGATCAACGCCCTATCAAAGAATCTAGTATATATAACCGGTAATATTATAGTTTTCAAGAAAGGCATCCAGGCCCCTCTTAAATGTTAGTAGTGACTCCCTCATTACAACATCATGTGGCAGAGAGTTCCATAGTCTCACTGCTCTTACAGTAAAGAATCCGCGTCTGTGATTATGAGTAAACCTTCTTTCCTCCAGACGTAGAGGATGCCCCCTTGTCCCCGTCTCAGGCCTAAGAGTAAAGAGATCATTAGAAAGTTCTCTGTACTGTCCCCTCATATATTTATACATTATTATAAGATCACCCCTAAGCCTTCGTTTTTCCAAGCTAAATAACCCCAAGTTTAATAACCTGTCTTGGTATTGCAGACCCCTCAGTCCTCTAATAACCTGTCTTGGTATTGCAGACCCCTCATTCCTCTAATAACCTTGGTCGCTCTTCTCTGGACCCGTCTCTAGTTCAGCTATGTCTTTCTTATACACTGGAGACCAGAATTGTACACAGTATTCTAAGTGTGGTCGCACTAGTGACTTGTATAGAGGTAAAATTATGTTCTCCTCATGAGCATCTATGCCTCTTTTAATGCATCCCATTATTTTATTTGCCTTTGCAGCAGCTGCCTGACACTGGCCACTAAATGTGAGTTTGTCATCTACCCATACACCCATGTCTTTTTCAGTGACAGTTTTGCCCAGTGTTTTACAATTAAGCACATAACTATACCTTTTGTTTCCTCTGCCCAAGTGTATGACTTTACATTTATCCCATTAAAGCTCATTTGCCATTTAGCAGCCCAAGCTTCTAGTTTACATAAATCCTCCTGTAATATAAAATTGTCCTCCTCTGTATTGATTACCCTGCAGAGTTTAGTGTCATCTGCAAATATTGAGATTCTACTCTGTATGCCCCCTACAAGGTCATTAATAAATATATTAAAAAGAAGCGGGCCCAACACTGACCCCTGTGGTACCCCACTGTTAACTGTGACCCATTCTGAGTGTGTTCCATTAATAACCACCCTTTGTTTCCTATCACTAAGCCAGTTCTTAACCCACTTACACATATTTTCCCCTATCCCCATTGCTCTCATTTTATGTATCAACCTTTTGTGTGGCACCGTATCAAAAGCTTTTGAAAAGTCCATATACACCACATCCACTGCATTTCCTTGGTCCAGTCCAGAACTTACTTCTTCATAGAAGCTTATTAGATTAGTTTGACAGGAACGGTCCCTCGTAAAACCATGTTGATAATGGGTCATGAGGTTATTTTTCTTCAGATACTCCAGTATAGCATCTCTTAGAAAACCCTCTAGGATTTTACCCACAGTAGAGGTTAAGCTTACTGGCCTATAATTTCCAAGTTCAGTTTTTGTTCCCTTTTTGAATATTGGCACCACATTTGCTATACGCCAGTCCTGTGGTACAGACCCTGTTATTATGGAATCTTTAAAGATTAAAAATAATGGTCTATCTATGACAGTACTTAATTTTTGCAGCACTCTGGGGTGTATCCCATCCGGGCCCCGGGATTTGTCAATTTTAGTGATTTTTAGACGATGCCGTACTTCCTGCTGGGTTAAGCAGGTGACATTTAATTGACAGTTTTTGTTATCACTGATCATATTGTCTGTCATGGGATTTTCTTGTGTAAATACTGTTGAAAAAAAGTCATTTAGCATATTGGCTTTTTCCTCATCCTCATCCACCATTTTACCCAGACTATTTTTAAAGGGGCCAACACCATCATTTTTTAGTTTCTTACTATTCATATAGTTAAAAAATATTTTGGGATTATTTTTACTTTCTCTGGCAATGAGTCTCTCTGTCTCAATCTTTGCTGCCTTGATTTGCTTTTTACAAATGTTATTTAATTTTCTGTATTTATTTAATGCCTCATCACTACCTACTTGCTTTAATTCCCTAAATGCTTTCTTTTTGTCATTTATTGCACCCCTTACAGCCTTATTTAGCCATAGTGGTTTCCTCCTATTTCTATCATGCTTATTCCCATAGGGTATATATTGTGCACAGGTCCTATTCAGGATGCTAATAAACGTTTCCCACTTGCTTTGTGTACTTTTATGTCTCAGGATATCGTCCCAGTTTATTGCACTAAGATCATCTCTCAACCGTTGGAAATTTGCCTTCCTGAAGTTTAGTGTCCTTGTAGCCCCTCTACTACACATCTTAGTAAAGGATATTTGAAAACTTATTGTTTTATGATCATTATTACCCAAGTGATCTCCAACCCGTATATTTGATATGCGGTCTGGCCTGTTGGTTAATATTAGGTCCAGCAGTGCCCCCTTTCTTGTTGGGTCCTGAACCAGTTGTGAAAGGTAATTGTCTCTCATAGTTGTCAAAAACCTATTACCTTTGCTGGATCTGCAGGTTTCTGTTCTCCAATGTATTTCAGGGTAGTTCAAGTTCCCCATAATAATGACTTCTCCCTGAGTCGCTGCTTCATCTATTTGCTTTATGAGGATATTCTCCTCCACTTCCATTATTGTTGGGGACTTATAACAAACCCCTATCAGTAATTTATTATTTTTTCCCCCTCCCCTTATCTCCACCCACAGAGACTCTACATTTCCATTAGATTCACCTATATTATCACGCAGGATGGGTTTTAAGGATGATTTTATGTATAAACATACACCTCCTCCTCGCTTACTTGTACGGTCATTTCTGAACAGACTATAGCCCTTTAAATTAACAGCCCAGTCACGTGACCCTTAGAATTCTAGAACTTTCTACAAAGTGATCATCTCCTAATTGGTCAATTCTTATCAAATTATTCTAATATCTAAATTCCTCCCTTAATGAGTTGGCTTAGGTTTCAGATATATTTATGGAACGTGGGCGCCATCTAGTGTATAACTGACGACATGACATCTCCGAATCACAATATACATAAAAAGAGAAGAGTTGTGATATTTTTAACCCTATAAAGACATTTCATTTGATTTGTGAAATTAGCAGTTACTCTCACACCTTCCATCTGGAGCCAAGAAAGATGGTATTCAGGCACGTACGTTTTTGTGCTCATGATATTGGTTGACAATGCCAAAAAGGAGTACCAAGTTACTGTGTCGGCCCCAGTTAAAGTGATTGGCATCGACAGGGGTTCTGCCAAGATCCTAAAAATCAAAGCTTTAGACTAAAGACGACCTGTCACCCCCCCTGGTGCTAACTCAATGCAGCACTGAATGCAATGTGCCTGCTGCATTCAGGGAAGGGGACCCCCATGTTTTTAAACCCCCTGTAAGCTGTTAAAAAGACTTTAGAAAGTGTACAGATAAGGAGTCCGGAGGGACTTAGTAATGAGTCATCGCTGTTGCTGGTGTCCTCCCCACCTCCAGCCCTCTCTGTGCCACCTCCAGCCCTTTCTTGTTCAGCCTCCTGTATGTCTCATTGCTATTGCTGGTGTCCTCTCCACCTCCAGCCCTCTCTTGTTCAGCCTCCTGTATGTCTCATCGCTGTTGCTGGTGTCCTCCCCGCCTCCAGCCCTCTCTGTGCCACCTCCAGACCTCTCTTGTTCAGCCTCCTGTATGTCTCATCGCTGTTGCTGGTGTCCTCCCCGCCTCCAGCCCTCTCTGTGCCACCTCCAGACCTCTCTTGTTCAGCCTCCTGTATGTCTCATCGCTGTTGCTGGTGTCCTCCCCGCCTCCAGCCCTCTCTGTGCCACCTCCAGACCTCTCTTGTTCAGCCTCCTGTATGTCTCATCGCTGTTGCTGGTGTCCTCCCCGCCTGCAGCCCTCTCTTGTTCAGCCTCCTGTATGTGACATCGCTGAGGGCTGGAGGTGGCACAGAGAGGGCTGGAGGTGGCACAGAGAGGGCTGGAGGTGGGGAGGACACCAGCAACAGCGATGACTCATTACTGAGTAAGTCCCTTTGGACTCGTTATCTGTACACTTTAAAAAGTCTTTTTAACAGCTTACAGGGGGGCTAGAGACATGGGGGACCCCTTCCCTGAATGCAGCAGACACGCTGCATTCAGTGATGCTTTCAGTTAGCATAGCACCAGGGGGTCCACTATTGCGGCCTAATGTACAGTATTGTGTAAACCTTACAGGGGCTCATGTTTCAGGTCCTGCAGCAGAAGAGATCAGCTCGGGCCCCTGAAGATGTGTGACTGCACATGGCTCACCAGCGCCCCCCACAATCCATTGGCTGTGGGGCAATACGTCAATAACTGCTCTAATGGTAACATATACTGGATTCTGCGCCCCCTCCCACATCTCACATTTAGGATCTTTAGTAACATTGATTTCCTTCTTCTCGCAGAGCACGCAGCGAATGTCTGTTACCAGGAATTTGATGTCCCCGAGTCTTTCCCGGTTGAGCTGAGACAGTACATCCCCAATATCCGCTACGGCCAAGACATGGATGGGTCTGTATAGACATTTATATTCTCAGTAGTTAAATATACAGTGGGGGAAATAAGTATTTGATCCCTTGCTGATTTTGTAATTTTGCCCACTGACAAAGACATGAACAGTCTATAATGTTAGGGGTCAGTTAATTTTAACAATGAGAGATAGAATATCACAAATAAAATCCAGAAAATCACATTATCTAAATTAGGCTAGGGTCACATTTGAAACTTGAATTGCATTCACCGCATCCGGATCTGGATGCGGTGAACGCAATGCCCGGGCACACACATTTTTTTTCAAAAATGTGTGCTGAATACCGCACTGCAGTAACCGGATGGCTCAGGATGTGTAATCAGGATGTGTAATCCTGAGCCATGCGGCAACTGCATAGTTTGCTGATCTCGGCTATTGCCGGGATAAGCAAACTGTCCTATGACTATTAAAGAGTTAAATTTATTAACTAAAGGAATGTTTGAGGTCTCTAGGGGGGGCTTAGACCCCCCTAGAGACTGGCCGCCCACTCCGGTGGGCTTCTACTACAATTTACCCCATGGCACGGGCTCCTCCGAGCTCCGTGCAAGTCCCCAAAACTCCCGCCCCCCGTATCACTATACAGGGGTGCCTGCACCCCTCTTGTATAGTTATTCCTGTGTTTGGTAAAAATGATGTATTAAAGTATAGATAGTAGCTCATATTGATCTCGTCGGCAGTGTTGTGGGAAATCCATGGGCGGGGCTGTTTGCTGCAGCCTCCGCCCCCTCATTCATTATGGCCGCCCCCTGTGGGCTTCATCCAGTGGTGTGAGGGCAGCCGTGTCGTGAAAGGGGCGGGGCTAACCGCATCACACCGTGCACAGGTCTAGGATCTTTTCCCTGACATCCAAAGCTCGTTGGTTTTGCCCATGTTGTAGAGGTTAGAGTTTGGCTATGTTCACACACTGCGCATTTTCTGCGCTTTTTTGCGCGAGCGCTTTTAGCAGCGTCTTACACCCACGCAAAAAAGAAGCTGTGCTTTTTTACGGGCTAAGGGTGAGAAGTGATGTCACAGAGGGGAGGAAGAATCCTGGTTCCTCCTCCCCTCTGTGACACGTCTGCCAGCTCCCATTTGATTTCGCAGTGTATTAATATACACTGCGAAATCTAAATTAAAGAAAGCCAGAGGGATTAAAAATAAATACTTACCTCTCCACCGGCTTGTTCGAGCTATCCGGAGCTAGGTACCAAACTGACATGACCTGGCATGACGTCATATGGCGCTGATTGGCCGCGTGTGGTCATGTGATATCCGCATCACGTCATATGGCGCTGATTGGCCGCGTGTGGTCATGTGATATCCGCATCACATAACACATGACCGGGAGCGGCCAATCAGCGCCCTATGACATCATGCCAGGTCATGTCAGTTTGGTACCTAGCTTCGGATAGCCCGAATAAGCCGGCAGAGAGGTAAGTATTTCCCATTCAATTTGCCGGCAGACACAAGGCACATTGCACATTTTTTAAAAGCACGCGCCAAAAAAAAACGCTGAAAAATGCACAGTGTGTGAACGTAGCCTTTAACTGACTGTGTGGATAGGAGTCTTTATACATGTGACAATGTAGGACAGCTGTCTGTAATGCAGGTGTAAGTAGGAGCCAGAAATCCTAATGGTTGGTAGGGATCATATACTTATTTCTCTTTGTCTAAATTATAAAAATGTATTTGCATTTTTCAATGTGATTTTCTGGATTTTATTTGATATTCTCTCACTGTTAAAATTAACCGGCCCTCAAAATTATAGGCTGTTCAGCAAGGGATCAAATAATTATTTCCCCCACTGTATGTATAGCCCAGTATTTAATTTACAGGCCAAGTAATGGTTTCACGCCTTGGTCATCACCTTGTGATCACATTATTGGTGCACACGCCAAGAAAACCAAATCTGGTTGATGGAAACGCATTTGTCCTGATTTCTCTTTTTTTGCCTAGACCCTTACGCTGTGTGGTTCTCGTTGCTCTCAGAGACATTTGCTGTGGGGAAGAACTTTTCTCCAACTACTTTACGCTCGTTCAGTGACACTCGAGAAGTTTCAGTACGCCGTGGTCCTGGACACGGAACGCCAAGGACAAGGTCCGCTCAGCGCTACAACAATAAAGAATTTAGCAGTTTCCTAGAGAGATCGTGCTTTAACGCTTCGATACAGAAAGGCAAGATAAGATTCTTCGCCTCTGCAGGTGCGAGGACGGCCATAGTAGTCTCCAGGTCTCTCTGTGGGCTGGGGACGGCCATCATGTTCTCCAGGTCTCTTTGTCGGAGGACGGCCATCATGTTCTCCAGGTCTCTTTGTCGGGAGGACGGCCTTCATGATCTTCAGGTTCCTTTGTGGACCAAGGACGGCCATCATGCTTAATGGACATTCACCTTCTCTGCTGCCATCAACCAAGCCCCGGTAATCGTGAGATAAATGCGCATAGGGTCTTATCCTTTTTACAAAGGGTTATAGCGGTGTATATTAGGAACTGCTCACCTGGCTCAGTTGTGTCACCCACAACCGGTATAATCGCCTGTAAGATGGCTTATAGAGAATGGCTGCTGCAGGGCCGCACCTTCACGATAACGGTGGAAACAGGAATGCTGTAATGGGACAAAATGCCGAATTGCCCGCGCTGCCACCAGGAATCACCAGGAAACAAGGAGTTAACTGGGCAGATTTTTCTTTATTTTATCCTACGCGTTTCAGAGCCTCTATCCGAGCTCCTTCCTCAGGGAACAACTTCCCTGAGGAAGGAGCTCGGATAGAGGCTCTGAAACGCGTAGGATAAAATAAAGAAACATCTGCCCAGTTAACTCCTTGTTTCCTGGTGATTCCTGGTGGCAGCGCGGGCAATTCGGCATTTTGTCCCATTACAGCAAGCCCTGGTAATGTGAATCTTACATACGTAATGGCCCAGAAAAAAAAAAACTGGACTGCAACCCATCAGGGCTACTGTGGGATTACAACTCCCAGCAAGCCAACAGCTACAAAGTTATAGGTTGCAGAGTACTGTATTGGATATTTATTTTTTGTTATATATTTAATTCTTTATTTTGCAAAAGTTTTAAAAATTCAACAGTTATTTAAAGGGGGATGAATGTGTAGGGAAGAGGCCGCAACACCAAATCCCAGCAGCATCTGTGCTCCTCTTGAGGTCGATGACGGAACAAACGTGCGACCACTGCCTCCTCCTTCTACCCGGGACATGTTTTCATGTTCCGCCAATTAATAAGTTGGTCGTTAGCATAATAAAATTATATACACATACATACACATATTAGTTGGGTGGCTGATGCCACTGCATCGGGAGCTCATAAGGCAGGGTCCTTTATTTGGAGGGTGGTGACAGGGCTAGCTCCAGGTTTATTGTGGGCCCCTTTAACAGATGTAAATATAATCCCTCCTGTGCTCCGTCCCTCTCCCCGTTGTGCGCTCTGACCCCTCATGAGCTGTCCTCTCCTTTGCGATGCTTTCCCCAAGGGCTCTTCTCTCCCGTTGTCTCCCCCCTTTGTGCTCGTTTGAGCTGTCTTCCCCGTGTGCCGTCTCTCTCCCCACTTTGTCTCCTCCCGTAGTGTGGTCTCTTAAGGTACTGTTACACACATATATTGTTTGAAACTCACTGGTTGCAGTGAAATGGAACAATGTGTCCATGATTTCACTGCTACCAGTGAGTTGCAAGCAATATATGTGTGTAACGGTACCTTTAGAGCTGTCTCCTCCGTGTGCTGTCTTCTCCCCGCTGTGCTCTCTCCTTTCTTTGAGCTGTCTTGTCCCCACTGTGCCCCTCAGCTCCGTGCTCTCCTTCCCCCCGGTGTGGGCTCTGTGCTGCATCAGGCCACCATCTTTGTGCACCCAAGTGTCCAAATATGGGGGCCGACTGCGTAAGCGCACAGTCACGCAGAGGTTATATGCAGGCACACTTACTCAAGACAGTGATGACCCAGGGAACAGCGTGTAGAGTGTTAGCAGCTCCGAGCAGCAGAAGAGCACCCAGGGCGAGGAGAAGACAACCATGCTGTACCGCTGCCGGTACTACGCAATGTGCCTGTACTGTCAGTGGGCACCATATTTGCACACCGATCACTTGTATGCTGGGTAATCAGAGGCTCTTTAGGCACGTGATAGGACAAACCAGACGCAGGAGGCGATGATAGATGTGCAGGTCAATTACGTTAGTAGATATAACTAGAAGAGAAAAAGAAATGCAACAGACGCTGCCATCGAGGTAAGATTTCCAGACTTTATTTCTGGAACTGTACACCAGATATTAAAATACAACAAAAAATACAAAATAATGTTAAAAAAAAAAAAGTCAAGTGTTTTATGTACAAATATTAAAACCAATGCAGTGACCTCCTCCAGCCGCACGCTAAAGGCCGTTCTGATTGTCACCCAGGGTTTCCTCTGGGTCGTTACTGATTTTTCTGTTTGTTAAACATAAAAAGGGAGAAAATAAAACAGACACTGGTGATACAACAGGAATCTTCATACAGAGCTTAACAAATATACATGGCGATCATTTCCTTTATTTTTTTTTATTTTTTTATAAAAATTACCATTCAGTAAATATTCCATCTCAAACATGTGTTTTTATTTTTAATTTTTCTTAGAAAAAATAGAAAATATTTCTAATTGCTTGTTGGAGGCATAACATGGGCCCGTTCTCGTTTACCTTGCTGTAGGCAACAAAAAAAAAAGAAAATATATCTAATAAATTCTCACATCCCAGTCATGAGCTCGGCTATGGAATAAAAGGGAAAATAAAACACTGCATAACTGCGGCCCTAATGGTTCACGCTGGAGGATTTCCGTAGGACGTCGTACACACCTTCAAGTAAATTCAGCAATAAAAAAAAAAAAAAATTAATTTAAACGAAGCAGCTATGGATGACAGGAAGCTAAAACATTTGAAGGCGCATTAAGGCATTGAAGTGCTTGCCTGGCGCAGGCGTACATCAGGTCTGTATTGCCGTATTTTAACAAGAAAGGGTGGGAGAAATACAGACGTGACTTACGCTATCCTGCAATTGTGCTCACAGACCCTGCGGAACCCTTACCATTGGTGACTCGAAAACAAAACTAATGCACCATAAATATTTAGCAGGTATTTGAGGCAAATTTGATAAGGCCAGGTGCACAAACTAACCCAAAAAAAAAAAAAATCATCCGGGCAACCAGTCTGGGGGGGCTGCACTTTGCCTTAATTACGCTTCATAGAAACTAAATGACGCCGTATTTACCGTCATATAGTAATGCACTACCAGTTTGCAGTATTGCTAGAAACAGACACGAATAAACATCAGTTAAAGGGAAAAAAAAAATAGATGTGGTCATTTTTTTGGTTTTACTGCATGATCGCTGCAAAAACAAAGAATTCATCGTTTTTTCCTAGAGAAATTGTGCTTTAACATTTCGATACAGAAAGGCAAGAAAAGATTTTTCGCGTTTGCAGCTATCGTGCTCTCCAGGTTCCTTTGTGGGTCGGGGATGGCCATCGTGCTCTCCAGGATCCTTTGAGGGTCGTGGACGGCCATCCTGTTTAGTGGACACTCTCCTTCTCCAGCACAGGTGCAGTTTTAGAAACCTCAGATCCGCCATATCTATGCCCAGAATAAAAAAAAAAAAAAAAAAAAAGAAGAGGAGGGGGGGGGGGGGGCTGCAACTCATCAAGGCTACTGTGGGACAACAACTCCCAGCAAGCCAGTCAACAGCTAAAAAGTTATAGGTTGCAGACTACTGCTTTAAAGCAACTGAGGGGTTAAACTAGTATGACATCTTTAAAGAGTTAAAAAAATAATAAATAGCTACTTTACATGGGTAAAGTTAATAGTGGTACACTTTCTGTCACATATAGGCATGCACAAAAAAAATTATACTATACACTGCAGGAAATCTGAATTTTTTTTTACAGAAATATATATATCCAAGATAAGAAAATGTACAAGTATTTACAACAACAAAAAAAAAATATTCTTGCCATTATTGCCTCGTAATGAGAAATTTAGAGGTAAATATATAACGCTAGCTCACAGTTTCCAACACTCGTTTGCCCACACAATCAGCAACATCGAAAAAGAAAAATAGAGATATAGATTTTATATAGATTTATATATGGAACATACAAAAGAACTTGGTTAGTCGCTGTGGCAGAAATAGGGAACAGATCAGCCGTCGCTGAGGCCAGAAAGGAGTCAGTTATGATAACAGCACAAGCAAGTTAAAATTTGCAAATTAAGAAAAAAAAAAAAATTATATTATATATGTATAACAATAATTATACATAAATTATATATAGTTTAGATTATACAGGGTGTTCAAAAGTAACTATGCAGTGCTTAACACTTGCCAGTATGTGATGTGTAAACTAAAGGAGATGCTGGAAGTGTAGGCACAGGTCCACACACACATACACTTGTTTTCCACAGTTCTCACAACTGTTCTACAATCTAACCGGACCAGCAGACAAATATACTGTGTATTAGTACTTCCGACAATACCACGCTGCACTGCACAGTTACTTTATGACACCCTGTACGTATATATATATAACATGGCTGACAACCGAAACTACTGGCAAGAAACTGGCGAGTCTAGAGAGTCCAGCAAATGCATAGATAATCGGAGTATTACTGCATCGGCGATGGAGGAATGATCGTGTCAAAAAAAAAAAAAAAAGTGCAGCAGTTTGAAGCATTCAGTCATCCGGGGATGGGAAAAGCTAACGACTACCAGGCCTGCGGAGTGTGGAAAGTCCACAGGGTGATTGGACCATCCTTCAAAGTAAGCAGTGATGTAGGACTATCTGAAATGTGGTTCACAGTAAGTGAATAATAAATACCCGACCCCTGAAATAACCCTCAGATGCAACATACAGGATGAAGGATGGATGTCGCCTGGATAAGCGGAGCTTAATGGAAGCAGCAATGGCGGACAGTGGTGGGAAGGACTCTTTGGCAGAGGAAGCACATGGAAGAAAAAAAAAATAAAAATAATGTGCATTGGTCACATAATGACCACGAGGCGGATGTATTGGAAAGCTCTGGCTCATGGAGCAGTATACACACGCTAGAGACACGGTCAGGGCATGGGACACCACAGATTAGACTTGTGCACTGAGGACGGGGGGGGGTTGTAAGGGGGGGGAAGGATGGGTACTGCACAGGTAAGGCCGACGGACTCCTCTGACCCAGGACCCTGCGCATTCTAGAACTAGAAGCCGAGGTTGGACGACATCCTCTTCTACGAAACTGTAGGATACACAAGGTAATGTGTAATTTATTTTTACAATCTTCAAAAAGTTGTAGACAAGTGCTGACCCCCTAAATGAAATAAAAAAATACAAATACCACAAAAAAAAGGGTATAACAATCCACTCCGGCTCTATGGGAGCAACTGAAATAAAATAAAAAAAAAAATTAAAAAATGGAAAAAAAACATGATTCGTTCAGACAAAGCGTAGACATCGCATGTGCGAGTGGCGAGCGTGGTTTATCCTACGAGATGCTGAGTTTAAACATAATAAATAAAAGTCCTCATAGTCGGGCTGGGTGCCGACCCCCGCTGTAAAATAAAAATAAATGCTACATGGAGCGAGGGTCGCACCGCTGCTTGTAAACATTGCCTTCCCTCTGCCCTCTTTGCTCTCGGTGGGACTGGATTTTAAAGATGGGAGACCCGGTCAGCCACAGATTTTAACAAAACTTTAAAAAGGAAAAAAAAATAATTAATTAATTAATTAAACCTAAAGCTGCTTCCCAGAACATAATGTGATTTCCCAACTCTGCAGAACATTGTCTATTTCCACATTAATGGACCAAATTGAAGTTAGTTCTTGACAAAAATCAAGATATAGTTCTGTACATACAAAGACATCACTGATGTCATAGGAAAAAAAATAAGTTCAAAACTTCCAGTGAAAGACTCAGCAAATCCGAAGTTTATGATCAGATTTAATCTTCAGGAGGCCGCACAGGAGAAGTTATTATTCCGACTGTAGGGCCGTGTGGTGTAGTGTATGTGAACTAAGAAAACTGTTTGTCTCGCTCGCGGATAAGCTGCTGAAGTCTGCCACAGATACGGCCATTTTGGCACTGGTGATATGGTGCGTATGGTTCTCAAAGTCCACACCCAGGTTATTTACAGATACGTCGCTGATGAAAGGCTCCGGAACGGAGATCCCCATCTTTATCCTCTTCGCTGGCCTCTCGGTTTCATCGTTGCATAAACTCACTGTGTTAAGCTCAGGAGGATAAAATCCAGTCTCGAATAAGTTAAAACAATCACTTTCCCCATTGGAGGGCAATGAAAGTAAGTCTTCTGTTCCAACAGGCACATGATTGACCGTGCCCCGGGGTAACGTTTCCAATGCCGAGAAGCCATCGTTCAAACAGTTCACATCGGAATTATTGCATGCTACACTGTGAGTCAGCGCTGAAAGGAAAGGGGGGAAACTGTTACAAGCAACTCAGAGATGGGCCAGCCAGGGCGGGGAGATAGGACAGAGACAGGCGGGAAGGTGGGACGAAGACTGGGCAACCGGCCAGAGTGGGAGGTGAGACGGAGAATCCCCTCACCTGTCAGATCGTTAGCGGTGATGGAGTTGAGCAGGTTGAGCTGGGAGTCAGGGATAGAGTCCGATCGGGTTTGGCAGGTTAAGGCTGATGGATTTTCTGATCCTCCCAGAATCTCTGCTTCATCTACCAATCGATCCATGTAATCCCTAAACAAGAAAGGGCACAGAATAGTGTCAGCAAACAAGAGTTTTCTATATTAATCTCCGCACACCAAAACACAGAGGCAGAGCTGGAAGTAATCAGATAAAGCTCTGAGCCAGTGCATTTTCTTAATATCCACCTCCTTTGCCCATGGATCCAAGAAGGTTTCCTTTCATCACATTGCCTAAATATTTTGTGCGTGCATTACGTTGAAGCATATGTGCAATTTTTGAGCAAGGAAGAGGAAAAATTAAAAAAAAGAGAAATAAGTATATTCTTTCCTGCTGGATCCATTTACAACTTTTGTTATTTACAAAACAAAAACAAAGAAAACTAACACAGGAAAGTGTCTGCACCGGATGAATAAGTCTCTGGCACTCATCTGCAGTTATCTTGCGTCTCTAACTCATCACCCGTGGCGAACAGGGTTTTTTTGAGTATGTAAAACTGTTTCAGAATTAGTTCATTTTGAAAAAAATTCACTACCACCTCCGCCACCACCATCAAAAAATGGGTATCAGTAAAATCGACTCACGTTACTCCAGGATGATGGTGATATCTCTTCTTTCCGAACCTTGTTTGTTGGGCAAAGCTATCATACCGCTCAGATTTCTTCCAAATGTAATAGAAAGCGACACATTCTGCGACTGTCCGGCTCCTCACCTGAAACAAGGCCCAGATTTACCCCATAGTCACCAGCAACTAACGACTGGATCTAAGGTGTCAGTCACCGTAGATACAATTATTCTATAGGAAAATTACATCCCTGATACTGCCACAACTCATTACAAACTTCACGATTACAATTGTAATGTCCGGGCTTTAAAAAGGCAGCTCCATCTGTACATCAACTTACCTTATTTTTCTGTATTAGATGAAAGTCCTTCCCGTGTATTACAAGAGCGTGTTCAAAATTCCTACATTCATCCTCAGTCCAAGGTCGGATATCATCTGAGAAATCACAATCACAGAGTCAGTGTCGGCTCACACGGCTTCTGATAAATCACTTTAAGCTTATAATAAATGCTGTTGTTTTTTTTTTTCCGCTTTGCTGCTAATCTATTTTAGCAACATCACCTTTGTCATATCGTTTTACCTTCTATGCTTGTGTTATGTGTCTATATAGGCGGCAGAGCATTGAGGAGGACTGCTAAAGCATAACTGATGAATGGAACACCAAGAAAAGGCGTCCAATGTTTTATAACAACTTGTACTGAATATCTCTCTCTCTCTGCGTCTTCTGGATGGCAGATATCACTAATCCCTGAAGACAAATAAGGATTAAAGTAGAAAATACATTTCACTGTACACACATTGCAATAATCAGCCCATAAACTGCTTCTAGTCTTCCAATTAGGACTCCTGGTGCAGCTCATTTTTATATCGGGAAAATAGGTTTTCTATAGAGTTTAGCACCATGCATATCTCAGAAACCCAACAGCCTGTGCTACTCTATTCCCCTCCTTACATTACATGGACACGTTTATTCCCAATCTCTGTAAAGGACATGTGAAAGACACAAAATATTACCGTGTAACAATCTTCTGCTGCAGAACCTTTCCTTCGCTTCTCGGGTATTGTATCGACATTTGAAGAGTTCGTGCAAGGCCTGCAAAATAACACAAATGTCTCACAGTGCAAAGAAGAATTAAATACTTGGGGGACATTACTGATGAAAAAATTGGAAATCATTTTCAGATAGTCATGTACTTAACTGCTTTGTATGCACAAAGCTGGTAATCAACTTTTAAATCAGGCTTGAATTAAGTTTAGGAAATAAAAGTGAGCCATATACAAAAAAAGTAAGTTTACAAAACAAAAATCGATATGCAAAACATAGATCAATATTCCGGTATCAACATATTAGGAAGGTCATCAACTTATCCCCCCCCATGTAATATTGCATTGGTGCAGATGATCAACTATAACATTTGTTACTACTTTAATGAAATTTATCCAGCTTATGTCTACTTTTTAGATTCTGACAAGTAACAAAACTGGAATCAAACATACAAACCTGTTCATCATCCTTAACGATCACTGCATCCGAGGTTCGGTGCGTATCCCGCTTGTTGTCAGTTCTGGTTTCCAAAAGATATTCTTCCACTTTTCTTTCTGGAAGTAAATCCGGACTCCAAACCATCTGATCCTCATATTCACAAGCTGCGAACGATGAAAGAGTTATACACAACTACAAGCTCTGTACTTCCCTTATCACGGCGCTGTGCTGGCAGAGATCATTATACATGGGGTTCTTACCCGATAGATCCGCCGTGTAGTGTCCTAGATAAGGCGGGATATCGGCCTGATAATAGGAACCAATCATTATTTCCTACATAATAGATGGAGGGAGGGATTTTAGCATTCATTATTTAAAACAAACGTGAAGCATTTATCACATTTCCATGAAGGCACTCACCTTTCTTAAGTCTTCGGATGAGTTCCCCAAATCAATTTCTAAATCTTCGCTTTCCGACTCCTTATCTCCATCAAAGCCTGTGTTTGCTGTTATATCATAAATCACACAATAATTCCTTGCTTTAACACTGGAAAGTAGTTTATAACGTATAAAGCCCAAAAACATATTGTGAACCCATAAAGGAATCTATGGTGTTCTGGTCAGCAGACTCGCGATCAGGCCGTAATACAGATGCTAAACTGCACCCATATGGCAGCTATCTAAATATGGCCTTATCCTCAGTTTTCACTTACATCTCAAGGGGCGTGGAAAAAAGTCTGTTGCTTCGTGTGAGGTCACAGATGGCGTCAGGTCATCGGCAGAAGATTGTGTTTCTTCGTCATCACCAGACAAAAGGTCTTTTGCAATTTCCTCCTGAAATGAAAAGTGTATAAATAAATCACAGAAGTAAAAATTCACAACATGGGGGGCTTGGTCAGTATAACTCTTAAAGGGACCGTCTGGTCCAAAATGATAATTCTGCAGTCGCTCCATATGACTGCACACTTATCAATCCCTTTAGTGCCTGTATTGCGCGCTACGAGGATTAGCCTGTTCTTATGTCGGGAACGGACCACAATGTGATACACATGTTCCTGGCCTAAACATTACTAGTGGGTGCAGCCTTGTTCATTAGTTGGATTCCGCATGGGAACATGCATATCGCGTAATTGCAGTCCAGTTTGCCTTAAAATCCAATGAATACTCACAGCGCACGAGGGCATTGGAGGAACTGATAAGTCTGCAGTCATATGGAGCGACTGCAGAATCATCATTTAGATCGGACAACCCCTTTTAAGTGAACCTGTCACCTAGTTAAATCACCCCAGGCTATCACTACCTGTCCCTGCACCTACTATTCTAACTCACTCTCCTAAATGTGCTTTGTGAATGTGTTGTAAAGCCTTTTTATAACTTACTGGCTCCTATGATAATGAAGTCGGGGCTACTGTTATTAGTCCCCCTGGGTGTCCTCTTTTGCTGCCTCTACGAGTCCATCACGCCTCGATGGGCGTGATATTGTAATTACAATACGTGCCCCCATCCTGCCTCGGAGCCCTTCGGGTTTGACGCCGAACGTGTATCGCCCGACATCGAGCTGCCATAATGTGCTCCACAGGGCATGCGCAATGCGCAGCTTGAAGTTGGGCGATACAGTACCGGAAATGTCGCATTCGGCATCATACCCGGAACTGCACAGAGGTCTCCGACGCAGGCTGGGGGTGCACATTGTAATTACAATATTACGCCCATCGGGGCATGTTAAAGACTAATGGAGCGAAAGAGGACGCCCAGGGAGGCTAATAATGGTAGCCCCACTTCATTATCATAGGAACCAGCAAGTTATAAAAAGGTTTTACAACACATTCACAAAGCACATTTAGGAGAGAGAGGGATAGTTAGAAAAGTAATAGGAAGGTGCAGGGACAGGTAGTGATGGCCTGGGGTGATTTAACTAGGCGACAGGATCACTTTAAAGGTACCGTCACACGAGGCGATGGCGCTAGAGATGTCGGCGAAACCTCCAGCGCGGCGTCGGCGATCTGACAGGCGGCATTGCCGCTGGAGTGTCTCAAAACCCCAGCGGCGATGCAGGACAATGGGAGCCTATGGCTCCCATCGCCTGTCAGGTCGCCGGCGGCTGTTTACATGGGGCGATGTGTGCACATCGCCCCAGATCGGCCGCCTGGTTTCGGAGCACTGCTCTGAAACCAGGCGACCAGTAAATGGCGTCGCTCTCGCCCATTTACATTAGTCGATGCAGGGGAGATATCGGTGCCGATAGCGATGCAGGGGCGTGGCCTAATATATCGGCGGCACCATCGACTCGTGTGACGGTCGGTACCTGAAGTCTAAGCCAAAAATTAAACAGATTCCCAAGTGTGTAATATGTGGTATACCCACAAAGACTAAATTCTGCTAATAGAAAGTTGGTCACTTACTTTATCCAGCGTCATGTCCGGCAGCTCATCAGCGAGCTCGCTCGGGGAGCTACCCGCACTTGATCCTGCCATGACTGGATCTGCAGGCTCATAGACATAAATTGCTAGTAAATCCTCCAAGGGCATGTTTCCTTCCTGGAGAAACACAAATGAATGAGATCGGAGGTAATATTCATCATTAGGGCGAATTGATTGGTTGCGGACGTTTCGCCAACCATACCCACCTTTTCTAAATCTTCAATTTCGGAGCTAAAGTTTTTGCCGTCCTCCTTCATTTCTTCCTCTTCAAGAGTTCTCTCATCATCATAGTCATGTACCAACATTTCAGCTGTAGGGTCAAAGTCATGATCTTCAGATGACAGAGAGCCGACTGGAAGAAAGCAAGAAAAGACTGCGATTAATAAAAGACAAAGCAACGAGGCCCTTCTGTAATAAATGAGACCGTAAGATACAGCGCAAAACATATCATACAAAAATGACAGAGCAGGGAATGTCTGGACACCAACAGCTGTGCTCAGGAGAAAAAAAAAAAAAAAAAAAAAAAAAAAACTAAAATATCACAATCCAATACAATTTATTTCTAGCATACAGAGTACGACTGAGGCCTACAAGGAGGATGAGGCCGTACAAGACATACAGTAACGACAGAGGCACATATCTCACAATCTGTTCCCCAAATATTCAACATATCCATAGAATCCAGCCCAGTCTTCCTGCGATCGTCTGGTGGGGGGAAAATCATCAATAATTTGAGATGGACAGCTTCCCGGTTCTTGTATTTTCAGAAGAATACAAACCCCGGCCTCATCCGCTGGTCCAGAGTTTTATTCCTTTTTCACCCACAAAATAACATGATACAACGAGTACCACGATTCTCACTTTCTGCAGGACTTTGCACTCTTTTCTGCAGACACTAATCATTTGATCACTTTCTTAAAGCACCAGTCTCACTTCAGCATTTAGAAAATGTAAAAAAAAATATATATGTTTTCACAAATTACCTTTACTTTCTCTTTGTCATTCTGATTGAATATTTCATTGTGATATGCTTCAGTAGTTATCTATTTCAGAGAAAAATTGAAATAAAAACAGTATTTTCGAGACTCATTATGTTCCTAATTCCTGATTAGGCGACTGCCCATGAATCCAGCTCACTCCCTCGTTCCCACACAAGACCTGAGTAATATCTATGGACTCCCTGGTTATTACGGGACGCATCGGCCATTACTCTCTTTATGTTGGTTAAAAATCTTTTATTTCTATCAGGTTATGTTTAGTTTAAATGTCTTTTTATTAATCACACCATTTATATATCAAATATAATAGTTTCTCAAGTTATTAAAAAAGGTGAAAATTTAATTCTGTCGTCTTCTGGCCACATTATCTTCAGTACTTGTAAGGGACGACGTGGCAGAGAAGCGCTTACCAAGTGTCTTAGTTTATGTTCCACTCCCGGGGTTTGCTTTACTAATATTAATGCAAAAAAAAACCTGACCAATATGGTGCCATGGCAATGAGGCCTAGAGGACAAGTAGCAGTGCTAGTACAGCGATACCTCAGTTTTCATTGACATGGATTTAACTTTAGTTTAGGTTTTGAACAAAAAATGTGTCTCGGTTTTCGTCAGTAAAACGCTGCTAATTTAGCACAAAAAAAAAAAAAGTGCACCGCTCTCCCCTTCCATACACCAAAAAGTTTGTAAAAATTAAAATTTAATATTTATTCATTTTATCAGTCTTTTTTATTAATTTTACAGTCATTTGAGTGTTTCTAGGATTAATCGCTATCTTTATTCACTATATAATGTGTTATTTGTAGGTATTTTGCAGTGTCTCGAATAAATTAATTGATTTTGTTTTCGTCGGTTTCAGTTTTCGTAGATAGTTTTTGCATGGATTATTGGTGAAAACCGAGGTACTACTGTACTTAGCTAAGTGGGACTGGTGCCATTTTCTAAATTGTTCTCGATTTACAGGATAGAAACATTTGGATACAACGTAGTTATTGTAACAATGTACAAACATGGCATAAGCAGATGAATATTCTCTACTACCACAATACAGGTTAATTCACAGAATCAAATTTTTCCAACAATATAAGATATGTACATCATATGATCAGTATTGGAAATCTGTGCCACCAGTTTTGATCAAATGAATTTACTATGCGAGATCCAATATTTGGAAATAATTGCAACAACTCTCCTACATCCACATGGTTATGCAATCTTCAAAACGTGTGAGGATTTGTCTGGGCAGAGTAGTCTGCAGGCCACATCTGGCCCTCTGGATATCTTAGTCTGGCCCGCAACAGTCAAAGGGACTGTGGGTTGTACCGTACCCTCCTTAACCGCCCATGAGGGTTCATCCTGTATAAAAAAAAAGGGCTATGTGGGGACTCATCTAATAAAGCGGAGTGTATACATGTCCACACACAGGCCAGCCCCCTTCATGGATGCATATGTCTACACTCCTGAGCAAGCCCCGCCCCTTTATAAAGCACTGGTCTGCCTGGAGGCATATTGCCCCACCCCCACCAGATACCCCTACCCTCTACATTATGCTCCGGCAAGGCAGAAATATACAACTAAACAGGCTGAAACAAAGGGGATGGGCCTAACTAGAGGGGGCGGAGCCATATGCATCCATGAACTAAGAACAATTAGTTCGTATCCCAGGCAACGTCAGGTTCTACAGCTAGTCCTCCGTGGGAGCTCACCCGGCATATAGTGAGAGCTCAGCATACCGAATTCTGCTCAAAATTAAGTGATAGTTATCTTATAATAATATGTTAATACTAGCTGGGTGCCCGATGCACATGCATCGGGATTCTAGCAGAGCGAGTCTCTGACTCGCAATGGCCGCTTCGCGGCCAATGCTTCGCGCTGCTAAGGCGACTCGCCATGCCCGCTGCGCGGGCATAGTGAGTCGCCTTAGAACTGCTCGCAATGGCCGCTGCGCGGCCAATGCTTCGGGCGTATCCACATGACCACGCTGACTCGCAGCGTGAGCGGACTCAGAAGGGGCAAAAAACCCATTCGTGATTATATAATAGATTAACATTGAGCAGAATTAAGTTTCAGCCCATTGGTTCGGCCCTACACACCAGTAATTAAAAAAATAACAATGTTCCTAAAAACGAACAAGCAGGTAGTTGCTAAATTCCTGCTGTTCAACCCATCACCAACCGCTCCCGTTAACGATTTAGTTGCTTCACATCAACAGATCAGCTCTTCCTCTCTGCTCTGTTGACGGCGTGTGACTGACGACATCTTGCTGATTGACAGCTGGCTCCCTGGAGTTAAGCGGCAGAGAACTGTCTGTCAATCAGCATGATGTGGGCAGTCACACTCTGTCAACAGAGCAAAGAGGAAGAGAAGCCGCTGCTCTGTTGACATGACAAAAGCGGGAGATGATGAACTTCCAACAGGAGCAGGGGGTACAACAGGCAGGCACTTAGCAACTACCTGCCTGTTAGTTCTTAGGCCTATAGTAACAGTCCTGGATAACCTCCTTAGGGCAGGTGAAAGCCATAAATACAAGCCAGGAAAAATTAACGTATCAGGCATGGCTTAATTTACATGTCTGCGTCCACACCGGGATATTCAGTCCGACCTCGTATTTCCTGGGCATATATGGGGTTGTTAGCTCCAGTCAGAAGACCTGCGGGTGGGCTGAGAACTACGACACCTACACAGACCATTAACATGGATATGTGAATCCAATAGGAATATGAAACCGTGCATTACAGAGAATGAAGGGGGATTCTTTCACTCCCAGTGTTTGAGCTTGTCCCAAAGTCTCACTTTAAATACATTAGTGATGCTTTACATATAATTGTCAAATATAATCGATCACTTGACCTCAACAGACATATATGAGACTTGTAGTTTGGAGCAGGCGATTTGCACTTTGTGCATACAGAGACTGTATATCACATTTGTGGGAATGTAGCCGATCAAAGAATCTCCTGAAACATTGATTTCCATAGGCGTCCGTGAGATTAGCAGTTTTTTTAACACTTTATTTTATGTGATTTTTAATTAAGGTTTAGGTCTATATTATACAGCTGTTAATGTATTTCCTCCCACCACATTACAGAAATATTAATCAAGTATCTGGAATTAATATGAATATCTGATATACATTACACAGTCATCTCATTTTATACATTGTCCTGTGGTTTGGAGGAGTCAATATCAGGAATCTGGCACCTTCCCAATATATTGTGAATGACAGTGTTCCCATGCAGATAATTTGTTGCAGGAATTTGTGACTTTTGTTCCCACTGATGGCGCTTGCAGCCCTATTCACAGGTATGAAGGCTTTTCATCACAAGTTTTTTTTTTGTGTCTGGTGACAGTCTAAAGTCCACATTAAGGGATATTGCATGGCTCCTCATTTTGGAGATTTTAGTCTTTAAAAAGTGTGAACAATCCTGTCTCACAATATATAAAGGAAACGCTGATGAATAAGCAGACAGATGTCCAGTCGTACGTTATTAGCCTTCTGTGTTGTATAGAATTGTAAGAAAATCACTGATGTATTATTTAAAAAAAAGGACAAGAATGGGGGGAGAATGGGGGATGCCTCCCCATCACGTGCCAACATTTTCAGATCCACATTCTGCTCCCCAATCCCTGAACCCCTCCAGACTCAGACCTCCATAGGTACCAAGTGGAAGAGGTCAGCGTGGGGTTGAGGAGGGGGAGGGGGGGGGGGGGGGGGGGGTTATACAACATATTCAATTCTGCCCACATCAAAAGAATGTCTAAGGCGGCCGTCACACGCTACAATATCTTGAACGATATCGTTTAAGCGATCTGATTTTTGATCGCTTAAGCGATATCGTTTGTGCATCGTTACGTGCAATCAAGCGATTTTACAATGTAAAATCGCTTGATCGTGACATTGCAGGTATGACAGCAGGACCTCATATCTAGCGATGAACGATTTAACAATCTGGTTCATCGTGGTGTGTGACACCACGATGAACGATCTCCCAGCGGCAGAGCCTATGCTGGGAGATGGTATCTATGGTAAACATCGGGTTACTAAGCGCCGCGCGGCGCCTAGTAACCCGATGTGTACCATAGTTACCAGCGATCTCGCTGGCCCACATCGCTGGTGAGTCTGTCTGTGTGACATCTCACCAGCGATGTGAACGATATTGTAAGCGATTGCGCGTGCACGTGATCGCTTACAATATCGTTCACGATGTGGAGACGTCTGACGGCCGCCTAATATACAGGTGCATCTCAATGAATTAGAACATCATCAAAAAGATTATGTATTAAATTACTTAAATTAAGTGAAACATATCACATATAGATCCCTCTGTGTGCAATGACTCTTTCAAGTGTTTGTTAATGTAGAGCCAACAATGTTACAGCCAATGAAAACACAAAGGTCATTATCTCAGAAAATTAAAGTAGGGAAGATAAAGGATTAAACACCGCGCTGCCATTTTCCACAAGCCATGAAAAGGTGAATAGAATATTGATTTATTAGCCAAAGCGTTTTAGGGCTCCCGGCGCCTTCCTCAGGACAAATCAATATCATATTGTTTCAGGGCGTTTCAGTGAGACCTGAAATGCATTGACTAATAAATCAATATTATATCCACCCTTTGATGTCTGGTGGAATACGGCAGCGCGGTGTTTGACCCTTCATCCTTCCTACTCTATATGCACCATGCTGGGGACCGCAGCAGCTGTGATCTGCTTTTATAGTGGTTGTGACTCTCAACCACACAAGGTGAAGCCTCTGATACCTATTTAGGTCGTAATTTATCTCTCACCGTCCCTACTTTAATTTTCTGAGATAATGACCTTTGGGTTTTCATTGGCAGTAAGGGCCACGTCACACGCATCAATTTGCAGAACGATATTGTTAGCGATCACATGCACGCGAGATCGCTAACAATATCGTTCACATTGCTGGTCAGCTGTCACACAGGCAGACTCACTAGCAATGTGGACCAGCGAGAATGCTGGTAACCATGGTAAACATCGGGTTACTAGGCGCCGCGCAGCGCTTAGTAACCCGATGTTTACCATGGATACGAGCTCCCAGCATAGGCTGCGAGGCACTGGGAGCTCACGCAGGCAGACTCACCAGCGATGTGGACCAGCGAGAATGCTGGTAACCATGGTAAACATCGGGTTACTAGGCGCCGCGCAGCGCTTAGTAACCCGATGTTTACCATGGATACGAGCTCCCAGCATAGGCTGCGAGGCACTGGGAGCTCACACAGGCAGACTCACCAGCGATGTGGACCAGCGAGAATGCTGGTAACCATGGTAAACATCGGGTTACTAGGCGCCGCGCAGCGCTTAGTAACCCGATGTTTACTATGGATACGAGCTCCCAGCATAGGCTGCGAGGCACTGGGAGCTAGCTAGTTGGTCTACCGGTGTCACATGCAGCGATGCTGCGTGTCCACCGGCCGACCAACGATAGATTTGTGAACAGGTTCACAAATCTGCGATCAAACGATTTTTCAAAGAAATATGGTTTGACTACACGCAGCGACACACAAAGGATATCGCTTAAGCGATCAAAAAAGCAGGTCGCTTAAGCGATATCGTTCAGTAAATTGACATGTGTTACGTGGCCATAAGCCATAATCATCAAATAAACACTTCACTGTGTAATGACTCTATACATGCGTTTCACTTTTTGTATTGAATTACTGGAGGAGGAAAAAAAAAAAAAAAAAAACTTTGATGATATTCTAATTCATTAAGATGCACCTGTAAGAGTATGTGCCCACAGGACGTAGCAAAACCTGAGGATCTTAGAGTCCTTAACAGGAGATTAGCTATAATCTAGTCTGCGTTTTCTGCATGTTTTTACTGCGTTTTTTCCATTAACTGCAGCAAAAACACCGGAAAAAGAGACCATGTCAATTCTCTCCCAGCCGCACCAAAAACGCAGGGATTTGACAGTTCTTGACACTTGCAAAACCAATGTGTGGGCACAGCGTTTCTGTGAAACACATTGGTTTTGCTGGGAATCAAAACCGCAGGAACAAATTAGCATAAATTACCATAAAACCAATGGTTTTCTGCATGCAGAAAACGCAGCAAAAACGTCCTGTGGGCACATACCCCAAAAGGGCTTGTCCAGCAAAACAATCACTACCTGTCCCAGCATCTTCCTAGTACATCTCTACCCATCCCTAGCTGACCTAAATGTTTCCTGTAATCGCTGTTAAAAAATGCTTTCATAACTTACATTCTCCTATCTTAATAAGCAGGGTTTCATTAATAGTGCGAACACTGAGCGTTCTGTATGGCTCCATGTTCCCCGTCACTCCATTGTAATCACGCACTGGTGGCCGTGATAATTAATGTAGAAGCGCGCTTGCAGTGTTTGAAATCTGTGGTATGACATGTGGCTGAGCGTCATTTCTGGTCCTGCTCAGTGTAGAATTATTGGTGTACTCGGCGGCTCCGGAGGAGGACGTGCAGTGCATTCCCCGGAGGTGCCGAGTACACCGAATAATTTCACACTGCGCAGGATAAGAAATGACGCACAGCTACGTTTCATACCACAGATTTCAAATGCTGCAAGCGCGCTTCTACATTATCACGTGCAACAGGGCATGATTACAATGGAGTGACGGAGAACATGAAGCCTTACAGAACGCTCACAGTGTTCGCACTATTAATGAAACCCTGCTTATTAAGATAGGAGAATGTAAGTTATGAAAGCATTTTTTCACAGGGATTACAGGAAACATTTAGGTCAGCTAGGAATGGTTAGAAATGTACTAGGAAGCTGCCGGGACAGGTAGTGATATGTTTGGGGGCATAAACTAGGTGGCAGTTTCCCCTTAAAGAGAACTGGTCACGTCCTTTGCATTTAAACCGCCCCCAATGTTATTGAGCTCAGGGGGTCTCAAACACACGTACCGCAGGCAGACCGTGAGGCTTCATTATGCAGCCTACAGCGCCATGAGCGCCTTGACGATCGCGGCCCATTTCAAAAGGTCATTGTGGTCCACGCTTCCTATGTAGTCCCAGCGCAGTACAGAGATGAGACCCCTCTGGCTCAACCACAACAATTGCAGCGCGTGCGTGAGTACAGGTGAGAAGAGTGTGTCTGTGGCAACCTTACTAAAAGAACAGATCAGCATCCAGACATTACTGCAAGGAAAGGATCAGAATGGCGGCATTACTACTACAAAATTTGAGAAACGTATTCTAGGAGTGATAATTTTTCTGGTTAGCCAGTAAAGGTAAGAAGAAACAATGGAGAAAATGCAAAAATCTACAAACAGGGATAAATCTACATAGACATATGATAAAAAATGTGCGGGACACGCCTGCAGGAATACACTTCTCTAGACCTAGACACAACATGGCAGATTTAAAAGTTCTAATATTGAAAGGTCACTTCAACAATGATAGGGAACGAAAAATCTGGGAATTCAAATTCATAAGAATGTTCCCAAACACCTGGTTTCTGAGTCACAGTTAACACCTCCACAAGAAGATTTTCTGATGTGTAAAAGACCACTTCCACCTCATCTGCATCAGTAACAAAGACTTTAATCCAATTTCCTTAGCCACACCTCTACTTAGCATCACCTCATGTCCTGCTGTATTATGTATTTAAATGTCTCAGTAATTCATTTGTAATTAAGTCTGATGAAGGAGACATGTGAGCTTTGAAAGCTTACAAATATAATTTTTCTGGTTAACCAATAAAGGTATCACTCCTAGAATACTTTTCTCAAATTTATTTTTGGGACTTAAGTATTTACAACATTTTTCTATGTGTTTCTATGTGTGGCCACATACCCAGAAGAGTTTGAGACCCCTGATTTAGATCTGTGCATCACTAACCTGGTTTTTAAAGGTCTACCTCCAAAACGCCTCCTAAACTATCAAAATACGTCCCTGCAGCATCCTATCACTAATCTCACACTTCTTTTGTCTTCTGAAAGCATCCTGTGAAAGTGCTTAAAAACGTTTTAATACTCACTCATTACTGATTATAATTAGCAGGGTCCATATTCTTTAGTTACCAGGGGGGTGTTCTTTTGCAGGTCCAGGATCCAGCCTTCTCTCTGTCTGTGCTTAAGTGAAACTGAAACTGAAGGCAGGACTAATGATTTGCATTCTGTTAGTGATAGAGAGGGGGGAGGGCAATGCCTGCACATCACAGCAGAACACACAGACAGGGTGGATCCCTGGAGCTGCAAAACAGCCCGCCTTGGTGACTATGAATATAGTCACTGCTAATTATAATCACTAATGAGTGAATATTCAAACGTTTTTCTCCACTTCCACAGGATGCTTTTAGGAGACAAAAGAAGTGTGAGATTAGTGATGGGATGGTGCAGGGACATATTTTGATTGCTTAGGAGGCGTTTTGGAGGTGACAGGATCCCTTTAAAAAGAAATCTATGTATTTATCATTAAAAAAGCACTTCAGATGCTTAGATGTTTGCATTAGGTACCTGCACAAACAGTCATCGGGGTGGATACTTCAGCCAAAATCAGTTACATCAATCTACATTCAGTAATGCAGCTTTTTAAAACAGAGTGATGTCCCCCCGCAGTGTAATATATTGACATTGATCAATGAAGGTCCTCTGGTGGTGAAGGACCTGTGGTGGTGTCACAATCATGTGATTGTAATGGGCGGAGCTAAGCAGGCCTGAAGTGAAAGCTCCACCCATTATGCTTTCATGGTCGTGACATCACAGTTTCTGCCGTGATGTCAATCAATTAAAATGCAAGGGGCATGATGAAGATATCATGAATGAACTTAAGTGACAATAAGCTAAAGCGCCTCCCCTATGACTGAAGCCAGGTATGTGTCTGCAGTCACCTCAGCATATAAAGCCTCCCCTATGACTGAAGCCAAGCATGTGTGTGCAGTCACCTCACATGTAAAAGTTAGTGATACACATTGCATAATTTAAAACCCATTGGGGCGGTGTAATATCACAATATTACATTACAGGTTCCCCTTAAAGCCTCCTGTACATACAGGATTTCATATCAGATTTTATACACAAAAATAATGTTTCAGGCTTTTTTTTGGGGGGAGGGGGAAGAGGCCTGTTGTTGTCTATGGCTGGATTCACACCATCATTATTTTTTATATTTGTAAGAATTGGCCAGTCAAGTTTATGGGGACCAGAAAAAAAAAAACTAATGGCATAGGCCTCCATCTATTTTGATGGATCCCTTGTTAAATGGCAATTATATATATCGCTAATAAAGTATTTATTAACAGTAAACAAAAATAAAGGATGGTGGAAACAGTTAATTTTTTTTTTTTGCCGTTTGACAAAGGTGACAGACCATGGAACCATAATGTAGATCCGACCACAGAGCATTCAGTGTAGGAAAAAAATTGAAATATAAAAAGAAAAAAAAAAAAAAAAAAAAAGGTTACGATTGGACTCAAGCATTATGTGTCCTAATACACCATCATTAGGACTGCCTGAGCCTCAGGGGTCAGTGACAGCATTAGTAGAAATAAGCTTCCAAAAATCAAGAGCGGAGACCGTGCTGATTTACAAGGTGTACAGGAGCCAAGAATACAGAAGGGTAATGCCGTATTCGACCGTCAGTAGTACTGCTTGTTATGTGACATGAGGGGTATAATGGAAGAGTACATGTGATTATACAAAAACAAATTTTAAATCTTTAATATTATGGGGAATTTATCATAAATGAGGAAAACTGGAGTATGATCATCCATACAGCACATGATATTGCACAGAGAAACCGTCACTCCCCCATCATTATATAAATTAGATTAAAGTATTATATCCCTGGCTACAACTATCTCCTCAGCATGCCAGGGAGAAGCGATGTTCAAAGGGTATGAAAATTGGACCAACCTGGGCTCGAACTGTCAAATGAAGCCTGAAAGAGAGAGCAAAAGAGAAGTTATTACATGTCCACACACATCCCATCAATAAACCAATACATCTCACAGATCAATGTAACCATCATGAACATTATTTGCCACTTATGCACCAAAGATGATGGCATGCACACACCGCCAGTGCCCGGCCTACGTTACACGTCAACCCCCCGATGTAAAGCTTCACAGATTCCTCTTCATACAGAGCCCTATACTGAAGGTGCCACAAAAAAGTCACCCAGCTCGGTCTGTAATTCAGAGGTAGAGCAATTATCAGCTTTGTGTCTCATACCAATATCATCATCCCATGCAAGTGAATGGGATTCCACCACCTTGACACATGCCACTATAGCTGCAATACCCAAAGCCTGGGCTCATGGTGCTTCATACTGCACATCCCTCCCAAACATCTGAGAAGTTTCTGCAAGGAATATTATAGTAAGGTCCAAAATGCGATATTTAATGTGTCTAAGAGGTAAAACATGGCTTGGTATGTAGTCTCCACATAGTCCCACCCACTTCACAGCTCCACCCCACTGATTCATCCCCTCTACCACACAGCCACATCCACTTTATAGCTCCAGAACTTAAGACATTTGCTGATGTATGTAAAGCTTTGTGGAATTAATGGCCCTATAGAAGTGAATATGTTTATGTTGTCCCTACAGAATAGTAATTAAAAGGAGTATTCCCATTTTTAAGATCATATACTGATATTTAGTGGGTGTAATATTATTAATAATATTAGCAAATACTCCAATTAGAAATGTGGTCTAGTTCTCCTGATTAGCCATGTCTCATACTTCATGTGAAAGAGTTAGTGACTTTAGGTATCCATGGTTACAACCATGAGTAACTAACTAATCCACTACATGAATGGTCGTAACCATGGATACATAGGCTGCTGCATATAAGGTAAGCAACATAGCTAATCAGGAGAACTATACTACACTAGCTGTGAGCCCGATTCTAAGAAATCGGGAGTCTAGAATTTGTATATAATTTTTTTAAGAGTTTTAAATAATAGACTTAAACACCAGATATATGACTAAGTAGGCGATGTAGGAAAAACTGTGAGGGTAGCAATATAGTGGAGGTGTAGAAAGAGTTAATGTCCGACTAACAGGACTATAACAGAGTAGGAACTTATAATGATATCAAAAATGTTATTGAAGGAGTTAATGTCCCACAGGCACTGCCACAACAGACTCAGCGCTGTAAATTATATCCAAAATGGTGTTCAAGGGGTTAATGTAGCAGTGGCAGTAGTTATAAACACTACCAAATATGCAGTTAATGCTGAACTGGTATATAATGGGTTAATTTCGCAGTGTCATTACAACTATACACTGTGTAATAGAAATAACAACAATAATGGAATATAAGGGGTTAATGTTCCTACTGGCAGTAGTAAGAGAGACTACAAAGTATGGAGTTAAGGCAGAAATGGTATATAAGGGGTTAACTTAGCAGTGGCAGTACAACTACACACGGTTATAGAAATTACAGATAAAACGGAATGTAAGGGGTTAATGTTGCTACTGTCATGAGTACAATGAGCATAGCGCCTCACTTCCCATTGGACTTTGAGTTTCAAATTTAGCGCTGTAAGTGAGGCGCGAAGCTCATTGGTCGCTGTGTGCTGGCGCCGACCAATGAGCTTCGCGCCTCACTTACAGCGCTAAATTTGAAACTCAAAGTCCTCCATGTATCTCAAAGGGAAGTGAGGCGCTATTCTCATTGGTCAGCGCCAGCACACAGCGACCAATGAGCATAGCGCCTCACTGGCCATTGAGATACATGGAGGTCTTTAGAGCTGTGCATGGCCAGGCCCTTGGTTCTATTTTCGGCCACGGCTCTCGTCGGTCGTCGCCGGGCGGGAGACTTGCAATGGCCGCTGCGCGGCCATTGCTCGCGCCCCTGCAACGGTTCGCAATGCCCGCTGCGCGGGCAATGCTTCACTGGTCGCGTGGGCGCCGCGAGCCCACAACGACGGAAGTAGCGCCGAAACTTACGGAAGTGCGTTAGGGGAATTATATATTAGATTTCTCTTTGGAGGGATTTGCTAATAATATTACTACATATACTACATATTGGGATAGCAATACTTCTTTAAACCTCATTCACATTTCATTTCTTCCCTTGCAGTTTCTGACATACACTGAGCGGGCTGTGAACTCCTAAGGCTGCTTTCACATTGCGATTTTGTAAAATCGGACAGCATCGGATCCAAATAAGCCCTCATGTTCTTCAATGGGGATTGGATCGGAGTTGCACTTAATGGCATCCGATTTGCCTCCGATCCTTTACGATTTTTTTTTAGTAGCCAACTGCTGAGAGTTTGGTTTCCGAGTGAAAAATCGGATCAAATCAGATCCTATTCGTTCAGATTAAAATAAAATGGTAGTCTACGGGGATCGGATGGAAAGTCGGATCCGAAAATTTGTATTGAGCATGCTCCAAATCCCAGACCACTCCCAAAGCCTCTCCTAGCCCTCCCCTGGCCCTCAGTGGGCGGAGTGCCGTTTAAATCAGATCCGACAGAAAATCGGACAAAATCGGATGCCATCGGTCTGATTTTCTATCGGATCCGATCAACAAGATCTATTAGAAAATCAGACTGATGGCGTCCGATTTAGTGCATCCGATGCTGTCCGATTTTCATCAGACAGCATCGGATTTAACAAAATCGCAATGTGAAAGCATCCTAAGGGACTGTGCAAACGAGCATATTTTCGACTGCAGTACTATCCGGCAAAAAACAGGATCACAACGCTGTCCAATGTTTTTTAAAGTGACCCTATACCCAGAAGCCAACCCCACATCCCCTTCATACCTATCCATGCAGCTTGTGAAGCTGCTGCCATCGATCCCTGTATCTTGCAAAACCGCTGGGGCATTCTTCATAAATTATACTTTTATAATCGCATTTCTGGGCGTTTCACTGAAATTTTAAAGCCGCAGCAGGCGGGCCTGTGTGCCGCTCTCCCCCTCCTTCTCCGTAATTCTGCACGCAGCGATGGGCGTGCTAAACAACAGAGAGGAGGCTCACCTCATAGTATGGGCGGTGAAGCCGATATGACGCGAATTACGTCATACCGGTTTCAACGCCCATACTATGAGGCGAGCCGCCTCTCTGTTGTTTATGCACGCAGCCATGGGCGTGCAGAATTACGGACAGGGAGGGGGAGAGCGGCACACAGGCCCGCCTGCTGCGGCTTTAAAATTTCAGTGAAACGCCCAGAAATGCGATTATAAAAGTATGATTTATGAAGAATGCCCCAGCGGTTTTGCAAGATACAGGGATCGATGGCAGCAGCTTCACAAGCTGCATGGATAGGTATGAAGGGGATGTGGGGTTGGCTTCTGGGTTTAGGGTCACTTTAAATGAGGCAGTGTGCATTTTTACTTTTACCTCGCACCATGCGGTCCTAAAGGCCCCGTTACATGCTACGATATTGTTAACGATATTGTTGCAACGTCACCGTTTTGGTGACGTCGAAACGACATTGTTGTGTGTGACATGTACCAACGATAAGTTCGTTCATCGTTGGCAAATGACCCGGACCAATTTTTATTGTTGGTCTCCCGCTGGCCGGCCAGCATCGGCGTGTGTGACAGCGGGAGAACAATGATCAACGAGCTACCAGCGCCACAGAGCACATGCTGGGAGCTGGTAACCAGGGTAAACATCGGGTAACTAAGCGCAGCGCTCTGCTTAGTTACCTGATGTTTACCCTGGATACCAGCGTTCTCGCTGGTCCTTATCGCTGGCGAGTCTGCCTGCTTGACAGCTCACCAGCGATCACATAACGATGTCCTAGCGACCCCCATCGTACTATGTAAAGGGACCTTAAAGGGAACCAACCACCCCCAATGACCCCCCCCGGACTATTAATATCGGTCCCTACACACAGCACATACATGTGCTGCAATGATTTTTGCTAAAAAAACTGTTTTGTAAAACTTAAGATAATGCTTTTGAAAGTTTAAACCGAAGGGACGGGTGGGCGTTACTTATCTGTGGCAAAAGCCGAGTAGCAGCTGCCAGTCATCCTCCTGTGTCCCGCAGTAGCAGTTATGGCCAGCCCTTTTCAGCGTCACAGCATGGTGCATGGGCTCGCATGCCCGTGCACACGTCATCATCTACAGCCGGGTTGCGAGCGCGCGCTCTGACTTCCTGCTGTGGAAGTCAGAGCGCGCGCTCGCAACCCGGCTGTAGATGATGACGTGTGCACGGGCATGCGAGCCCATGCACCATGCTGTGACGCTGAAAAGGGCTGGCCATAACTGCTACTGCGGGACACAGGAGGATGACTGGCAGCTGCTACTCGGCTTTTGCCACAGATAAGTAACGCCCACCCGTCCCTTCGGTTTAAACTTTCAAAAGCATTATCTTAAGTTTTACAAAACAGTTTTTTTAGCAAAAATCATTGCAGCACATGTATGTGCTGTGTGTAGGGACCGATATTAATAGTCCAGGGGGGTCATTGGGGGTGGTTGGTTCCCTTTAAGTAAAAAGTAACACTACAAAAAAAAAAAAAAAAAAAAAAAAAAAAAAAAAAAAAAACACAGCAAACACATTTTGGAAAAGCCAGTCTAGTCTGGTCTGGTCTGGTCTAGGTTTGTGGGGGGAAAAAAAAAAAAAGAAAAAAAAAAAACTCAAGACATCCTAGTGTGCTGTGATATAAACAGGCAGAAGAATTCAGAAGATGGGAGACACTTTTTCCCTCCACTTCTGAGGAAAAAAAAAACGATCCCATTCTGATCAGCATAATCGGACATATTTTTCTTGGATGGAAAACATACAATCGTGTGAACCCGACCACAGTGCACCAAACTAAACTGATTACAGTTGGTGATAATGACTCATTTATTCTCCTTATTAAAGTTTGATTTATCCCCTCCCACTATAATTTCCAGACAGTATCAGTGGGGGAAGGCCGCCACTGCACGAAGTATGGGGGGGGGGGGTTTGGGGGAGTTAGGCCGTCACTGTGGTGGGGAGGCAGGGTAAAGCCGCCACTGTACGGAAGGGGGGGGGGGGGGGGGTGAAGGAAGGCCGCCACCGTACGGAAGGGGGGAGGGGGGGTGAAGGAAGGCCGCCACCGTACGGAAGGGGGGAGGGGGGTGAAGGAAGGCCGCCACCGTACGGAAGGGGGGAGGGGGGGTGAAGGAAGGCCGCCACCGTACGGAAGGGGGGAGGGGGGGTGAAGGAAGGCCGCCACCATACGGAAGGGGGGAGGGGAGGGGGGGTGAAGGAAGGCCGCCACATACGGAAGGGGGAGGGGGGTGAAGGAAGGCCGCCACTACGGAAGGGGGGAGGGGGGGTGAAGGAAGGCCGCCACTGTACGGAAGGGGAGGGGGGTGAAGGAAGGCCGCCACGTACGGAAGGGGGAGGGGGGGTGAAGGAAGGCCGCCACCTACGGAAGGGGGGGGGGGGTGAGGAGGCCGCCACCATACGGAAGGGGGAGGGGGGGGGGTGAAGGAAGGCCGCCACCATACGGAAGGGGGGGGAGGGTAGAGGGGGGGTGAAGGAGGCCGCCACCATACGGAAGGGGGGGGGGGGGTGAAGGAAGGCCGCACACATACGGAAGGGGGGAGGGGGGTGAAGGAAGGCGCCACCATACGGAAGGGGGAGGGGGGTGAAGGAAGGCCGCCACCGTACGGAGGGGGGGGGGGGAAGGAAGGCCGCCCCGTACGGAAGGGGGGGGGGGTGAAGAAGGCGCCACGTACGGAAGGGGGGGGGGTGAAGGAAAGGCCGCCACGTACGAAGGGGGGGGGTGAAGGAAGGCCGCCACGTACGGAAGGGGGGGGGGAGGCCGCGACGGGGGGGGGGAAGGCGCCACTGTACGGAAGGGGGGTGAGGGAGGCCGCCACTGTACGGAAGGGGGGGTGAGGAAGGCGCCACTGTACGGAAGGGGGGGGGGTGAAGGAGGCGCCACTGTACGGAAGGGGGGGGTGGGGGGCGCGCATGAGGAAGGGGGGGCAGCGCCACTGTACGGAAGGGGGGGGGGCAGCGCGCAAGGGGGGGGGGTGAAGGAAGGCCGCCACTGTACGGAAGGGGGGGGGGAGAAGTGGGGTTGAAGGAGGCCACCACTGTACGGAAGGGAGGGTGGGCCGCCACTGTACAGAGGGGGGCGGGGGGGAGGGAGGGAGGGGTCAGCCAGCGTACAGAGGGGGGGGCAGCCAGTGCACAGAGGGGGGGGGGGGCAGCCAGTGCACAGAAGGGGGGGGGGGCAGCCAGTGCACAGAAGGGGGGGGGGCAGCCAGCGCACAGAAGGGGGGGGGGGGGGCAGCCAGCGCACAGAGGGGGGGGGGCCAGTGTACAGAAGGAGGGGGGGGTGGTCTTTCAGTGTACAGAGGGGGCAGATATCTAAGCATTGCCGGTGCACCGGGTGTGGGGCCAGTGCTGCCGGTGTACGGGGTCGCCAGTCACAGTGTGTCGGTGTTGCCGGTACACGGCTATGTGCGGTCCATCCCTCATCCCCGGGGATTACACGCTGATGATAGCGGTGCACCCGTCATTCCTCCCGCTTACATCGCGCTCACTCATCGGCCACTTCACACCGGAAACCCCCGGCTCCGGCCGCCGCCTCTCCGTCCTCGGTCCCTCCCCCACCCCGGACAGTCCGCTCCCACCCCTGCCCTCAGGACGGTTTTCCTCGGCTCACAGCGGCCCCGCCGCCCCCATACTGCCCCCAGCGGCGGATGGGACTGTGAGGCGCAGATATTGGGGGTATTTGACCGGTTTCCGGGGCCGCAGAGCCCGGGATTTCCGCCTGTACCGTCCCTCCCCCGCTCTGGCCCGGTTTTCCTCCTTACCTCCGCCATATTGGTACCTCTAGGCGAACGAGCTGCAACTGCGCAAAGTACCCGGATGGAGAGAAGCAGCCAATCCAGAGCGCCCAGCAGAGGTGTCCGGCGGCCGAGAGCGGGGGCGGGGCCTGAGCGGAGAGGACCAGGTGGGGGCGGGGCCAGCGGCCATAGCCATCCTGAGGTGTACACAGCCCTGTACTGTAATAATACACAGACCTGTACTGTAATAATATCATCCCCTGCACTGCAATAATATCCATCCCTGTACTGTAATAATATCTACCCCTGTTCTGTAATAGTATACATCACTGCACTCTATATATCTACCCCTGTACTGTAATAATATCTACCCCCTGTACTGTAATAATATCCACCCCCTGCACTGTAATAATATCTACCCCTGTACTGTAATAATATCCACCCCCTGTACTGTAATAATATCCACCCCCTGTACTGTAATAATATCTACCCCCTGTACTGTAATAATATCCATCCCCTGTACTGTAATAATATCCACCCCTGTACTGTAATAATATCCACCCCCGTACTGTAATAATATCCATCCCCTGTACTGTAATAATATCATCCCCTGCACTGTAATAATATCTACCCCTGTACTGTAATAATATCTACCCCAGTACTGTAATAATATCCACCCCTGTACTGTAATAATATCCACCCCCTGCACTGTAATAATATCCTCCCCTGTACTGTAATAATATCCACCCCCTGTACTGTAATAATATCTACCCCCTGTACTGTAATAATATCTACCCCCTGTACTGTAATAATATCTACCACCTGTACTGTAATAATATCCATCCCCTGTACTGTAATAATATCTACCCCCTGTACTGTAATAATATCCACCCCTGTACTGTAATAATATCCATCTCCTGTACTGTAATAATATCCCCCCCTGTACTGTAATAATATCTACCCCTGTACTGTAATAATATCCACCCCCTGTACTGTAATAATATCCATCCCCTGTACTGTAATAATATCCACCCCTGTACTGTGATAATATCACTCCCTGTACTGTAATAATATCCACCCCCTGTACTGTAATAATATCCACCCCCTGTACTGTAATAATATCCATCCCTGTACTGTAATAATATCTACCACCTGTACTGTAATAATATCCACCCCTGTACTGTAATAATATCTACACCCCTGTACTGTAATAATATCCTCCCCCTGTACTGTAATAATATCATCCCCTGTACTGTAATAATATCCATCCCCTGTACTGTAATAATACACAGCCCTGTACTGTAATAATATCCCCCCCTGTACTGTAATAATATCCATCCCCTGTACTGTAATAATATCCATCCCCTGTACTGTAATAATATCCACCCCCTGTACTGTAATAATATCCATCCCCTGTACTGTAATAATATCTACCCCCTGTACTGTAATAATATCCATCCCCTGTACTGTAATAATACACAGCCCTGTACTGTAATAATATCTACCACCTGTGCTGTAATAATATCACCCCCTGTACTGTAATAATATCCATCCCCTGTACTGTAATAATATCCATCCCCTGTACTGTAATAATATCACCCCCTGTTCTGTAATAATATCTACCCCTGTACTGTAATAATATCCACCCCTGTACTGTAATAATATCCACCCCCTGTACTGTAATAATATCCTCCCCTCTGTACTGTAATAATATCCACCCCTGTACTGTAATAATATCCATCCCCTGTACTGTAATAATATCCACCCCCTGTTCTGTAATAATATCTACCCCCTGTACTGTAATAATATCTACCACCTGTGCTGTAATAATATCCACCCCCTGTACTGTAATAATATCCATCCCCTGTACTGTAATAATATCCATCCCCTGTACTGTAATAATACACAGCCCTGTACTGTAATAATAAACCACCCCTGTTCTGTAATAATATCCCCCCTGTACTGTAATAATATCCATCCCCTGTACTGTAATAATATCCATCCCCTGTACTGTAATAATATCCATCACCTGTACTGTAATAATATCCATCCCCTGTAGTGTATAATATCCACCCCTGTACTGTAATAATATCTACCACCTGTACTGTAATAATATCTACCCCTGTACTGTAATAATATCCATCCCCTGTACTGTAATAATATCTACCCCTGTACTGTAATAATATCCCCCCCTGTACTGTATATAATATCCACCCTGTACTGTAATAATATCTACCCCCTGTAACTGTAATAATATCCATCCCTGTACTGTAATAATATCCATCCCCTGTACTGTAATAATATCTACCCCTGTACTGTAATAATATCACCCCTGTACTGTAATAATATCCACCCCTGTACTGTAATAATATCACCCCTGTATGTAATAATATCCACCCCCTGTACTGTAATAATATCTACCCCTGTACTGTAATAATATCCACCCCTGTACTGTAATAATATCCACCCTGTACTGTATAATATCTACCCTGTACTGTAATATATATCCACTCCCTTACTGTAATATTATCCCCTGTACTGTAATAATATCACCCCTGTACTGTAATAATATCTACCCCTGTACTGTAATAATATCCACACCTGTACTGTAATAATATCCACCCCCTGTACTGTAATAATATCCACCCCTGTACTGTAATAATATCACACCCTGTTCTGTAATAATATCCACCCCCTGTACTGTAATAATATCCATCCCCTGTACTGTAATAATATCCATCCCCTGTACTGTAATAATATCCACCCCCTGTACTGTAATAATATCCACCCCCTGTACTGTAATAATATCCACCCCCTGTACTGTAATAATATCCATCCCCTGTACTGTAATAATATCCATCCCCTGTACTGTAATAATATCCATCCCCTGTACTGTAATAATATCCACCCCCTGTACTGTAAATATCTACCCCCTGTACTGTAATAATATCCACCCCTGTACTGTAATAATATCTGCTTCCTGTACTGTAATAATATCACTCCCTGTACTGTAATATTATCCCCTGTCTGTAATAATATCTACCCCTGTACTGTAATAATATCTACCCCTGTCCTGTAATAATATCTACCCCTGTACTATAATAATATCTACCCCCGTACTGTAATAATATCCATCCCCTGTACTGTAATAATATCCATCCCCTGTACTATAATTAATATCCATCCCCTGTACTGTAATAATATCTACACCTGTACTGTAATAATATCCTCCCCCTGTACTGTAATAATATCCACCCCTGTATGTAATAATATCCACCCCCTGTACTGTGATAATATCTACCCCTGTACTGTAATAATATCTACCCCCGTACTGTAATAATATCCACCCCCTGTACTGTAATAATATCTACCCCCTGTACTGTAATAATATCCACCCCCTGTACTGTAATAATATCCACCCCTGATACTGTAATAATATCCACCCCTGTACTGTAATAATATCCATCCCCTGTACTGTAATAATATCCATCCCCTGTACTGTAATAATATCCACCCCCTGTACTGTAATATGTATCCCCTGTACTGTAATAATATCCATCCCCTGTACTGTAATATGTCATCCCCTGTACTGTAATAATATCCACCCCTGTACTGTAATAATATCCACACCCTGTACTGTAATAATATCCACCCTGTACTGTAATAATATCCATCCCCTGTACTGTAATAATATCCACCCCTGTACTGTAATATGTATCCCCTGTACTGTAATAATATCCATCCCCTGTACTGTAATATGTTATCCCCTGTACTGTAATAATATCATCCCCTGTACTGTAATAATATCCATCGCCTGTACTGTAATAATATCCACCCCCTGCACTGTAATAATATCTACCCCTGTCCTGTAATAATATATATCCCCTGTACTGTAATAATATCCATCCCTGTACTGTAATAATATCCACCCCCTGTACTGTAATAATATCTACCCCCTGTACTGTAATAATATATATCCCATGTACTGTAATAATATCCTCCCCCTGCATTGTAATAATTTATACCACCTGTACTGTAGTAAGATAAATCCCCTGTACTTGAATAATATACATCCCTGTACTGTTCTATATAATTATATCACCAGTATTATGTGATGTAAGATATCTCCTGTATTTACCTATATAATATTATATGCCACTATATCACCTCACGTAATATTATATATCACTATATCACCTCATATAATATTATATACCTCTATATCATCTCATATATTATAGATCACCTCATATATTATTATATACAGTACGTCTATATCACCTAATATAATATTATATCACCTCATAAAATATTATATATTTTTATATCACCGCATGTGTTATATATCACCTCATATAATATTATATACTTCTTTATCACCCATATATAAATAATAAGAATAATTTTATATATATAGCGGCGAACATATTTGGCAGCACTTTACAATTCAGAGGGGACATGTACAGAGAATATGGGACAATACAGAGAAAAATTAAAAAAAAGTTACAACAGATACCGTGAGGGGTGAGGGCCCTGCTCGCCAGCTTACAATTATTGTATATCATCTCATACAATATTATATACCACTATATCACCTCATATATCATATATCACCTCATATATTATTGTATACCACATATTCACCTCATATATTATTGTATACTACCATATCACCTCATATAATATTACGTATATATCTTTATATCACCTCATATGTTATATATCACCTCATATAATATTATATACTTCTTTATCACCCATATATAAAGAATAATTTTATATATATAGCGGTGAACATATTGGGCAGCACTTTACAATTCAGAGGGGACATGTACAGAGAATATGGGACAATACAGGGAAAAATAAAAGAAAGTTACATAGATACCGTGTAACCGTGTCATATATCACCTCATATATATTACTACATTACCTCATATATTATTGTATACCACCATATCACCTCATATATTATTATCTATCACTAAATCACCTCATATATTATTATATACCGCCGTATCACCTCATAGTGTTATATATCACTAAATCACCTCATATCTTATTATATACCACCATATTACCTAATATATTACTATATATCATTAAATCACCTCATAAAATATTATATATCACTACATCACCTCATAGAATATTATATATCACCTTATGTAATATTGTATATCACTATATCTCCTCATATAATATTATATATGTCTGTTTCACCTCAGGAGCTGCAGGTTTTCCATCTTCTGGGTCCTGGTCACAGTCTCCTCACAGGTTGTTATCTCGGCTCCTCGGCCACCCGCTTTCCTCCTGTCATGTCATTGTAGGGACTTGGCACCACTGTGGCAGCTGGGAGTTGTAGTGCAGCTGCTCACCTGGGGATCCACAGGCGAAACGTTGGTATGAAGCACTCGGAAGTGGAGCAGAGATGAGAATATGTGCAGACCCCCCACCACCTCTTCTGGAAGTCTGGGAGATCTGCCCTTTCTGTGGGAGTCTCTTATCCCCCACAGAGAAAGAAAGACTAAATAAATAAATAAATATTTAAATATTCTTTTGGGTCACATAAGGGCATATCTACCCTGTTTCCCGAAAATAAGTCACCCCCGAATATAAGTCAGGGCAGGGCTGGCGCAGAATTTTCCAATATAAGTCATACCCCGAATATAAGACAGGGTGACTTATTTTCGGGGAAAATAAAACAGGGTACGCTAAAGTGCCATTTTTGCCCATTGCATTTTTACCTGTGTCCCCGCTGTCCCGCTGGCCCCGCTGTCCTCTGTGGGCTCCCCTCTGCCCTCAGGTGCAGCCGCAGGTCCGCTGTCCCCTGTGGGCTCCCCTCTGCCCTCAGGTGCCGCAGGTAACCCGAGGGCATAGGGTTAATCTTGTGCGCCTGTCGCCCCGGCCTGACATCACCGCTGCCGGCAGGAGCTTCTGATTGGCCAACGGCTCCCCAGCATCTTGAGCGCTGATTGGCTCAGCGGCTCGAGTGCTGATTGGCCAGAAGCTCCTGCATGAAGAAGCATCTGGACAACGCCCTGCACCGCGGAGGAATCCATAGCCTGAGGCCACCATTACCCTAAAAAGTAAGGATGTTTCCTTGCCGACTTGCCCATTAAAACCGCAATTCCGCCGCACAGCCGACTTGCGGCACACTTGCGGCAGGTCCCCATACAATGTACGGTACTGTATGGGACACTTGCGGCAAGGTGCGGTTACCGCACCTTTGCCGCACCTTGCCGCAAGTGTCCCATACAGTACCGTACATTGTATGGGGACCTGCCGCAAGTGTGCCGCAAGTCGGCCGCAAGTCGGCTGTGCGGCGGAATTGCGGTTTTAACGAGATGTGCTGGGGGCTGCAGTGGCATACTGTATGGGGCTGGGACCCCATGGGAGGCTGCAGTGGGATACTGTATGGGGCTGTGACCCCATGAGAGGCTGTGTGGGATATGGTATTGTCATTTTTTTTTTTAATATAAGTCATACCCCGAATATAAGACAGGGTGGGACTTTTGGGGGTAAAATAAATATAAGACACTGTCTTATATTCGGGGAAACACGGTAACAACTTTTCAGCCCTTACAACGCAATTTACCTCCTATTGAAGCCCCTAGATTCCACTGTCATGGCAGCCATGAAATATGATCAAACAAAAGTGCTCCCCGAACACCCTATAATCCCTCTACACACAGTATGATGACCCTACTTTACCCCCCTCAATTACCCCGGCAGTGAATGGTGACTCCAACACAGTATGTGTGGCGCCCCACCGGGTAGGCGGCCACCAGGGGTACTGCACTCCTCCATTAGAGGAAGAGTTGTATCTCTGGTCTCCAAGTACTGGGATGGCGCAGTTGCACTTCATGCACATACAATACTTAGGACCCCAGGACGGTGGGTGGACCCAGAGGGAGGACCCAAGCATAGCCGGGAGTGAAAGTGTAGAGATAGAAAAAGGAGAGAGGACAGCAGGAGGAAAGGAGTGGAGTGGAAGTCGGGAGTCAAGGAGCAGTGTGGTGTCGACTCCCGTGGGCTGGAACAAGGCCACGCTCGCCCCGGGAGGGAAAAACCGACAGGTGTGGAGGAAGAAAGGAGCCCTTGGGGTACGGAACGAGACATAGATCCCCGTACGCCCGTATCTGGCGAGACAGGGGGGCTAGTGGATGACACAGGGAACCAGCCCTGAACACGGCACGGATGCTGTAGGCCCGAACCGTTGAATTGGAGGCCCCGAGTTCCTAAGGGGAGCTGCGGCCGAACACCCGACACAATTTGGAGAAGGCGGGCGAACTAGGGAGCAGTATCCGGAAGGGGTACAACTGAGCACCTGTGGCTGTCGGTACCCAAGCTCTGTCTGTGGAGATGCTGAGAGGAGTGGCGAGACTAGCTTATAGCGCTGAGGGACCACCAGAGACAGAAACACCAGAACTCCAGCGGTGGTGTGTGAGACTTTTCTTAACAGCGACCACCGGCCGCAGAGGTTGCAAGAGGCACGTGGGTGCTGATGACCTAATGACCATCTGCCAAGGTACGAACTGACTCCTCCATCCTGCTGCCCTGGGGACTGCGCTCCACCTGCGGGGAGAGAAACCATCCAAGCTGCTGGTCACCGTCCCCAGAGGTTCTGAAGCAGCGGCGACCGTTCTGGCCGCATACTGCAGGTGGCGTCACGAATACCCCTTTTCTCTGTCATCTTCCACCTTTTATTAAATGACATCGCCAGGGTCACGGGACCGGGTCTCAGTCCCCATCTGTGCCCGTGAAAAGAACCGAGAGTGAAGAATAACCACTGCTACCCAGTTCCTGAGTACCCCCTGCCCTGGAGTGGCAGTTAATGGCCCCCACACAGCCCTCCGCACAGTGTGATGGACCCCACGCAAGCTATCACACCGTATAATTCCTTCAATACAGTATAATAGCCCTCAAAAAGACATCCATAAAGTATAAAGGCTCCCTCATAGTCTCCTAATAGTATAATAGCTCCTTATAGCCTTCCAAATAGTATAATGGCCTCCACATATCCCTCAATATACTATAATGGCCCCAAATAGCCCTCCAAACAGTATAATGACCTAAGATAGTCTTCCAAACAATACAATGGCCCCTACATAGCCTCCTAAACAGTAAAATGGCCTCACATAGCCTTCCAAATAGTATAGTTGACCTCCACATATCCCATCAAATACTATAATGGCCCCCACATAGGCCTTCAAACAGTATAATGGCCCCAAATAGCCTTCCAAACAGTACAATGGCCCAGATAGCCCTTCAAACAGTACAATGGCCCCTACATAGCCTCCCAAACAGTAAAATGGCCCACATAGCCTCCAAACAGTATATGTCCCCACATACCCTCAAACAGTACTATAATGGTCTCGACATAGCCTTCAATCAGTATGATAGCCCCCACATAGCCTGCAAATAATATAGATGGCCTTCAAACATATCATTTCCTATATACTATAAATGGCCCGACATAGCCATTCCAAAAGTATAATGACCCCACATAGACCTCCAAACAGTATGATTGATCCCATATAACCTCCAATAGCACTCGAGAGTTCCTCAATGCTACAAATAATGTGGCTTGTAATGTTCTGCTTTTTATCTATGTTGGGACCTATGAACTTAAAGAGGACCCCTACCTCACTGCTGATATGGCAATCTAAAAGCACCCGATGCAGCATGTTTGCTGCACTTAAGGAAGGGTCCCATGTGTTCTGTTTTTCTTGTTGTACCCGAGAATAAATGGGAATAATATTCTTATTATAGCCTTAGTAAAACCATGTTAGAAGCCATGAGGGTATTCCAGTGGCAGGAGCCAGCTTGAATTGTTGGGGGCCATTCCCTCCTCCTCTGCCCTCTTGCTGTGCTGCTTCTGCTTGCTGGCTCTGCGCTTCCCCCTCTCTGTCACTCATCTGCCTCACACCAGCATGCAAACATTTGTCCTGACGTCAACTCCAAATTCCTGCCTGCTGTTGAACAAAGCATAAACAGCACAGCAGGAGGCGGCACAGACAGGCAGAGGGGGAGGGAATGGGCCCGTCAATCGAGCTGGCTCCAGACACAGGGAATGCCCTCATGGCTTCTAACAGTGAGTTTTACTAAGCCTATATCTCGGGGTACACAGCACACAAACACATGGGGGACCCCTTCCCTGAATGCAGCAGACATTCATTCAGACGCCGATGGATGGTAAGGCTGACACTGTTGCACCCTCGGACTGCAGGGCAGCTCGAACTTGTTTGGATGTTAGTCGAGGTTCTTTATCCACCTTCCACACAATCTTGCGTTGAAATCTCTTGTCAATTTTTCTTTTCTGCCACATCTAGGGAGGTTAGCCTCAGTGCCATGGGCTTTACACTTCTTGATGACACTGCGACGGTAGACACAGGAACATTCAGGTCTTTGGAGATGGACTTTTAGCCTTGAAATTGCTCATGCTTCCTCACAATTTGGTTCTCAAGTCCTCAGACAGTCCTTTGGTCTTCTTTCTTTTCTCCATGCTCAATGTGGTACACACAAGGACACAGGACAGAAGTTGATGTCAACTTTAATCCATGTCAACTGGCTGCAAGTGTGATTTAGTTATTGCCAACACCTGTTAGGTGCCACAGGTAAGTTACAGGTGCTGTTAATTACACAAATTAGAGAAGCATCACATGATTTTTCTAACAGTGCAAATACTTTTGTCCACCCCTTTTTTATGTTGATGTGGAATTATATCTAATTTGGCTTTCAGACAAAATGGCCCACATAGCCTTCCAAATAGTATAGTTGGCCTCCACATATCCCTCAAAATACTATAATGGCCCCCACATAGGCTTCAAACAGTATAATGGCCCAAATTGGCTTCCAAACAGTACAATGGCCCCAGATAGCCCTTCAAACAGTACAATGGTCCCTACATAGCCCTCCAAACAGTATAATGTCCCCCACATAGCCTCCAAACAGTATAATGGTCCCGACATAACCCTTCAGATAGTATGATAGCCCCCACATAGCCCTGCAAATAATATGATGGCCTCCACATATCCCTCCATATACTATAATGGCCTGACATAGCATTCCTAATAGTATAATGGCCCCCACATAGACCTCCAAACAGTATGATTGATCCCATATAATCCTCCAAAAGCACCATCGGCGCAGTTCTCATATGCTACAAGTAAGTGTTGCTTGTAATGGTTCTGCTTTTTATCTATGTTGGAGGGTCCCCTTGTGCCACACTACCCCTGCCTTGCCGCTGTAATACGCCCTAATGGGCGTCACTGAACAAATCCAGAGCGCGGGCACGACTTCAATACCGCGCCCGCAACGTCACCGCTGCGACACGGTCATGTGACGCCGGGACGCGTCACTTCCGGTCGCAGGGCTCACAGGCAGACTTCGCGCATGCTCACATTGCATGCTGAAGTCTGCCTATTTGCGACCAGAAGTGAGGCGCGATCCCGATGTCACATGACCGCATTGCAGAGGTGACGTTGCGGGCGCGATATTGAAATCGTGCCCGCGCTCTGCATTTGTATAATGACGGCCATTATGGTGTATTACAGCGGCGAGACAGGGGTAGCGCGGCACAAGGGGACCCGCCTACCAGTCAAAATGCCCTGGAGGAACGCCCTGTGACAAGAATTTTGTAAGTTTCCTAACTACATTATTGTACTTGTAGATTAGTAAAAAAGGTGAGTCTGGGATGTGTTAGATGTATTGTAAGGCTGCAGGGACAGGTATTAATAGGTTAGAAAGGTTATTTGGGGTGATGACAAGTTCCCTTTAAAAAGTATTCATTCTCCATGAACATTTCCATATTTCCACATTTTTCATGTGACACCCACAAACGTTATGTATTATTATTTTATTACGTGATACTAAAATTAAGTAGCAAGTATTTGTGAGATGTAAAGAAAATGAAACATAGTTTTTAAAATATTTTAAAAATATAAATCTGAAAATTGTGATGTACATTACTATTCACCCCACCTGAGTCAGTACTTTGTAGGACCACCTTTCTCTGTCTTTTGGGGCTCTGTCTCTCCAGCTTTGCACATCTAGAGGTAACGTTTTCCCTTGTTGTTTTGTAGTGACCTGGTCCAGATTATATCTGTCCCTTTAAGTACCCTGAACCATGAGTAACTTTACCCTGCAGCTCACTTCCCAGCCACCCCTTGAGGCTGGTTTCACATCACGGCAAGATCAGGTCCGGGGTAGTCCGGTGTAAACCTAACAGCCCCGGACTCGATTTTGCACTAATGCAGCCCTATGGGGCTGGATGGAGCCGGATGACAGCTATTTGCCATCCGGTGTCTATCTGTCCCGGAGGATCCGGGACAATTCAGATTTTTCTCCTGGACACAAAAACGTTGCTTGCAGCATTTTTGTGTCTGGGGGAATAATCGGACAAAATCTGATCCTCCCAGATCAGGCGCGATCCGGCACCCCCTAACATGGGGGTCTATGGCGCCGGGTCCGACACAAAATCGGATCTGGTAGCCGGACGCCGGGTGCTGGAGTTTATCAGTGAGCGCTGCTAAACTTCAGCACCTGGAGCTGTCTCCTGCAGAGATTTCAGGGCCGCGGCTAGCTCACCAGAACCGGCTGTTCAATCGGACAGCCCCTGATCTGATTAGGCCGTGATGTGACTGTTATCAGATATGTACTTTCATATAAATTCATGTATTGTTCCAGGTATTTTGCTATTTTTTGTGTTGCAGCACCATCTGCTGGTAAAATGTATAGTTTATATCCCCTTTTGTATTGTAAAAGTGGGACAAGAGAACTGAGTGTTATCCTAGTGGCCGGTGACACAGTCACAAGGTTCAATAGGAGGAGCTACTCCACTTTTGTCAAGACAAGAGCTGGAAATACCCCAGTCTTGTACACAGGGCAGACCTCATGTGAGGGTCTCCTCACCCCTTTCAGGTTCCAGTCCTGGAAGATCATCCTTTCCATCACCACAAGATTTAAAGCCAGGCCTAATGCCTTGGATATTCCTGTTTTCCACAACTAAGATGACTGAAAACTTTTAACCCGGGATCCTCACTGTCGGATTTTCACGTGCTTGATCAGCAGTAGATCATACTGAATGTACCAAAGAACCTATTGCCCACGTGTTGAGAAATTTGAGGGTCTCGCTCGCAATTGTCCGTTACTTGCTTAGTTTTCTAGTATGTTTCTGCACGTGCCATGACCAGCTGTGAAAATAATACAGGATTCCAGGCCTGTAAACCTCTCTTGCTATATATCTACTCTTCTGCTTTAAGACACAAAAGACTTTGAACTTTACTGTAACTACCTACAAATACTACTTCTAAATAATACAGGTTCTTAAAGCTCCAGAACCTCAATTCCATGTCAAAATCTAACGCTGAACTGTACTTGCCATGGACTAACCACGTGAAACTCTGAAGAAGTTACTCCATGTTATAGTTCCCTGTTCCTGCTGAAGCAAATCAACTGTTATCCCTGAGACCTGAGTCTGTGGTCATTCTCGGCTGTGGACGCTGTGTGGGGGTGGATAGCAGTGAACGGAAAGCCCCCACGAGGGGCCTTTACACTTTGCTCTCGCTCAGTGACATTGTATGGAGACGTCTGTGATCAGCAATTTTCATGTCTTGTCACAGATTCTCGGTGGATTTGGGTTTAGACAGTGACTGAGCTGTTCACACACAGGACTATGCTCTGATATAAACCCACCATTGTAGATCTGCAGGATGTTTAGGGTCATTGTCCTGCTGGAAGGTGAACCTGCACTTCAGTTCTCAGGTCTTTTGCAGCCTCTAACAGATTTTCCTCCAGGATTTCCCTGTATTTAGCTCCATTCATATACCCATTACCTCTGACCAGCTTTCCTGCCCTGATGAAGAAAAGCCTCCCCACAGCAGGATGCTGCCACCACCTTGTGTGACTGTGGAGATGCTGTTTTCAGGGTGAGACGCAGTTTTAGTGTGGGCCAATCAGCGTAGCAGCGCTGACGTCAGAGGCAATCGCCGATGACGCTTGCTTCTGAGCGCCGCTATGCTGATTGGCCCACACTATGACCTGGCGGAGCTGCGGCCTGAACTCCGGAAGAGCAGGGACCATGGAGCCTAGGACCGGCAATACCGGTGCAAAACGGCACCGGAACACGGCGGACGGCAGCGGATCATCTCGGGGACCGGAGCACAGAGGACGGCACAGGACCATTGGGGACCCCACACCGGACCCGGTAAGAAGCGGTGCTATGTGTGTGTGTGTGACTGTGTGTGTGGTGTGTATGGTGTGTATGGTGTGTATATATGTGTATGCATGTGTCTGTATGTGTGGGAATGTGTGGATGGATGGCTGCAGTTTGTGGATGGATGGATGGATGGTGGGGCCTCCAATGTAAGGCCCCCCCCGAAAGTAAGACAGGGGGCCACTTTTGGCCCCCAAAAAATGTAAGACAGGGTCTTACTTTCGGGAAAACACGGTATTAAGTGCACCGACAGTTACAGCAAGCGCACCAACGTCCACGGCAGCTGGGGCCCCACTCTGGGACTATCATTTGTATAGCTGCAGCTTTTTGCAGGTTTATGGTGATTGGATAGTAGTGTACTTGTTATGTGTTAAAGTGGAAGCATCACCCAACATTCAGTATGTTTTTTCAATGCATGAACCTTTATACAATATTGAATATCATTATTTGTTTGCTGTTCTTTTGAATTACCCCTGCAATTGGCCCCTTTATCCTCCTGTAAATAAATGTGTTAATTTGTTCAACCTCTTCTCTTGTGAGTGTGTACGGAGTGTGGACAGGGGTATCTCCGAGTTGACCCTTGGCAGAAGAGGAAGACTCCTCTGCTTTCTCCTAAAGTTTCTAGCAAGGTTCGGGTGGAGGCAATGTGCCATATGAAGGTGAGAACTACCGAACACCCTGCCAACGGCAGCGGATTAAAAGGGTGTTACATATATTATGTTTTATTATGTTTACACTTCAAAAAAAATAATAATTCTTTTTGTGTCTCCACTTTCTAGGAGTCATACATTTTAGATTTTACTGTTGATGGAACTTTTCGAGGGCCTATATTTTCAAGTTGTAATTTTCAATACTTCTATTTTGATGTACATGAAATGTTTAAAGAAAAACTGTCAGGTCAAAAAATCCATATGTAACTGCTATCATTTTCTAATTCCTTTCTCTAAGCGCTCTCTATTAATGTATTTCTTTTATTTATATTTCCCTCCTATCCTCTGTAAACTTCAAATAAGAGATTCATTCCATCTGTCATCCATGCCAAAAACAGAAACCGATTGCACTTAGGCTGGCTTCAGACTTGCAGATGCATCTGCAGCGTTTTGCAGATGCATCTGCAAGCATCTGCATGCAGACCGCGGCCCCTATGTTTATAAGGGAGCGCACGGCGGTCTGCAGATGCTTGCAGACCGCCGTGCGCTCTCATTGCCCGCTATTAGTGATCTGTGCGCACGCGGATGCCTGCGCACAAATCACACACTCCCGCCCGCACCATGGACGCGAGATGTTGCGTCCCTGGTGCGGGCGGGAGTGTGTGATTTGTGCACAGGCATCCGCGGCGCATAGATCACTAATGGCGGGCAATGAGAGCGCACGGCGGTCTGCAAGCATCTGCAAGTCTGAAGGCAGCCTTACAGGATGCAGTCAGAGCCCTTATGTGAAGCAAGCCCAGGTGCAGGCTAATAAAATCACCTCAACCAGCAAGGTGTGGGAGGCGACTTGCCATGCATACAATGGGCCTGCATAGAACACCATTCACACTGATATATATGATGCAGAGTGTCTGAAAGCTACCCAAACCGCTCTGCTGCCTGAGCATTGGGCCGCACAGTACAATTCTTCTGCACCACTAGATGAATGGCGCCCCTAGGGGCCCAACTGCACCCTGGATGGATAAAAAAGTGCAAAAATATATGATAAACAAAAAACTTTTATAAATGGGATATTGGTTCATGTATTGGCCAAGACATTTAAGCTGATGATCCACGTCACGGATTCCCATGCTCATCAGTCCTACCTAAATTGTACAAAAACTACTAGAAAATAAGCAGCATCAAAAATCTTACCATCCATAAGGGCTCTGACTGCATCCTATAAGTGCAATTGATACTGCTTATTTTCTAGTAGTCATTCCATCTGTCACTCACAGTGAGTGATCCACTTACTGGAGTTCTCTGCTGTCCACTCCCCATAAGCATGAATATGCATGTCACATATTCACACCACATCACTGCTCAGGACATCAGTGGGGGGGGGCTATATTCTCCTCTCTGCTCTCTGTGTCTGCAGCCAAGAAAGAGTTGAAATACAACACTGAAACTGTCACAGCAGGATGCCTGCTTACAGAAACAGATGGAGTCTAGATAAGTCAGATCGGCAATAGTTCTCTCTCTCCTTATAGTCATCAGAACAGAAGCTACTGAAACCTGACACTGCACTGTTAGCAAAGGGAGGAGGGAGGAGGAAGCTGCTGAGAGGGAGTGCATAATTACATGAACGTTTATACAGCCAGTGGCGTAAACTACCGCGGTCGCAGGGGTAACAAGTGAGACCGGGCCTGGAGGTACAGGGGCCCGCCAACCCCTCTGACCGCTTTACACGGATGTGCGTCCCATGTCCTTGGGCTGTGCCACATCTTTTTTTAAATGCACGCCTCTTGGGATCATGTGATGCCCGGGCCGGAACGTCATATCCGGCCCAGTGCATTGTGGGGCCGATCACATGATAAGGCCGGGCTCTGTGCGCAGTGCGGATATTGAAGCCGGCTCATCACCACCGTGGTGGCCGTGATCCTAGGTCAGTGCACATCCATCTCCATATTGTGTTGCTGTGAGGAGACACAATCTCCTGGTGCTGCTCCATTCCTGGCGGGGGTGGGGGCTTATCACTAGCAAACATTAGTCTATAGCAGGGGTGGGGAACTCCAGTCCTCGAGGGCCGCAAACAGTTCAGGTTTTCACGATTTCCTTAGTATTGCACAGGGATTGGAATCATCACCAGTGCAAGTGATTATGTTATCACCTGTGCAATACTAAGGAAATCCTGAAAACCTGCACTGTTTGCGGCCCTCGAGGACTGGAGTTCCCCACCCCTGGTCTATAGCTTGGGTGGTGGTCGCTCCCAGTACACCATGTATTGCCCTGTGAGCCCTGCATTGTCTAAACGTGCAGGAGAATACTAATAGCGCTGCAGAGGAGAAGGCTACAGCAGAGCGCCTATAGCTGCCATGTGTCACATACTTCCCTGTGGGAAAGGGAAGACCTAGGAATCAGTGCACATAGCAATGTCACCAGTTTACATAGTGTCACCAATGAACATAGTGTCACCAATGTATATACTGTCACCAATGAACATAGCAGCATCACCTGTGTATATAGAGCAGTGTCACTTGTGTACATAGCAGTATGACTAGTGTATATAGCAGTGTCACCAATGTACGTAGCAGCGTCACCTGTGTACATAGTATCACCAGTGTATATAGCAGTGTCACTTGTGCATATAGCAGCGTCACCTGTGTATATAGCAGTGTCACTTGTGTACACAGCGGTATCACCAGTGTATATAGCAGCGTCACTTAGTGGCGTAACTTCAGACCCAGGGGCCCCGATGCGAAAGCTCCAACGGGACCCCCAATTATTGCAAATCTTTAATAGCAATAGTCTTTTTCTATGGGCCAAAGGGACTTTTGGGGCCCCCCTAGGCTGCAGGGCCCGGGTGCAACCCCTGCACCTATTGTAGGTGCGCCCCTGGCGTCACCTATGTACATAGCAGTATCACCAGTGTATATACGGTAGCAGTGTTATCAGTGCAGAGAGAAAGTATCACCACTGTATATAGCAGTGTTATCAGTGCAGAGAGAACGTATCACCAGTGTATATAGCAGTGTCACTTTTGTACATAGCAGTATCACCAGTGTATATACCATTGTCACCTGGGTACATAGCAGTATCAGCAGTGTATATAGCAGTGTTATCAGTGCAGAGAGAAAGTATCACCAGTGTATATAGCAGGTTTCATCTGTGCACGTAGCAGTGTCACTTGTGCATATAGCAGTGTCATCAGTGCACATAGCAATGTCAGCTGTGCACATAACAGTGTCATCAGAGAGAAAGTATCACCAGTGTACATAGCAGTGTCAATTGTGCACATAGCAGTGTAGCCAGTGCAAATAGCCATTTAATCAATGCAGATAGCAGTGTCACCAGTTCAGATAGCAGCGTCACCAGTATAAATAGCCAATTAACCAGTGCAGATAGCAGCGTCACCAGTGCAAATAGCCATTTGACCAGTGCAGATAGCAGTGTCACCAGTACAAATAGTCATTTAACCAGTGCAGATAGCAGTGTCACCAGTTCAGATAGCAGCGTCACCACTATAAATAGCCAATTAACCAGTACAGATAGCAGTGTCACCAGTGCAAATAGCCATTTGACCAGTGCAGATAGCAGTGTCACCAGTGCAAATAGCCATTTAACCAGTGCAGATAGCAGCGTCACCAGTACAAATAGCCATTTAACCAGTGCAGATAGCAGCGTCACCAGTGCAAATAGCCAATTAACCAGTGCAGATAGCAGCGTCACCAGTACAAATAGCCATTTAACCAGTGCAGATAGCAGTGTCATCAGTTCAGATAGCAGTGTCACCAGTACAAATAGCCAATTAACCAGTGCAGATAGCAGTGTCACCAGTACAAATAGCCAATTAACCAGTGCAGATAGCAGTGTCACCAGTACAAATAGCCAATTAACCAGTGCAGATAGCAGTGTCACCAGTGCAAATAGCCATTTGACCAGTGCAGATAGCAGTGAAATCAGTTCAGATAGCAGAGTCACCAGTACAAATAGCAAATAGCTATTTAACCAGTGCAGATAGCAGTGTCACCAGTACAAATAGCCAATTAACCAGTGCAGATAGCAGTGTCACCAGTACAAATAGCCAATTAACCAGTACAGATAGCAGTGTCACCAGTGCAAATAGCCATTTGACCAGTGCAGATAGCAGTGTCACCAGTGCAAATAGCCATTTAACCAGTGCAGATAGCAGCGTCACCAGTACAAATAGCCAATTAACCAGTGCAGATAGCAGCGTCACCAGTGCAAATAGCCATTTAACCAGTGCAGATAGCAGTGTCACCAGTACAAATAGTCATTTAACCAGTGCAGATAGCAGTGTCACCAGTACAAATAGCCAATTAACCAGTGCAGATAGCAGTGTCACCAGTACAAATAGCCAATTAACCAGTGCAGATAGCAGTGTCACCAGTACAAATAGCCAATTAACCAGTGCAGATAGCAGTGTCACCAGTACAAATAGCCAATTAACCAGTGCAGATAGCAGTGTCACCAGTGCAAATAGCCATTTGACCAGTGCAGATAGCAGTGAAATCAGTTCAGATAGCAGAGTCACCAGTACAAATAGCAAATAGCTATTTAACCAGTGCAGATAGCAGTGTCACCAGTACAAATAGCCAAATAACCAGTGCAGATAGCAGTGTCACCAGTACAAATAGCCAATTAACCAGTGCAGATAGCAGTGTCACCAGTGCAAATAGCCATTTGACCAGTGCAGATAGCAGTGTCATCAGTTCAGATAGCAGCGTCACCAGTGCATATTCCTGTCACGAGTCTGCATTATATGACGGGTTATGAGGCTGCATTATATTATATGGATGGCTATGAGGCTGTATTATTCTATATGGAAGGATATGAGGTTGCAGTTTACTATATGGAGGGCTATGAGGCTGCGTTATACTATAATGGAGGACCATATATACCAGGTTAAGGGCATATTCCAGGAGGAGGACCATATATAGCAGGATGAGGAACATTAATACATAATGAAGGGAGAGAGGGATCAATTTTTGAGTCTTTGTAGGATTTAGAACATTACATGGGGCCCATACATCTGACCAATGTGGGCGCGCAGGGGAAGGGGGGACGTCCAGATCCAAATTTTGCACCGGGGCCCTTCAGACTCTAGTTATGCCACTGTATACAGCACAGGACTATTCCTGTTTGGTTATAATGGAGAGGGCTAATCCAGGAGCTCCCTGCAGGGTCTGACAATGCTGATAACATGGAAACTACAAACGGTGCAATAATCATTTTACATGTTTTTAAAAGTTCTGCCCCAGGGTCTATTCAAGGATAATACTAGTATCATACTGAAAAATGACCTGACAGTGTCCCTTTAAATCAATTTATTTTACATTTTTGAGCAGCAAGATGCAGAAAGAACAGAAGTTCTGTACATTTTTGTTTGGGCTGTTGTGCACACTATATTAACACGTAGATGTTTTGTCAGTTATTACCTATGTGCGGTAAAAAAATAAAAATGGCAAAGTTTGTATTACTATGTTAAGCCCCAAAAATTATTTTTTTGTTTAAGTTGGGGATATCGCAGCTCTTTATTTACTGTATAAGTGGATTTTTTTAGGGTAGCATTGTGCGGTTTACTTCATTTCATTTTTCTGGAGGCAAAATTACAAAAAAAAAGTGCAATTTTTAAATATTTTTTTATTTTACAGTCAGGCCATCAGATACAATCGGAGATGTTCCAACCCTACAGATAAGAGGCCGTCAAACGCGTCAATATCGCATGCAATATCGCTGCTGCATGTGATGTTGCAGCGATATTGACACGTGTGATAAATCGCTGGTTGATGGTCGCCAGATTTTCGGACTGGACCGAAAACCTGGTGATGGTCGCCCGGTGGACACGCAGCATCTCGTGTGACACCGGGACGCACAATCAGCCAGCTCCCAGAGCCTCTCAGCAAGTGCTGGGTGCTGGTATCCAGGGTAAACTGCAGGTAACTAGGCAGCGTGCGCTACCTAGATACCCGATGTATACCTTGGTTACCAGCCTTCTCCGCTCACCGGCTGGTATCCAAGGTACACAGCAGGTAACTAGGGACCTACTGTGTACCTTGGATACCAGCAGGTGAGCGGAGAAGGCTGGTAACCAAGGTATACATTGGGTATCTAGGTAGCGCGCTCTGCCTAGTTACCCGCAGTTTACCATGGATACCAGCCTGCAGACATCGTGGAAACGATATTTAAATAATTTCCACTATGTCACTGGTCCAATGATCGCTGGTGAGTCTGCCTGTGTGACAGCTCACCAGCGATCATCCTTCAATGTCGCCAGTGATCAGATCGCTGACGACATTGACGCCAGCTATAGAGACAATTACCTTAGGGGCCTCAGAAAGACCTTTGTGAATGAGGGCTACTATCAGATTACAAGAGCCACCAGAATATCAAGGAATCATCCCTAGATTACAAAGCTAAATAAAAAATCAACCGGCTCCCTCTCATAATCACCAACAACCCAAGTCTGGAGGTGCTAAAAGGAGCTGCATGGAAACTACAACCACTCCTACAGAAGCACGTGGCACCCCATGGGTTAATGTGCCACAATAACACCACATGGGTTCTCTCCCCACTACACACTGACAAACACTAGCACCTCTGGGCCAGGAGGGGGAGTACCCTCTGCTCCCTTAAATACTCCTGCTCATGAGGGAGAGCTCAGACCGTACAGCACGGTGCAGTGCTGTGAAGAGCACAAGTTAGTGCAGAACTTACTGCACGCCCAGCAAGGGTCAGAGGAACAGGAGAACTACAGACAGAGGAACACGTCTGGGAGCTGGAGTGACACTTTCACTTGCCCCAGAAGAGCGCACGGAACGGACACCGGATCCGGTACTGTGTCTGGCACCCACAGCACAGTGAATCCAGGAACAGTGGGATCTCTAGATGCCCCTAGTACCAGTGCAAAGCAACACAGAGGGGTCAGCATAGCACAGAGGACTCAAGTTGCCTAGCCAAGTGGTACCAGCAGAACACAGAGAAAGAGTGAGAAGTCCAAGCAGCTTAGCTAGACGCAGCAGCCAGGACACACACCGAGGAAGCTGATGACCCGGACAGGGTGGGAAGAGAGCTTAGCCCCATTACAGACTCCGTGGACTATAACCTGCAACAACATCTGCAGTAAAGCTTTGCAAAACAGCAAAACTGTGAGTCTGTGTATTGATTGCAACCTTTGCCCTACATTCAGTAACAGAGAGCTCCCACCTATAGAGCTACCAGCCTGTCAGCTCTGCACACAGATTAGAAGGAGCTGCAGCATCAGGAGAAGAGGAGAATTGCACCTTTGACTACTAAACGTGAGTGTGTGTCCTTTAACCCCGTCTCCAGCATTCATATCCATTATAGACTATACCATCACTGCCCCGGGGAATACAGTTCTACCCACTGAAACTATTACACCTAAGCTGCCATTCCATCATCCCCGGAGGTTCTGCAGCAGCGGCGGCCCCATCCCTGGCCGCATATGGTGGGTAGCGTCACGACTGACAATCCCCTGTAAATACACCCCTTTTATTTGCCAGGGCCCGGGAAATGGACCGGACCAGGACCACCCGTGACTTCCCCCGCAGCAGACACGGTCTGGTACCGAGTATCCTCGTCCCAGTGGGCTCGACAAGCCCTCCCGACTAAAAGCTATATTTCCAGACCCCTGACTTCTGTGTTTTAGGCAGCCCCCGAATCTAAAAAGTATCATTGTCAGAAGCGCCCTGTCCTCTCCAAAAACAACAGGAACCTTTCCCTGCAACCAGAAAAAAGAGCAAAACCTCCAAATATAATGATGAAGGACAAGACAAAGATTCTCATCTCGCATCAGGACTACAAGATTCAAGGTAACTTCAGCTGCACCACAACCAAGGTGGTATATTTCATTATCTGTGCCAAATGTCTGAGTGGGAACCTGTATGTAGGGGAGACGGTGCAACAACGCAGAACGAGGATAAACTCTCCTCGCCACATGATTAAAGTAAAAAAGACAGATCTACCTGTGGCCAATCATTCATGTAGCCCTGATCACACCATCGTGGATATGAAAATACTCGTTTTAAAAGGTAACTTCAAACCCCAAAGAATCATAAGAGTCTGGGAATATATTAACCTATGATGACCTTTGACACATTCAGAGCAGGCATGAATGTGTCGAATGGATTTATGTCTTTCTACATCAATTAAAGACTCTTTAAATCCAGGACCAGACCACCAATCAAAGGTCAATAAAACTATCACGCTACTTATCTCTAAACGCTGATATCTACTGCCTCAGCTGCTCTTCCCCTCTTCCAACACTGACCACTATATTCTGCTTCATGTCACCGATGCAATGTATTGGGAATATCCAATCATCCATTTGTGTATAAATGTGTGTTCTGACCTTGGGGTTACCATAATATGGGGTCCAGATGTAGCCCTCTCCCTCTGTCAACCAGGGTGAAATGGGATTGATGCTAGCAGTGACATCTGTATGGTAGAGCTTACACCTGGTGATGATTGTACAGGCTCAACTGCTGAGTCTGTGCCACCACCATGTTATTGTCCCATCACCAGAGCCTGCTCCTGTGACGTCTGCTTGTTATTAGATGCTGCCATTGACTCTGTGGGTGGTGCTGGTGATAGAGGAGAAGTCAGAGCCAGACACTCTGGTCAACTCAGGCTCTACCCATCCACTAAGATTAGAGTGGCTTGGACCTGCAGTTCCTGACAGAGTGGATGTGTGTGTGCTGCCCAGCTGAATTCATCAGCTACAGGCTTCTGTGCAGCCGTCATGTTCTCCCCCCTCCATGTCTGTATGGAGCTTGTGCACTGGGCACTTTCATGGGGAACAGAAAAGGGTCTTGCCCAAACTGTTCCCACAAAGCTGAAGCTACAATTGTCCACAATGTTTTGTGCTGAAGGATTAAAGATTTCCATTCACTGAAAAGGAGAGACCCCTGATAACAGCCCAAGGCCGACCCCTGATAACAGCCCAAGGCCGACCCCTGATAACAGCCCGAGGCCGACCCCTGATAACAACCGGGAGCATCTGTATAGATGGTGGAGGAGAAAAATGCTACCAGTTGTAGTCAGGGGGAAACGTTCTCCTGGAATCACCCAGACTCCTTCATCAGGCACAGATAGAGCAGTGTGATACATCACTGCACAGAACATGTCTCCTCCAGAGTCCACTGGTGGCCGCTTCACACCACTCTGTCTGACAATTTGCTGCTTGGTGATGTACGGCTGCAGCTGACCAGCCGTGATCCCACCGAAGCCACCATCCCGGTATCCGAGTAACCACTTCTCTGCTGGCCCGACTCATAGGATCCTTCAAAGGCTTGCTTTGGTGCATAAACCTACTATTCGGCGACCCCTAGACAGTGCTCACAAGCAGAAATGATTGCAGTGGGCCCAGACATACATGAAGACTAATTTTCAAACAGTTTTGTTTACTGATGAGTGCCGAGCAACCCTGGATGGTCCAGATGGATGGAGTAGTGGATGGTTGGTGGATGCCACCATGCCCCAACAAGGCTGCGTCGTTAGCAAGGAGGTGGAGGAGTCATGTTTTGGACCAGAATCATTGGGAAACAGCTGGTAGGCCCCTTTAAGGTTCCTGAAGGTGTGAAAATGACCTCTGCAAAGTATATAAAGTTTCTGACTGAGAACTTTCTTCCATGGTACAAAAAGTAAAAACATGCCTTCAGGAGCAAAATCACCTTCATGCATGACAATGCCCCATCTCATGCTGCAAAGAATACCTCTGTGTCATTGGCTGCTATGGGCATAAAAGGAGATAAACTCATGGTGTGGCCACCATCTTCCCCTGACCTCAACCCTATAGAGAACCTTAGGAGTATAATCAAGCAAAAGATCTATGAGGGTGGGAGGCAGTTCACATCAAAACAGCAGCTCTGGGAGGCGATTCTGACATCATGCAAAGAAATACAAGCAGAAACTCTCCAGAAACTCACAAGTTCAATGGATGCAAGAATTGTGAAGGTGACATCAAAGAAGGGTTCCTATGTTACCATGTAACTTGGCCTGTTAGGATGTTTTGGAGTTAAATAGCTTTTTATTTCAGTGAATGTGACCTCCTAATGCTGCACATTCAACAAATGAGCATTTTCAGTTTTTTCAAACATATCAAATGTTTAGAAACTCTCCTGTGCCTAATAATCTGGAACAGGGCATATAGAGTTTTTTTTAATTTTGAAGATTACACTGTTATCATTGGAAATTCAATGTATACTCTAACGGGTGATGACTTTTATTACACTGACTGTCATTTGCACCGACCATTTAGGAAAATCAGAGAAAAAGAGCATTTGCATAATAATTTGGAACATGGTGTATACCTTAATCTAAAGCCTATCTTATAAGGCTGCCTTCACATTTGCGTATGGGAAGGCAGCGTATTGCTGCGTTCCCATACGCAGTCAAACGCATGCGCACTGCGTTCCTATGTTTAACATAGGAACGCATGGTGCCTGCGTTTGCTGCGTTCGGGTGCGGATGCGGACGATATCTGCTGCTTCCGGTGTCCAGCATCTGCACCCGGGACGCAGCATGTTGGGTTTTTTTGTGCGTTTGGGGAGCTTGGACAATCAGCAAGCGTCCCCAAGCGTACAAAAAATGCATTGGCTTCAATGGGTCCGCAGTGTCCTCTGCATGACACCGCAGGAGAACGCTGCGGACCCATTGAAAAATCTCCCAGTGGCCGCCGGTGATGTCACAGGAGCTCACCGACGGCCACCGGGAGATCAGCTCAGCCTCTGCTGTCCTCCTTCTCCCCGCCGCCTGTAATCTCCTAGCGATGTCGGCGGGGAGAACAGCTGATGTGAGAGCTGTTTGAATCTTCCCGCGCCGACATCTCCTCTCAGTGTCGGCGCGGGAAGATTCAAACAGCTCTCACATCAGCTGTTCTCCCCGCGACAGTCCCGGAGCTTACCGGCGGCCGGGGGGGCGGAGATCTCCGGCGCTGATCTCCGCCCCCGGCCCGCCCCCGGACAGCGCCGATTGGCTGCCGGGCTCCATAGTGATGTGTCCGCAGGCGGACATTATCCGCTGCGGACACATCATTTGGACACTGCTTCTGACAGCGTTTGTGTCTGCATGCCATCAGCATGCAGACACAAACGCTAATGTGAAGCCAGCCTAAGGCTGCCTTCAGACTTGCAGATGCATCTGCAGCGTTTTGCAGATGCATCTGCAAGCATCTGCATGCAGACCGCGGCCCCTATGTTTATAATGGAGCGCACGGCGGTCTGCAGATGCTTGCAGACACCCGTGTGCTCTCATTGCCCGCGAGATGTTGCGTCCCTGGTGCGGGCGAGAGTGTGTGATTTGTGCGCAGGCATCCGCATGCGCACAGATCACTAATGGCGGGCAATGAGAGCGCACGGCGGTCTGCAAGCATCTGCAAAACGCTGCAGATGCATCTGCAAAACGCTGCAGATGCATCTGCAAGTCTGAAGCCAGCCTAACTAATACACTTTAGAGAAAAAAAAACTGCACAGCACTCACAGACAATGTGAACTGGTGCCAGCAGGGACGCTGGTTCAAACAACTAGAAAAAATTCTCTGCAGCACTCAGCTACTACCAGTGATGTAAAAAATGCTAACAAGCTGTATGTATATGAGAAAAAAGTTTAAAAACTTACGTTTTTTTCAAAAAACTCAAAATTCTTATCTTTTTATTTCTGAAGTTCTTAGTACACACATTGGCCAATGTCTGCTTGCTCATCAACTGCGACAAAGTGACTTCAGGTCTGATTTCTAGTTTTTTCTAACTAATACACTTTGCTACACATTGTTAACACATGTACATATTACATGACAATATTTACAGCAGGGCTGGTGTTTTCACGGGTAGGGCCACCCCGTTCACAGCGGATCTTTGGGATCATTCTGTCTTCTGTTCCTCAGCACTTGGACCCCAGGATCTGCAGTGTTGTGGGGTTTGAGGTTCATTACTTTACTTATAGCTTTGGACTCATATTATTCTACAGTACATCATGATATGTGGGTGAGCTGTCACCTCGGCCTTTAAACCACTTTACAGTTAGCAGAGGAAGAGACAACCTGCGGTGTATTAGTTGCTGACTCTGAAGACGTCATAATCTCTGGACAGACATCAACCACAATCCACAGAGGAGTCGAGCACTCAGCAATCTCTTATCTAATCTCAGGCCTCTTGAGGATCCACCTTATCTGGATCAATTTGATAATTTGTTGTTGGTTGTAGAATTTCAGGATAAATTCAGACAAAGGTAATAATCTGCAAATTTGTGCTTTGTTGTGTATTTGAAGATTTTTTGTTTTATCATGCCATGTAAATGGGGCATTGTGAACTGAAGATGGCCTTCCAGGAGCGAACACTGTCTGCAGGGAAAGCTCAGACAAGCCAGTGCTGTCAATCATCAGGGATAGAGGCTGAGCACTATGCCTACGGTGCAATGAGCTTCTATGCCACCCAGGGTGCACTGAGTGTCTATGCACACTCAGGGTGCACTGGCTCAACACCGGTGATTGGTCTCATGCAACACTCAGAATGCACTGAGCCTCTATGCCACACCCAGGGTGCATGAGTTCTATGCTACACCAGATTGCACTGAGCCTCTATGCCACACCCAGGGTGCACTGAGCCTCTATGCCATACCCATGTTGCTACTGAGCCTTCTATGTCAATCCAGGGTGCACTGAACCCCTATGCCATACCCAGTGTACCCCGAGCTCTATGTCCCTGATCCAGGGTGTATGAGACCTCTATGCCACACCCAGTGTGACTGAGCCTCTATGCCAGACCCAGGGTGATTGAGATTCTATGTCACATCCAGGTGTACTGAACTCTTGCCATACCCAGTGGTGCACTGAGATTTTATTCACACCAGGGTACAGTGAACTCTGTGCCACACCCAGTGTCAAGCTGGCCACTATCCATTACCCGGTGGTAGTGATCACACATTGGAAGTCAAGGACAGGATAGCGGTAGTGTCACACTGACAGGCAACAGAACTCACACAGCAACTCAAGCACACAAACCTTTCTGCCTCCAGGCCTGAAGGGGGAGACCTAAACCCGAGCTCCCCAATAAATTCTGGTTTGGGGAGGAGTTAGTTAAGTTCAATTCCTAGGAGGACTGAGGAAGACATCCTGTGGACTAGGAGCTGTGCTAAGCTCGTCCAAGGGTAACTAAGCCTAGTGTGAGGGACCCAAGGCAGGGCTCTGAGGAAGTGGAAAGGAGCCTGGGGAGCGTAGTGGTGTCGTGCTCATTCCGGAGGAACAGTGCCAAGGAAGGACACCGGAGTCCGAGGCTGTTCTGGGCCTAACGACCCAGCAGCCAACACCGGAAGGTGGGGATTCCAAGTCCCCCAGCCACACTGTGCCTGGAGGCAAAGCAGCGTAAAGAGCACAGGAACAGTCGCCTGAGACGTGGGGCTAGGGAAGGATTCGAGTTGCCTGCCATATCGGCACCAAGCAGAAGAGAGAGAGGGCCAGCAGCTCAGCTTAAGCAGCAGCAGAGACCCATTACAAAGCGTAGCAGGGATGCCTCAGAACTTGCCGGGTGAGGAGAACCCTGAGTTGCTCTCAGGTACACGGACTCAGCTTAGTAACACCAGTCAGAATTACATTGCACCAGTAAAAGGACTGAGGAACCAACAAACCGTGAGTCTGTCTGTTGCTTTGCGCTTCCCATCCTGCACCCTACACCCTTACCACATTCACTGCCCTGGGGATCCACTCCGCCCGTGGGTGGCCACTCCATCCCAGCTGGCCTTCTATAATCCCCAGAGGTTCTACAGCAGCGGTGCCCACTAATAGCCACAAACCATGGGTGGCGTCATGAATAACCACCCCTTCATTATTCTTTCACCTATCAAGTCCAGAATCCCCTTAACAGCTGCACCCAGGGTTACGGAGCTGGGTCTCGACCCCTCTGACTCCCTGGAGCAGTACCATAATCCGTTTCCGAGTACCCCACGGCCCTGGGGTCCTGCAGTTCCTGGCATCAGGAATAGGATATTGTGCTCGACGTATATGGGTACTGTGTGCCACAAACTTTATTGAACTGTGTGTTTTTGACTGCCGCCATTACTAAAGTGCGAGGCGTGCGGGAAGCTGAGGGGCATGTCTTCATGGGCGGTACTCTGCCAAGAGCATGAAGCAAGGCCCGACCTGCGCTCTGACGATATCCGGTGGGGATGAGAAACCCTATCCCACTCAAGTTGAACATCCCCATGGAAGTGAAGGACCGGGAGGGTTAAGGTTCACTAAGGGGGAGGAAAATGTCAAAACCGGGAAGAGAGAAACCCGTGCGGGGGACAGTCACAGCCGAGCCTGCGGTACCGAATGCAGCCCCAGTAGTAGATGGAGCACCAGCCGCCTGCTACGGTGCAAGCCATGTCACCAGTAATGCCATTCCTAATGCCGTACACGCCAGGGGCGACGTGGTTGCCGCAATACTCAGGGGAACCAAATACCCTGACAGACTTCAGAGAGAGACTGAACAGTTATAATAGAGTGTATCCCCTGATGGAAGATCAGCGAGTCAATATACTAATGAGACATTTGACTGGTGCAGCTGACCCGCCCCAAGGCTGGGGTACTCGGATCCCGAGCATTGGTTACCAGGGATGTCACAGGCGGTCGTTGCCCGGGACCGTGCCCTGGGGGTCGCTTTGAAAAAAAGGGTTTATGTATATGGGTTTGATTGAAGAGGTTGTGACGCCACCTACGGTGTCTGGTGATGACACCAGCGCTGCTGCAGACCTACCTCCGGGGATGATGGATGGGCAGCCTGATGGTGTAGCTCCCTGTAGATGGAGCGGGTACCCGGGGCAGTGATGTAAGAATAGGATTTGGGCACAGGGAGGTGGCTCTGCAGGCGTGAGATATTTAGTCTCTGTGCTGGACAGGATCAGGGCTGTAAGAACTGACACACACACTGGGAGTAGTTTTCTACCTTACTGATGACAAACCGGCACGGTCCAGGGTACACTCCAGGTGGTCGGGACGCACTTCAGGATTTCCATAGCGAGTGATTTGTAAGGCCTCCTTGTCCCTTCTCTTACTTGTGTTGAAGCCCTGATCTGTGTAAAACCTGGCCTGGCCTCCTGTGTGTCTCTCTGTCTTTCCTCTGTAATTGTGAACCTGGGTAAGAACCTTCTCTGGATTGCCGCTAACTCCTGATGGATTCCTGCGGGTCTTGGCTCTTTGAGTGGTTATCGTTTCAGGTGATCATGAAACTGAAGTCTCCTTGGTCGTACCGATGTTCTTCTGCTGGGCTAAGTCCTCCTTAGCAGACTCAGACTCCAGTGTCCGGGTTGCTTCATTGGGTGCCCCCAATCTGCTCCTTACTCACTAGCCTTGCCTCCAACCCATACTCTCGGGTACCTCACTCTGGCTAAGCTGTCCTCTGGTTCGGGCCTAGTGAGGCTCCGTCACCTGGTTGTCTTCCTCAGTACTGCTCCGTACTGATCGGACTAACTAACTCCACCCCCAGCACCGGTATTTATAGGTGATCTTGCTTAAATGCAGCAAGTGGAGCTTCATCTACAGGCCAGGAGTGGAAGGTGTTGAGTGTGTAGGTTACCTGTTGTGGAAATCCCTTTATGCACTAGGTTGTCCTGTGGCTACCTGTTAGAGCAGGGTGCCACATTCCCCCCTAGTTGAATTTAGTACTCCTGGACTGAGAAAACAATTTTACATTTTCAACAATAACAATAACAAGAATAACAACAGAGTCTCAAAAGGTAAAAATTACAAAAACCACTGAAAAATGGTGAAAAACAAGTGTAGTCTATACGGTGCTAGTCCATCCACCGCAGGCTGTAAAAAGTTTGTTGTCACAACCAGTCCTGTGACTTTGGGTCCAATTTTAAATAAAGTAGGGAAAATCCAGGGAAAATGTTAGAGTCTGTACAGTATAGTCTCTTCAAGCTCAGGGTTTCAACAGGTTAAAGTCTTTTAAGTCCAATAATTTAAATATACCAAATAAACATTTTTTCTATGGGTGTCTCTGCTTAGGAGACCTGGTACCTCCTCTCCTCCCCAGGCACTTTCTTTTCCTAACTTGATGTGCATGGGGCTAGGCCCAGTTCCTCCACCCTTCTATACATTAATATTTATACACATTTTCATATTTACACTCCTTTCTTTTTATCATTTTACACTTACTCCCACTCTCCATACCTGGAGGGGGGTTGACCTTGGATACTACGACAAGACCTACGTAGTACTGGTGTCTCATGTGGTGTACTCAACACTATGTGATGTGTGTAAGTGTATGTACTTTGGGCAGACCTTAGTCTCACTACAGTGCTGGCAGATGCACCGATTGCAGGGTCCTAAGGTTCTGCTACAACGGGTGATTCTTCCTGGATCTGGACAGGGTGTTCCAGTCTTCTCTGTCCCTCAACTGGTTGAAAGAAGTGGATTACAGGTACTATTACTGCTCTTTCACATTGAGGCCAGTCTTCAGGAAAGTCTAATAGTACTGTATGTATTACCTTTCCTTTCTTTTCTTCTTCAGTGATTTTACAAAGTATTTCTTCTCCTTGAGATCTCAATTGTTCTGGAAATACTTTGAGGTGGCCTCTGGAAACTGTTGCAGTGGTTTTTCCTCCCATCTTTGCTGATGACGCAGGTTTTGCTGTTGTCAAAGTTAGACTGTAACACAGTATAGGGTTCTTGTTCCCACTGATCATCTAGCTTATGTGTTCTTCTCTTTCTCTTGAGTACCATCTCTCCAGGTGTTAGAGGTTCAGCTTGAGCACTCTTATTGTAATTTCTTTCTTGTTTTTCTCTGATTTGTTCTATCCTGTTTTCTACACAGGCTTGTACCATTTTGTATTGTTCTTGGCAGTTGGAATCTCAATCTGTTTCAGGTGATTCTGCTTCTGGTAGTACAATTCCCATTTCAAGATATACAGGCAATCTTTCTGGTCTTACTCTCATGAGGTATGCTGGTGTGCAATTGATGTTAATGACAGCCATATGTACAGCACTGCGGGCAGCTGATCAGCTGGATGTCAGTGACAGCCATATGTACAGCACTGCGGGCAGCTGATCAGCCAGATGTCAGTGGTAGCCATATGTACAGCACTACGGGCAGTTGATCAGTCTGATGTCAGTGACAGCCATGTGTATAGCACTGCGGGCAGCTGATCAGCCGGATATCAGTGGCAGCCATATGTACAGCACTGCTGGCAGCTGATCTACCTGATGTCAGTGACAGCCATATGTACAGCACTGCGGGCAGCTGATCTACCTGATGTCAGTGACAGCCATATGTACAGCACTGTGGACAGCTGAGCAACTGGATGTTAGTGACAGCCATATGTACAGCACTGCGGACAGTTGATCAGCCAGATGTCAGTGACAGCCATATGTACAGCACTGCGGGCAGCTGATCTACCGGATGTCAGTGACAGCCATATGTACAGCACTGCAGGCAGCTGATCAGCCGGATGTCAGTGGCAGCCATATGTACAGCACTGTGGGCAGCTGATCAGCCTGATGTCAGTGACAGCCTTATGTACAGCACTAAGAGCAGCTGATTAGCCGGATGTCAGTGACAGCCATATGTACAGCACTGTGGACAGCTGATCAGCCGGATGTCAGTGACAGCTATATGTACAGCACTGTGGACAGCTGATCAGCCAGATGTCAGTGACAGCCATATGTACAGCACTGCGGGCAGCTGATCAACCAGATGTCAGTGACAGCCATTTGTACAGCACTGTGGGCAGCTGATCATCTGGATGTCAGTGACAGCTATATGTACAGCACTGTGGACAGCTTATCAGCCTGATGTCAGTGACAGCCATATGTACAGCACTGTGGACAGCTGATCAGCCTGATGTCAGTGACAGCCTTATGTACAGCACTAAGAGCAGCTGATTAGCCGGATGTCAGTGACAGCCATATGTACAGCACTGCGGACAGTTGATCAGCCAGATGTCAGTGACAGCCATATGTACAGCACTGTGGACAGCTGATCAGCCGGATGTCAGTGACAGCTATATGTACAGCACTGTGGACAGCTGATCAGCCAGATGTCAGTGACAGCCATATGTACAGCACTGCGGGCAGCTGATCAACCAGATGTCAGTGACAGCCATTTGTACAGCACTGTGGGCAGCTGATCATCTGGATGTCAGTGACAGCTATATGTACAGCACTGTGGACAGCTTATCAGCCTGATGTCAGTGACAGCCATATGTACAGCACTGTGGACAGCTGATCAGCCTGATGTCAGTGACAGCCTTATGTACAGCACTAAGAGCAGCTGATTAGCCGGATGTCAGTGACAGCCATATGTACAGCACTGTGGACAGCTGATCAGCCGGATGTCAGTGACAGCTATATGTACAGCACTGTGGACAGCTGATCAGCCAGATGTCAGTGACAGCCATATGTACAGCACTGCGGGCAGCTGATCAACCAGATGTCAGTGACAGCCATTTGTACAGCACTGTGGGCAGCTGATCATCTGGATGTCAGTGACAGCTATATGTACAGCACTGTGGACAGCTTATCAGCCTGATGTCAGTGACAGCCATATGTACAGCACTGTGGACAGCTGATCAGCCAGATGTCAGTGACAGCCTTATGTACAGCACTGCGAGCAGCTGATCAGCTGGATGTCAGTGACAGCCTTATGTACAGCACTGCGTGCAGCTGATCAGCTGGATGTCAGTGACAGCTATATGTACAGCACTGTGGACAGCTGATCAGCCAGATGTCAGTGACAGCCATATGTACAGCACTGCGGGCAGCTGATTAGCCGGATGTCAGTGACAGCCATATGTACAGCACTGTGGACAGCTGAGCAACTGGATGTTAGTGACAGCCATATGTAGCACTGTAGACAGCTGATCAGCCGGATGCCTGGTCTTCGACTCCTTCTATAAATTATCTAGATTTTTGGTTGCAAACTACGAGTGAGACACATGACACAGCTCAGTGCTGAGGTTTATCTAAGACTACTTTCACACGCGGTGTATTTAGCAGCGTATTTTGCAGTGGCGCATTTTGCGTGCGTTTCTGTGCAAAAAAGCGCGACTGCATGCAGATGCCGCACTTTTCCCGGCGCGCTTTTCCCGAGGCCATTTAACAAGCTATGGCTTTTGCTGAAAGGCGTGCAGACGCCGCGTGTAGGCCCCTTCACATCAGCGTTTTTCGCTGATTCCAGCAGATGTGGCAGATTTACTGCATGTGCCGCCTAATGGTCGCACTTGCGGCACACTTGAGGCAAGTCCCATGCATTGTCTATGGGGCTTGCGGCAGGTGTGGCAAATGAGGTATAGCTGGAACCGCGGCTATACTGCACTTGCCACACCTGCTGCAAGCCCCATAGATAATGCATGGGGCTTGCCGCAAGTCTGCTTTTTTCGGCACAGATTTCCCATAGGCCACATGTTAAAATGGCCTTGGGAAAAGCATGGCTTCTGAATGCAGTTGCGTTTTTTTGCGCGTAGACGCACACAAAAAGGCTCCACTGCACAATTCGCGGCCACATACTCTGCATCTGAACGTAGCCTTCCTGCACCCGTCCAGGCTGTAAACAGATAAGTTACGTGGATTTGGTTTTTCCAGTTTCCCCTTATTCCTTCATGACATCAGTGATGAGTTTGAGCAATTTCAGGTTTTAACCTTTTTTTTTTTTTACATTTTAGAATTTTTGTTGGTTTGAACTATTTATTGCATCGAGCAAAGTTCATCTACGAAGAGTCTCAAATAGTGAAGAGTCCAAAGTACATCAGAGAGTCCTGGAGTGACCCCGCCTGAGCCGCCACCCGAGCGTCACCTCTCACTCAGCTGCCCCTATGTCGTCTGTGTGCGCTCAGCTCGGGGGTTCAGGCTGTTGTAGAGTTAGAGATTTGCTTTCATTTTTCTGTAATTGTGTTGAGTATTAGAAAAAACTCAATCTACTATATAATTACCTAAGATTCTCTGTCTGCCACGGATATCGCGCGCCTGCGCTGATTGATCGCCCGGCAACCGATCAGCGACGGGATTCCTGTCACAGACAGACAGGCTTCACCGCTATTTGAAGTGAACAGCTGTTCACTTCAAATAGACGGCGGGACAGCCGCTCCCAGCTCTCCTGCCCGGAGCCCCCATAGGTTAAAATTTGCTTAGAGGGTCTGTGGTGATGTCAGAAACATGGGCGGAGCCATGTCACATGACTCTGACATCCCCTCAGGTCCTTAAGCTTCACAGACTGGGGGCGCAAACACAGCAGCAGCCACAGCCAGGTACTGCAGCCTACTGACCCCAGATCACAGTCACCATACACTCAGTCCCACACTCACTACACACACCTCACACACAATATACACAAACTCAGCCCTGCACTCACTACACACAGTCACACTCAGTCCTGCACTCACCACAGACACATTCTCACCCTGCACTCACGTCACCCACCCTGCACTTACGTCACACCCACCCTGCACTCCCCTCACACTCACCCTGCACTCACATCATACCCACCCTGCACTCACGTCACACTCACCCTGCACTCACATCATACCCACCCTGCACTCACGTCACACTCACCCTGCACTCACATCACACTTTGCCCTACACTCACGTCACACTCACCCTGCACTCCCCTCACACTCACCTGCACTCCCCTCACACTCACCCTGCACTCCCCTATCATTCACCCTGCACTCCCCTCACATTCACCCTGCACCTCCCTCACATTCATCCTGCACTCCCTCAAACTCACCCTTCACTCCCCTCACACTCACCCTGCACTCCCCTCACACTCACCTGCACTCCCCTCACACTCACCCTGCACTCCCTCACATTCACCCTGCACTCCCCTCACATTTATCCTGCACTCCCCTGACACTCACCCTGCACTCCCCTCACACTCACCCTGCACTCACCTCACACTCACAATGCACTCACGTCACACTCACCCTGCACTCCCCTCACACTTAGCCCTACACTCACCTCACACTCACCCTGCACTCCCCTCACACTCACCTGCACTCCCCTCACACTCACCCTGCACTCCCCTATCATTCACCCTGCACTCACCTCACTCACCCTGCACTCACCTCACACTCACAATGCACTCACGTCACACTCACCCTGCACTCCCCTCACACTTAGCCCTACACTCACCCTGCACTCACCTCACACTCACCCTGCACTCACCTCACACTTAGCCCTACACTCACCCTGCACTCACATCACATTTTGCCCTACACTCACGTCACACTCTGCCCTGCACTTACGTCACACTCTGTCCTGCATTCATGTCACACTTAGCCCTGCACTCATGTTACACTCAGCCCTACGCTCACGTCACACTTAGCCCTACACTCACCTTGCACTCACGTCACAATGTCTCTCTCTAGCGCAAATCTTGTGTCGCTGATTGGTCGTGCCTGGCCAGCCACGACCAATCAGCGACGCAGGATTTCCGTTACAGCGAAACAGGCACAGTCTGCCCAGTCTCCCGGCCCCCCTCCGCTTGGTCTCCCGTCCACTGCTCACCTGCTCCATGCTCCATCTGCCCACCACTCCATCTCCCCGCCGCTCACTCTGCCATTCTTCTTCTTTTCGCGGCATAGACTTCAGAAATTCAAAGGCCGCATGCTCAGTACACTAAGACTGCTCTGTTCCCATAATTTCACTTTAGCAGTGTATCTATATACACTATCTACATATACTGCTAAAGCGAAATTAAAGAAAGGAATGGTTAAAAATATAAAAATAAATGCTCGCCTCTCAGCCAAGTGTCCTGCGATGCAAGGTTTCCTCCTCCGATGGCTGCAGGACATTAATCAGCTGACTGGTCAGGGCAACCCGATCAGCTGATGTGTCACATGACCGCATCAGCTGAGCAGTTTAAATCATCCGCCAAAACTGCTCAGCTGATGCGGTCATGTGACATATCAGCTGATCAGGTTGTCCCACCCCACCCGGTCAGCTGATTAAGGTCCTGCAGACATTGGAGGTGGATACCTCGCATCGCGGGACAGTCGGCGGAGAGGTGAGCATCTTTTTTTATTTTTAACCATTCCTTTCTTTAATTTCACTTTAGCAGTGTATGTAGATAGTGTATGTAGATACACTGCTAAAGTGACAGTACAGCCCTGACACCACTTGCCTGGCTCGGCTCCCCCCAGCTCTTTCTGTGTCCGAATCCCTCAAAATCTCGGATACGGACAGAGAAATGTCATCCGGAGTTTACAATCCGGACCTGTCCGTTCCTGTCCTTGTGGTCCTGCAAAAACAGGATCCACCGAACAGGAACAAAACCGTGGTGTGAAGCCAGCGACGAATGCCGTTACCTAATGATGAACATAGAACTATAGTGTATAGAGCATTGTGTGAATATCCTATTTGTCTAAATTGCTGTACTTTTCTTGTAAGGGTGAGTTCACACTTGTGGACCCCTCCGCAGCGTTCTATGGAGGGGATCCGCAAGCTGGGCGCAGGCACCGCAAGTCCCTATGTTTAACATGGAGACGCAGGTGCCTGCGCTCTGATGCAGATTGGCGTGTGCACCCTGCGCGCACCCATTCACTGCAATGTATGATTTGTACGCAGGCGCACAAATCACACACTCTCGTCCGCACCCTGAACGCAACATGTCGTGTTCCTGGTGCGGATGAGACTGTGTGATTTGTGCGCAGGCATCCGCATGCGCACAAATCACATATTGCATTGAATGGGTGCGCACGCCAATCTGCACCTGAGCGCAGGCACCTGCGTCCCCATGTTAAACATAGGGACTTGCGGTGCCTGCGCCCAGCTTGCGGATCCCCTCTGCAGAACGCTGAGGAGGGGACCGTAAGTGTGAACCCAGCCTAATATAGTTTGTTTCCTTGCCATCATTTTCACTATTCTTTCATCCTTTGCTAAAAGTATTTTTTCTTTGTTTGCAACAAGTAAATAAATTGGTGTTGGTTCAACTATCACTATCTGCTCATTGTCTGCCCTGGTCATTGTCGTACCTGTTTACACAGACAGGGCGGGTTTTAGATAAAGTGGGTCCCTAAATGCTCACATATTCACCATCACACTGAGACATTTAGGTACATTTACATATACTGAGTTCAGGCTGGTAAACAAAGGCGATTTACAATATAATGACCTTCGCTGCTTGTTTCCAGAGAATGAGGAAGAATGGTGGACACAGAATGATCACAGATAAATCTGTCCCTCCAGTATCATGTTATCGGCACTTCTGCAGTTTGCATCAGGCGATGTGCTGCCGAGAACAGTGATTTGTGTTCCGCCATAAACAATCCAATTATCTGAGGAATGAGCAGCATTTTGCTTGTTCGTTGAGTGATTGGCAACATGTTTACACCTATGGCGCCAGAGATCGCAGTCTGCGCATGTGCCACCCCGGCGCCATTTTGTTGAAGACACTCAGATTGCAGAAGCACAAAGCATATTCCCTGCACCCCACGCCCATAATCCCAGGCAGAGACCAGCAATTATCCTGGCAGATGGCGTCACTGTAAGTAGGTGCATGGCAGTGACGTCATGCCCTGCCCCGCTTACATGCTGAAGTCAGTTACCGTCATCAGAAGAGGTCACTGCACATTGAGAGAGCGACGAAAGGTGTGTAGAATTGTTTGGATATTATAAAATGATTTTTCTCAATCATTACTGTATAGTATTAGGTAAGACAGGGATGCTTATATACCGTGTTTCCCCGAAAGTAAGGCATGGTGCCGGTTTTAGGGGGGTCGGGTAATGTAAGACATACCCCGAAAGTAAGACACTGTCTTACTTTCGGGGGCGCCCACTGGTATATACAGCTGCAGCTCCCCCCCCATGAGTATACAGGCGCCCCCCCCCCCGCGCTGCCGCGAACCTGTAAAGTAAAATATCATTCTACTTATCCCGCTGCTGTCCCGCCGCCATCACGCTCTTCCGTCTTCATCCGGCTTTATCCGACTTCCTTCTCCGGCGCACAGACTGTCATTGTGCGCCGGAGATGGAAGACGGATGAAGGCGAAGGAGCGTGATGGCAGCGGGACACCAGCGGGACACCGGCGGGGATAAGTAGAATGATATTTTACTTTACAGGTTGGCGGCAGCAAGGGGGGGCGCCTGTATACTCATGGGGGGGGGGGCTGCAGCTGTATACACCACTGGGGGCTGCAGCTGTATACACCACTGGGGGCTGCAGCTGTATACACCACTGGGGGCTGCAGCTGTGTACACCACTGGGGGCTGCTGTATACACCACTGGGGGCTGCTGTATACACCACTGGGGGCTGCAGCTGTATACACCACTGGGGGCTGCAGCTGTATACACCACTGGGGGCTGCAGCTGTATACACCACTGGGGGCTGCAGCTGTATACACCACTGGGGGCTGCAGCTGTATACACTGCTGGGGCCTGTATATACCACTGGGGAGGTTGCTGTATACCACACTGCTGGGGGCTGTATTTTATGCTTAAAACAAAAATCGACATTTATTTTCCCAATATAAGACATACCCCGAAAGTAAGACATAGTGGGACTTTTTGGGGTAAAAAAAATGTAAGACAGTGTCTTACTTTCGGGGAAACACGGTATGTACTAGGAAGCTGCAGGGACAGGTAGTGATAAATTTGGGGTTATAAAGTAGCTGACATGTTCCCTTTAAAGGAAAAGGACCACAAATCTCCAAACTTCATTAGCCTTTATTTCACCTGAGTTTGTGATATTGGATTTTAGGACAGACCAGGCTTTAGTGTTAGGCTGGCTTCACAGCACGGTTTTTGTCTGTCCGGGTGGATCCTGTTTTTTGCTGGACAACCTGGAAAGAAACGTACAGGACAGGATGTGCACAAAAGTGTGGCAAAATATGGTCCTGGATCCTGTTTTTTGCAGGATTCGTTTTCTGCTGCCGTCCATGGTGCTGAAGTCTGCCTGTGTCTGCTCTGCCGCTGTCCATGGTGCTGAAGTCTGCCTGTGTCTGCTCTGCCCCTGTCCATGGTGCTGAAGTCTGCCTGTGTCTGCTCTGCCCCTGTCCATGGTGCTGAAGTCTGCCTGTGTCTGCTCTGCCGCTGTCCATGGTGCTGGAGTCTGCCTGTGTCTGCTCTGCCGCTGTCCATGATGCTGCAGTCTGCCTGTGTGATCAGATTTTTTACCGGATCCGGCGCCCATAGACTCCCATGTTATAGTTGCCGGATTGCCCAGGATTCCTTACTGTCTGGTTTGGTCCGATATTTTCACCGGACCCCAAAATCGGAGCAGAAATGAATCTGGGACTGAATTCACAAAACCAGATGGCCATTTATGAGCAATCCGGCACCATAGGGATACATAGGTGGCTGAAAACGATCCTGTTCTGTTCTTTTAAAAATGAACAGAACAGGATGGCAAAAGCGGTGGTGTGAAGCCGGCCTTGGGTGACTCTACATCCCATTCCAGTGACAGCTTCTTAACTATGGTCCTGAAAGTTCACAATTACAATAAAAATTCTTGTTTGCTCAAAATCCAAGACTTTATTGTCTTCTTTTCATCTTGTTGTTACCTGGTCCTCATGATACAATGTAATCTCTTATCCTTTCTGTCCAGGAGAATGTTGCAGAACTCCAGGTGGCATTATATAAGGAAAGAAGCTTTACCGGTCGGGCCGCATAGTGATTAGTGGATGAAACGTCCCATCTCCTGTCATCAGCGCTGTTTGCGAACGCTATTTATGGATCGGTTTTCTGGCCAGCGCTTTGGATCACAAAGACGGGAACCAGTACTTCCAGTTTATTGTGAAGCCTGCACCGATCCTGAATAAGACTTGTGTGACATTCACATTCCATCTCCACTACTCACCGGCATCTCCACTAATTCCCGGCAGGTCACACAAGGATATAATAAAGGATAATTACAGCCCGAACACTATCACCCCCTGTTTTGCCTCATTAATCCGGGAGCACATTTAGGTCATCACAATATGTTCAGAACCATGAAGATTATATGTTCTAGTTAGAGTCTATTTTTTTTGTCTAGTTTTTCCCCAATTAATTCCTTTTTCTCTGTTTTGAGTCACCTTCCACTTGTACGGGTGCATCTAAATAAATGAGAAGATCATCAAAAAGTGACTTTATTTCAGTAATTCAATACATAAAGTGAATCACATACATTATATAGAGTCATTACACACAGAGGGATCTATTTCATGTGAAACATATATTAGAATCTGAGAGTTCTCAGCTGTTGATACCTTATAACGGCTATCTGAAAAGATGGTAAAAAATAGCAAGCTTTCGAGACTATGGCCTCATCAGGCTTAATTATGACACAACATCTGAACACATATATATATATACTAGATGTGGGCCCGATGCTATCGCATTGGGAGGGTGGTGACATCATGATGGAGGCGGGCTCTGTGGCGCTGGGGGCGGTAGCCGTCTCCACCCTGTGCGTTCTCTTTCTCCACCTGCTCTGTCTTGTTCCCTCTGTACACTCTCCATTGACCTGTCTCCCCCTTGTGCTGTTTTCTTCCTTCATATGCTCTCTTCTTTGAGCTGTCTTCCCCCTGTGCGCTCTCCCCTGTATGCGTTCTCTCTTTTCCTCCTTGCTCACTGTCTCTATTCCCACTTGCATGCTGTCTTTTTTTCCCCCTTGCGTGCTGTCTTTTTTTCTCACTTGCATGCTGTCTCTTTCCTCCCTTGTTTGTGCTGTCTTGTTCCCCCCTTGTGTGCGCTGTCTCTTTTGCCCCGTGTGTGCACTGTCTCTTTCGCCCCTTGTGTGTGCTCTCTTTCCCCCTTGTGTGTGCTCTCCCTTTCCCCCCTTGTATGTCCTGTCTCTTGCCCCCTGTGTGCGCTGTCTCTTTCCTTCCTTGTGTGCACTCTCTTTTGCCCATTGTGTGTGCTGTCTCTTTCCCCCTTGTGTGTGCTGTCTCTTTCCCCCTTCTGTGTGCTGTCTTTCCCCCTTGTGTGCACTGTCACTTTCCCCCTTGTGTGTGCTGTCTTTTGCTCATTGTGTGTGCTGTCTCTTTCCTCCCATGTGTGTGTGACCTGCCCCAGGAACTGGGATACTCGGATCCCAGGCGTTGTAGTTCTGGGTGATGTCAATGATGCACCCCCAAGCTATAGGGTACTCGGGAACTGGGCTGGTGCTGTCTCTGAACTGGGCTGGTGCTGTCTCTGGGGTATCATGGTAGTCGTGACCTGGTGCCGTGGCCTGGGATCAGTCCAAAAAGGGATATTTACAGGGATTTGTCGTGACGCCACCCGGGGTATGTGGTTAGTAGAACCACCGCTGCCGTATTCCTGCTGGGGACGGTGACTTGGGGCAGCGTGGATGGTAAGCCCTCCTCGGATAGGGCTAAGAGACCCCAGGGCAGGAGTAGTTGGGATGGATGTAGTGAGGGGCTGTGCTGGGTACAAGTCACTTACTTTGCTGCTGCTCCTCCAGCCAGTGTGCAGGGATGACCATCTGTAGCTCCTCAGGTGGGATTCAGTTGCAACATTTGCTGCTGCAGCTCTCCACAGTGATGTTGGTCGGTGACTCTCCTGGTACAAGGTTCCGTTGCAGGGCGCAGGGTAGTAGACGCAAGTAACACACACAGACGCCTGATAGCCGTTTCCCAGTCTGTTTACTGGAAGTTAAGCAAATGGTATGAGCTGTCCCAGGCTGTTTAGAGAGCAGGTTCACACCCGGCCGGGTCGTATTGGCTTCCTCACTGCGCTGGTGTAGTGGCCCTGCAGTTGCTTCAGCTTAGGCTGCCGGCCCTGTCTCTGTCCTCTGTGCACTAGTATAGCAGGCAACTCGAGTCCTTCACTTCTTACCCTGCAGCGAGGTGTGAGCGTTTCTGGAGTCTATACGTTGCTGTGTTCCTGGCACTTCTTAGCTGGAGAATCTGGAGTTCCCCACTTTCCGGTGTTGACTGCCGGTGTGATTTGACCTGCACAGTCTCAGACTCCGGTGTCCGTGCTTATGCGCTTTGTCTCCTGGGACGGCTCTATGCTGCCCAGCCGCCCGGTGTGTTCTCTCTCCTCTCCTCAGACCCTAGCCTTAGGCCTGGTGTTCGTTGTGGGACTCTGAGATAGGCTTGGCACGGCCCTTTTACACTGTTCTCGCTGACACTGTTGCTTGTGTAAAAACAATATCCCTATTAAATTATTCACTCCAAAAGACAAGATATTACAACAGAAAAAGATCCTTTTTCTATAGGAATGATGACAATTGATATCAAGATATAAATGATTCCAAATTTTATTTATATTTCATATAAAAAAATCCATAAAAATATTAAAAAATCCAGAGCATATCCTCTTAGGGATCCACAAGATTACAACCACAGCAGTATATATTACATAGTATATAACATTCAATTTATACTTAACATTCTTTAAAATAGCCACAAAATGTACATTACCATTATCTCAAAGTGGCACAGTTTTGTGGTATTAATCATATGTATAGAGGGAAACTATAATGGAGCTGGACTGCCAAAAAACCGGTTGCTTAACCATTGATAACCACACTCTCACTGAGGTATCATATATTCATATGGTATCACCAAACCTAAGCCTTCAGCATTAGCCAATTCCCACTGTCTCTATTATAGTCCAACAACCCCCTATAGAGTGTTAAGATGTATACCTGATCCTGACCGCTGTGTTGTAGCTGTGGTCCCTTCTCCCCTACGTCCGTTTCGCACCTCGCTTCTTCCGGGGGGCGTGGTTAACAACGGGTATCAGTGGGTCTTATATATAGCCCCCATCCAATGCCATTATGCCACATCAACATCGCCCACACACACCTCCTTATTAGCGCGTGTCCAATCAAGTCGCGCTCTCCCAGCCTCGCCCACCCGCGGCACAACGTGCAAAGCACCGTCATCAATGCCGCAAGTGTCGGCGTGCTTAGAGCGTCAGCCGTGATTTCGGGCATGCGCATTGAAACTGTGTGTGGCGATGTAAGGGGTCTATGTTGTTATGGCGACAATCACATGACTGATCATGTGAGTTCGCCAGACGCATTAATGTAAACAAACCTCCGTAATACTATCTACAAGCTTCCACAATTCATATATCAGCATGACAACATTACATTAAGGAATCAACCAAATAAATATCCCAATAAACATGATTATACACTACAATATTGCACCAGAGAACAGGACCAGATAAAATAAACCCAATATATAAACATATATGTGATACCAATGTATATAGAAACCATATTGTACATATAATATAATATATACCCACATCCAATACAATAATCCATATAAATTAATTTACACAAAAATCCCTAAATGATAATATTAATAAATAATTACTATAGTGATCAATTATAAATTAATAACTTATTCCCCAATGTTATATATAAATATATAAAATATAATTATAATTAATATTTATAAAGTGCAATACATACTAAACGCTATGTGAATATATAAATAGATATTTATTACCCCAAAGATTTTATTACTCTATTATATACAATTATTAATTATACATAGGCCTGATTATCAGGACTACATAAAGTGTACAGTGCATTATTATTGATCCCATACAATCAAATACATATACTGCAGAATGTTCCCATATTCAATTGGAAATCACTATCATTCTCTGATTCATCCAATTTTTTCATCTGAGGTGATTCCCCAATTAGGCTCGTAGATCCTCATATATCTAAGACCGAAGATATTCTTATTTTTCTAAAAAATACAATAAAAATCAATTAGGCATAAATTAACATACATTAGTTACATGACTCTATATCCACTGAAATTATCCGTTGTATAACATGACACCATCAATCTTATAAAAAAGCACCAAAACCAAAACTCTCATTGAGTCCTTTCGGGGCCAATGTTCCAAGTCTATAAATCCATCGACTTTCAATTTGAGCCAATTTCTGGCCCAAATTTCCTCCTCTTATACCCAATTCAACCTGATCTATAGCTCTAATCTTCAAAAGGTGCGGGTTACTCTGGTGAAATTGCTTAAAATGTCTTGGGAGTGTTTTAAGCTGTGATAAGTCATCTTCATTCTTAGCTTTCTCTATAGCGAGGCAATGTTCTCTAACTCTCACCTTGACCTCCCTTGTCGTCAACCCCACATATAGTTTCTGGCATGGGCATTCCCCCACGTAAATCACTCCTTTCGAAGAACATGTAAGATGGTTTAAGATCTTAAAACTTTTTGACCCCTCCTGATTGTGGAATGTCTTAGTCTTTACTAAATTAGCACAGGCCTTACATAAACCGCAGGGATAAAAACCGTAAAACTCCTTTTTTATTTTTGCTTTTCCATCCGTATTCTTTTTGGGGTTGTAGTGACTATGCACCAATAGATCTTTAAGATTTTGTGCCCGTCTAGCCACCAAAGAAGGTTTTTCAGGTAAAACCTGTTTAAGGATAGGATCAGTCTGTAACACTGACCAGTGCGCCAGAAGAATTTTTCTTAATTCATTCCACTTGTTGTTATAGGTAGTGATGTAACGTACCTTATTATTTTTTAAATCCTTCTTTTTTTCCCCAGGATAAAGCAATTCATTTCTTGTTGTTCCCATTGCTCGATTGTATCCGCGTTTTATGCTCCGATGGCCATAGCCACGTGCTCTAAATCTTTCTTTAAGATCCAATGATTGACGCTGCAAAGATTCCTCCTTGGAACACAATCTCTTTATCCGTAAGAATTGGCTAATGGGTATACCACTAATCATTGTGGGAGGATGAGCGGAATCTGCATACAGAAAAGAGTTCGTTGAAGTAGGTTTTCTATATGCCTCCGTTGAAATATCCCCATTTGGTAAAATTTCAATCATCAAATCCAGAAAATCATTGGATGGGGGCTATATATAAGACCCACTGATACCCATTGTTAACCACGCCCCCCGGAAGAAGCGAGGTGCGAAACGGACGTAGGGGAGAAGGGACCACAGCTACAACACAGCGGTCAGGATCAGGTATACATCTTAACACTCTATAGGGGGTTGTTGGACTATAATAGAGACAGTGGGAATTGGCTAATGCTGAAGGCATAGGTTTGGTGATACCATATGAATATATGATACCTCAGTGAGAGTGTGGTTATCAATGGTTAAGCAACCGGTTTTTTGGCAGTCCAGCTCCATTATAGTTTCCCTCTATACATATGATTAATACCACAAAACTGTGCCACTTTGAGATAATGGTAATGTACATTTTGTGGCTATTTTAAAGAATGTTAAGTATAAATTGAATGTTATATACTATGTAATATATACTGCTGTGGTTGTAATCTTGTGGATCCCTAAGAGGATATGCTCTGGATTTTTTAATATTTTTATGGATTTTTTGATATGAAATATAAATAAAATTTGGAATCATTTATATCTTGATATCAATTGTCATCATTCCTATAGAAAAAGGATCTTTTTCTGTTGTAATATACTGTTGCTTGTGTGTTGCCTGAGTGGAACACCCTTTACTGCTCTCTGGCGACACCTAATGGCAGTGACACGGTGGTCCTGAGGTGCCACATCAACGGTAGCCTGTGCCCGAGGCCGTGGCCCTGGTGGTTGCTTAAAAAGGGTAGTTTAATAAAGAAAAATAAAATTTAGTTCATGATGCCACCTACGATGTCCGGTGATGGCACCAGCGCTGCTGCAGACCTCTGGGGATGATGGATGTGCAGTGTATATACACAGAATAATACAGATATTGAGGATTACACCCAGTATACAGGACAGGAGAAGTGGTATTGTGCAGTGTATATATACAGAATAATGCAGATACTGAGGATAACACCCAGTATACAGGACAGGAGAAGTGGTACTGTGCAGTGTATATATACAGAATAATGCAGATACTGAGGATAACACCCAGTATACAGGACAGGAGAAGTGGTACTGTGCAGTGTGTATATACAGAATAATACAGATACTGGGGATTACACCCAGTATACAGGACAGGAGAACTGGTACTGTGCAGTGTATATATACAGAATAATACAGATATTGAGGATTACACCCAGTATACAGGACAGGAGAAGTGGTACTGTGCAGTGTATATATACAGAATAATGCAGATACTGAGGATAACACCCAGTATACAGGACAGGAGAAGTGGTACTGTGCAGTGTATATATACAGAATAATACAGATATTGAGGATTACACCCAGTATACAGGACAGGAGAAGTGGTACTGTGCAGTGTATATATACAGAATAATACAGATACTGAGGATTACACCCAGTATACAGGACAGGAGAAGTGGTACTGTGCAGTTTATATATACAGAATAATACAGATACTGATGATTGCACCCAGTATACAGGACAGGAGAAGTGGTACTGTGCAGTGTATATACAGAATAATACAGATACTGATGATTACACCCAGTATACAAGACAGGAGAAGTGGTACTGTGCACTGGATATATACAGAATAATACAGCTACTGAGGATTACACCCAGTATACAGGACAGGAGAAGTGGTACTGTGCAGTGTATATATACAGAATAATGCAGATACTGAGGATAACACCCAGTATACAGGACAGGAGAAGTGGTACTGTGCAATGTATATATACAGAATAATACAGATATTGAGGATTACACCCAGTATACAGGACAGGAGAAGTGGTACTGTGCAGTGTATATATACAGAATAATACAGATATTGAGGATTACACCCAGTATACAGTCAGGAGAAGTGGTACTGTGCAGTGTATATATACAGAATAATACAGATACTGAGGATTACACCCAGTATATAGGACAGGAGAAGTGGTACTGTGCAGTGTATATATACAGAATAATACAGACACTGAGGATTACACCCAGTATACAGGACAGGAGAAGTGGTACTGTGCAGTGTATATATACAGAATAATACAGATAATTAGGATAACACCCAGTATACAGGACAGGAGAAGTGGTACTGTGCAGTGTATATATACAGAATAATACAGATACTGAGGATTACACCCAGTATACAGGACAGAAGAAGTGGTACTGTGAGTGTATATACAGAATAATACAGATACTGAGGATTACACCCAGTATACAGGACAGGAGAAGTGGTACTGTGCAGTGTATATATACAGAATAATACAGATACTGAGGATTACACCCAGTATACAAGACAGTAGAAGTGGTACTGTGCAGTGTATATATACAGAATAATACAGATACTGAGGATTACACCCAGTATACAGGACAGGAAAGTGTACTGTGCAGTGTATATATACAGAATAATACAGATAATTAGGATAACACCCAGTATACAGGACAGGAGAAGTGGTACTGTGCAGTGTATATATACACAATATACAGATACTGGGATCACACCTAGTATACAGGACAGGAGAAGTGGTACTGTGCAGTGTATATATACAGAATAATACAGATATGAGGATTACACCCAGTATACAGGACAGGAGAAGTGGTACTGTGCAGTGTATATATACAAATAATACAGATACTGAGGATTACACCCAGTATACAGGACAGAGAAGTGTATGTGCAGTGTATATATACAGAATAATCAGATACTGAGGATAACACCCAGTATACAGGACGGAGAAGTGGTACTGTGCAGTGTATATATACAGAATAATGCAGATACTGAGGATAACACCCAGTATACAGGACAGGAGAAGTGGTACTGTGCAGTGTATATATACAGAATAATACAGATACTGAGGATTACACCCAGTATACAGGACAGGAGAAGTGGTACTGTGCAGTGTATATAACAGAATAATACAGATATGAGGATTACACCCAGTATACAGACAGAGAAGTGTACGTGCAGTAATATACAGAATAAACAGATCGAGATCACCCAGTATACAGGACAGGAGAAGTGTACTGTGCATGTTATATACAGAATAATACAGATACTGAGGATTACACCCAGTATACAGACAGGAGAAGTGGTACTGTGCATGTATATATACAGAATAATACAGATACTGAGGATTACACCCAGTATACAGGACAGGAGAAGTGGTACTGTGCATGTATATATACAGAATAATCAGATACTGAGGATACACCCAGTATACAGGACAGGAGAAGTGGTACTGTGCAGTGTATATATACAGAATAATACAGATACTGAGGATTACACCCAGTATACAGGACAGGAGAAGTGGTACTGTGCAGTGTATATATACAGAATAATACAGATATGAGATTACACCCAGTATACAGACAGAGAAGTGGTACTGTGCATTTATATACAGAATATACAGATACTGATGATTGCACCCAGTATACAGACAGGAGAATGTACTGTGCAGTTATATAACAAATAATACAGTACTGAGAATTACACCCATTATACAGGACAGGAGAAGTAATATGTGCAGTGTATATATACAGAATAATACAGATATGAGATTACACCCAGTATACAGACAGAGAAGTGTACTTTGCATATATAAATACAGAATAATACAGAACTGAGGATACACCCAGTATACAGGACAGGAATGTACTGTGCAGTTATATATACAGAATAATACAGATACTGAGATACACCAGTATACAGGACAGGAAATGGTACTGTGCAGTTTATATATATACAGAATAATACAGATACTGATGATTGCACCAGTATACAGGACAGGAAAGTGGTACTGTGAGTGTATAACAAAATAAACAAACTGATGTTACTACATATATAGGACAGAATATGTGGTACTTGATGGTATATATATACAAATAATACTAATACAGATTACACCCATATGTACAACAGTAGAAGTGGTGCATACATGTATATAACAGAATAAACAGATATGAGGATTACACCCAGTATCATGACAGGATAATGTACTAGCAGTGTATATATACAATATCATATGAGGATTACACCCAGTATACAGGACAGGAGAAGTGGTACTGTGCAGTGTATATATATACAGAATAATACAGTACTGAGAATTACACCCATTATACAGGTACAGGAGAAGTGGTACTGTGCAGTGTATATATACAGAATAATACAAATATGAGGATTACACCCAGTATATAAGACAGGAAAGTGGTACTGTGCAGTGTATATATACAGAATAATACAGACACTGAGGATTACACCCAGTATACAGGACAGGAGAAGTGGTACTGTGCAGTGTATATATACAGAATAATACAGATAATTAGATAATACACCCAGTATACAGGACAGGAGAAGTGGTACTGTGCAGTGATATATACAGAATAATACAGATACTGAGATTACACCCAGTATACAGGACAGAAGAAGTGATGTACTGTGTAGTGTATATACAGAATAATACAGATACTGAGGATTACACCCAGTATACAGGACAGGAGAAGTGGTACTGTGCAGTGTATATATACAGAATAATACAGATACTGAGGATAACACCCAGTATACAAGACAGTAGAAGTGGTACTGTGCATGTATATATACAGAATAATACAGATACTGAGGATTACACCCAGTATACAGGACAGGAGAAGTGGTACTGTGCAGTGTATATATACAGAATAATACAGATAATTAGGATAACACCCATATACAGGACAGGAGAAGTGGTACTGTGCAGTTATATATACACAATATATACAGATACTGATGATCACACCTAGTATACAGGACAGGAGAAGTGGTACTGTGCAGTGTATATATACAGAATAATACAGATACTGAGGAATTACACCCAGTATTACAGGACAGGAGAAGTGGTACTGTGCAGTGTATATATACAAATAATACAGATACTGAGGATTACACCCAGTATACAGGACAGGAGAAGTGGTATTGTGCAGTGTATATATACAGAATAATGCAGATACTGAGGATAACACCCAGTATACAGGACTGGAGAAGTGTACTGTGCAGTGTATATATACAGAATAATGCAGATACTGAGGATAACACCCAGTATACAGGACAGGAGAAGTGGTACTGTGCAGTGTGTATATACAGAATAATACAGATACTGATGATTACACCCAGTATACAGGACAGGAGAACTGGTACTGTGCAGTGTATATATACAGAATAATACAGATACTGATGATTACACCCAGTATACAGGACAGGAGAAGTGATACTGTGCACTGGATATATACAGAATAATACAGAGGCTGAGGATTACACCCGTATACAGGAAAGGAGAAGTAGTACTGTGCAGTGTATATATACAGAATAATACAGATACTGAGGATTACACCCAGTATACAGGACAAGGAGAAGTGGTACTGTGCCGTGTATATATACAGAATAATACAGATACTGAGGATTACACCCAGTATACAGGACAGGAGAAGTGATACTGTGCACTGGATATATACAGAATAATACAGATACTGAGGATTACACCCAGTATACAGGACAGGAGAAGTGGTACTGTGCAGTTTATATATACAGAATAATACAGATACTGATGATTGCACCCAGTATACAGGACAGGAGAAGTGGTATTGTGCAGTGTACACACACACACACACACACACATCCATATGTACACACACATACATTATATATATACACACATCCATATGTGCACACATACTTTGTATGTATACACACATCCATATGTACATAAATACATTATATATACACACACACACCCATATGTACACACATACATTATACATACATTATATACACACACTACACACATCTGTATGTACACACGGTATGTATACACACAATGTTTATATATGCACACACATCCATTTGAACACACACATACATTATTACATTATATATATACACACATCCATATGTACACAAACATATAGTATATATACACACACACACACATATCCATATGTACACAAACCTATAGTATATATACACACACATACCCATATATATAACACAGTGTGTGTTATATATATATAATTATATACACACTGTGTGTGTACATACGGATATGTGTGTGTATACATATGGATGTTTATATATATAATGTATGTGTGTGTACAAATGGATGTGTGTGCATATATATATATATATATATACACACACACGTCCATATGTACGCAAAGATACAGTATGTATACACACAAACACATCCGTATGTACACACACAGTGTGTGTGCATATGGATATGTGTGTGTATATATACTATATGTGTTGTGTACATATGGATGTGTATATATTTATATATAACATAATAACGTATGTGTGTGTTCAAATGGATGTGTGTGCATATATAAACATTGTGTGTATATATACTATATGTTTGCGTATATATGGACGTGTGTGTATATATAATGTATGTGTGTGTAAAAATTGATGTGTGTGCATATATATATATATATATATATATATATATACACACATCCATATGTACACACACATACATTATATATACACACACATCCATATGTACACACCCATACATTATATATACACACACATCCATATGTACACACACATACATTATATATACACACACATCCATATGTACACACACATACATTATATATACACACACATCCATATGTACACACACATACATTATATATACACACACATCCATATGTACATACACATACATTATATATACACACACATCCATATGTACACACACATACATTATATATACACACACATCCATATGTACACACACATACATTATATATACACACACATCCATATGTACACACACATACATTATATATACACACACATCCATATGTACACACACATACATTATATATACACACACATCCATATGTACACAAACATATAGTATATATATACATAAACACATACAGTATGCACACACATTTATACTACATACACACACAACTATACATAGAGAGGGAGGGAGACACAGGGTGTTATCAGTGCTGTTCTGCTGCTCTGGTCAGTTATCTATTTAGTACCGGACTCTGTGGTTGGTCGCTCTATGGGATTTATGGCATCTGCTTGAGATTCCACAGATCGGGCGTCTCCCAGTGAAAGTTAAAGCAGTTGCCATAAATTCTCTGTGCCTCAGAAGGAGACCGCAGCAACAAGACAGAATCCTGACATCTCAGTGTCACTGTGTATAACCTCTGGCCCCGAAGCCTAATATCTCCTCTTACCGCCAGGATGAAGGAGCCCACGCCGGAGATGAAGCCGGACTTGAAGGAGAGGCATGGGAAGGTCAAGGTGCCTGGTACCAACCAGTGTAGGAAGTGCACGGGCCCCTGCTCAGCAGGATCTACAGCAGGGTCAGGGAGCAGGGAGGCATCCAGCAGCTTGAGCCGCTGAGGAGTTGAGCTGACATACTCCTCCTCCAAGAAGCGGCTGCAGTAACAAAGCCGGATGGAAGCTCCCCGCCGCCGGAAACACCTCTCCGGCTGCGGCTATGTGCAGCTCCCTGGCAACGGCCCAATTTCCCGTCGGCCCACCGGGCAAACTCCCGGTATGCCCTTTGGCCAGTTCGGGCCTGCCGGAAATGGTCTTAAAACAGTCTCGAAGGAGTTCCCAGAGATGCTTAGCACTTGTTGGCTCTTTTGCCTTCACTCTGCGGTCCGGCTCACCCCAAACCATCTCGATTGGGTTCAGGTCTGGTGACTGTGGAGGCAAGGTCATCTGACGTAGCACCCCATCACCATCACACCTCCTCCTCCATGCTTCACGGTGGGAACCAGGCAAGTCTCAGGTGTACACTCCACAGAGTGGTGGTGGGAGCCTGACATGACGATGGGAGGGAGGAGTGACCATGTGGGAAGATAGGGGGGACAGTAGGGAGTGGGATGAAAGGTGATCCAAAAGGGTAGTGGTCTGAAGGTAGGGAGGAAATGACATAGATATAGGTGGGGATTCATGGGGTGGGGTGGGGGTGGGGAGCATAAATAGGAATGACCAAGCTTGAGGGTCCTCTTTGTCCTCGGATCAATGGACAGAGGTGGTCAAGGTGCTCTCGGTGTGGCGTTGGTGAGTCCTCGAAGTTGGTTATAAAGTCGGGATTGGGGATTCATTAAATACGGGGATCCCCCTTATTGGATGGATATTTGAGAATGGTCTGGTGAGATTTGGGTGATACCCGGCGATGGAACGTCGGGTTCATCTTGGTGAAAATTTTGGGTGATACCCGGCGATGGAACGTCGGGTTCATCATAACGGTATTGGAGGACAACCTCTTCCCTCAGTTTCACGGTGCTCCTGAGCCAGTGAACACGGCTAGGGGTAAGGGAGGGGAGGGGCAATGTCATGGGGAAAATCACCAGATTTTGGTAGCTTCGAGGACATCACCAATTGTGGTATTTATATGTTTTTCTTATAAATAAATTGGCTGCTGTGGCCATTTTTATCCAAGAAAATTGGATTGTTGTCTGACCTTTTATTCTTGGGGGAAGTTTGGGGGGAATGTCCGTAGAGAGGTAAGAAAAATGTTAGTGGTTAGGTCACAAGAATCGACCTTCCCAGCGTCAAGTCTCAGGTGTACACTCCACAGAGTGGTGGTGGGAGCCTGACATGACGATGGGAGGGAGGAGTGACCATGTGGGAAGATAGGGGGGACAGTAGGGAGTGGGATGAAAGGTGATCCAAAAGGGTAGTGGTCTGAAGGTAGGGAGGAAATGACATAGATATAGGTGGGGATTCATGGGGTGGGGTGGGGGTGGGGAGCATAAATAGGAATGACCAAGCTTGAGGGTCCTCTTTGTCCTTGGATCAATGGACAGAAAAGTCCCACCCGCCCGCCCCTAAAGAGAAGAAATTCCGGGTCACAGCGGCCAGTGGCGATCATCGGCGGCGCTACCATGTTGGTTTATACCTTTGCTATGAAGATTTAATGTTGAAATTCACCTTCTAAGCCCAAGGGAAGGGCAATCCGTCAGCCATGGTTCCCTAGAGGTTTCCTCCACAGGGGTTTTTCCTCTCCTGAGTGCTGTAGGATGACTCTTTGTGAGTCGAAGGTTTCTTTTCTAAATTCAGTTTTTCTTAATGCTTTTGAAGCGTTGGTGAGTCCTCGAAGTTGGTTATAAAGTCGGGATTGGGGATTCATTAAATACGGGGATCCCCCTTATTGGATGGATATTTGAGAATGGTCTGGTGAGATTTGGGTGATACCCGGCGATGGAACGTCGGGTTCATCTTGGTGAAAATTTTGGGTGATACCCGGCGATGGAACGTCGGGTTCATCATAACGGTATTGGAGGACAACCTCTTCCCTCAGTTTCACGGTGCTCCTGAGCCAGTGAACACGGCTAGGGGTAAGGGAGGGGAGGGGCAATGTCATGGGGAAAATCACCAGATTTTGGTAGCTTCGAGGACATCACCAATTGTGGTATTTATATGTTTTTCTTATAAATAAATTGGCTGCTGTGGCCATTTTTATCCAAGAAAATTGGATTGTTGTCTGACCTTTTATTCTTGGGGGAAGTTTGGGGGGAATGTCCGTAGAGAGGTAAGAAAAATGTTAGTGGTTAGGTCACGAGAATCGACCTTCCCAGCGTCATGTAGAGTCCATCTGTTCACCTTTTCACAGATTTCCACTGGTCTAATGTCCATTCCTTGTGTTCTTTAGCCCAAACAAGTCTGTTCTGCTTGTTGCCTGTCCTTAGCAGTGGTTTCCTAGCAGCTATTTTACCATGAAGGCCTGCTGCACAAAGTCTCCTCTTAAAAGTTGTTGTAGAGATGTGTCTGCTGCTAGAACTCTGTGTGGCATTGACCTGATCTCTAATCTGAGCTGCTGTTAACCTGAGATTTCTGAGGCTGGTGACTCAGATGAACTTATCCTCAGCAGCTGAGGTGACTCTTGGTCTTCCTTTCCTGGGGCGGTCCTCATGTGAGCCAGTTTCTTTGTAGCGCTTGATGGTTTTTGCAACTGCCCTTGGGGACACTTTCAAAGTTTTCCCAATTTTTCGGACTGACTGATCTTCATTTCTTAAAGTAATATGTATCCACCAGACTTCTGCACAACACAACTGAGGGTCCCAACCCCATTTATAAGGCAAGAAATCCCACTTATTAAACCTGACAGGGCACACCTGTGAAGTGAAGACCATTTCCGGTGACTACCTCTTGAAGCTCAAGACAATGCCAAGAGTATGCAAAGCAGTAATCACAGCAAAAGTGGCTACTGTGAAGAACCTAGAATATAAGACATATTTTCAGTTGTTTCACACTTTTTTGTTAAGTATATAATTCCACATGTGTTAATTCATAGTTTTGATGCCTTCAGTGTGAATCTACAATTTTCATAGTCATGAAAATACAGAAAACTCTTTAAGTGAGGTGTGTCTAAACTTTTGGTCTGTCCTGTATATAAGATTATCTCAGCACAGGAGATGCGGTATGATCAGACCAAGTCCCTGCACAGTCAGACACATCCATTACACAGTACAAAGCAGGGAAACATATATAAGATTATCTCAGCACAGGAAATGTGGTATGATCAGGCCATGTTCCTGTATGGTCAGACACATCCATTACACAGTACATAGCAGGGACACATATATAAGATTATCTCAGCACAGGAGATGTGGTATGATCAGACCATGTCCCTGTACGGTCAGACACATCCATTACACAGTACATAGCAGGGACACATATACAAGATTATCTCAGCACAGGAGATGTGATATGATCAGACCATGTCCCTGTACGGTCAGACACATCCATTACACAATATATAGCAGGGACACATATATAAAATTATCTCAGCACAGGAGATGTGGTATGATCAGACCATGTCCCGGTATGGTTAGACACATCCATTACACAGTACATAGCTGGGACATATATATAAGATTATCTCAGCACAGGAACATTTTTTTAAACACATTCAATTGTGGAAATTACCGTATTATTATGTCATGATTTATTAAATCAACTTTAAAATTAACTTGGTTAGTGGGAAAACCTCTATAAGGCTGCCTTCAGACTTGCAGATGCATCTGCAGCGTTTTGCAGATGCATCTGCAAGCATCTGCATGCAGACCGCGGCCCCTATGTTTATAATGGAGCGCACGGCGGTCTGCAGATGCTTGCAGACCGCCGTGCGCTCTCATTGCCCGCCATTAGTGATCTGTGCGCAGGCGGATGCCTGCGTACAGATCACACTCTCGCCCGCACCAGGGACGCAACATCTCGGGTCCCTGGTGCGGACGAGAGTGTGTGATCTGTACGCAGGCATCCGCCTGCGCACAGATCACTAATGGCGGGCAATGAGAGCGCACGGCGGTCTGCAAGCATCTGCAGACCGCCGTGCGCTCCATTATAAACTTAGGGGCCGCGGTCTGCATGCAGATGCTTGCAGATGCATCTGCAAAACGCTGCAGATGCATCTGCAAGTCTGAAGGCAGCCTAACCCCTTAATGACCTAGAACGTAACTTTATGTCCTTGGTCGCCTCGCTCTCTTTGATGCGAGCTCACGTGCTGAGCTTGCAGCATTCCCTGCACATGTCGGGCTGATCTGATCAGCTAACATGTGCAGGTAACAGATGTGGGCGGATGAGCAATCTGCCCGCCGCTGTTAACCTGCTGTCAAACTCTGACAGCGCAATCTAAAGCGCCGAAGCAGGAATCACGCTGTTCACACCCTCCATTGACAACCCTGTGGCCCAATCACAGGGCGTTCATGTGTTTCTAGACTGAACCAGGTCAGAGGATGACCCCTGGCGCTCTCATGACTCGCTTCCTGTGGATGACTTGCTTCCTTGTTCTGCAAGTCAAGGGACATGAGCCAATGTTTCATGTGACTGTCCGGTGCCCTCTTTTGTCTGCTAATTTGTGGAGTCCTGCTGATTGTGGATTCTGCAACCCCCTGCTGTGTAACAGACTGCACCATTTAGAGGACAATTATGCAGTTGAATTGAACTAGCGACCAATGAGGGAAGAGCCATGATTATCTCCCACCAATTCTGTGGGGCACAATGCGCTGAAATGGGAGCTGAGGGATATATCAAGGGGCCTGTTGCTGTCATTGTTGGTGATTCTACAGGACCTCAGCCTGGGGCCATGGTTCCAGCTGCTGGATAACAGAACTGCTCAATGCTAAGCTCACACATTCTTAATTCTGCTCAATATATTAAGTGATGCAAATAATATAACTATAAAATAATAATTATAATTCATATGTTACAATTGATGTTGAAGCCAGGAGCAAGAAGGTGTTAAACACCGCGCTGCGTGGACTATGATTTTTATTTTTCTACGCGTTTCAGGGATGAGGCCCCTTCTTCAGGATAAAGTCACTCTGTCCTATCTGATGGGGGCTCGTGTGCCTTTGTTCCTCTGTGCAGGGGTCTCCCTGTTACACAATATTTCACTGTGAATTGAATGAATGAGGTGGTGCGACACCTGTGCCCAACAAGGGGTGGATCCCAAAGGCAGGTAGAAAGGGAAAGACCCATTGGGGGATGTTAGCGCTGTGTCTTGGAAGGGTCCGGATCCGTCACTACTTGGTCCATTGAAAGCTGTGGATCCTCTTCCATGTAGTATTGTGTTGTGTCACCCACCCAGCTGGATTTGGAGAGCGGTTCGAAGGATCGTTCTTATTTTCATTGGTGTCGGAGCGCCGGGTGTCAACCACAGATTTGTTCTTTTTGTGGTGGAATTTCTCCAAATGACAATAAAGGTTGTTGGCTTGCTCTGCCGTTCCTGCCAGCTCCATCACCAAGTCTGTAAATACACCATTACCGTACATTTTGCCGTCTCCCTCTCCTGGAAATCTTCCCAAAATGACATCAGTAAGTACACAGTACATTGTAATGTAAACACTTTGCCCAGATTTCATGCTCATTCCAAACATATCAAATGCAGGGAATAGAATATTCAACATGGAATATGTCATCGTTCCCATCTTATATATAAAACCCTAAGGCCACTTCCGGTGGAATCTGGCCAACTTCCGTGATGGCCTGTGCCCTGTGTCACAGACCGGAACCGGAAGTTCCAGACCCACGAGCGGTGAGCACGTAGCGCTCACCGCGAGCCGCTGTCAAACCTGCATAGCGGCTCGCAGTGGGCGCTAAAGCGCCACCACTCGCCGCTATCCCCGCCACCGCCCCCCCCACACAGAGCCGTCTGCTCCCACCCACATCCGGGAACCGGCCCGCCCCGGCCCACACTCCGGTGTGCGGCCTCCGCCGGCACCGCCCACTCTCCTCCTCCATCAGGGACCACCATTCCGCCACCGACCCACACACAGCCCCGCCGACAGCCCGGTGAGTGTTCTGCCCCCCAGCCTCCCCTCTCCTGTGCCCCCCAGCCTCCCCTCTCCTGTGCCCCCCAGCCTCCCCTTTCCTGTGCCCCCCAGCCTCCCCTCTCCTGTGCCCCCCAGCCTCCCCTCTCCTGTGCCCCCCCAGCCTCCCCTCTCCTGTGCCCCCCCTCTCCTGTGCCCCCCCTCTCCTGTGCCCCCCCAGCCTCCCCTCTCCTGTGCCCCCCCAGCCTCCCCTCTCCTCTGCCCTCCAGCCTCCCCTCTCCTGTGCCCTCCAGCCTCCCCTCTCCTCTGCCCCCCAGCCTCCCCCCTCCTGTGCCCCCCACCTCCCCTCTCTGTGCCCCCCAGCCTCCCCTCTCCTGTGCCCCCCAGCCTCCCCTCTCCTGTGCCCCCCCAGCCTCCCCTCTCCTGTGCCCCCCGCTCCCCTTCCTGTGCCCCCGCTCTCCCCTCTTCGTCCTCCTGCTCTCCCTCCCTGCCTCCGCTCTCCTCTCTGTCCCCCGCCTCCCCTCCCTGTCCCCAGCTCTCCCTCCCCTCCCCGCCTCCGCTCTCCTCTGCCTCCGCTCTCCCCTGCCTCCGCTCTCCCTGCCTCCGCTCTCCTCTGCCTCCGCTCTCCTCCGCCTCCGCTCTCCTCTCGCTCTCCCCTCTCCGCCTCCCGCCTCCGCTCTCCTCTGCCTCCGCTCTCTCTCCGCCTCCCCTCTTCTCCAGCCTCCGCTCTCCCTGCCTCCGCTCTTCTCCAGCCTCCGCTCTCCTCTGCCCTCCAGCCTCCGCTCTCCTCTCCTCCTCTTCCAGCCTCCTCCGCTCCGCTCTTCTCCTGCCTCGCTCCCTCGCCCTCCAGCTCCGTTCCTCTGCCTCGCTCTCCTCTCCTCTGCCTCCGCTCTCCCCTGCCTCCGCTCCTCGCCTGCCCTCTCCAGCCTCCGCTTCCCTCTGCCTCGCCTCCGCTCTCCCCCTGCCTCCCTCTCCCCTGCCTCCTCCGCTCTCCCCTGCCTCTGCTCTCCTCTGCCTCCGCTCTCCCCTGCCTCCGCTCTCCCCTGCCTCCGCTCTCCCCTGCCTCTGCTCTCCCCTGCCCTCATGCCTCCGCTCTCCTCTGCCTCCGCTCTCCCCTGTCTCCGCTCTCCCCTGCCTCCGCTCTCCCCTGCCTCTGCTCTCCACTGCCTCTGCTCTCCACTGCCTCCGCTCTCCCCTGCCTCCGCTCTCCCCTGCCTCCGCTCTCCTCTGACCCCTCCCTCCTCTAACCCCTCCAGTTTCTGCCTCCTCCGTCCTCTGCCTCCTCCCTCCTCTGCCCCCTCCAGCCTGTGCTGCACTCACTGCTGACCACTGAGCCACCGCACTCACTGCTGACCACTGAGCCACCGCACTCACTGCTGACCACTGAGCCACCGCACTCACTGCTGACCACTGAGCCACCGCACTCACTGCTGACCACTGAGCCACCGCACTCACTGCTGACCACTGAGCCACCGCACTCACTGCTGACCACTGAGCCACCGCACTCACTGCTGACCACTGAGCCACCGCACTCACTGCGACCACTGAGCCACCCCACTCACTGCTGACCACTGAGCCACCCCACTCACTGCTGACCACTGAGCCACCCCACTCACTGCTGACCACTGAGCCACCCCACTCACTGCTGACCACTGAGCCACCGCACTCACTGCTAACCACTGAGCCACCGCACTCACTGCTAACCACTGAGCCACCGTATACTCTGCTAACCACTGAGCCGCCTGTATACACACAATTAATTTCACAGCACTCCCCTATTATTAAATAAACTATATATAGATTCTACTACCCGATTCTTTAGAATCGGGCCACCATCTAGTGTAATCTATATATTTCATGTCTAAAATGCCGAAGAGTCCAATTAAAATTCCATGTAAAGTATATGTTCATTCTCTTTATGTATTCCTTTCCTTCTATATTTTTATCAAATCCAATATTCCGGTATACCAGGTCTCTCTCTGTGTTGTGCTGAGGTGTACCGGGTCTCTCTCTGTGTTGTGCTCAGGTGTACCGGGTCTCTCTCTGTGTTGTGCTCAGGTGTACCGGGTCTCTCTCTGTATTGTGCTCAGGTGTACCGGGTCTCTCTCGGTGTTGTGCTCAGGTGTACCGGGTCTCTCTTTGTGTTGTGCTCAGGTGTACCGGGTCTCTCTCTGTGTTGTGCTCAGGTGTACCAGGTCTCTCTTTGTGTTGTGCTCAGGTGTACCGGGTCTCTCTGTGTTGTGCTCAGGTGTACCGGGTCTCTCTCGGTGTTCTGCTCAGGTGTAGCGGGTCTCTCTCTGTGTTGTGCTCAGGTGTACCGGGTCTCTCTCGTGTTGTGCTCAGGTGTACCGGGTCTCTCTTTGTGTTGTGCTCAGATGTACTGGGTCTCTGTCTGTTGTGCTCAGGTGTACTCAGTCTCTCTCTGTCTTGTGCTCAGGTGTATCGGGTCTCTCACTGTGTTGTGCTCAGGTGTACCGGGTCTCTCTCTGTGTTGTGCTCAGGTGTACTCAGTCTCTCTCTGTGTTGTGCTCAGGTGTTCCGGGTCTCTCTCTGTGTTGTGCTCAGGTGTTCCGGGTCTCTCTGTGTTCGGCTCAGGTGTACCGGGTCTCTCTCTGTGTTGTGCTCAGGTGTACCGGGCTCTCTCGGTGTTGTGCTCAGGTGTACCGGGTCTCTCTTTGTGTTGTGCTCAGATGTACTGGGTCTCTGTCTGTTGTGCTCAGGTGTACTCAGTCTCTCTCTGTCTTGTGCTCAGGTGTATCGGGTCTCTCACTGTGTTGTGCTCAGGTGTACCGGGTCTCTCTCTGTGTTGTGCTCAGGTGTACTCAGTCTCTCTCTGTGTTGTGCTCAGGTGTTCCGGGTCTCTCTCTGTGTTGTGCTCAGGTGTTCCGGGTCTCTCTGTGTTCGGCTCAGGTGTACCGGGTCTCTCTCTGTGTTGTGCTCAGGTGTACCGGGTCTCTCTCTGTGTTGTGCTCAGGTGTACCGGGTCTCTCTCTGTGTTGTGCTCAGGTGTACCGGGTCTCTCTCTGTGTTGTGCTCAGGTGTACTGGGTCTCTCTCTGTGTTGTGCTCAGGTGTACAGGGTCTCTCTCTGTGTTGTGCTCAGGTGTACTGGGTCTCTGTCTGTTGTGCTCAGGTGTACTCAGTCTCTCGGTGTTGTGCTCAGGTGTACAGGGTCTCTCTCTGTGTTGTGCTCAGGTGTACCGGGTCTCTCTCTGTATTGTGCTCAGATGTACGGGTCTCTCTCTTTGTGTTGAGCTCAGGTGCACCGGGTCTCTCTCTGTGTTGTGCTCAGGTGTACTGGGTCTCTGTCTGTTGTGCTCAGGTGTACTCAGTCTCTCTCGGTGTTGTGCTCAGGTGTACAGGGTCTCTCTCTGTGTTGTGCTCAGGTGTACCGGGTCTCTCTCTGTGTTGTGCTCAGGTGTACTGGGTCTCTGTCTGTTGTGCTCAGGTGTACTCAGTCTCTCTCGGTGTTGTGCTCAGGTGTACAGGGTCTCTCTCTGTGTTGTGCTCAGGTGTACCGGGTCTCTCTATGTGTTGTACTCAGGTGTACCGGGTCTCTCTGTGTTGTGCTTAGGTGTACCGGGTCTCTATTTGTGATGTGCTCAGGTGTACCCGGGTCTCTCTCTGTATTGTGCTCAGGTGTACCGGGTCTCTCTGTGTTTGTGCTCAGGTGTACCGGGTCTCTGTGTTGTGCTCAAGTTGTGCCAGGACTCTCTCCATAGTGCAGTGCTCTGGTGTACCAGGACTCCCTCTGTGTTGTGCTCAGGTGTACCGGGTCTCTCTCTGTGTTGTGCTCAGGTGTACCGGGTCTCTCTCTGCGTTGTGCTCAGGTGTACCGGGTCTCTCTCTGTGTTGTGCTCAGGTGTACTGGGTCTCTCTCTGTGTTGTGCTCAGGTGTACCGGGTCTCTCTCTGTGTTGTGCTCAGGTGTACCGGGTCTCTCTCTCTGTTGTGCTCAGGTGTGCCAGGACTCTCTCCATAGTGCAGTGCTCTGGTGTGCCAGGACTCTCTCCATAGTGCAGTGCTCCGGTGTGCCAGGACTCTCTCCATAGTGCAGTGCTCCGGTGTACCAGGACTCTCTCTGTGTTGTGCTCCGATGTACTGGGGCTCTCTCTATTGCAATACTCAGGTGTACTGGGAGTCTATGTTGCAGTACTCCAGTGTAATGGGACTCTCTCTTTGTTGCAGTACTGCGGTGTTCCAGGACTCTATGTTGCAGTGCTTCAGTGTTTCGGGAATCTCTACATTGCAGCACTCCATTGTACCAGGACTCTCCCTATGATGCAGTACTCCGGTGTACCGGGACTCTATAGTGCAGTACTCCGGTACCAGGACTCTCTCTATGATGTTGCAGTTTTCCGGTGTACAGGGACTCTCTCTATAGTGCAGTACTCCAGTGTCCCGGGACCTCTCTATAGTGCAGTGTTCCAGTGTACTGGGTCTCTCTCTATAGTAGTTTTCCGGTGTAACCGGACTCTCTCTATAGTGCAGTACTCCAGTGTACCGGGTCTCTATAGTGCAGTATTCCAGTGTACCAGTCCCTATCTATAGTGCAGTACTCCAGTGTACCGGTCTCTATAGTGCAGTTTTCCGGTGTACTAGGACTCTATAGTGCATTACTCCAGTTTACCGGGTCTCTCTGTATAGTACAGTACTCGAGCCAGGTTTCTCTTGCTAGTGCAGTACTCCAGTGTACCGGGTCTCTATAGTGCAGTTTTCCGGTGTACCGGGTCTCTCTCTATAGTGCAGTGTTCCAGTGTACCGGGTCTCTCTCTATAGTGCAGTTTTCCGGTGTACCGGGTCTCTCTCTATAGTGCAGTGTTCCAGTGTACTGGATCTTTCTCTATAGTGCAGTACTCCATTGTTCCGGGTCTCTCTCTATAGTGCAGTGTTCCAGTGTACTGGGTCTCTCTCTATAGTGCAGTACTCCATTGTTCCGGGTCTCTCTCTATAGTGCAGTGTTCCAGTGTACTATGTCTCTCTCTATAGTGCAGTACTCCGGTGTTCCGGGTCTCTCTCTATAGTGCAGTGTTCCGGGACCCTCTCTATAGTGCAGTGTTCCAGGCCTCTATAGTGTAGTATTCCGGTGTACCGGGTCTCTATGGTGCAGTGTTGCGGTGTACCGGTCTCTCTCTATAGTGCAGTGTTCTGGTGTATCGGGACTCTATAGTGTAGTGTTCCGTTGTACCAGGTCTCTATAGTGCAGTGTTCCGGTGTACCGGGTCTCTATAGTGCAGTGTTCCGGTGTCCCGGGTCTCTATAGTGCAGTGTTCCGGTGTACCGGGTCTCTATAGTGTAGTGTTCCGGTGTACCGGGTCTCTATGGTGCAGTGTTCCGGTGTACCGGGTCTCTTATCCTATGCTCATCCCTAATTTTCAGGCGACCTCTGGGCTTCGTTTCTCATCTTGCTAAACCAGGTCACGTGACCAGAAACGTAATTTGCGTCATGACGTGACGTAGGTTGTATGAATCAGATGACGTCACCCGCTGGGAAGTCCCGGGAGCCCCCGGTGACGGCCTCCGCACGCATTTTAACCTGTTCGCCCCCAGATGGCGTCTCCCGATGGCTCCAGGCCTGCAGGTGTCTCCGGCAGCTCCTGATCAGGCGGCCGCAGAAGCAGCAGGTGACTGAGGCCGAGATGAGGCCGGCGTGGTGCGGCCCTTGTGTGAGGGGACACCGCGGGCGCCTAAGTGTCAGGCAGAACTCGGACAGCTCAATTTGGGGGCCTGTGTAGGCGGAAATGTGTGTAAACTAGTTATGACTCTGGCGGGAAAGCCCCCCTGTGTAGGTGTCCTGTGGGAATGCCTGTGGGATTATTTTGCATGTGCTTTTTTTTTTATAATCACTGATGGGAGTGCGCTGTCCCCCGGTGAAGGGTGTCATCCCCCGGGGAGGGATCAGTGCAGTGTGGAGGCTGGAGCAATGTGTGAGTACGGGCACTGACACACTGCACCGACACCACTGCTCTGTGCAAACTTTCTACAAGTTTATAGTGTTGAGCTGTGATAACTGTATAATGTGGCCTGTGCTCCCCCCACACCGGAATATACCGGACCCCGAGTCACCGGCTGAGCGCCCGCATTAACCCCTGCAGGATCTGACGAGTTTTGTACTTTGCCTTAAGATTTTTTTCACTCTACCGTGTTCCGCCATTATGGAGATGGCGGCATTTATTATAAGATTATTGTTATATTTTTTTTCGCTGTATCTTTCAGTTTTGAGAATGTTGACATTTTTCTTGAGGAAAAATCGTTTTTGTATTTTAATCCTGAGAAGATGAGGAAACTTGTGACAATGAGGCCTTCACCAGTTCTGGCCAGCCCTTCTCCTCCCCCCCCCCCCCCCCATCTGCGGGTCAGGGTGCGCAGGGCTTCCCCTATAACCCCCCCTCTGTGGGTCGGGGTGCGCAGGGCTTCCTCTATAACACCCCCCCCCCCCCCTCTGCGGGTCGGGGTGCGCAGGGCTTCCTCTATAACCCCCCCCCCCCCCCCCTCTGCGGGTCGGGGTGCGCAGGGCTTCCCCTATAACCCCCCCCTCTGCGGGTCGGGGTGCGCAGGGCTTCCTCTATAACCCCCCCCCCCCCTCTGCGGGTCAGGGTGCGCAGGGCTTCCTCTATAACCCCCCCCCTGCGGGTCGGGGTGTGCGGGGCTTCCTCTAACCCCCTCTCTGCTGGTCGGGGTGCGTGGGACTTACTTTCCTCCTGCAAGTCGGGGTGCACGGTACTTCCTTCTCCTCCACCTCCCCCCACCCCCCTTCTCTGCGGGTCGGGGTGTGCGGGACTTCCTTTTCCCCCCTGCAGGTTGGGGTGCGTAGGACTTCCTTTCCCCCCTCCCTGCAGGTTGGGGTGCGTGGGACTTCCTCGATTTCCCCCCCCCTGCGGTCGGGTTGCATGGGACTTCCTCCCCCCCCCCCCCTGCGGGTCGGGTTGCATGGGACTTCCTCCCCCCCCCCCCCTGCGGGTCGGGGTGCGTGGGACTTCCTTTCCCCCCCCCCCTGCGGGTCGGGTGCGTGGGACTTCCTTTCCCCCCTCCCTGCAGGTTGGGTGTGTGGGACTTCCTTCTTCTCCACTATTCCTCCCCCCCCCCTCGCGGGTCCTGATGCACAGAGTTCTGCCTTCTGTCCCACCCCTTTTGCTTTCTGTAGTGCGTTTGACCTTGACATTAAGGGGTTAGTGGGAATCTGTAAGCAGGTTTTCATTACCTCATCTGAGAGCAGCAAGTTGTAGTCAAAGAAACTCTAATGGGGACGTCACACGTGTTAATATCACTGCAACGTCATGTGCAGCAGCGATATTGACGTGTGTGACAGGGCGATAAATCGCTGGTTGATGGTCGCCTGGTGGATATGAGGCATCACTGCATGTGACACCGGGAGATGAGCGAGAAATCAGCTCCCAGTGCCTCTCCGCAAGCGCTGGGAGCTGGTATCCAAGGTAAACAGCGGGTAACTAAGCGCCGCACAGCTTGTTTTCATAGTTTCCAGCGATGTCGCTGGTCCACTGATCGCTGGTGAGTCTGCCTGTGTGACAGCTCACCAGCAATCAGCCTTCAGTGTCGCCAGTGATCAGATCCCGTTAGCTATCTTGTTCTGTGTGACACGCACCAACGATCTGGCCCCTGCTGTGAGATCGTTGATCGTTACATATTGCTCTGGATCATTTCTACGTCGTTGCGCTCCTGCTGGGAACACTACATCATTGTGTTTGACAGGGACAATTACCAACGATCTCAATGCTACACTATGGAGTGACAATTCCCAACGACCTCCGTATTATTCTGGATCGCTGGTGTCGTTCTTCACATCGCTGGTGAGATACCTGTTTGACATCTTACCAGCGATGTGTAAACGACGCACCAATGATCTCTGCACAGTTATCGGGATCGCTGGTGCGTCGTTATGTGTGACTGGGCCTTTAGACCTGATGAAGCTGGAGAAGTTATTGTGAAAACTCAAGAGAGTCCATGAAATCATCATGATAAAATGAGCAATTTACAAACCTTATACCGATCAGGAGGAAGGGCACCAAAAATCCATCCAGACGGGTTTTCATAGTAAGTACACCGTGTCGTCAGGACACAACAATGGAGGGAGTTTGTATTGCAAAATCTGGGGACGGATCCACTTTAAATAGAGGGGGTCAAGTGTCACCACCGATGTGATTGTGGGGTGCAAAAAAAACCCAATGGGTGCTAAGGCACGTCACCATCTCTGTATCTTTATTTCTTTCATAGCAAAAATATAATTAAAATTAACTTTTTTTTTTTCCCCCCTCGCAGGAGCCAGGGGCAGAGGATTTCCCGCCAATATTTCTCTTCCTTTCTGGTGACTTTCTGGCAATGAGGTGTTAGACCCTTGTTTTACTGCATCCGAGTGACTTGACCTCAATGGCGCAGCATGACTTCGCTCCAGCCTGGCTTAGTTTCCCCACACCGACCTCCTCCACAAAGGTAACGCTGTTCCGGGGTCCTCCATGTGGGGGTGGTTGGTCCTTGATCCTTTGCTTATTTACCTAACGTTATTCTGTAGTAACAATGACTTCTCCGTTGATTGACGGCTCCACCTGTCGCTCCCCTTGCTCTGAGGTTGGCATCGTAACCCCTTTAAATGTTTTTCATCCCTTTGGCCAATGTATCACCTTTATTTGCATTTTCCACTTGGATCCCTATGCCATAGTGGGATATGCTAGGTCCATGTGCTGCACAATTGAATGCAGATTTGCAACGTACGTTGGGGCGCAGTGACCCTAAATCCCACATTTACCGTTGCAGACCGCTCTGAACACTGAGAAGCATTCGGAAGGGTTGGCCCGACTGGACAGCCGATGCAGCGTGATCCGGAGACGCCACAACTCCTCAGATGCATTTGACGCTGCGCACGGCCGCTCCAGCACTGGTAGGTTCTACTAATTAAACTTGAGACAACGAAAATAAGACAAAGATAACACTTACTTTGAACACCAACTTCAGCTCGGACTCCCAAGTGTTCCTGGTAAACCACGACTGCCAGGTCCACTGATCCGGATGGAGGATAGGGTCGATGCTCGCCAAAGAAAGCACAGAGCGGGGCAAAGCAAAATAAGGCGTTCCGTGGCACTCGATCCTTTTAACATTCCAACATTTATTTCATACCTTTTTAAAAGTGCATACAAGTATGGCCGTGCAGGAGAGGGGAGCCTTCAGCGGCAGGACGCCAGCTGAGAAAGACTGTCTGTTTCGTGCAACTGCGCTTCTACAAATCTTAGCTAAAGGCTGCAAAGAAAACTTCAGGAACTGTTTTTCCAAAACTTATCAATTCTGCTTTAGAATAAAGGAGCATTTTTTGACGCTGCCTTAAAGCAGATTCTGATTTAAAGAAACTTGTGACTGTTGAATGTCTCCCTCCCCCAAAGAAAGGTGTGATAATAGCCTTAGATGGCTTCCTGTGTATTATTTAGCAGCAGGAAGAGGCTAGAAACTGCAAATTAGGCTAGTCCTGTCACAGCCTTCTGTGCCTGCTGCGTGTGCATAATATGTAGTGAGAGATTCCGATTAACCATTTACAGGCAGCTGTGTCCTCTTTTTGCTTTTGAAGCAGCTGTGTCCTCTTTTTATGCAGGCTGCTTATTAGGCCTGTTTTCACACATCCGTGCCTTCGGCACGTGTGCAGTCCGCGCCTCCGGCACGTGTGCAGTCCGCGCCAACACATGCCGGAGGCACTGATATGCGGACAGCAATATTACTCTAAGGCTCCCTTCACATATCCGTGGTACCGCACTGACCGTGCCTCCGTGTGGAGAAGACTCATGTACGTGTACTCCACGACATTTTGGCCAGCGCTCCCTGTTCCTCTTACTTCCGGGACCGCTCATTACTCTTATCTAATATTCACTGCTTTGAGTGCAGCAGCGAAGAGAGGAACGGGCAGCGCTGGAGGCAGGTAACCATACAATGACAGGCTGTCCATGCGCTACTCGGATATCACCCGGATAGCACACAGACAGCAAATGTATGTGTCACGTGTATCAAAAAAAAGGCCTGTCTCACACATCTGTGTTTTGCATGGATGTGTGAAACAGTCCTTGCATAGAGATCTCTCATACAGCCTTCTATGGCAGCTGCTTGTGTTTAATATATAGTGAGAGACTCTGATAACCCTTTACAGGCAGCTGAGTCCTCTTGTAGATTTACCATTCTGAAGCAGCTGTGTCTTCTTTTATCCCGGCTGGATATTAGACAGAGACCTGTTATTACATGGCTAATATATAATCCTATCCCACTCTTGGTGGGAGATCAGGTAAAATTTCACTTTTTTGCTGCTATTAATTTTTCTCATTGAAATAAATCAATTCTCCCTATAAATTCTATGGGCCAGCGAAACTAGATGGAATCCTATAGATTTGAGCAGAAAGCATTTAGGTGTTTTATAGTATCCGTTCTCCCCTTTCTCACAGTTGGTATCTCCCAGAGAAGATCAATTTACCAGGTAGAATCAGCTCCACCCCTTTTTTAAAGCATTTGGTACATACAAGACTTTGTGCTCACTCTGAGCAAATGAAAGTAAAACCTGTGTGGCCACAATACTGAAGGAAATCATTGCATTTGCTTATGATATATATTTGAGAAAAGGTTTACAGTCTTGTCTTCTGTCCCTTTTTGTGGTTTTCTCATAATCTATAGATACCCCTTTAAGGCCCCTTTAAGGCCTTAAAGGGTGTGTGAATGCGGGAGGAGGGGTGATTACGCCCCACTGAATAGCTTAAATCCTTCGTTTTATGTCCTTGCTTTACGGATTTAGGTAATTTTGGAAGAACAGAAAAAAATAACTGGCGCTCCCAAGGCCGGACGGTGTCCGAGAACATAAATCACAGCGGCGCGCTGAACAGCACGGGCTACCGCTCTCGTAGCGGCACGGGCCACGGGTAAAGGGCCACAGCCCTCGTGACGGGAGCTTCTCGGAGAACGACGCCAGCTGGAGAGATGATGGAGAGAGCAGCAAGCGATTCGAGGCCGAAGACTTTGTACGTGATCATTGTTTTTTTACTTTGTCGCATTTGTTTGGGTTTTTAGTGCAAATTTTGCAAAAAAAAAAAAAAAAAACAAGTCCTGTATGTGTCGAATGTAGATTATCCTACATACAGCACGACCAGCTGATTTCTGCTCCACTGAATGGGGAAATCGGCTGCAAATCCACAAACATGTCTCAAGCAGATGAGGCTGGTGTACTTGGCTATGATAATGTCAGAATAATGGTATAATCCTGAAATTGGGAGCATTTTATGCGTTCAGCTAAAGAATGAGTCCAATACATTGTCTCCACCCTCTTGGCCTGACTGTGACCGCTACAGCTTGTACCGAGCAGTGCGAGATCTCAGCAGGGAGGAGGGACAGTGAGTAGCTGTCACTCAGACTGAATATACCTTTTTTTTTTCACAGTAAGTACACCAGCCTCATCAGATCTATTTAACTTTATATTGTGGAACTAGCAAGAGCTTCCATCTGTCATATTTTTGCAGCATGACCGATGATCGGCAGCCTGATATCACTTTCCTGGGGCATTTGTTTTTGGCATCTCTCCCGTCCCCTCAGGTCTGGCTGCGACACTTTGCTCGTTGTTCACACTCAGGTTTTGATGATGTTTTGTTTTATTTTACAGCCTTTTCTAAACCCAGAACATGAAAAGGAGTTTAACCAAAACAAGTCGTCAGCCTCAGGAGTGTGGGGTGAGTCCAGCAGGTGTTAGTTTTCGTCTGGCGGCTCTTGTCTCTGCTCTGTTTCACCGGGCCAAGTCCACTTACTCTTTTCTCTTCTTTGATTGTGTCAGCCCAGTCTCCTCCAGCAGGCCTAGTCTTTTTGGAGGTGGTGGCTCGATGCTACGGGCATAGTCTCTTCGGAGGGGGTGGCTCGGTGCAGCAGCCCTGGTCTCTTTGGAGGGGGTGGCTCGAGGCTGCGGCCCTTGCCTCTTTGGCGGGGGTGGCTCGAGGCTGCGGCCCTTGCCTCTTTGGCGGGGGTGGCTCGGGGCTGCGGCCCTTGCCTCTTTGGCGGGGGTGGCTCGGGCTGCGGCCCTTGCCTCTTTGGAGGGGGTGGCTCGGGCTGCGGCCCTTGCCTCTTTGGAGGGGGTGGCTCGGGGCTGCGGCTCTTGCCTCTTTGGAGGGGGTGGCTCGGGGCTGCGGCCCTTGCCTCTTTGGAGGGGGTGGCTCGGGGCTGCGGCCCTTGCCTCTTTGGAGGGGGTGGCTCGGGGCTGCGGCCCTTGTCTGCTGCGGGCCTCTCTCCCAGGTCAGTCACTTTTTTACAACAGTCTGATGTTTACTGCAGAACAAATAAAGGTCCAGGTTACTGCAGTGAGAAGTAATCACCCGCTGCCGTTATCTCTGTGGCTCCCGTTACCTTGTAGGGACTTAACACTTCTCTCCCTCTCGGACAGAACATCCTATGAATAGTAAATTTAGGCCTTCACGAATGCTGGTCATCAGGAAAGGGATGAAGGACGACTCCTCACTCTCTGGATATCCAGCTGCTACAAGTTCTCACTCTCCTGCTGGGAAGGATGGAGCCGAAGGCCCCCGGAGCCCAACACCCAAAGAAACCAGTCCCCCTCAGGTGAGTGCCATCCACCGGTCCCCTCCTCCCTCAGGTGAGTGCCGTCTGCCATCAACCAGCCCCCCCCCTCAGGTGAGTGCCGTCAAGTGATACACCGCTCATCCCCTTCATGGTACTTCTGGCACTGATGATGCAGCAGGTTGATTTTCACCACTGCAATCTGGGATTTATACCTTTTTGTTGTGGTGGCTGTGGACGATCTCCTTTCCTGTAAAACCCCTTAAGGTGCAGCGATTTAGTGTTTTTAGCTACAAAGGATTAATTTGGAATAGGACTGATCTCTGATTCTGTCCTTCTCAACTGGATATTGCAGCTGGCCCATAGACATAATCACGTGTGTGGCACCAACCAGCAATGATGTCCGAGTATCCTCAGTTTCTGAGCTCGGACTTATCCTAAATTTTTCCAGAACTTTATAGTGACAGATCCACAGGACGCCTTTCTCCCTGGGGTCCGCTGTACAGCCGCTGTTTGGTTCTGCTCTGCTCTAATGATTGTTCTCTGTCTTGTAGGAACCGCATTGTCTGCAGATGGAAGAAGACAACATGGACTCTTCTAATGAAAGCTTTGGATCCAACCCCTCTGCCCTTCCCAACTCTCTGGACGCTTCTCCAACTTCTGTGGATGAGGTATCTGCTGTGTCCCCCAGTGACGGCAGACCGCTGGGCTCTCTTGTGGGCTCCCGTCCGCTGGGACCTTCCCCCCTGCCTCTCGTGGGCTCCCGTCCGCTGGGACCTTCCCCCCTGCCTCTCGTGGGCTCCCGTCCGCTGGGACCTTCCCCCCCCCCTGCCTCTCGTGGGCTCCCGTCCGCTGGGACCTTCCCCCCCCCCCCCCCTGCCTCTCGTGGGCTCCCGTCCGCTGGGACCTCCCCCCCCCCCCCCGCCTCTCGTGGCTCCCGTCCGCTGGGACCTGCCCCCCTGCCTCTCGTGAGCTCCCGTCCGCTGGGACCTGCCCCCCTGCCTCTCGTGAGCTCCCGTCCGCTGGGACCTGCCCCCCTGCCTCTCGTGGGCTCCCGTCCGCTGGGACCTTCCCCCCTGCCTCTCGTGGGCCCCCGTCCGCTGGGACCTTCCCCCCTGCCTCTCGTGGGCCCCCGTCCGCTGGGACCTTCCCCCCTGCCTCTCGTGGGCTCCCGTCCGCTGGGACCTTCCCCCCTGCCTCTCGTGGGCTCCCGTCCGCTGGGACCTTCCCCCCTGCCTCTCGTGGGCTCCCGTCCGCTGGGACCTTCCCCCCTGCCTCTCGTGGGCTCCCGTCCGCTGGGACCTTCCCCCCCCTGCCTCTCGTGGGCTCCCGTCCGCTGGGACCTTCCCCCCCCTGCCTCTCGTGGGCTCCCGTCCGCTGGGACCTTCCCCCCCTGCCTCTCGTGGGCTCCCGTCCGCTGGGACCTTCCCCCCCCCCCCTGCCTCTCGTGGGCTCCCGTCCGCTGGGACCTTCCCCCCCTGCCTCTCGTGGGCTCCCGTCCGCTGGGACCTTCCCCCCCCTGCCTCTCGTGGGCTCCCGTCCGCTGGGACCCCCCCCTCCCCGCCTCTCGTCGGCCCATTGTGTTTTGCCTCACACACAATTTCTTTTCCCGCAGGACAACTCCACTCTGCAGAACAGAAGCCCTCATCATCATCTACGGGATATAAACCTCAACTATGATGCAGGCGAAACCCCTCAGGGGAATGGGAATCCCTTCACTTCCAGACCAATGTCCCGCTCTTCCACCTTTCGTCAGGAGGACGTTCTGTCGAGTTCACTGGAGGCCGAGCACAGGTATCTCCACCGACAGGTAGCAGAGGTGTTCCCAGATCCAGGAGCCGCTCACTGGCAGATGCTGTGTAGTATACGAGTGCCATGCTGATATGCATTAATACATGGCTGCTTTCTCTAGCAATACACAAACTGAAATCTGCAACAAAATCCCATCCCCCTCACCCCCTAAAAAAAATGTAGAGTATTTCATTGTGAACTTTGATGGTTACTTTTTTGTGAAAAAATGACTGTGTGTGAACGCTCCCCAATAATGAGGCTTACTGGTGCGGTTCATTTTTGGAGGTTGGATGTGATGCGGAGGGACATGGTGCATCACTTATATCAGCTCTGTCCATGTTAAGAACCCACAAGTAACTAGACAATCTCTCTGCCTTGTAGGTTATTGAAGGAGATGGGCTGGCAGGAGGACAGCGAGAACGAGTCCTACGCCCCTCTCACCGAGGACGAGATGCGGGAGGTCCAGGCCATTAGTGAGCAGGTAATCCTGGGAAAAGAAAGTGGTGCTGCTGCAGGATTGTTTCCCTGGGCCCCTCGGGCCCCGCCTGAACATATTGTGTGATTCCGGCCCTAAGGTGCGAGTTATGACCTCACATGACCCCTTCATCTCCTGTAGCTCCAGAAGAGCGGGCTCAAGAAGAACGAGCTCCTGAAAAGTGGCCTTTCCTTAGAGCTGCAGTTTGACCCTTGGAGATGCAGCACCTTCAGGACCGCGTACGAGGGCGACGATCCGGAGACCAGCAGCAGCGACACGTCAGATGACGACTACTTGTGAGGAGGACGCTGCAGTGCGAGGGGTTAATGCTGTCGTGGCCTCAGCTGGGGCTGCTGTCTCCTTTTCTTTTTGTACCTGGACTCTGTAGACTTGAGACTTCTTATTCAGCGTTCGGCTGTTTATGTTGATAGGAAATCCCTTGTTCGTTCTACAATCCCACATTCAAGGTTACTGTTCCCAAAAAAAAGCTAAAAACTAAAAAGCACTTTATTCCTTGTCCCTCCCCGCTGCCTCCTCCCACCATGTAGCAGGTCTCTTGTTTCCTTTCCTTGAGGCCTTGAAACAGGACGACTTTATTTTATTTTATTTCTTTTGTTGCGCTGTGCACAGGTTGAGGCGCTGTTGTTGTTGATGTTGTTAATATTGTTGTTTTCAGTGTTTCACTATCGAGGTTTTATTGGGTTTCTGGATCGGGCGATTGTGATGGGACACGAAGCAAAATGTTCAAATAAAGATATTTTGATATAAAACTGGATTTGTCTGTGTCCAAGTAAGATTATACATGGAGCCTGAGGATTGAGAGTGGGCCGCACCGCAGGGTGCCTGTGCCGGAGAGTGGGCCGCACCGCAGAGCCAGGGGCGGACCTATCGTGGTTCAGCTGCACCAGGGACCTGACTGGCTAGGGGGCCCCTCAAACCTGCAGGGGGGCCTTCAGCCGACCCCCGTGACCCTGTGTCGGAGGAGAGGAGGTTAACTGAGGGAGGCTTCCTGCTTCACCTGGTTGATCCCGCCCCTCCTCTCCTCTGTCGCCCTGGCTGTCAGAACTGCAATGCTCGGCGCAGGTAGGAGCCGCATCACCTACAGAAACCACCGTCCCCCCCCCCCCCCCCCCCCCCCCCCCCACGTCCGCTAACACCCAACCCCCCCTTCCTCACCAGCTGCACCAGGGCCCTCCAGGCTCAAGGTCCGCCACTGCACAGCGCGCCTGTGCCGGAGAGTGGGCCGCACCGCAGGGCGCTGTGACTGGTAGAGATGAGGCTTAACTGAGGGAGGGTGTTTTAAATACGTAATCATTCATTGCTTGCAGACTATTTGCACGATACCAGGGATAAATAGTGATATTAATCCTGCATATACTATATTTTACGTCAAAGCCAAGGACAGTGCTTTAAATGTAATTCCCTAGTCTTACACTCACCACCTGCCACTGCCGTCCAACTAATACAGTTTGCAACAAAACTGATAGTGGTTCTGGTCTTGTATTCCTGTTCTGATGGTTGTTGTAATATTCATGTAGTGATGGTTGTTCTTGTGATATATTAAGATCATAATGATGGTTCTTGTGCTGTATTCATCACCAGAACCATTATTAGTACATAAATGCAAAACCAAAATCCTCATCAGTACAGTAAAATATCACCTGAGCCATCAACCGTACATAAAAACACTGCATCAGAACAATCTTCAGTAAATGGGTCACTAGAACCACCATCAGTACATGAATACATTACAAGATCCACCATTGGTACATAAAAACACTGCATCAGAATACATTACAAAATCCACAATTGGTACTTGAATACATCACAAGTTCCACCATCGGTACATGAAACATCACAAGATCCCCTGCCCACTACATTGTCCTCTCCAAACTGTACCTCTCCTATACACTGTTCCCCTACACAGTATGATGGTCACCACAGCCCCCATACAGTATAAATTCCACAACGGACATCAATATACATTATGCTGTCCATCACAGACCCTATGCAGTATAATATCCACAGCCCCCCAATTTATATAGTTAGATGGTGTCCAGTTGCAGCACCCCACACAGTATTCTAGTCCCCCCCCAGACACCAGTACAGTAAAATGGCCCCACAGGCCCCAATGTACAGTACTAGCGGGATCCCGGGCATAATGCCCATATATGGTCGTAATGCTCATATATGGTAATATTGCCCATACATGGTAATATCGGTCATATATGGTTGTGTATGTATCATAGCCCGGCCCCCTTTAAGTAGCCCCACCCTTCATAGCCATGCCCCTCCCAGTAGTCCAGCACTGCCCCTCCATATAATCCTTAGAGCGTGGCCATTTCAGTGGCCCTCGAGGAAGCGGCTATTGTTCTCATGTCTACAAATCTTGCCTCCCTGTCTTCCATTTCTGTAAGGGAGGCTTCACACCACGTCTTTTCGGCTGTCAGGCTGTGTCCGGTGCTTTGCAGGAGGCACCGGACACAGCCTGATTGCTCCAGACAAACAGAACCGGAGGTCCTGTTTGCAGCTGGATTCGGCAGGGAGCAATCCGCGGTTCTGAACTCTCAGCAGGAGACAGGTCCAGGTCAAAGTTCAGCGCGGCCGGAGCTGAGCTTCAGTACCCGCTGTCAGATTCTCTGTGTGGTCCGGGGCGATCCAGCGCCCCATAGACTTCCATGTTAGGGGCGCCAGATCGCCCCGGCTGCGATTTGTGTCCGGGAGAAAAACCTGCATTCTCCCGGACAGATGTGAACCGCAGCGATTTGCCATAGGAATACTAATCCGGACAGCCCCGAATCTGATCACACCGTGCTGTGAAGCCAGCCTAAGTCTTGCTCAGCTTTTCTCTTAACGTGTGATAACTATCATCCAATCACATTCATTTTCATATGGAGCATTAATGTCTGTAGGACAAGTATGATCTAATGATCAGGCAGCGACATGGAATTTTATAAGCTAACATTCTATTATGACATCACAATAAAGGGGTGGGGATAACTGGAGGGGCGGAGCTATGTAGAGTGGGCTGGGCATGGCTATATGGAGTGGGTGTGGCTACCAGGAGAGGGCGGAGCTTATGCCACATGCACATATTCAACTTTATACATTAATGTCCTGCACAGCCCCCTATGCAATATGGTCACCACAGTCCTCGCAATACAGTATGTTTACCCTCTTATGTCCCCACAGCACCTTGTGTCCTCTTAGTCATCCCCTCTCATGTCCCCACAAGCAGTGGCGTACCTTCAGGCCCCGGGGCCCCGATGCGAAAGTTTCAATGGGGCCCCCAATTATTGGAAATCTTTAATAGTATTAGTCTTTTTCTATATGCCAAAGGGACTTTTGGGGCCCCCTAGGCTCCAGGGCCCGGGTGCGATCGCAACCTCTGCACCTATTGTAGTTACGCCCCTGCCCACAAGCCCTAGGTATAATAACCTGCATTCTATGAAATGGAAAAACAAAACGTTTATACTCTTCTAACCCAGGCTCCGTGTCCTCTTCCACCTGGTGTAGATGTGGGAGCTGGATGGCATTGCATCGCGATGTCCTCTGTGTTCGCCAGAGTAGCCATCTTGTGCCAGGCAGCGCCAACATTATATTCGGGTCTTATAGACATTGAGTGCAAGGAAGGAGTGATAGCCGAGGGGCACAGGTAGAGAGGGGTGAGTGACACTTCTCTCCTGTGTGCCCCCAACCATCACTGTGCTGAATGCCCGAAGCTGGAGGAAGGCGACGGGCAGCCGCAGGCGTTCAGCAATGCAAGGGGTCATTTTTTCTTGGAAATGTGTTACCCTTAGGTAGTAGGTAGGCAGGTGCCTACACTAAGTCCCTTTTATCCCAGCCCTCGGTCTCCATATTGTGTAGACAGAAACCATACCGCCATATACTGTCCAGTCTACCAACTCGCACAGCCACAAAAGGTCCAGACAGGTGCCATACATTGTGTATGAGGCCGAGACATCAGTCCTGCTATCGCCCCACTCCTCTCTAACGCCGGGGATCTACAGAGGGAAAGAGGCACAATGCCCCTGGGTCAAAGATTTTCGGGATGAAAAAAAGATGTGGAGGGGCGAGGGTAAGCCGAGGCCTCCAGGGGGCTGTAAGATGTGAGAGCACAACCTGGACAAACAAATCACCAACCTGCACTCTATATGCCAGGAGTAAGGGCCGCTTTACACACACATATCTATGACAAACTTCTGAACAGATCTCTGGTTGCAGTGAAATCATGGACACATTGTCCCATTTTGTGGCTGTGTACAAATGGAACAATGTGTCCATGATTTGACTGCAAGCAGAGATCTGTTCAGAAGTTGGTGTGTGTAAAGCGGCCCTAACAAATGGGAGAGCAGACAAATTCTGCAAATCACTTGAGAATGAGGAAAGCAGTCTATCAAGCTGCCCACCCCTGCTGAGCAACCTCTGAATTGCCCCACCCCCGCGGAGTCCTCTGCTCCAATAGAAAAGTGGAGAATGTAGCTGAAGAGTCTATTCTGCGCTGAGCTAGCACTCTGATTGGCTGACACTGTAGCAGTGTTTTCTACTCTGAGGTTGTTGGTTAATCCTTGACTTGACAGAAGCCGATAGTGGCTTTATAGGGGACCACCCAACTTATGAATTGACAGAGGCACACCCTCTTGGCAGTGAGGGACATTCAGCAGACACCCTGTACTGTTCATCATTCAGAACTTTCTCCTCTTTCTGTATCTTCACTATATGATATGTGGCTTTTTGTGTCTGTTCGGCCATGTTAACACATTTTTTGTTTTTGTGTCCGGGGAAAAAATCAGATCCTCCCTAACATGGAAGTCTATGTCGCCGGATTGCCCCAGTCCGATAAAAACATCGGAACCGGACGCCAGCTGCTAAACTTCAGCACCACCAGCTGTCCCCTGCAGAGATTTCAAGACCGCGGATAGCTCCGCACTAGCTGCGATCTTGAAATGGCAGCTGCGGCTGCGATCAGAGGCATCCAGCTGCAAACTGGATTGGAGGGCATATTTGCCCTCCGGTTCGGTTTACAAAACCGGTCCGGGGCTGTCCGAATCACATCGTACAGCCCCGGACCAGATCACACCGTGGTGTGAAGTCGGCTTTAGCGCAGATCTGAAGCTGTATTTTTAAAGCGTAACCACCATTGAAATTTGTATTTAATAATAATGTAGACCAAGTGATTTCAATAAACTTTCAAATATACTTCATTAGAAAATTCTGGCTGGTTACCATTCATAAACTTTCCACAAGGTGTCCCCACTGCACTGTGTGAAGCAGACATATATTCGTTCTCAGTCAGATCCGTCTTCAGTGAATATGGGCATGTATCCATATAAGGGAGGGGGTGTGGCCTATACTGCTGACTGCAGCTATTGAGGAAAGGTGTGTGAGATATAGTGTGTCAGTGGAGGAGGGGACCCCTGTGTACAATGGGGGTGGGTGGTGAAATTAGGGGCTGGGGAGGGCTGTAGGATCCTAAGGATGGCTGGGCATACTGTAGACTGGGTGGGCCTATAGGATTCTGGGGGTGGCTGGCCATACTGTAGACTGAGGGAGGGGGCGTGTGTGTTGGCAGTCTGGGTGTAATGTCCAGTTCTTCATTTCCATGCAGGCTCCAACACAAACACCCCCTGGATGCTCCCTGGCTGCTGCAAATCAGTGATATCTAGGTAACTATGCAATATGTTGACAGGATGGATATTACAAACTGTCAATATTTTGCAGCCTAGATGCACATAGAAATAATCAAAAATGCCCGGACAACCCCTTTAAATAAGGGCCACCTGATTCACACCTGTTTCTGCACAGAATGATTGACCGCACTAATTGAACTCCACACTGCTATTATTTTGAACACTCTCCCTTTCAAGTATTCAAATATACAGAATCAAAAACCTGCTGATCATGAATGCTGAGTCTGTTTTAGTCTTTTAAGAATCTACTGAACCAGCTGGTAAATAGTTTGATATGTGGTAATATAATTTATACTAAAAACAGTGAAAAATCTGGTTAGTCATATTCTATTATTTTGAACACTACTGTATGGATGCATCTTTATGTAGAAATAAAATGTGTCTGTAGAGTTAGAGGCTGTACCGCAGCTTCAAGGATAGAAAATCCACCGAGAGGTCATTAGAGCCTGTGACTTAAAGGGAACCTGGCAGTCGTTCTACCCCGGTAACCTATCACTACCTGTCCCTGCACCTTGCTAGCTGATCCCTAACCATCATATCCAGACAGGTGCATTCTGGGGGCTTATCACGTGTACCGCTCAGCTTCAATATGCGCACTGCGCATGTGCTGGAGCCTGGCCATACACGTGATCAACCTTGCAATGCACCAGGCCGGATAGGATGTTCCGGCCCGATGTATCATCGCATTATAAGGGAAGTGGGAATTACAAGGAATGAGGACGCTCAGAGGGGTGTGCTGAATGCCGGCGAGGAGGGGAGAATGGAGCCCGCCTTTCCAGTCTCCAGATGGAGACTGTATATAAGTTTATAACTCATTTTTCTCAATCATAATAGGGTACTTTTAGAGTAGACAGGGATGGTTAGGGATCAGCTAGCAAGGTGCAGATAGTGATAGGTTACAAGGTAGAACGACCGGACAGGTTCCCTTTAAATGTTTACCTCTGGTGAAAAAGTTTGAAAGTTGTCTTCACCTCTAGAATACAGAGACATAGAGATACACTACTATGTACAGATGTATCTATAGATACCTGTATAATCTGCTTCCGAGTTTCCTAACTGCATTACACGTCAAGTATACCAAACCCTCCTATATGACTCAGTGTAGGGCTGTAGGCTGTGGCTCATGAGCTCAAGTCCTGGGTAGACCACAGAGAAAGGAGAATTGTTAATTTAATTTATGCACTGCTGGCCCCACCCCTGAGGAGGAGCTAAGGAGCAGTGAGAGGAAGCTGGGACAAAAGCTCTAACTAGTGGGGCTGAACTCTCAAATCAGGACTGTCCCACTGAACCTGATACAGTTTGGAGCTGGGCAGGTAACAGGAGGTGCTGTACTGCAGAGCGCTGCGACTGGTAACAGGACGTGCCGTACCGCAGAGCGCTGTGATTGTTAACAGGACGTGCCGTACCGTAGAGCGCTGGGACCGGTAATAGGATGGACTGTACTGCAGAGCGCTGCGACTGGTAACAGGACGTGCCGCACTGCCGAGCGCTGCGACTGGTAACAGGACGTGCCGCACTGCCGAGCGCTGCGACTGGTTACAGGACGTGCCGTACCGCAGAGCGCTGCGACTATTAACAGGACGTGCCGTACCGCAGAGCGCTGCGACTATTAACAGGACGTGCCGTACCGCAGAGCGCTGCGACTATTAACAGGACGTGCCGTACCGCAGAGCGCTGCGACTGGTAACAGGACGTGCCGTACCGCAGAGCGCTGCGACTGGTAACAGGACGTTTAAATACAGGGAGGACGAAGAGTACTATGCAAAACTTATCATTTATTAGAAGACGTCAATAAAAAAGAGAATTTTGTTTACGTACCGTAAATTCTTTTTTCTTTAATCATCAATGGGAGACCCAGACAATGGGGTTTAGGGCACTGCCCTCCGGAGGTCACACTAGGTACTACAAGTTTGTAGACACCGCCTCCTCCGCTTATAAACCCCTACCGCAGGGAACATCCTCAGTTTGGTCCATAAGCTGCGAGGAGAAAATAAACCACACCCGAAACATCGGGAAGAATGCCGTGCACAGACGGATCAACAACCCGGCAAACACTGTCTCAACAGAGAGCAGAACAAATGCAAAACATGCAAAGGAACAACTGGGTGGGTGCTGGGTCTCCCATTGATGATTAAAGAAAAAAGAATTTACGGTACGTAAACAAAATTCTCTTTTTTCTGGTCATCATAATGGGAGACCCAGACAATGGGGATGTCCTAAAGCAATACCCCAGGGCGGGAAAAGTTCCTCAACAAGACGGATAACACATGGTTCCCTTCAAAGGTGGGCAACCGCCGCCTGGAGAACCCGCCTGCCCAGACTTGCATCCGCAGAGGCATGGGCATGCACCATATAGTGCTTAGAGAAAGTGTGCAGGCTGGACCAAGTGGCCGCCTGACACACCTGTAGAGCAGACGCTCGATGTCGCAAGGCCCAAGAGGCACCTACAGCTCTGGTAGAGTGAGCCTTCAATCCCACCGGGAGAGGCAAACCAGAGGACCGGTAAGCCTCTTGAATGGAAGCCTTAATCCATCTGGCCAAGGTTGACTTCGAAGCCGCGGACCCCTTACAGCGACCTGTCGTAAGAACAAATAAGGAATCCGAACTCCTGAAGGAGGCGGTCCTGGACACATAAATGCGTACAGCTCTCACGAGATCCAGAGTATGGAGGTCGCGCTCCACCTGATGAACGGGAGCGGGGCAAAATGATGGGAGAACAATCTCCTGGTTCAGGTGAAAAGTTGAAACCACCTTCGGCAAGAATTCTGGCCGTGGGCGCAACACCACCTTGTCTTGGTGAACCACCAGAAAGGGTGACTTGCACGATAGTGCAGCCAATTCTGAGACCCTCCTTAGAGACGTAATCGCCACCAGAAAGGCCACTTTCTGGGACAGACGAGATAGAGAAACATCTCTCAACGGCTCAAACGGCGGTTTCTGTAATGCCGCCAGGACCATGTTAAGGTCCCAAGGGTCCAGAGGTCTCTTGTAGGGCGGAACCATCCGCGACACCCCCTGCAGAAATTGACGCACCTTCGGGAGGAGCGCCAATCGCCTGTCAAACAGCACCGAAAGTGCTGATACTTGACATTTCAAAGAGCCAAGGGATAATCCCAACTCCAAACCCGACTGTAAGAAAGCCAACAACGTCGGGATGGACAAGGGCCACGGAGACCGTCTGCCAGAGGCACACCAGGTAAAAAAGATCTTCCACGTCCGGTGGTACATCTTCCTGGAAACAGGCTTCCTAGCCCGATTCATAGTGGCCACCACTGTAGGGGAGAAACCCCTAGATGTCAGTAGCCAGGCCTCAAGAGCCATGCAGTCAATCTGAGGGCCCTGGAATTGAGGTGGAAGAATGGGCCTTGTGCGAGTAAATCTGCGCGGTCTGGAAGAGCCCACCTGTGTCCGCCTGACAGTTGGCACAGGTCTGGGTACCATGACCTCCTGGGCCAATCCGGAGCCACTAGAATGGCTATCCTGCACTCCGACCTGATCTTCCACAGGACCCTGGGAATCAGAGCCAGAGGAGGGAACACATACGGCAGTTGGAAGCTGGACCAACTCAGTATCAGAGCATCCGCCCCCAGGGACTGAGGATCCCACGATCTCGCCAAGTACTGGGGCACCTGATGATTCAGCCTTGAGGCCATCAGATCCACGTCCGGAGTGCCCCATCTGCTGCAGATGTCCCGGAAGACGTCTGGATGCAGGGACCACTCTCCGGCGTCCATCCCCTGCCGGCTCAGGTAGTCGGCCTCCCAGTTCTCGACCCCTGGGATGTGAACTGCGGAGATCAAGCAGTCGTTTTCCTCCACCCACGATAGGATGCGGTGGACTTCGGCGAGGGCCTGAGCGCTTCTGGTCCCTCCCTGATGATTTATGTAGGCGACGGCCGTCGCATTGTCGGACTGTACCCGAATGGGTCGTCCTGCCAGGAATTTCTGAAACGCCAGGAGCGCCAGATAGACCGCCTTGATCTCCAGGACGTTGATCTGCAACGTCGACTCCGCCTGAGTCCAGAGGCCTTGAGCCCTGTGGTGTAAGAACACCGCGCCCCAGCCCTTCAGACTGGCGTCGGTGGTCACCACTAACCAAGAAGGTTTGAGGAAGGATCTTCCCCGTGACAAGTGACGTGGCTGGAGCCACCACTGCAGGGAGTCCCTGGTCAGTTGTGACAGTGCCACCAACCGATTCAGAGAGATCGCTCTCTTGTCCCACCGGCGAAGAATCTCCAGCTGGAGAGGACGGAGACGAAACTGTGCAAATGGCACCGCCTCTATTGCCGCTACCATGCGTCCCACCAGTCTCATCAATTCCCGAAGGGATGAGTGAGGTGACAGGAGAACGTGCTGTACTCCTGAGTGGATCGCCAGCTGCTTGGCCTGAGGTAGAGACACCAGGGCTGAGTCCGTGTGGAAATCCATGCCCAGATATGTCAATGACTGGGTCGGAACCAGGGTCGACTTCTGAGTATTGAGAAGCCACCCGAACTGTTCCAGAGACCTCATGGTCGCTTCCAGGCTCACCCGACAAAGGTCTTCCGATGGCGCCCTGACCAATAGGTCGTCCAAATAGGGTATGACGGCGTGACCCTGCACATGCAGGAGAGCCATCATAGATGCCATCACCTTCGTGAACACCCTTGGTGCAGAGGCCAACCCGAAGGGTAGGGCCACAAATTGGAGATGTTCGTCCCCCACTGCGAATCGTAACCAGCGTTGATGAGCCGGTGCAATGGGCACGTGAAGGTAAGCGTCCCTGATATCGATGGACGCTAGGAAGTCCCCCTGTGACAGAGCCGCGATAACGGAACGTAGGGATTCCATGCGGAACTTCCGCACCAACACGTGACGGTTGAACAATTTTAGGTCTAGGACCGGTCGAAAGGAGCCGTCCTTCTTTGGGACAATAAAGAGGTTGGAGTAAAAACCCCTGAACCTCTCTGCCGTGGGCACTGGGACCACTACTCCGTCTCTGCGGAGTCCCTCCAACACCCGGAGAAAAGCCTGAGTCTTTTCTGGGGATGGAACAGACCGATGGAATCGGGATAATGGTTTTGACGTCAGCTTTATCCTGTAACCTCGCGAGACCACGTCTCGAACCCACTGATCTTGAACGTGAAGTAGCCACTTGTCCTGAAAGCGAGACAAGCGGCCCCCCACCTGTGGGGAGGCAGGATGAATGAGCGAGTCATGTAGAGGCGGGTTTGGGGGTGGTAGCTGCCGCCCCCGCCGGCTTCTTTGGACGACTCTTGGAGCGCCACTGAGAAGCGGGCTTGCCCCCTCGGTCCGTGCGAGCGGACGGTGCTGATGACTGTGAGCCGGACCGAAAGGACCACTGCTTTGGGTTCCTCTTAACGGTATACTGTGGCTTAGGCTTATTCTGCGGTATCTTAGACTCAGCAGAATCCTTGATCAGCTTGTCCAGCTCTGTGCCAAAGAGTCTGTCACCAGAGAACGGAAGATTCTGCAGAATCTTCTTAGATGTGGCATCTGAGTCCCAAAGACGCAGCCACAACAACCTGCGGATCGCTATCGCATTGGCCGAAGCCACAGCTGAGCGAGTGGCAGTTTCCAGAGACGCCGTCCTGGCGTAGTCCGCATAGGCCCTTGCTCTCTCAGTGAGTGCCAGGACCTCCGGACTGGACCTTGCCAGGTCAGTGATACCATCCAAGCAGGTAGTAATCGCTTGTAAGGTCCAGACCGTGGCAAAATTAGGGGCAAATGAAGACCCCACAGCCTCATAGGAAGACTTGGCGAGTTGCTCGACCTGTCTATCAGTAGCATCCTTCAGCGAGGAGCTATCAGAGGCAGAAAAAAGGGAGCGTGCAGCAATTCTAGTCATGGAAGCGTCCACCTTTGGAGACTGCGACCATTCCTGAAGCACCTCCTGGGGGAAGGGGAAGCGATTGTCCTTAGGTTTGCGGACATAGCGCCGCCCAGGATGTAACCTGGGTGCTCTAACCACCCTTCCAAAATTAGTGTGGTCCATGAAGGATCCACTTGGTCTAGCCTCTGGCCGCAGCCATTGATAGACCTCCTTCGGGTGTACGACAACCTCCTCAGGGGTAGTCACGAGACGCAAGGTCTCATTGATGGAGGACACCAGATCCTCCACCCCGTCTGGAGGTTCAGACACAGACACAGACCCGAAGTTTGAACCCCCATCATCTTCCTCACCATCAGAGGAACGCTCCTCCTCAGAGAGAGCCTGGAGCTCGGGTGAATCCTCACGACGAGCCCGCTTAGGGGGTCTCACAGCAGAAGAGGGGGACACCCGGGGGTAACTGGAAGGAGTAGCTGGGTTTTCCAGTCTCCTATGCAGTGCCTCCAGTGACTGCGACATGGAGGACATCTGGGACAGCAGGGATTCATTGATCCTATTCTGCGTTTCCCATGGCCCTTGGATTACCTGAATCTCAGGGTATAGCACCGGAGCTGCTGCTGCCTCAGCTGAGCCAGTCCGGGCTTCTGGGCGTCCGCAGTTATTGCAGGACCCCTCCACCAAAGTTCCCTTGCAAGTAGCACAGGTAATGGTGTTATCCGCCACCTTAGCAGCATGCTTCTTAACTGAGGACATAGCCACAGTAGGGGTTGTTGAGGCCAAGGCCAATAGACAAAACAAACCGGGAATCCCGGTGGCTTACCGACCGCAGTAACGCGGTGGGAGGAAGCGGTGTGTGTTTGTGACCTCCGCGAGTTCCGGTCTCCCTCTGAAGTGCAGACACGTGCTGCCGTAGATCCCAGCCGGGAAGTGAGGGAGAAGATGGCCGCCGCCAGCACAGACGTGGGCGGCGCCGGGAACACGCGGGAAGCACACGCACACGCCCCCCGGTGACGTCACCGTAAGGGCTGCCTCTCCTCCTCCAAGCAGCCTCTGTAATGGAGGTGCTGGAGCCCGCAGCGCGGGAAAACAGTGCGGAATCATCATGCACACATACCCAGACTGTCATCACATACAAACATGCACAGTCTACGGCCTCAGCCCCTGTGACACACAGGGCGGTCAGCCAGGGTGACCCCAGCACAGGGTACACCGCCAGATCCGCGGACCCGAGGGTAACGCGCGGTCTGAGTGTCAGGACACATAAAGTGACAGACACTACCCCCAGGCACACAGGAGACACAGAGTGCCTCAGTGCCGGTCCGGTCTGTAAGCACCATTTAGGGAGGCCTCGGACGGGGGTTCAGCCCAGTCCGGAGTGTAAGCACCATTTAGGGAGGCCTCGGACTGGGCTGGCTCCAGTCCGGTCTGTAAGCACCATTTAGGGAGGCCTCGGACGGAGCGGAGCTGTGCAAGGCTCCCATCTCCCACTCTCCAGAGCCCCCCAGAGAGGGATGGAAAGGAGCGCAACAGCGTACCGGGAGGACACAGAGTGTCCAGGCACTAGGCCCTCCGGTACCTCCACCAGCGTGTGCCACAAAGGGTGAGCGGGGAGGCTGTCGCAGGTCCCGACTAGGACCATATTACCTTGTCTTCAGACGCCATCACGTAAGTAGTGAGAGTGCAGTGAAGTGCAAGCAAAGCGTGATCCTCCGAGCACACTAAGTTTAAAACTGAGGATGTTCCCTGCGGTAGGGGTTTATAAGCGGAGGAGGCGGTGTCTACAAACTTGTAGTACCTAGTGTGACCTCCGGAGGGCAGTGCCCTAAACCCCATTGTCTGGGTCTCCCATTATGATGACCAGAAAACAGATAGTAAGGTGGCAACAAACAGTACATGTACAAAAAACCCAAACAGGATAATGGGGGGTACATGATTAGTATAGAGTATCAAAAGGGTGTACAGTTTTTCTTAATATGGTACAGAGTCCAGCAAGTACAATGATGAGGAACAATAAGTTCACTAAAGTACAAAAAAAGGAGCGAAAAAATACATCAAAGTATGATCACATACAACTAAAGTGCCAGTGCAGCGTTTAACAGGGAAAATACAAAAATCCCTAAAGTGGTCATACTAAAGCGCTTCTTTTTGAGATCAAAGTAAATGCTTGGCTCGCTCAGGCCAGTAATTATAGCATACCCGTATTGAGTCAAGAGATGGTCAGAGTGCCCTCAAGGGGATGTGTTATGCGCATAACACATCCCCTTGAGGAAGCTGCAGCAACCACGCTTATGCAGCGAAACGCCGCGTCGGGGTTTTTAGCCAGACAGGATTATCGGAGGGCACTCTGACCATCTCTTGACTCAATATGGGTATGCTATAATTACTGGCCTGAGCGAGCCAAGCATTTACTTTGATCTCAAAAAGAAGCGCTTTAGTATGACCACTTTAGGGATTTTTGTATTTTCCCTGTTAAACGCTGCACTGGCACTTTAGTTGTATGTGATCATACTTTGATGTATTTTTTCGCTCCTTTTTTTGTACTTTAGTGAACTTATTGTTCCTCATCATTGTACTTGCTGGACTCTGTACCATATTAAGAAAAACTGTACACCCTTTTGATACTCTATACTAATCATGTACCCCCCCATTATCCTGTTTGGGTTTTTTGTACATGTACTGTTTGTTGCCACCTTACTATCTGTTTTATTGACGTCTTCTAATAAATGATAAGTTTTGCATAGTACTCTTCGTCCTCCCTGTATTTAAATGTTTATTTGAGTACCTTTATGCTTTAGACATTTCCTCCACTTAAACTGTTATGTGGAGGTTTTTGTTCTTTATGCCTAAGCCCATTTGGGCGTTGTTTCTAAATGGTAACAGGACGTGCTGTACTGCAGAGCGCTGCGACTGGTAACAGGACGTGCCGTACCGCAGAGCGCTGCGACTGGTAACAGGACATGCCGTACCGCAGAGCGCTGCGACTGGTAACGGGACGTGCCGTACTGCAGAGCGCTGCAACTGGTAACAGGACGTGCTGTACTGCAGAACGCTGGGACCGGTAATAGGACAGACCGTACGGCAGAGCGCTGGGACCGGTAATAGGACGGGCTGTACCGCAGAGCGCTGGGACCGGTAATAGGATGGGCCGGACCACAGAGCGCTGGCACCAGTAATAGAACGGGCCGTACCGCAGAGCGCTGGGACCAGTAATAGGACGGACCGTGCCGCAGAGCGCTGGGACCGGTAATAGGACGGGCCGTACCGCAGAACGCTGCGACTGGTTAATGGGACGGGCCATACCGCAGAGTGCTGCGACCAGTAATAGGACGGACCGTACCGCAGAGCGCTGAGACTGGTAATAGGACATGCTGTACCGTAGAGCACTGGGACCGGTAATGGGACGGGTCATACCGCAGAGCGCTGGGTCCGGTAATAGGACGGGCCGTACCGCAGAGCGTTACGACCAGTAATAGGACAGACCGTACTGCAGAGCGCTGAGACTGGTAATAGGACATGCTGTACCGTAGAGCACTGGGACCGGTAATAGGACGTGCTGTACCGTCGAGTGCTGGGACCGGTAATAGGACGGGCTGTACCACAGAGCGCTGGGATCGGTAATAGGACATGCTGTACCGCAGAGCGCTGGGACTGGTAATAGGACGGTCTGTACCGCAGAGCGCTGCGACCAGTAATAGGACGGACCGTACCACAGAGCGCTAGGAGCGGTAATAGGACATGCCGTACCGCAGAGCTCTGGGAACGGTAATAGGACGTGCCGTACCGCAGAGCGCTGGGACCGGTAATAGGACGGGCCGTACCGCAGAGCGCTGGGACTGGTAATAGGACGGACCGTACCACAGAGCGCTAGGACCGGTAATAGGACGTGCCGTACCGCAGAGCGCTGGGACCAGTAATAGGACGTGCCGTACTGCAGAGCGCTGGGACCAGTAATAGGACGGTCTGTACCACAGAGCACTGGGACCGGTAATAGGTCGTGCCGTACCGTAGAATGCTGGGACCGCTAATAGGACGGGCCGGACCGCAGAGCGCTGGGACCGGTAATAGGACGGGCCATACTTGTTTTGCCAATATTTTTGCCAAACAGGTTCAGACATGACTTTAAAGAAGGTAAATCTCAATAGTGAAATAAAGGTCCACACACTAGCTTCTGTCATTGTCATGTTCCTGTGAGCTTATATGGGGCTTATACAATATAACAAAAGCCAAGTTAATATATTAATGCCTCAGTAAGATACGTTGTAAACAGTCAGACAATGGTGTGTACAATGCTCAATCATCACACACTGGAAGTCAACACCAGGTATTTGGGTTAAATAAATCACAAAGTTTTGTCACAATGACTGGATTATCTGTATATTCAAAGCAAATCCCACAGTGGACAATTATGTACAAATCAACAGCAGATATGTCAAACAAATCACAGCTCTATTACAATGAGCACATTGTCTATCTGTATACACAAAGCAAAGCAGACAGCACAAAGGTTTGTGTAAATGACCAGTCTGTGCTATCAAAATGTGTTAATGATATGTTAAGCCCCCGTCACATATAACGAGATTCTTAGCGAGATCGTTGTAACGTCACAGGTTTTGTGACGTAACAGCGATCTCGCTAACGATCTCGTTATGTGGGTCACTTAGCAGCGATCAGGCCCCTGCTGTGAGATCGCTGATCGTTACAAACCGTTCTGGACCATTTTTTGGTCGTTGGTCTCCCGCTGGGAACGCTGCATCGCTGTGTTTGAATACACATAACAATACCACAGAGCGCCGCAACCGGTGGCAGGACGGGTCACACTGCAGAGCGCCGCAACCGGTGGCAGGACGGGTCACACTGCAGAGCGCCGCAACCGGTGGCAGGACGGGTCACACTGCAGAGCGCCTCAACCGGTGGCAGGACGGGGTCACACTGCAGAGCCACGCCACCGGTGGCAGGACGGGTCACACTGCAGAGCGCCGCAACCGGTGGCAGGACGGGTCACACTGCAGAGCGCCGCAACCGGTGGCAGGACGGGTCACACTGCAGAGCGCCGCAACCGGTGGCAGGACGGGTCACACTGCAGAGCGCCGCAACCGGTGACAGGACGGGTCACACTGCAGAGCGCCCCAACCGGTGGCAGGACGGGTCACACTGCAGAGCGCCCCAACCGGTGGCAGGACGGGTCACACTGCAGAGCACCGCAACCGGTGGCAGGAAAGGTGTCACTGCAGAGCGCCGCAACCGGTGGCAGGATGGGCCATACCGCAGAGATCTAAGACTGTCGGCGGGATGGCTGTAACGCAGAGAGCCGCAACTGGTAGGAGGGACCTTACTGCAGAGCGCCGCAACATAGTAGGACGGTCTGTGCCGCACAGCGTTGTGATGGGCAGTAAGAGCAATATACTCAGTGTCAAGCATCAGTAGGACACATGTAAAATGAAGGAAACATGATCAATCACTTCTGTGTATCCAGATATAATGACCTCCCAGAGATTACAATCCACCATAATGCAGAGTGACCACTGTACTGTGTGGGAGGTGGGCTGCGAATGTTTTTTTCTTCATTCAAGTGAAGGGTTAATGCTGCATCATTTGACCTTTTACACAAGTTTCTTCCTTTTTATGGTAATAGTTTGGGGAAAGTCCTTCCCTGATCTGGTAACACCTCACCCCCCCTACCCCCCCCCCCCCATCTCCGCTAACATCTCTGGGCAGGAGAGCTGCTCCCTCATCGAGATAATGGGTAAGGCTAAAAGGTTGGTGAAACGCGTCGCCCTGTGACCATGATAAACTGATCTAAATGATTTTACGTGCCTGAAAAGCTGTTCTTATCCTGATTCTAATGAATGGAAAGTTTATGACGAACTCGAGGTACTAAGTTCCTTCACTCACTGGATATTTCTTGGAAGTGCCGAGAGAGAGGAACACTGGAGAAGGAAGCCAGGTCGGCGGACGTATTAGTTCTATTTTGATGTAAAGCTCCCCCATCTGTGGTGCAGACCCCCCCGGCGAAGGAAAGGGCTTCACTCTGTACTTACACCCACAATTATGCCATGGAACGTTATGTGGGTGGTATGGTTGGGGAGGGGGCCACATACTTGTTCTGCCATCACTTTTACCACTACAGCTGATTGCAGACGAGTATAATATTGAAACAACTTTCATCTGTAATCCCAGCTGACTGTAGGAACACTCAACCCAGTCCCACAGGACGTATTTACCATTGGGGATATCATTGTACACACATTGCGATTGTCTCCTTTCATTCCACGAGGCCGTATCCTGTGGGCTCATTCACACCAGTGTCTGTGATGGTCGGTGTTACGGCCGCTGGTCTCATGAGCAGTCCCGTAGCCATAACTGAAGCCATTAGGCTGGGAGTGTGAGTGTAACGGGGGTTATATATACACTTGTAGACATATGTGTGGTTTAATTTTTTTCCTTTTTGAGGCCAAAAGTAGGAGAAATGATTCCTACAAAGAGAGAAGCAGAAGGAAAATTTTCCAAACGGCTTTAGGTTTTAATCCTATACCAGTGCGGTCGCCGTCCTACATTGTAGTCAGTGTTGAGCGGCTGCACGGATCACATGTGGTAGATGACTGCAGCGGGCAGAATGTCCCGCCATCTCCATGTATGTCCATATAAATGGTCCTCACCCTCTGCACCATCACACATCTCCTTTGAGATACTGCAGGATCTTCTTGGCATTGTCGGTGCTCCATCCTTGTCCCCGCAGGGGCCCCTCACATACAGCCACGTATGTGTCCAGAACCTTCTCTCCAATTTCTTTAAACTGAAGACCTTTATTTGGAGTCTGAGGGTCGGCTCTGTGCAGTGACGTCTGCGCTGCTTCCCTGCAATATCGCTGCGCCCAGTAACACATCTCCCCGCAGTACATCAGAGCGAGGACATGGACGTCACTGAAGATCCCTGCAGGTCAGAGGAAGAGGATGACACACAATCACTGCGGAGCACATCATCAATGACAACGCCACAATAATAAGGACCGGGCACATAGCAGACGAGACACACAAACACTGCAGAGCACAATGTCACAGTCATCCACACAATAATGAAGACCGGGTACATAGGAGACAAGACACACAATCACTGCGGAGCACAACGTCATTGTCATCCACAATAATGAGGACTGGGCACAAGGAAGAAGAGACACTCAGTCACTGTGGAACACAACGTCACTGTCACCCCCACAATAATGAGGACCAGACACATAAGAGACGAGACACACAATCACTGGGGGTATACAACGTTACTGTCATCCACACAATAATGAGGACTGGGCACATGGGAGACGAGACACACAATCACTGCAGAGCACAATGTCACAGTCATACCCCAATAATGAGGACTGGGCACATGGAAGACGAGAAACACAATCACTGCGGAGTACTACGTCACTGTCATCCAAACAATAATGAGGACTGGGCACATGAAAGATGAGACACACAATCACTGGGGTGAACAACGTTACTGTCACCCCCACAACAATGAGGACTGGGAACATAGGAGACGAGACACACAATCACTGGGGGTGAACAATGTCACTGTCATCCACACAATAATGAGGACTGGGCACATACTACTGTGATCACACGCAGCGGTCAGATCACTCTGTAATATGACTGCACCATGTAAACCAGAATCAGTGCCGTCCTGTGTGAGACACTTTACCTTTCTCCAGCAGAGCTGCTGTGTTAATGTCCTGAAATATAACCTCGTCATCCAGCTGCACAGGACTCCGCGTCTGCAGCATTTTCAGCAGGTATTGGACGCCATCTTCAAGACACTCGAATAAGAAAAGTATCAGCAAAAAAAGTTTTAGTATTATCAAAGCAATTCCTTCCAGGGAAGCTGACACACAAGAAAATGACCTGCTGTTTAAAATTAATTTGCGTTCTATGTAGTTTTTTTATTACATTTTGGCAATTTGTCTTTAAATCCGGTGTGGGACGAGATATAACAGACTAGTCCCAGCTGCACTCCATTCTCTAGCCATTCTCCGGTGCTAACCCAGCTCAGTCTACGAATACACAGCTGCCCAAATCCTATAGATTTACAATCCTAGGGTGAATTAAGTATTAAACTGGTCTCATTGCTATCAGTGATCAGTAATCCAGGCCCATCATGGGTCCTCCAGAGAACAGGAGCACTTTGTGCCTCTCTGGCCCTAACTGGTAACTGTGACAGCTCAGGCCGGAGTCACGTCATGACACCGCAGAGATGAATGGGGTCAGATTGTGATCTACAAGGTACCGCGACAATATCCAAATAATGGTGGGTATCTGCATGCTGCTGGTCACAGTCCCTTGTGATGTGACCTCAGTCCCTTTGATATGCGCACTGCTCACAGACCCCTGGGTGTCAATACCTGGTGAAATGCTCCCGGACTTCTCAGCTCCCAGCTCTCCCGCTCCCCCACCGTGTGGCAGTACATGTACAGCAGCGCTCCTCGCCTCCAGTGCAGACACTCCTGGACTTCTACGTCAAGAACTACGTTCTGGAAAAAGAAGAATTCGTTCTCTGGTCACATACGGGACACAATATTCTCAGACAGAGGAACTAGGGGTCAAGGGCTGTCACCACTACCAGGCATATGGCTGTGCCTGGTAATCAGTGCAGGACGTGGCTCTGCAGTAACCTGTGCAGCTGTTATAAAGCTACAACTCCCATCGTGCTCACCAGGGTGTAGTCCACAGATCACAGCACCTAGATAAAATCCATCTACCTGCTGACCTGCTGGGTGCGCTCCGGCTCCGACAACATCTGCTCCAGGTCTCTCACTGTCTGCAGGGAATCATCTCCGGGGAATTCTGCCTCCACCAGACGGTTCTCTTCACAGTAAGTGACGTCTAATAAGGCCTGGAAGAAAGAAGCCGGAATCAGAGCCGAGAAAACGTCACACATGGCCCCCCTCCACCCTGTGCTCACACGTAGACTATAGGGCTGCTCAGACCCAGCAGAATAACTGGTCGAGGCTTCCAGAAGCCCACTGTCCATGGAAGTTTCTGCAGAGTGTGAATGAGCCCATGTACAGACTCCAGACCTGTGCGGTTCTTGTTCTCCATCCTGGCTGAGAAACATGAAGCCGGGGATCTCTTGTACAATACCTGGGTGTACAGCGCCAGACATTCTGCGCTTGGCGCTGTCTCCTCCTCGCTCGGCCCCGTCTTCTCACACCGGTCGCTCAGTTTCTGAAGCGCAGCGAAGGCCTTCACTATAGCGGCATCTAGAAGAACAGAGTACAAAACATGGAGGAGCTACAGCCAGGGGCAGATTAAGAGCAGACATAGTCAGTGCCCCAGACAGTTTATGTAACATATCACATAATCCCCTCGTATAGCGCAAATGTTTTTACCTTATGTACAGTCGTATATAGAATATATATAAAAATATACATAACAGGGCGGGGGTTGGAAATAATCTTTACGAGGGGTAACATGAAAGACAGAGTGTTGGGAATGCCGAACAAAAAGGCTAAAATTAATTTGTTCAATATTAATAGTAATTGCATCACTTAGTATAAAACAGAATTAACTATGCTGATATTCCACTATACAGCATGAGCCCACATTTAGTCTTCTATACAGTATGAGCCCTCAAATAGCATCTACAGTATGAGCCCTCACGCAGCCTCCTATATACAGTATGAGCTCTCACATAGCCTCCTATATACAGCATGAGCCCTTTCATAGCCCCTAGATACAGAATGAGCCCTCACATAGCCCCAAGATATAGGATGAGCCCTCTCGTAGCCTCCTATATACAGTATGAGCCCTCACATAGCCTCCTATATACAGTATGAGCCCTCACATAGCCCTCTATATACAGCATGAGCCCTCACATAGCCCCTTGATACAGGATGATCCCTCACATAGCCTCCTATATACAGTATGAGCCCTCACATAGCTTCCTATATACAGTATGAACCCTAACATAGCCTCCTATATACAGGATGAGCCCTCACATAGCCTCCTATATACAGGATGAGCCCTCACATAGCCTCCTATATACAGGATGAGCCCTCACATAGCCTCCTATATATAGTATGAGCCCTCACATAGCCTCCTAAATACAGTATGAGCCCTCACATAGCCCCTATATACCGTATGAGCCCTCACATAGCCCTCTATATACAGGATGAGCCCTCACGTAGCCTCCTATATACAGTATGATACCTCACATAGCCTCCTATATACAGTATGAACCCTAACATAGCCTCCTATGTACAGTATGAGCCCTCACATAGCCCTCTATATACAGCATGAGCCCTCACATAGCCCCAAGATACAGGATGAGCCCTCACATAGCCCCAAGATACAGGATGAGCCCTCTCGTAGCCTCCTATATACAGTATGAGCCCTCACATAGCCTCCTATATACAGTACGAACCCTAACATAGCCTCCTATATACAGTATGAGCCCTCACATAGCCCTCTATATACAGCATGAGCCCTCACATAGCCCCTTGATACAGGATGAGCCCTCACATAGCCTCCTATATACAGTATGAACCCTAACATAGCCTCCTATATACAGGATGAGCCCTCACATAGCCTCCTATATACAGTATGAGCCCTCACATAGCCCCTATAAACCGTATGAGCCCTCACATAGCCCTCTATATACAGTATGAGCCCTCACAAAGCCCCTATATACAGGATGAGCCCTCACGTAGCCTCCAATATACAGTATGATACCTCACATAGCCTCCTATATACAGTATGAACCCTAACATAGCCTCCTATGTACAGTATGAGTCCTCACATAGCCCCAAGATACAGGATGAGCCCTCACATAGCCCCAAGATACAGGATGAGCCCTCACATAGCCCCAAGATACAGGATGAGCCCTCACAAAGCCCTATATACAGTATGAACCCTAACATAGCCTCCTATATACAGTACGAACCCTAACATAGCCCTCTATATACAGCATGAGCCCTCACATAGCCCCAAGATACAGGATGAGCCCTCACATAGCCCCAACATACAGGATGAGCCCTCTCGTAGCCTCCTATATACAGTATGAGCCCTCACATAGCCTCCTATATACAGTATGAGCCCTCACATAGCCTCCTATATACAGTATGAGCCCTCACATAGCCCTCTATATACAGCATGAGCCCTCACATAGCCCTCTATATACAGCATGAGCCCTCACATAGCCCCTTGATACAGGATGAGCCCTCACGTAGCCTCCTATATACAGTATGAGCCCTCACATAGCCTCCTATATACAGTATGAACCCTAACATAGCCTCCTATATACAGGATGAGCCCTCACATAGCCTCCTATATACAGTATGAGCCCTCACATAGCCTCCTATATACAGTATGAGCCCTCACATAGCCCCTATATACCGTATGAGCCCTCACATAGCCCTCTATATACAGTATGAGCCCTCACAAAGCCCCTATATACAGGATGAGCCCTCTCGTAGCCTCCTATATACAGTATGAGTCCTCACATAGCCCTCTATATACAGCATGAGCCCTCACATAGCCCCTTGATACAGGATGAGCCCTCACGTAGCCTCCTATATACAGTATGAGCCCTCATATAGCCTCCTATATACAGTATGAACCCTAACATAGCCTCCTATATACAGTATGAGCCCTCACATAGCCTCCTATATACAGTATGAGCCCTCACATAGCCTCCTATATACAGTATGAGCCCTCACATAGCCTCCTATATACAGTATGAGCCCTCACATAGCCTCCTAAATACAGTATGAGCCCTCACATAGCCCCTATATACCGTATGAGCCCTCACATAGCCCTCTATATACAGTATGAGCCCTCACAAAGCCCCTATATACAGGATGAGCCCTCACGTAGCCCTTTATATACAGTATGAGCCCTCACATAGCCCCAAGATACAGTATGAACCCTAACATAGCCTCCTATATACAGTATGAGCCCTCACGTAGCCTCCTAAATACAGTATGAGCCCTCACATAGCCCTCTATATACAGTATGAGCCCTCACAAAGCCCCTATATACAGCATGAGCCCTCACAAAGCCCCTATATACAGGATGAGCCCTCACATAGCCCTCTATATACAGTATGAGCCCTCACAAAGCCCTATATACAGGATGAGCCCTCACATAGCCTCCTATATACAGTATGAGCCCTCACATAGCCCCAAGATACAGTATGAACCCTAACATAGCCTCCTATATACAGGATGAGCCCTCTCGTAGCCCTCTATATACAGTATGAGCCCTCACATAGCCTCATATATACAGTATGAGCCCTCACATAACCTCCTATATACAGTATGAGCCCTCACATAGCCTCCTATATACAGTATGAGCCCTCACGTAGCCTCCTATATACAGTTTGAGCCCTCACATAGCCTCCTAAATACAGTATGAGCCCTCACATAGCCCTCTATATACAGTATGAGCCCTCACAAAGCCCCTATATACAGCATGAGCCCTCACAAAGCCCCTATATACAGGATGAGCCCTCACGTAGCCCTCTATATACAATATGAGCCCTCACAAAGCCCCTATATACAGGATGAGCCCTCACATAGCCCCAAGATACAGTATGAACCCTAACATAGCCTCCTATATACAGGATGAGCCCTCTCGTAGCCTCCTATATACAGTTTGAGCCCTCACATAGCCTCCTAAATACAGTATGAGCCCTCTCATAGCCTCCTATATACAGTATGAGCCCTCACATAGCCTCCTATATACAGTATGAGCCCTCACATAGCCTCCTATATACAGTATGAGCCCTCACATAGCCTCCTATATACAGTATGAGCCCTCACATAGCCTCCTATATACAGTATGAGCCCTCACATAGTCTCCTATATACAGTATGAGCCCTCACATAGCCTCCTATATACAGTATGAGCCCTCACATAGCCTCCTATATACAGTATGAGCCCTCACATAGCCTCCTATATACAGTATAAGCCCTCACATAGCCTCCTATATACAGTATGATCCCTCACATAGCCTCCTATATACAGTATAAGCCCTCACATAGCCTCCTATATACAGTATGATCCCTCACAAAGTCCCTATATACAGGATGAGCTCCTCCCTCCCGTTCCCTGGTTCTCTCCTCCCCATGTCTTGTAGCCAGCTGTTACCTGCCGGCGCCAGCTGATGACGTTTATCAGCAGCGGAGCCCGGAGATGATCGCATTATAATGAGGACAATCAGGCCATTGGCCCCTGGAGCCTCGGGCGGTGGTCCCAGACAAACACCCCCATACCTGCAGCCCTTGCCCATCCCCAGCTCCGGGGTCTCACCGTCTCCTCCTCCGTCCTGCAGCCCCTCCAGTCTCCGCCGCAGCCGCCCCGCTCTGATCCTGCACTCCGGGCTGCAGCAGGAGGACGCCATGATGACAGCAAGGTCACATGACCAGACGAGAGAGTCACATGACCGAGGGGCGGGGCTATCGGAGAAACCAAAGAGGAGCTCAGGGAAGCATCAATACAAAATATCACTGGAGCTAAACTGGTGCCACTGGTGTCCTGCACTATTACTGGTATCACTGGTCCTGTACTGGTGTCCTGCACTATTACTGGTATCACTGGTCCTGTACTGGTGTCCTGCCTCTATTACTGGTATCACTGGTCCTGTACTGGTGTCCTGCCTCTATTACTGGTGTCACTGGTGTCTCTCCGTCTATTACTGGTATCACTGGTCCTGTACTGGTGTCTCTCCCTCTATTATTGGTGTCACTGGTCCTGTACTGGTTTCTCTCCCTCTATTACTGGTGTCACTGGTCCTGTACTGGTGTCTCTCCCTCTATTACTGGTGTCACTGCTCCTGTACTGGTGTCCTGCCTCTATTACTGGTATCACTGGTCCTATACTGGTGTCCTGCCTCTATTACTGGTGTCACTGGTCCTATACTGGTGTCCTGCCTCTATTACTGGTGTCACTGGACCTATACTGGTGTCCTGCCTCTATTACTGGTGTCACTGGTCCTATACTGGTGTCCTGCCACTGTTACTGGTGTCACTGGACCTATACTGGTGTCCCACCTACTATTACTGGTGTCACTGGTTCTGTACTGGTGTCTCTCCTACTATTACTGACGTCACTGGTCCTATACTGGTGTGCCTACCACTGTTACTGGTGTCACTGGTCCTATACTGGTGTCCTGCCACTGTTACTGGTGTCACTGGACCTATACTGGTGTCCTGCCTCTATTACTGGTGTCACTGGTCCTGTACTGGTGTCCTGCCTCTATTACTGGTATCACTGGACCTATACTGGTGTCCCTGCCTCTGTTACTGGTGTCACTGGTCCTGTACTGGTGTCCTGCCTCTATTACTGGTATCACTGGACCTATACTGGTGTCCTGCCTCTATTACTGGTATCACTGGACCTATACTGGTGTCCCTGCCTCTGTTACTGGTGTCACTGGTCCTGTACTGGTGTCCTGCCTCTATTACCGGTGTCACTGGTCCTATACTGGTGTCCTGCCTCTATTACTGGTATCACTGGACCTATACTGGTGTCCTGTCTCTATTACTGGTGTCACTGGACCTATACTGGTGTCCTGCCTCTATTACTGGTGTCACTGGACCTATACTGGTGTCCTGCCTCTATTACTGGTGTCACTGGACCTATACTGGTGTCCTGCCTCTATTACTGGTGTCACTGGACTTATACTGGTGTCCCACCTACTATTACTGGTGTCACTGGTTCTGTACTGGTGTCTCTCCTACTATTACTGACGTCACTGGTCCTATACTGGTGTGCCTACCACTGTTACTGGTGTCACTGGTCCTATACTGGTGTCCTGCCACTGTTACTGGTGTCACTGGACCTATACTGGTGTCCTGCCTCTATTACTGGTGTCACTGGTCCTGTACTGGTGTCCTGCCTCTATTACTGGTATCACTGGACCTATACTGGTGTCCTGCCTCTATTACTGGTATCACTGGACCTATACTGGTGTGCCTGCCTCTATTACTGGTGTCACTGGACCTATACTGGTGTCCTGTCTGTATTACTGGTGTCACTGGTTCTGTACTGGTGTCTCTCCTACTATTACTGACGTCACTGGTCCTATACTGGTGTGCCTACCACTATTACTGGTGTCACTGGTCCTATACTGGTGTCCTGCCACTATTACTGATGTCACTGGTCCTATACTGGTGTGCTTACCACTATTACTGGTGTCACTGGTCCTATACCGGTGTGCCTGCCTCTATTACTGGTGTCACTGGTCCTGTACTGGTGTCCTGCCTCTATTACTGGTGTCACTGGTCCTGTACTGGTGTCCCTCCACTATTACTGGTGTCACTGGTCCTGTACTGGTGTGCCTGCCACTATTATTGGTGTCACTGGTGTCCTGCCACTATTACTGGTGTCATTGGTCCTATACTGGTGTCCTGCCACTATTACTGGTGTCACTGGTGTCCTGCCACTATTACTGGTGTCATTGGTCCTATACTGGTGTCCTGCCACTATTATGGCCCCTTTACACGCAGCTACAGGTAACAGGTTTTCCACAGGTAACTTATAGGTTGCAGTGAAATCATGGAGACATAGTTCCATTTGTACACAGCAACAAGATAGAACCATGTCTCCATGATTTCACTGCAGCCAGTAAGTTACCTGTGGACAACCTGTTACCTGTAGCTGCGTGTAAAGGGGCCATTACTGATGTCACTAGTCCTATACTGGTGTCCCTCCTACTATTACTGCTGTCACTGGTCCTATACTGGTGTGCCTACCACTATTACTGGTGTCACTTGTCCTATACTGGTGTGCCTGCCACTATTACTGGTGTCACAGGTCCTGTACTGGTGTGCCTGCCACTATTATCGGTGTCACTGGTGTCCTGCACTATTACTGGTGTCACTGGTCCTATACTGGTGTGCCTGCTACTATTACTGGTGTCACTGGTCCTATACTGATGTCACTAGCCCTATACTGGTGTCACTTGACCTGTACTAGTGTCACTGGTCTCATACTGGTGTGCCTGCTGCTATTACAGGTGTCACTTGTCCTGTACTGGTGTCACTGGTCCTATACTGGTGTCCCTGCCTCTATTACTGGTGTCACTGGTCCTGTACTGGTGTCCCTCCCACTATTACTGGTGTCACTGGTCCTATACTGGTGTGCCTGCCTCTATTACTGGTGTCACTGGTCCTATACTGTTGTGCCTGCCTCTATTACTGGTGTCACTTATCCTATACTGGTGTGCCTGCCTCTATTACTGGTGTCACTGCTCCTGTACTGTCGTCCCTCCCACTATTACTGGTGTCACTGGTCCTGTACTGGTGTCCTCCCACTATTACTGGTGTCACTGGACTTATACTGGTGTCCCACCTACTATTACTGGTGTCCCTTGTTCTGTACTGGTGTGCCTGCCTCTATTACTGGTGTCACTGGTCCTATACTGGTGTCCCTGCCTTTATTACTGGTGTCACTGGTCCTGTACTGGTGTCCCTGCCTCTATTACTGGTGTTACTTGTCCTATACTGGTGTACCTGTGTCGAGCCCACTGGGATGGTTTACTCGGTACAGGACCGGGTCTGCTATTGGGGAACTCACAGGTGGTCCTGGTCCAGACTGTGTCCCGGACTGGCAAATAAAAGGGTGTATTTACAGGGGAATGTCAGTCGTGACGCCACCCACTGTGTGCGGCCAATGATGGGGCCGCCGCTGCTGCAGAACCTCCGGGGATGATGTAATGGCAGCGTAGATGGAATAGTTCCCGTGGGCAGAACTGTATCCCCCGGGGCAGTGATAATGAAAGTCTATGGTGTAGTGTGCAGACTTGGTGCTGAGTGCAATTCACTTACTGTCCAGATGCTGCAGGAATCCTCCTTCAGTGTTGGAGCTTGCACGCTGTGGCTCTGCAGGTGGGAATCTGCTGAAAATCTGTATGGAAGGATTAGTGCTCAGGCAGAGACAGACAAGAGAGACGTATTCAGGGTTTTCTGCGTTTACTTCTCAAGTTCTTAGTCAAGTTACAGTTCAACACAGTTCTTACAGTTCAGTTCCAGTCTCAAAACACGGGCACACTTTCCCCTCTGGGTTCCCTTTGCTCTCTGCAGCCAGGCCTCTCTCTGTGACCCCTCACTCTGTCTCTGTGTCCTTTCCGGGCTGTTAACTCTCTCTGTGTTCGCTTGGTCTGCGTCTCCGGACAGTATGGCGGTGACTCGGGCCCCTGTGGGTCCTCCTGGTTGTCACTGAGCTGCCAGTCCTTTGGGGTAGGGACCACAACGTGTAGCTGTGGTCCCCCGTCGGTTGTCTGGAGATACCGGGTGAAACTACGGTCCCCTCTAGAGCCGACACTCTACTCAGCCCAGCCTCCAGCAGTTCTCCCGTGTGAGGCTCTACCAGGCTCTCTCTACTGTGTCTTCCTGTGTCATAGGAGGGCTACTCCGCCTGAAGTCTGTCGTCTCGGCTGTAATTCTAGGGCCCGGGTATCACCGTCCCTCTCTGTCCTCTCACACTCCTGGGGATCTGGCTTCGGACGGGCTTTCTCTCTCCTCCGGCTCGCACTGGCTCGGTATAGATTCTGCGCTCCTACACCTCACTCTTCCAGGACGGCCTACTGCTGTCTCTCGGCCTGTGCCGTGCTCCTCAGCCTGCTGCTGGTCTGTGTCTTTGCTGCTCGGCACCCTGGGCCTACTGACTCCTTCCTCCTCCCCCTTCACTATTTCTACTGTCTGTCACCTGACTACGTGTGTGCCCAACCCACTGCTCTAAATCCACCACCCCTCGCCTGCCTAGAGACTCCAGGCTGCGGGCTGGATGCTGCCCTCTACTGTACGTGGGTTGTGTGGGCTGTGAGGGTGTTGGTGTGCAACTGTCGTCCTACCTGCCTGGCTGCAGTTCCATTTGTGGCCTCCTGAACGCAGGGGCGCCACACCTGCCTCTATTACTGGTGTCACTGGTCCTATACTGGTGTACCTGCCGCTATTACTGGTGTTGATGGACTTATACTGGTGTGCCTGCCTCTATTACTGGTGTCCCTTGTCCTATACTGGTGTCACTGGTGTGCCTGCCTCTATTACTGGTGTCACTGGTCCTGTACTGGTGTCCCTCCTACTATTACTGGTGTCACTGGTCCTGTACTGGTGTCCCTCCCACTATTACTGGTGTCACTGGTCCTGTACTGGTGTCCCTCCTACTATTACTGGTGTCACTGGTCCTGTACTGGTGTCCCTCCTACTATTACTGGTGTCACTGGTCCTGTACTGGTGTCCCTCCCACTATTACTGGTGTCACTGGTCCTGTACTGGTGTCCCTCCCACTATTACTGGTGTCACTGGTCCTGTACTGGTGTCCCTCCTACTATTACTGGTGTCACTGGACTTATACTGATGTGCATGCCGCTATTACCGCTGTGACTAGCATGGCTGTGCAGTCTGTAAGTGAATCCTCCGGCTCCAACTCTGACTCCTCAATGTCCCTGAATCCGATTCCTACTCCAGAGTCCTGGTCCTCTATTTGTGTTCCTGCACTATTACCCATGTAACTGGTCCTATACTGGTTTTCCTGTAACTATTACTGGTTCTACACTGGTGTGCCTCCCTCTGTTACTGGTGTCACTTGTTCTGTACTGGTGTCTCTCCCTCTATTACTGGTGTCACTGGTCCTGTACTGGTGTGCCTCCCTCTATTACTGGTGTCACTGGTCTTGTACTGGTTTCTCTCCCTCTATTACTGGTGTCACTGGTCCTGTACTGGTGTACCTGCCGCTATTACTGGTGTCGATGGACTTATACTGGTGTGCCTGCCTCTATTACTGGTGTCCCTTGTCCTATACTGGTGTCACTGGTGTGCCTGCCTCTATTACTGGTGTCACTGGTCCTGTACTGGTTTCTCTCCCTCTATTACTGGTGTCACTGGTCCTGTACTGGTGTCTCTCCCTCTGTTACTGGTGTCACTGGTCCTGTATTGGTTTCTCTCCCTCTATTACTGGTGTCACTGGTCCTGTACTGGTGTCTCTCCCTCTATTACTGGTGTCACTGGTCCTGTACTGGTTTCTCTCCCTCTCTTACTGGTGTCACTGGTCCTGTACTGGTGTCTCTCCCTCTATTACTGGTGTCACTGGTCCTGTACTGGTTTCTCTCCCTCTATTACTGGTGTCACTGGTCCTGTACTGGTGCCTCTCCCTCTATTACTGGTGTCACTGGTCCTGTACTGGTGTACCTCCCTCTATTACTGGTGTCACTGGTCCTGTACTGGTGTCTCTCCCTCTATTACTGGTGTCACTGGTCCTGTATTGGTTTCTCTCCCTCTATTACTGGTGTCACTGGTCCTGTACTGGTGCCTCTCCCTCTATTACTGGTGTCACTGGTCCTGTACTGGTGTCTCTCCCTCTATTACTGGTGTCACTGGTCCTGTACTGGTGTCTCTCCCTCTATTACTGGTGTCACTGGTCCTGTACTGGTGTCTCTCCCTCTATTACTGGTGTCACTGGTCCTGTACTGGTGTCTCTCCCTCTATTACTGGTGTCACTGGTCCTGTACTGGTGTCTCTCCTACTATTACTGGTGTCACTGGTCCTGTACTGGTGTCTCTCCCTCTATTACTGGTGTCACTGGTCCTGTACTTGTGTCTCTCCCTCTATTACTGGTGTCACTGGTCCTGTATTGGTTTCTCTCCCTCTATTACTGGTGTCACTGGTCCTGTACTGGTGTCTCTCCCTCTATTACTGGTGTCACTGGTCCTGTACTGGTGTCTCTCCCTCTATTACTGGTGTCACTTGTTCTGTACTGGTGTCTCTCCCTCTATTACTGGTGTCACTGGTCCTGTACTGGTGTATCTCCCTCTATTACTGGTGTCACTTGTTCTGTACTGGTGTCTCTCCCTCTATTACTGGTGTCACTGGTCCTGTACTGGTTTCTCTCCCTCTATTACTGGTGTCACTGGTCCTGTACTGGTGTCAATCCCTCTATTACTGGTGTCACTGGTCCTGTACTTGTGTCTCTCCCTCTATTACTGGTGTCACTGGTCCTGTATTGGTTTCTCTCCCTCTATTACTGGTGTCACTGGTCCTGTACTGGTGTCTCTCCCTCTATTACTGGTGTCACTGGTCCTGTACTGGTGTCTCTCCCTCTATTACTGGTGTCACTTGTTCTGTACTGGTGTCTCTCCCTCTATTACTGGTGTCACTGGTCCTGTACTGGTGTCTCTCCCTCTATTACTGGTGTCACTGGTCCTGTACTGGTTTCTCTCCCTCTATTACTGGTGTCACTTGTTCTGTACTGGTGTCTCTCCCTCTATTACTGGTGTCACTGGTCCTGTACTGGTTTCTCTCCCTCTATTACTGGTGTCACTGGTCCTCTACTGGTGTCCCTCCTACTATTACTGGTGTGACTGGTCCTGTACTGGTGTCTCTCCCTCTATTACTGGTGTCACTTGTTCTGTACTGGTGTCTCTCCCTCTATTACTGGTGTCACTGGTCCTGTACTGGTTTCTCTCCCTCTCTTACTGGTGTCACTGGTCCTGTACTGGTGTCTCTCCCTCTATTACTGGTGTCACTGGTCCTGTACTGGTTTCTCTCCCTCTATTACTGGTGTCACTGGTCCTGTACTGGTGCCTCTCCCTCTATTACTGGTGTCACTGGTCCTGTACTGGTGTACCTCCCTCTATTACTGGTGTCACTGGTCCTGTACTGGTGTCTCTCCCTCTATTACTGGTGTCACTGGTCCTGTATTGGTTTCTCTCCCTCTATTACTGGTGTCACTGGTCCTGTACTGGTGCCTCTCCCTCTATTACTGGTGTCACTGGTCCTGTACTGGTGTCTCTCCCTCTATTACTGGTGTCACTGGTCCTGTACTGGTGTCTCTCCCTCTATTACTGGTGTCACTGGTCCTGTACTGGTGTCTCTCCCTCTATTACTGGTGTCACTGGTCCTGTACTGGTGTCTCTCCTACTATTACTGGTGTCACTGGTCCTATACTGGTGTCCTGCCTCTATTACTGTTGTCACTGGTCCTGTACTGGTGTCTCTCTCTCTATTACTGGTGTGACTGGTCCTGTACTGGTGTCTCTCCCTCCTACTATTACTGGTGTGACTGGTCCTGTACTGGTGTCTCTCCCTCTATTACTGGTGTCACTGGTCCTGTACTTGTGTCTCTCCCTCTATTACTGGTGTCACTGGTCCTGTATTGGTTTCTCTCCCTCTATTACTGGTGTCACTGGTCCTGTACTGGTGTCTCTCCCTCTATTACTGGTGTCACTGGTCCTGTACTGGTGTCTCTCCTCTCTATTACTGGTGTCACTGGTCCTGTACTGGTGTCTCTCCCTCTATTACTGGTGTCACTGGTCCTGTACTGGTGTTCTCCCTCTATTACTGGTGTCACTGTTCTGTACTGGTGTCTCTCCCTCTATTACTGGTGTCACTGGTCCTGTACTGGTTTCTCTCCCTCTATTACTGGTGTCACTGGTCCTGTACTGGTGTCTCCTCTATTACTGGTGATGCCTGTTTGTATCTGTAGTTTTCTCTCCTCTATTACTGGTGTCACTGGTCCTGTACTGGTTTCTCTTCCCTTCCCTCATTACTGGTGTACTGGTCTGTACTGGTGTCTCTCCTCTATTACTGGTGTCACTGGTCTGTACTGGTGTCTCTCCCTCTATTACTGGTGTCACTGGTCCTGTACTGGTGTCTCTCCCCTATTACTGGTGTCACTGGTCCTGTACTGGTTCTCTCCCTCTATTACTGGTGTCACTGGTCTGTACTGGTGTCTCTCCCTCTATTACTGGTGTCACTGGTCCTGTACTGGTGTCTCTCCCTCTATTACTGGTGTCACTGGTCTGTACTGGTGTCTCTCCCTCTATTACTGGTGTCACTGGTCCTGTACTGGTGTCTCTCCCTCTATTACTGGTGTCACTGGTCCTGTACTGGTTCTCTCCTCTATTACTGGTGTCATGGTCCTGTACTGGTTCTCTCCCTCTATTATGGTGTCACTGGTCCTGTACTGGTGTCTCTCCTCTATTACTGGTGTCACTGGTCCTGTACTGGTGTCTCTCCTCTATTACTGGTGTCACTGGTCCTGTACTGGTTCTCTCCTCTATTACTGGTGTCACTGGTCCTGTACTGGTGTTCTCTCCTCTATTACTGGTGTCACTGGTCCTGTACTGGTGTCTCTCCTCTATTACTGGTGTCACTGGTCCTGTACTGGTGTCTCTCCTCTATTACTGGTGTCACTGGTCCTGTACTGGTGTCTCTCCCTCTATTACTGGTGTCACTGGTCCTGTACTGGTGTCTCTCCCTCTATTACTGGTGTCACTGGTCCTGTACTGGTTTCTCTCCCTCTATTACTGGTGTCACTGGTCCTGTACTGGTGTCAATCCCTCTATTACTGGTGTCACTGGTCCTGTATCTTGTACTGGTCCTGTACTGGTTTCTCTCCCTCTATTACTGGTGTCACTGGTCCTGTACTGGTTTCTCTCCCTCTATTACTGGTGTCACTGTCCTCTACTGGTGTCCCTCCTACTATTACTGGTGTACTGGTCCTGTACTGGTGTCTCTCCCTCTATTACTGGTGTCACTTGTTCCTGTACTGGTGTCTCTCCCTCTATTACTGGTGTCACTGGTCCTGTACTGGTTTCTCCTCCCTCTATTACTGGTGTCACTGGTCCTGTACTGGTTTCTCTCCCTCTATTACTGGTGTCACTGTTCTGTACTGGTGTCTCTCCCTCTATTACTGGTGTCACTGGTCCTGTACTGGTTTCTCTCCCTCTATTACTGGTGTCACTTGGTCCTGTACTGGTGTCTCTCCCTCTATTACTGGTGTCACTGGTCCTGTACTGGTGTCTCTCCCTCTATTACTGGTGTCACTGGTCCTGTACTGGTTTCTCTCCCTCTATTACTGGTGTCACTTGTTCTGTACTGGTGTCTCTCCCTCTATTACTGGTGTCACTGGTCCTGTACTGGTTTCTCTCCCTCTATTACTGGTGTCACTGGTCCTCTACTGGTGTCCCTCCTACTATTACTGGTGTCACTGGTCCTGTACTGGTATCTCTCTCTCTATTACTGGTGTCACTGGTCCTGTACTGGTTTCTCTCCCTCTATTACTGGTGTCACTGGTCCTGTACTGGTGTCTCTCTCTCTATTACTGGTGTCACTGGTCCTGTACTGGTTTCTCTCCCTCTATTACTGGTGTCACTGGTCCTGTACTGGTGTCTCTCCCTCTATTACTGGTGTCACTTGTTCTGTACTGGTGTCTCTCCCTCTATTACTGGTGTCACTGGTCCTGTACTGATGTCTCTACCTCTATTACTGGTGTCACTGGTCCTGTACTGGTGTCTCTCTCTCTATTACTGGTGTCACTGGTCCTGTACTGGTGTCTCTCCCTCTATTATTGGTGTCACTGGTCCTGTACTGGTTTCTCTCCCTCTATTACTGCTGTCACTGGTCCTGTACTGGTGTCTCTCTCTCTATTACTGGTGTCACTGGTCCTGTACTGGTGTCTCTCCCTCTATTATTGGTGTCACTGGTCCTGTACTGGTTTCTCTCCCTCTATTACTGGTGTCACTGGTCCTGTACTGGTGTCTCTCTCTCTATTACTGGTGTCACTGGTCCTGTACTGGTGTATCTCCCTCTATTACTGGTGTCACTTGTTCTGTACTGGTGTCTCTCCCTCTATTACTGGTGTCACTGCTCCTGTACTGGTGTCCTGCCTCTATTACTGGTGTCACTGGTCCTGTACTGGTGTCCTGCCTCTATTACTGGTGTCACTGCTCCTGTACTGGTGTCCTGCCTCTATTACTGGTGTCACTGGTCCTGTACTGTCGTCCCTCCCTCTATTACTGGTGTCACTGGTCCTGTACTGGTGTCCTGCCTCTATTACTGGTGTCACTGGTCCTGTACTGGTGTCCTGCCTCTATTACTGGTGTCACTGCTCCTGTACTGTGTCCTGCCTCTATTACTGGTGTCACTGGTCCTGTACTGGTGTCTCTCCCTCTATTACTGGTGTCACTGGTCCTGTACTGGTGTCTCTCCCTCTATTACTGGTGTCACTGGTCCTGTACTGGTGTCCTGCCTCTATTACTGGTGTCACTGGTCCTGTACTGGTGTCCTGCCTCTATTACTGGTGTCACTGGTCCTGTACTGGTGTCCTGCCTCTATTACTGGTGTCACTGGTCCTGTACTGGTGTCTCTCCCTCTATTACTGGTGTCACTGGTCCTGTACTGGTGTTCTCTCTCTATTACTGGTGTCACTGGTCCTGTACTGGTGTCCTGCCTCTATTACTTGTGTCACTGGTCCTGTACTGGTTTCTCTCCCTCTATTACTGGTGTCACTGGTCCTGTACTGGTGTCTCTCCCTCTATTACTGGTGTCACTGGTCCTGTACTGGTGTCTCTCCCTCTATTACTGGTATCACTGGTCCTGTACTGGTGTCTCTCCCTTTATTACTGGTATCACTGGTCCTGTACTGGTGTCTCTCCCTCTATTACTGGTGTCACTGGTCCTGTACTGGTGTCTCTCCCTCTATTACTGGTATCACTGGTCCTGTACTGGTGTCTTTCCCTCTATTACTGGTGTCACTGGTCCTGTACTGGTGTCTCTCCCTCTATTACTGGTGTCACTGGTCCTGTACTGGTGTCCTGCCTCTATTACTGGTGTTACTGGTCCTGTACTGGTGTCTCTCCCTCTATTACTGGTGTCACTGGTCCTGTACTGGTGTCTCTCCCTCTATTACTGGTGTCAATGGTCCTGTACTGGTTTCTCTCCCTCTATTACTGGTGTCACTGGTCCTGTACTGGTGTGCCTGCCTCTATTACTGGTGTCACTGGTCCTGTACTGGTGCCTCTCCCTCTATTACTGGTGTCACTGGTCCTGTACTGGTGCCTCTCCCTCTATTACTGGTGTCACTGGTCCTGTACTGGTGTGCCTGCCTCTATTACTGGTGTCACTGGTCCTGTACTGCTGTCTCTCCCTCTATTACTGTTGTCACTGGTCCTGTACTGGTTTCTCTCCCTCTATTACTGGTGTCACTGGTCCTGTACTGGTTTCTCTCCCTCTATTACTGGTGTCACTGGTCCTGTACTGCTGTCTCTCCCTCTATTACTGTTGTCACTGGTCCTGTACTGGTGTCTCTCCCTCTATTACTGGTGTCACTGGTCCTGTACTGGTGTCTCTCCCTCTATTACTGGTGTCACTGGTCCTGTACTGGTGTCTCTCCCTCTATTACCGGTGTCACTGGTCCTGTACTGGTGTCTCTCCCTCTATTACTGGTGTCACTGGTCCTGTACTGGTGCGTCTCCCTCTATTACTGTTGTCACTGGTCCTGTACTGGTGTCTCTCCCTCTATTACTGTTGTCACTGGTCCTGTACTGGTGCCTCTCCCTCTATTACAGGTGTCACTGGTCCTGTACTGGTGTCCTCTCCCTCTATTACTGGTGTCACTGGTCCTGTACTGGTGTCTCTCCCTCTATTACTGTTGTCACTGGTCCTGTACTGGTGTCCTGCCTCTATTACTGGTGTCACTGGTCCTGTACTGGTGTCTGTCCTGATTAGTGGTTTCTGTCATGGCTTGGTTTAGTAATTCCATTTGGTGGCCTGTGGTTTCATGGTCGGTTCCTCTATCTGCTTGGCTATTACCTTTTCTTTCCGGTACAAATGGATCTTATTGTCTTTCTCTGCCTTTTTGGCTCCTCTTCTTTTGTTTCTCATTTTCCTGTTTTGGTCTGCTGTCACATTCAGTGAGTTTCGGCCTCCCCTTTGGTCCTCCAGGAGGTACGACAAACCCCTCAATAGCTTTCTAGGGGTCAGGTCCACGGTGGTGTTAGTTATGCATCTAGGGAATTTCTAGTCTGCACAGGGCCCAGTTATGTGCGGCCGCATCATCTCCCTGTAGCATATCTTCTTATTGTCTATTACCCATGAGTGTGAGTTCATAACTTTATAGCCAGCCTTTGGTGTGTTCTGGGGCATCAGCATGGATCCAACTAACGCTTTGGCAGCACAATTAAAAAACATTATCCTTGGAATTTGCTGATATCAAGCGACAACAACAGCAGCTCGCATGTTCGGCTGCTCCAAACGTCTTGGGTCAAGAGAGCATTGTGGTCAAACTCAAGGTAATGGACTACGCTAGTGATGGGTAGGTAGCTGGGTGTCACGAACACACGTAGGATAAGATATCCTAGTCTCTCTGTAGTTGCGCCCTTACCCACCTGGTTCCTGTACAGGCGCAGTCCCTAAAGGCATCTGTGTCGCACCCTGGGGACGGGAACGGGGTACTCAGAACCTCTAGGGCTGCTGGGTCGTCACAATGACGTGGCACGGTTCCGTGGTCCCAGGTGCGGCAATAAAAAGGGGTAAAAGAATTTATGTGGATTGTTCGTGACGCCACCCACGGCTTGTGGCCAGACAACCACCGCTGCCGTCCGGGCCTCTGGGGATGATGATGGTGGCAGCCGAGATGGTAAGACCTCCACGGGTAGGGCTGATGTTCCCCTGGGCCGATATATGTGTTAGGAGCAGGTAGACTTCTCTCGCACCCAGCAGAGTTCAGCGTCTTCTCGCCTGCACAGCCAGTCAGTCGGCGGCTCCGCAGGTGCAGGTAGGCTCTCCAAGTCCTTTCGGGCCTCTCAGTTCCTTCCTGCGCATGTACTCTGGGCCAACTGTCGCAGATTCTTAGTGGACGTTCCCAACCGGAAATCATAGTCCTATATGACGGCCTTTCCTTCGTGTGCCGGGGGTTGGGTTCTGGGCATAAAGTTTGAAGGTGCCAGCCACATCTACAGGGCGGTACCCTGGCTATAGACCCGGTCCCTCGGTGTACCTGTTTGCCCGGACACACCTTAGACCCCATCAGTCCTACTCCGGTCTACTGTCTTGGACCTGGGCTGACCGTGGTGGCAATGGCTGGCGGGTCCGGCTCCAGCCTGGTGTTGCTCACTGGTTTCAGGTCTGCTCTCTTCTCTCCTGTCTCCTACTTCTCACTTCCTGTTGTTGTCTTGTTTGCTGTGGTTTTGTTTGTTAGTCTCCACCCCCCTCACCGGGTTCTCCTCTCTCTAACTTTCCACCCACCACCTAGCTCCCCCCTCTATCCCTTGCCTGACATGGAGTACTAGGTCTAGGGATTGGGGGATGTGATTGGTGTTGGTGTGGAGTGGCCGACTTACCAGTCCCAGCTGCAGTGCCTTTCTGTGGTCACTGGTCCGCAGGGGCGCCACACCTGCACATACAGGAATAACCGTAACAGTTGGACTAGGATATGACTGCTCAGACCTCGCTTCCAGAGAAGCTGTTGAGAGTTTCCCGTACCTCCTAAGGAATCAGGGGTGAGGTTGCTAAGTGCAAAAGCCAAAATGATGAGGATGCCTGGTTCTCGTGCTTGGTGGGCTCCTGAGGTAAACTCACCCAAATGTCCCCTTCCAAGAGAGTGAAGGAGCAGGAGAGCAAGGAAAAAAAACAGAGATCACAGGTCCTCAATTATGAAAAGGATCCAGGGATTTCTCCAGACACATGCTTTGTGGCTGCAAATGGACCAACACCTCTGTGAGACAAGAACAAGCACACTCCATGGGTTGAATACACATGCTATATCCGGCATTGGAGTGAGCTCAAAGGTGGGTAGATATAGCAGAAGGGGAGGGTGATCACAAGCTACAGCTGAGAGGCTGAGAGGTTTAGGCAAGCAATGAAAGTGTCCTTAACCCTTTAGTATAGAAAGCAAGCACATAGTAACCTTCTCACGTGAGTTCCACAGACTCTGTGATATTGTGACCTCAGATCCCCTGAGGTGACATCAGGATGTGACAGAGGCGGTATTGGGCTCAATGTAGGCTGTAATTTTTCTAAAGAGATGGGTTTTCAGGTTCCGTCTGAAGGATTCAAGGGTGGTGGATAATTGGACTTGTTGGGGCACAGAATCACAGAGGATGGGGGATAATTAGCAGAAGTCTTGGAGGCGATTGGGTGAGAAACATAAGTGTGGATGATAAAAGGAGGAGGTCTTGGGAGGATCAGAGTTTACGTGAAGGAAGATATTGGGCGATTAGTTTGGAGATTTACGGAGGACAGATAATGGATGGCTGATTAGGTAAACGTTAGTAGTTTGAATTGGATTCGTTGGTGAATTGGGAGCCAGTGGAGGGATCTGCATAGGGGAGAAGAGGAGCAGCGAGGAGAGAGGTGGATTATTTGGGCAGCAGAGTTAGGGTGCGCTCACATCTGCATATCTTTTCTCGTCATGGATCCCGCCGAGAAAAGTGGCAGAGTGTCATGTGGATGTTATTCATGTTGGCACATGGGCGGCACGGTGGCTCAAGTGGTTAGCACTGCAGCCTTTGCAGTACTGGGGTCCTGAGGTCCTGGGTTTAATTCCCACCAAGGACAACATATGCAAGGAGTTTGTATGTTCTCCCCGTGTTTGCGTGGGTTTCCTCCGGGCACTCCGATTTCCTCCCGCATTGCAAAGACATACTGATAGGATATTTAGATTGTGAGCCTCAATGGGGACAGCATTACTGATGTATGTAAAGTGCAATGGAATTAATAGCGCTATATAAATGAATAAATATATATATATATATATGTGTGTGTGTGTGTATGACATGCCAATGTGTGCTTTTACCACACCTAGCATCCGTAAGTCATGTGCATGTCATAAGTATGACATGCTTTTTTAACATGGGCTTTCCTGCTGTAAAGTTAGGATAGATAGACATGGAAAATAAGAAAGATAAATAGATAGATTATTATTATTTATTTATAGAGCACCATTGATTCCATGGTGCTGTACACATAGAAAGGGTTACATACAAACAAGTTATAAATACAATGAACAAACTAATAGTGACAGATGGTACAAAGGGGAGAGAGGACCCTGCCCTTGCAGGCTTACATTCTACAGGGCAGTGGGGAGAGAGACAGTAGGTTGGGTGTGCTCTGGTGGTGGTGGAGCGCCGGGTCCGATGGTGGTGGTGGAGCGCCGGGTCCAGTGGTGGTGGAACACCAGGTCCAGTGGTGGTGGAGCATCGGGTCTATTGGTGGTGGAGCACTGGGTCTAGTCGTGGTGAGGTGGCACTGTGGTCATTGCAGGCTGTAGGCTGTTCTGAAGAGATGGGTTTTCAGGTTCCTCTTGAAGGTTCCGAGTGTAGGGGACAGTCAGGCATTTTGGGGTGCAGAATTCCAGAGGATGGAGGATGCTCGGGCGAAGTCTTGCAGGTGTTTAGATGAGGAACGTACAAGTGTGGAGGAAAGGAGGAGGTCTTGGGAGGATCGAAGATTACGAGTTGGATGACATCAGGAGATTAGTTCAGAGATATATGGGAGGACAGATTGTGGACGGCTTTGTAAAGGGTATGTCTCACATACCGAGATCGCTAACGAGATCGTTACTTTTGTGACGCAATAGCGATCTCAGCAACGACATCGCTAAGTGCAACAGGGTGTAACGATCTGGTCCCCTGCTGCGAGATCGGCAATCGTTACACAGCCTCCTGGTTCATTTTTTGGTCGTTGCGCTCCCGCTGGGAACGCTGTATCGCTGTGTTTGACACCTTACCGACGATATCGTTTGATGACGTAATATAGTCCTGTGGAGGTAAATCGTCATGTGAGAAGGAAATACAACGACTGAACAATATCGTTGAAGAAATCGCTAGGGTGGACATATCGTTGTATAGATCGGCGTGTTTGAATACCAAGTAGCGATACCGATAATGACTCATCAGCGATCCCGGGAGCCATGTCGTTATCGGGATCGCTACTGCGGTCGTTACGTCTGACCGGGCCATTAGTCAGTGTTAGTAGTTTGAATTGGATACGTTGGTGAATTGGATACGTTGGTGAATCGGGAGCCAGTGGAGGGATTTGCAGAAGGGAAAAGTGGAGGAGCAGCGAGGAGAGAGGTGGATTAGTCGGGCAACAGAGTTAAGGACAGATCGGAGAGGTGAAGAGTGTTAGCAGGGAGGCCACAGAGGAGGAGGTTGCAGTAGTCAAGACAGGAGATGATGAGGGCATGCACTAGTAGTTTAGTAGATTGAGGGTTGAGGAAGGGACGGATTCTGGAAATATGTTTGAGTTGGAGGCGGCAGGAGGTGGCAAGGGCTGGGATGTGCGGTTTGAAGGACAGGGCAGAGTCCAGGGTTACTCCGAGGCAGCGGACTTCAGGTACAGGGCAAAGTGTGATGTTATTTATTGTGATGGATAGATCAGGTGAGGAAGGTGTGTGAGATGGAGAAAAGATGATGGAAAGTGCAAGAAGAAGAAGGATTATATGGCTGACAGACACTCCAAGATTCTGGACAGCAAAGAGGTGACATCTGGGCCAGAGAGATAGATCTGAGTGCCGTCAGTGTACAGGTGATACTGGAATCCATGGGACTTTATGAGTTGTCCCAGACTAAGGGTATAGATTGAAAAACCGAGGGGCCCCAGGACAGAGTCTTGAGGGACCCCAACAGGGAGGGGATGGGGCGAGGAGGTCATGTGGGAGTGGGAGACGCTAAATGTGCGGTTGGAAAGTTATAAGGAGATCCAGGAGAGGGCAAGGTCAGTGATACCAATGGAAGAGAGGATCTATAATAGGAGTGGTCGACTGTGAAGAAGGATATGAAAATAGAGTCTGTGGAGCCTCGTTTAGGAGTCTCAACACGGGACAAGCCAGATATCCCTCCAGGGAAGGACCTAGCCATGGGGTGGCTCTTTGAGGAGACCACCATAACCACCATATTAAGTGGCCCTTTGAGTCAATATCCAGCTCTTTACGAGTGACTCACCGTTGCCGGGTTCTCAGGTCTCAGGCGCTGGCTGCGGTCACGGTTCGGTGCCTGAGGCTGTAAAGGCCCGGTGGTCAATGCACGGTTAAATAAAAGTAAAGTATTGCTTCGTGACGCCACCTGTAGGGGTCCGGTGATGGCACTGGCGCTGCTTTGGCCTCCGGGGGATGTGCGGCAGCTAGATGGAACTGCTCCCTACAGGGTGAGCGGGGTTCCCCGGGGCAGTTAATGGAGTTGAAGGGAATAGGGTAGCACGGTCGTTGTAGTGCGGATGGAAGGAGGGACACAAACACATAAAGTCTTTCGGTACCTTTACTGGTGTTAACGGGTACTCTTGACCGGAGATGAGGTAAAACACTTCAGGACTTTCCACAGCAAGCAGGCTTGTAGGCTTTCTAATGTCCGTTACTCTGCTGGAGTCTGGCAGGCATGAAACTCGACCAAAATGTTACTGCACTTTCTTGTGTGACTCTGCACACCCGTATTTGCTGCACTGAGGGCACTTCTATGGGATTCCTGTCTGGCCTAGACTCCGGGCTCTCATTTGGTGGTGCTTCGGGTGTCCGGGGAGCTAAACCCCCTATTTGTGGTGCTGGTTTCTCTGCAAGGTCTATACTGTGTCCTTGTAGCTCGGACCCAGTGACCGGAGCTCTGTTAGGGTGAGTCGGGATGACTCCTCTGCCCCTTTCTTGTACTTGCTTCTCTCTGTTCAGGTGCCTCTGGTATGGGCCTAGCACGGCTCCAGTACCAGGTCAACTCACTAAGGACTTCACAGTTCTGTAGTGACTGCACACTCTGGTGTTTCTCTCTGCAGGACCCGTATTTATAGGGGGAACTGGCTTAAGGCAACGAGTGGAGCTCCTTCTACAGGCTTGGGGTGAAAGGTGTTGTGTGTTAGTGGGGTCTGCTTGCTGTGTTATATCCTTGCTGTGTTATATCCTTTCATGTACCAAGGGAATCTGTGGTGACCTGGCACAGGGTGCCACATCCCCCCCTAGTTAACCTCAGTTCTCCCGGACTGAGCAAAAGTTTTTCTTTACACTTTCAAACATTTTATATACATTTTATAACAGGTATTTACAGAGTCTTAAACTGAAAAATATACAAAAAGCACTGAAAAAGAATGAAAAATATGAAAAAGCAGTCCGTAGGGCACTAGTCCATCTGCCGCAGGTTGGAAAAGGGAAAAGCAGTTTTTGTCACACTAGTCCTGTGACCATAGTCCGGGTTCAAACAAACGGGAAAAGGTAAAGTCCAGCAATAATAATAATAGTCTTTGGTTGTTTAAACACATTTACGGGTACACACTTTAAACTTCACGCAAATTCCCTATGGGTGTCTCTGTTTAGGAGGCCGGGTCTTACCTACTTTTTCTACCCCTGGCACTTTCTATTCCCAACTTGATATGCTTGGGGCTGCGCCCAGTTCCTCCACTCTTCTATACACTACTATTCACACTTGCGGACTACAGTCACTTATTTACATTTTGCTAACGGGTACTATGGTACTGTACAGTCTACACCCACTCTCCATATCTAGATGGGGCCTGTCCTTGTGTACTGCGACATGACCTACGTAGATTCAGTGTTGCATGTATACTGATTTCTGTTCAAGATGGTAATGCAGGTAGCTGTCTGCGAATTCTTGGTCTTACTATGAGACTAGCAGGTTCACCGATTATAGGAATCTCTGGTTCCGGTATAACAGGCTGCACTTCTTGCAATTGAACGGGTTCTTCTGATCTTCTTGGTTCTGGTATTGGTTTTGGTATTGGTACTTAATTCTCTACAGGCTGATAGAACGAAATAACTGGTATGATAAATGCACCATTGTATTGGGGCCAGTCTGCTGGTAAATCTCCAATTTCAGTGTGGACTACATTTTCTTTAGGTTCTTCAACTGTTGGTAAGGGATAGGCTACTTGTTGGGGTTTCAATTGATCAGGGCATTTCTTTAAATGATCCCTTGATACGGTTGCAGTTGTTCTTCCTTGATCTTTACTGATTACGCATGTTTTTGAATGGTCAAAGTTAGATTGAATTACTGTGTAAGGTTCTGATTCCCAATGATCATCTAGTTTGTTGGTCTTTCTTTTTCTCTTGAGAACTAATTCACCTAGTGTTAAGGGCTCTGCTGAAGCGTGCTTATTGAAGTCATGCTCTTGCTTGCTTCGGCTTTGGTTTAAGTTCCTTTCAACACTCTCTTGGACTTTTCTGTATTGCTCTTGGCGATGACAATCCCAATCTTCATCTGGATAATCTTGGGTTGGTTCGACTGTTCCCATCTCTAAGTCAATTGGAAGTTTTCCTGGTCTTGCTCGCATTAAGTAAGCTGGTGCATAGCTGGTAGAACTGACAGGGATGTGATTATAGATATCCACAAGGTCAGGTAGCTTTTCTGGCCATTGATTTCTTTCATCGAGCGGTAAAGTCTTCAGCATGTCGATGACTATGTTATTCATCTTTTCGCACAGACCATTTGTTTGTGGATGATACGGTGTGTTTCTTATCTTCTTACACCCATACAATCCTAAGAACGTGTGGAATAGTTCTGACTCGAATGCTGGTCCTTGATCAGTCAATACTTGATCTGGATACAAAAGTAACTCTGGAAAGCCTTGGCTACGACTTCTGCAGTTAAATATTTGACTGGGACAACCACTAGGAATCTGGAGTAGTGATCAACTATTGTGAGGGCGTATGTGTACCCTGTTCTGCTTGGTGTCAACTTCACATGGTCCAAAGCTACTATTTCAAGAGGTCTCTTGGTAATGATTGGCTGTAGCGGAGCCTTTTGACTTTGGTGGTCTTTCCTCCTCAGGTGACACGGTCCACAGTTCTTGCACCATCTCTCAATAGAACCTCTCATGCCGACCCAGTAGAAACGGTCTTTTAACAGCGCCTCTACTTTCTTCCAACCAAAGTACCCTGCATCATCGTGGTAAGCATTTTGACATCTGTTTTTGGAACTACTATCTGCCAGATAAGTTCAGTGGCGCACCCAAGGGGGGGGACCTACGTGTCTGGACCCCCCCCCTGGACGGCCCTGAGAAGCTGGGGGGGGCCCACCGCCGCCCGGTCCCTGACACTGCCGCCACTTCCGCCGCCTGCGCTGCAGCCGAAAATACTTGCATCAGGCTAGGGTCACAATGCAAGTGTGACCCTAGCCTCAGGGGGGCCCCTGAGCACTGCCCCCACAGCCAAGGCCATATCCAGGGGGCAGCTGGGGGGTCATTTTCGGCCTCCTGCAGCACCGGAGGTCTCCCTCCTCCCCCCTCCATGGGAGCCGACAGAGCTGCACAGTGCACACTCTGTGCTTACAGGACCTGTGATGATGTCACATGGAGGGGAGGAGTCAGGGGTCACATGATCAGCTCAGTTTATGCAGGACTCTGCTGTTTTGCCCATCATCATGCTCAATTAGGTGGGTGAAGTTTGTGTGGGGTCAGGAGGGATTTGCAGTGTGAATGTAGCAGAGGCGAGTGTGTACTAGGTGTATGGCAAATAGGTGAAGGTTATGTGTGGGGTCAGGAGGGATTTACAGTGTGAATGTAGCAGAGCCCAGTGGGTACTAGGTGTATGGAGCGGAGCCGCGTGCGTACGAGGTGTATGGAGCAGAGCCGCGTGCGTACGAGGTGTATGGAGTGGAGCCGAGCGTGTACGAGGTGTTCGGAGCAGAGCCGAGTGAGTAAGAGGTGTGTGTATGAGGTGTATGGAGCAGAGCCGCGTGCGTACGAGGTGTACGGAGCAGAGCCGCGTGCGTACGAGGTGTACGGAGCAGAGCCGTGTGTGTACGAGGTGTACGGAGCAGAGCCGCGTGCGTACGAGGTGTATGGAGCAGAGCCGCGTGCGTACGAGGTGTATGGAGCAGAGCCGCGTGCGTACGAGGTGTACGGAGCAGAGCCGCGTGCGTACGAGGTGTACGGAGCAGAGCCGCGTGCGTACGTGGTGTATGGAGCGGAGCCGCGTGCGTACGACGTGTACGGAGCAGAGCCGCGTGCGTACGACGTGTACGGAGCAGAGCCGCGTGCGTACGAGGTGTATGGAGCAGAGCCGCGTGCGTACGAGGTGTACAGAGCGGAGCTGCATGTGTACGACGTGTATGGAGCAGAGCCGCGTGCGTACGACGTGTACGGAGCAGAGCCGCGTGCGTACGAGGTGTACGGAGCAGAGCCGCGTGCGTACGAGGTGTACGGAGCAGAGCCATGTGTGTACGAGGTGTATGGAGCAGAGCCGCGTGTGTACGACATGTACGGAGCAGAGCCGCGTGTGTACGAGGTATGTGTGCCAGTGGTAGCCCCCCGCGGATTCCGCTCCTATAGTCCCAGCCACCTTTGCCAGCAGCATTCTTCTCCAGAGTCTCTTCTGCCGCTGTCTGCATTCTGCAGCTCAGCATGGAGGGGCACGATGTCATCACTGTGCTGTTATGTGCAGAGCGACCGGAGGAGACCGAAGCGGCGAGAAGAAAGGTGAGGAGAAAGAGAGATCTGGACGGCCAGACACTCCGCTTGGCTGCGGTGCCACCATATGGCAGTGCGGCTCCATTGAGCTGCTTGCATTATTTGTGCGCTTCAGGATGCTTGTGTATATACCAAGCATCCTCAGACGCACAAAAATGCAACATTTTGCATTTGAAGGGTATTTTTAAAAAGGGCAAGGGAATGCAAATGCATTTTAGCCCGCTCCTAACAACGTGTAATATGCTCACTGTCAGGAGCAGCTCTTGCTGGTTTCAGCTGTCACTGTTCCTGTAAGGTTGATTTCACATAGGCGTTTTTTTTTAAATGTGGCAGTTGTGGTAAAAAAAAACAGCATCTGCCGCATTTTACGCCTAGCGGCTGCACTTGCTACCCATTTGCGGGCATATATATGTATATATATATATATATATATATATATATATATATATATATATATATATATAGTCCGCGATATGTACTAAAGGGGGCCTGCTGAGACCTTTTCGCCCGGGGCCCACAGAAACCTGGAGCCGGCCCTGTATGTATATGTGTGTGTGTGTGTGTGTGTGTGTGTTTATGTGTTTGTGTGTTTATGTGTGTGCTTGGGGGGTGTATAGAGTTCTTTACATCTCCGTTTCTCCATCCTGTACTTGCCCAGGGAGGGTGTGTGTGTGACTGCTTGTGAGAGGAGGGCTGGGGCTATTGGGCCGGTTTCACATTTGCGTACAGAACGCAGTGTAAGCAAACGCATGCACATTGCATTCCTATGTTTAATATGGGAACGCATAGTACCTGCGTATGGCTACGTTTGGTTACATTTGCGTTCAGATGCATTTTTTAATAGCACCCTCCGAACACAACATGTTGCATTTTCTGTGCATTCACGGGGCTTATTTTATCAGCAAGTGACCGCAAGTGCACAAAGAATGCATGGAGCTCAATGGATCCGCAGTATCCTCCGCATGACAACGCAGGCAGATACTGCGGATCCATTGAAATCTTCACAGAAATCAGAGGCAGCCACCGGGAGATCAGTGGCGGCTGCCGCTGATCTCCTGGCGGCCACCTCTGATCTCCAGGCCACCGCCAAGACCAACCGCTGATTGGGTGACCGGGCACTATACTATGTGAACGCATGCGGAGAATCCCAGCTGCGTTGACATCAGTATGACTACGTTTGCACCTGCATGTCAGACGCATGCAGACACAAACGCTAGTGTGAAGCCAGCCTTAGGCCCCTTTCACATCAGCGTTTTTCGCTGATTGCAGCAAATGCGGCAGATTTACCGCATCTGCCGCCTAACGGCCGCACTTGCAGTACACTTGTGGCAGGCCCCATGCATTGTCTAAGGGGCTTGCGGCAGGTCCGGAATGTGCGGGATAGCCGCGGTTGTGGCAGATGCGGTTTTTGTCCGGATCCACTGGATCTGGACAAAAACACTGATGTGAAAAAGGCCTTACATTGACTGGGCCAGTGTCTGCTGGTTGTGCTGTAAGTGACACGTCCATCATATAGCCAAGGGAAGAAAGTGATAGCAGCAGAGAAGAGGATAAGAAAACTGTCTGCTGAGGGGAAGAAGCTCTATTCCTCAGCACCCAGCTTTCCCATGCTCCCCTATACTCTATTCCTCAGCTTTCCCATGTTCTGATTTCCATCAGCACCCAGCTTTCCCATGTTCTGATTTCCATCAGCCCCCAACTTGGGAAAGCTGGGTGCTGAGGGAAAGAAGGATAGAAGAGCATGAGAAAGCTGGGACTGAGGAAAGAGGATAGAAGAGCATGGAAAAGCTGGGTGCTGAGGGAAAGAGAATAGAGGAGCATGGGAAAGCTGGGACTGAGGAAAGAAGATAGAGGAGCATGGGAAAGCTGAGTGCTGAGGGAAAGCGGATAGAGGAGCATGGGAAAGCTGGATGCTGAGGGAAAGAAGATAGAGGAGCATGGGAAAGCTGAGTGCTGAGGGAAAGCGGATAGAGGAGCATGGGAAAGCTGGATGCTGAGGGAAAGAAGATAGAGGAGCATGGGAAAGCTGAGTGCTGAGGGAGAGGATAGAGGAGCATGGGAAAGCTGGATGCTGAGGGAGAGGATAGATGAGCCTGGGAAAGCTGAATGCTGAGGGATAGAAGAGCATGGGAAAGCTGAATGCTGAGGGATAAAGGATACAAGAGCATAGGAAAGCTGAGTGCTGGGGAAAAGGTGTATAGCAGAGCAGGGGGTGGAAAAGGTGGGGGTGCTGAGGGAAACAAGCTCTTTCCCATCCCCTGCTGTGCTATACACCTTTTCCTCTGCACCCAGCTTTCCCATTATATCAGAACAAGTGTCAGCATCATTATCCTGTACCCCAGCGTCAGCGTCATTGTCCTGTACCCTCAGCGTCATTATCCTGTACCCCAGCGTCATTGTCCTGTACCCCCAGCATCATTGTCCTGTACCCCCAGCTTAATTGTCCTGTACCCCCAGCGTCATTGTCCTGTACCCCCAGCGTCATTGTCCTGTACCCCCAGCGTCATTGTCCTCTACCCCCAGCGTCAGCGTCATTGTCCTGTACCCCCAGCGTCCGCGTCATTGTCCTGTACCCCCAGCGTCATTGTCCTCTACCCCCAGCGTCAGCGTCATTGTCCTGTACCCCCAGCGTCCGCGTCATTGTCCTGTAACCCCAGCGTCATTGTCCTGTACCCCCAGTGTCATTGTCCTGTACCCCAGCGTCAATTTCCTGTACCCCCAGTGTCATTGTCCTGTACCCCAGTGTCATTGTCCTGTACCCCCAGTGTCATTATCCTGTACCCCAGTGTCAGTGTTACTGTTTGGCAAGGGGCCAGGATGGGGGAGATATTTACTGTATGCCATAACGAAAATAAAAAAGCGGAACTGCTGAGCAACCGAGACCGACTGCGCAGCGTCATTAGAAATAAGACCATTTTCGTGCAGTATTAAGCATTAATTAGGTTTCAGATTTACAAAAATCGCTTGGCTTTTAGGGGGGCTTTGCTCCCCCAAACCCCCCCACCGGGGGCTTTGCCCCTTGGAACCCCGCTGGGGGGTGACACCCCCCTTTCAGGGCCGGTGTGTGTTTTCTTGGACCCCTACCTTGGGAAATTTCTGGGTGCGCCACTGGATAAGTTCATGTGTTCTGGGGTTCAGGTAACGTCTGCATAGCTTTCCTTGGTAGACGAATAACCTTCCTTTCTCCTTCCACAGGCGTTTGGCATCTTGTGAAGCATCTGAACTCAGACTGGAGTGTTCTTGGGTTATCAGTTCTTTGACTAAGCTAACATCTGGGTCACTGGCTTGAGTTTCTTTCCAGTCATGGTGGGGTAATGGGTTCACAATTCTTTCTTTACGCCTTTGGTTTGCTTGATGACATGAAGCTGTACTCGTACAGTGGAAAGCGGGCAATTCTATTTCTTCCAGCTCATCCAAGTCTTCTCCTTCTTCTGGGAGATTGGGCATTCTGGACAGGGCATCTGCGTTGCCATTCTTGTGACCCGCCAGGTACTTGACAGTGAAGTCGTACTTTGACAATCTTGCCATCCAACGCTGCTCCAGGGCTCCCAGCTTTGCAGTCTCTAAATGGGTTAGAGGGTTGTTGTCAGTGAAAGCCGTGAACTTGGAGGACGCCAGGTAATGCTTGAAACGTTCTGTGATGGCCCAGACCAGCCCTAGGAACTCCAACTTAAAAGAGCTGTAATTCTCTGGGTTCCTCTCTGTTGGACGGAGTTTTCTTCTGGCATAGGCTATCACTTTCTCTTTGCCTTGCTGTTTCTGAGCCAAGACTGCTCCTAAGCCTTCATTGCTTGCATCCGTGTATAACAGGGACGGCAGGTTGTAATCAGGTTAGGTCAGGGGCTCTTCTCCCGTTAAGGCATTTTTCAATTTCTGGAAAGACTGTTCTTGTCCTGGTCCCCACCGGAACGGAGGTCCTCTGATCTTGCCTTTCTTGGATTGACCTACCAGGAGATCTTGCATGGGTGCTGCTATCTTCGTGTAGCCCTTGATAAACCTTCTGTAGTACCCGACCAGTCCCAAGAATTGACGTACCTCTTTGAAGGTGATTGGCGCTGGCCAGTTCTTGATGACTGTAACCTTGTCCGGGTCGGGTGCTACGCCTTCTGCACTGACCACATGTCCCAGGTACTGGACTTTGGGTTTCAACAAGTGACACTTTGACGGTTTCAACTTCATACCATACTTGGACAACGACTCAAACACTTCACTCAGATGTTGTAGGTGATCTTCATAGGTCTGGGAGTATACTATGACATCGTCCAGGTACAGCAGCACGGTCTTGAAGTTTCTGTGGCCCAGGCAACACTCCATCAGCCTCTGGAATGTTCCTGGTGATGACACCGGCGCTGCTTGGGCCTCCGGGGTGATGTGCGGCAGCTAGATGGAACCGCTCCCTACTGAACGAGCGGGGGTCCCCGGGGCTGTAGATGGTGATGGGGGTAATAGGGTAGCGCGGTCGGTGTGGTGCGGATGGAAGGAGGGACACGCACACACAAAGTCTTTTGGTACCTTTACTGATGTTGACGGGTACACTCGACCGGAGAAGAGGTAAACACTTCAGGACTTTCACAGCAAGCAGGGTTGTAGGCTTCCTTGTGTCTGTTACTCCACTGGAGTCTGGCAGGCATGGAACCCGACCAGACCGTTACTTCACTCTCTGTGTGACTCTCCACACCCGGGTTTGCTGCACTGAGGGCACTTCTATGGGATTCCTGTCTTGGCCTAGACTCCGGGCTCTCATTTGGTGGTGCTTCGGGTGTCCGGGGAGCTAAACCCCCTATTTGTAGTGCTGGTTTCTCTGCAGGGTCTATTCTGTGGCCCTGTAGCTCGGACCCAGTGACCGGAACTCTGCTAGGGTGAGTCGGTATAACTCCTCTGCGCCTTCTTGTACTTGTTTCTCTCTCCTATTCCTGTGACCCCTACTCTGAGGGTCTACCACTGTTCAGGTGTCTCTGGTATGGGCCTAGCGCGGCACCAGTACCAGTTCAGCTCATTCAGCTCTTCACAGTCTGTAGTGACTGCACACTCTGGTCTTTTCCCCTCCAGACCCGTATTTATAGGGGGAACTGGCTTAAGGCAACCAGTTGGACTCCCCCCTACAGGCCTGGGGTGAAAGGTGTTGTTTGGTTAGTGGGGCTATTCGCTGTGTACCATCCTTTCATGTCCCAAGGGAGTCTGTGGTGACCTGGCACAGGGTGCCACACAGGTGCAAAGCCAAACAACAATTGTAGCACTTAAAAAGAGAAGTAGTGAGAATCTGTTTTTCTTCAAAGGAAAAAGTGTAGGTATTTGTCTCTTTACAAGGAACAGGATGAGTCTTTGCCTGTCAAAAGGAAGTGGAGGTGGGTCAGAAAGTGGGAGCAGGATTTTGGGAGTGGGAGTGGATCTTAGGTACTTTTTCAGTAAGTAAAGGTGATTTTTTTTTTTTTTGTTATTTTACACAAAGTGAAGGCATTTCTTTGCAGCTCCACAGGAAGCAGAATGCATCTTTTACCCTCAGGATGTTTATTTGTTTCCATGGGAAGTGGGTGAGCCTTTATCAATACAGGAAGTGGGTGAGCCTTTATCAATACAGGAAGTGGTGTGTCTTTGATTTACAGAAACTGGGGGTGGTTCTTATTTACTTTGTATAGAAAGTGGGGAAAGGTCTTTGTGTCTCTTCAGGAAGTAGGAGTGGGTCTTTGTTACTTTACCAAAAGTTAGGGTGAGTCTTTGATTCTGTACAGGAAATAGGGGCGAGTATTTGTCTCTGTACAGGAAGTATGAATGGACTTTGTGTCTCTACAGGAAGGTTTTCGTGTCTCTACAGGAAGTGTGGGTGAACCTATGCCTCTCAACAGGAAGTATAGGTGGGTCTTAGTCTCTCTACAGGAAGTGTGGGTGGATCTTGGTCTCTATTCAGGAAGTGTGGGTGGGTCTTAGTCTCTCTCTACAGGAAGTGTGGGTGGGTCTTAGTCTCTCTACAGGAAGTGTGGGTGGGTCTTAGTCTCTCTACAGGAAGTGTGGGTGGGTCTTAGCCTCTCAATAGGAAGTATAGGTGGGTCTTTGTCTCTCTACAGGAAGTGTGGGTGGGTCTTTGTCTCTCTACAGGAAGTGTGGGTGGATCTTAGTCTCTATTCAGGAAGTGTGGGTGGGTTTTAGCCTCTCAATAGAAAGTATAGGTGGGTCTTAGTCTCTCTACAGGAAGTGTGGGTGGGTCTTAGTCTCTCTACAGGAAGTGTGGGTGGGTCTTAGCCTCTCAATAGGAAGTATAGGTGGGTCTTTGTCTCTCTACAGGAAGTGTGGGTGGATCTTGGTCTCTATTCAGGAAGTGTGGGTGGATCTTAGTCTCTCAATAGGAAGTATAGGTGGGTCTTTGTCTCTCTACAGGAAGTGTGGGTGGATCTTAGTCTCTATTCAGGAAGTGTGGGTGGGTCTTAGTCTCTCTCTACAGGAAGTGTGGGTGGGTCTTAGTCTCTCTACAGGAAGTGTGGGTGGTTCTTAGCCTCTCAATAGGAAGTATAGGTGGGTCTTTGTCTCTCTACAGGAAGTGTGAGTGGATCTTAGTTTCTCTACAGGAAGTGTGGGTGGGTCTTTGTCTCTCTACAGGAAGTGTGGGTGGATCTTAGTCTCTATTCAGGAAGTGTGGGTGGGTCTTAGTCTCTCTACAGGATGTGTGGGTGGGTCTTAGTCTCTCTACAGGAAGTGTGGGTGGGTTTTAGTCCTCTACAGGAAGTGTGGGTGGGTCTTAGTCTCTACAGGAAGTGTGGGTGGGTCTTTGTCTCTCTACAGGAAGTGTGGGTGGATCTTGGTGTCTATTCAGGAAGTGTGGGTGGATCTTAGTCTCTCAATAGGAAGTATAGGTGGGTCTTTGTCTCTCTACAGGAAGTGTGGGTGGAACTTAGTCTCTATTCAGGAAGTGTGGGTGGGTCTTAGTCTCTCTCTACAGGAAGCGTGGGTGGGTCTTAGTCTCTCTACAGGAATTGTGGGTGGTTCTTAGCCTCTCAATAGGAAGTATAGGTGGGTCTTTGTCTCTCTACAGGAAGTGTGGGTGGATCTTAGTTTCTCTACAGGAAGTGTGGGTGGGTCGTTGTCTCTCTACAGGAAGTGTGGTGGGTCTTAGTTTCTCTACAGGAAGTATAGGTGGGTCTTAGTCTCTGTACAGGAAGTTTGGATGGATTTTTAATCTCTCTACAGGAAGTGTGGGTGGGTCTTAGTCTCTCTACAGGAAGTGTGGGTGGATCTTTGTTTCTCTACAGGAAGTGTGGGTGGGTCTTAGTCTCTCTACAGGAAGTGTGGGTAGGTCTTAGTCTCTCTACAGGAAGTGTGGGTGGATCTTAGTCTCTATTCAGGATGTGTGGGTGGGTCTTAGTCTCTCTACAGGAAGTGTGGGTGGGTCTTAGTCTCTCTACAGGAAGTGTGGGTGGGTCTTAGTCTCTCTACAGGAAGTATAGGTAGGTCTTAGTCTCTCTACAGGAAGTGTGGGTGGGTCTTATTCTCTCTACAGGAAGTGTGGGTGGGTTTTAGCCTCTCAATAGAAAGTATAGGTGGGTCTTAGTCTCTCTACAGGAAGTGTGGGTGGGTCTTAGTCTCTCTACAGGAAGTGTGGGTGGGTCTTAGCCTCTCAATAGGAAGTATAGGTGGGTCTTAGTCTCTCTACAGGAAGTGTGGGTGGATCTTGGTCTCTATTCAGGAAGTGTGGGTGGATCTTAGTCTCTCAATAGGAAGTATAGGTGGGTCTTTGTCTCTCTACAGGAAGTGTGGGTGGATCTTAGTCTCTATTCAGGAAGTGTGGGTGGGTCTTAGTCTCTCTCTACAGGAAGTGTGGGTGGGTCTTAGTCTCTCTACAGGATGTGTGGGTGGGTCTTAGTCTCTCTACAGGAAGTGTGGGTGGGTTTTAGTCCTCTACAGGAAGTGTGGGTGGGTCTTAGTCTCTACAGGAAGTGTGGGTGGGTCTTAGTCTCTCTACAGGAAGTGTGGGTGGGTCTTAGCCTCTCAATAGGAAGTATAGGTGGGTCTTTGTCTCTCTACAGGAAGTGTGGGTGGGTCTTTGTCTCTCTACAGGAAGTGTGGGTGGATCTTAGTCTCTATTCAGGAAGTGTGGGTGGGTCTTAGTCTCTCTACAGGATGTGTGGGTGGGTCTTAGTCTCTCTACAGGAAGTGTGGGTGGGTTTTAGTCCTCTACAGGAAGTGTGGGTGGGTCTTAGTCTCTACAGGAAGTATAGGTGGGTCTTTGTCTCTCTACAGGAAGTGTGGGTGGATCTTAGTTTCTCTACAGGAAGTGTGGGTGGGTCTTTGTCTCTCTACAGGAAGTGTGGGTGGGTCTTAGTTTCTCTACAGGAAGTATAGGTGGGTCTTAGTCTCTGTACAGGAAGTGTGGATGGATCTTAATCTCTCTACAGGAAGTGTGGGTGGGTCTTAGTCTCTCTACAGGAAGTGTGGGTGGATCTTTGTTTCTCTACAGGAAGTGTGGGTGGGTCTTAGTCTCTCTACAGGAAGTGTGGGTGGGTCTTAGTCTCTCTACAGGAAGTGTGGGTGGGTCTTAGTCTCTCTACAGGAAGTGTGGGTGGGTCTTCTCTTTACAGGAAGTATAGGTGGGTCTTAGTCTCTTTACAGGAAGTGTGGATGGGTCTTAGTCTCTCTACAGGAAGTGTGGGTGGGTCTTAGTCTCTCTACAGGAAGTGTGGGTGGGTCTTCTCTTTACAGGAAGTATAGGTGGGTCTTAGTCTCTCTACAGGAAGTGTGGGTGGGTCTTCTCTTTACAGGAAGTATAGGTGGGTCTTAGTCTCTCTACAGGAAGTGTGGGTGGGTCTTCTCTTTACAGGAAGTATAGGTGGGTCTTAGTCTCTCTACAGGAAGTGTGGGTGGGTCTTAGTCTCTACAGGAAGTGTGGGTGGGTCTTAGTCTCTCTACAGAAAGTATAGGTTGGTCTTAGTCTCTTTACAGGAAGTGTGGGTGGATCTTTTTCACTTTTCAGGAAATGAGGAAGGGCCTTTGTCTCTGCAGGAAATATTGGTGGGTATTTGTCTCTACAGGAAGTGGGAGTGGGTCTTTTTCTCTCTACAAGAAGTGTCAGTGGATCTTTGTCTTTTCAGGAAGTGGTGGAGGGCCTTTGTGCCTTTACAAGAAGTGGTGGAGGGCCTTTGTCTCTACAGGAAGTGGTGGAGGGCCTTTGTCTCTACAGGAAGTGTGGGTGAACCTTTGCCTCTGTATAGGCAATATGGTGGGTCTTTGTGTTACTACAGTAATTGTGGGAGTGGGTCTCTACAGGAGGTGTGAGCGGGTCTTTGTCTCTCAACATCAAGTGGGAGCAAATCTTTGTCTCTCTAAAGTAAGTGTGGGTGGGTCTTTGTTTCTCAGGAGGTGGGAGTGGGGTTTTTTCTCTCTACCGGAAGTGGATCTTTGTCTCTCTAGAGGAAGTGTGAGTAGGAGCCAGATATATCCAGGACATCTATATACCTCCCTACCCCCATCCCCCTATTTTTACCATTTGCATTGGCAATGCTAACATCTACTTAGTCTGGCCAATAAAGCTCAATGGAATTTGAATTGAGTAGGTCTCTGTCTCTTTACAGGAAGTGGAAGTGGGTCTATGTCTCTCTATAGGAAGCATTGCTAGGTCTTACTGAATTTGTATTTTACAATCTACAAGAAGTGGAGGAGAGTCTTTATGTTTCTACAGTAAGTGGGGGAGTATGTTGCCTCTTCACAGGAATTAGGATGGGTATTTGTTTCTAAAGGAAGCCAAATGGGTATTTGACTATCTACAAGAAGTGAGGGAAGGGAGGGTCTTTGATACTTTACAGGAAGTGAAGGTGGGTATTTGTCTTTTTTACAAGAAGTAGGGAGAATCTGTTTTTCTCCAAACTAATAAGTGTAGGTATTTGTCTCTTTACAAGGAACAGGATGAGTCTTTGCCTGTTTATAGCAAGTGGAGCTGGGTCTTGTTACTTTACAGAAAGTGGGAGCAGGACTTTGCCTCTCTAGAGGAAGTGGGAATGGATCTTAATTACTTTACAGTCATTGGAGTTGCGTTTTTGTTATTTTGCATAAAGTAAAGGCAGGTCTCTACGTCTCTACAGGGAGCAGAATGGGTCTTCAACCCTCTATAGGAAGTGGGTGAGCCTTTGTCTCTATAGGAATTGAGTGAGCCATTGTCTCTACAGGAAGTGGGTGAGCCATTGTCTCTACAGGAAGTGGGTGAGCCATTGTCTCTATAGGAAGTGGGTGAACCTTTGTCTCTATAGGAAGTTGTCAAATAGTGTCTTCAAGGACTGTGAGGTCAGCGAGACTAGGGATAGAGGAGAAAAGAGAAGGCGCAGATCTAAGTGCAGTGTATTAGTAGCAACAGTTGCTCTTAAGTATTGTGCTCACCTTTCTGGTGTCTTGTGCAGTTCACATATAATCCTACAGAAGGATATTACCTGGATCTCCTGGCCTGCTGCTTGTTCCCAGAGAATCAAGTCTCCCAGAGGGAGGCTTGTGTTGAAGTGCCGGAAAAAAAAAAAAAAATTTCTGGTTTGAATTCAAGCGCTACCAGAGGGATCCTCTCTGGTAGCGCTTGAATTCAAACCAGAAAATTTTTTTTTTTTCTATAGGAAGTTGGTGAGCCATTGTCTCTATAGGAAGTGGGTGAGCCATTTTCTCTATAGGAAGTGGGTGAGCCTTTGTCTCTATAGGAAGTTGGTGAGCCATTGTCTCTATAGGAAGTGGGTGAGCCATTGTCTCTATAGGAAGTGGGTGAGCCTTTGTCTCTGTAGGAAGTGGGTGAGCCGAGCCATTGTCTCTATAGGAAGTGGGTGAGCCTTTGTCCATAGGAAGTGGGTAAGCCTTTGTCTCTATAGGAAGTGGGTGAGTCTTTGTCTCTACAGGAAGTGGGTGAGTCTTTGTCTCTACAGCAAGTGGTTGAGTATTTGTCTCTATAGGAAGTGGGTGAGCCTTTTTCTCTAAAGGAAGTGGGTGAGCCTTTGTCTCTATAGGAAGTGTGTGAGCCTTTGTCTCTAAAGGAAGTGTGTGAGCCTCTATACTGTCCTCTGTTATTACTCCTGGAAATAATGCAAATAGGTTTTATTTCTCCACGTGTCAAAAGATCATGTCTGTACATAGTCCAGGTGTGTAGACATGGCAAGGATGTGTAAGGGCAAAATCCATTATCAACTGGAATCATAAAACCCTATTGTCAATATAAACATTCATTTTAGGAGAAATAACAAAGGTTCAACAACAATGTATTAAAAAAAAGATATGTCTGGATAACTGATAGGACCAATTGTCAAATGACCATGCCTGTACATATAATCGTAGACGGCATGCTTAGACGGGGCCAGGACGTGTAGGGGCAAAAATCATTAATAACCGGAATAGAAAACCCCAATTGTCTATATAAATATTCATTTTTATGAGAAATAACAGAGGTTCAACAACAGTGTATTGAAAAAAAAAAATATGTCTGGATAGCTGATAGGTCCAGTTGTCAACTGACCACATGTGTACATATACTGTGACATTGTCCGCGTTCTTAGACAGGGCCAGGATGTGTAGGGGCAAAATCCATCCAGAATAGAAAAACCCTATTGTCAATATAAACATTCATTTTTAGGAGAAATAACAGAGGGTCAACAAATGAAATATGCTTCATAATTGTTATTTCATGAGGACAACAAAGTATTGGAAGAGAAGACATGTCTGGAGAGCTGATAGGTCCACTTTTTAAGGGGTTGTCCAAGATTAGAAAAGGAAAAGTATTTTTTTTTCCATAAAGGATTGTCCCTTTTATAAAACATTTTAATTCGCTCTTAAAAACAAACCATTCATTACCGACAGTGAAGGAAATCATTATTTGATCCCTTGCTGGTTGGCTCAAAAAGGCTTCCTGGGACAGATTTGGAGCAAAATATCCCATTCCTGCTGGTCCCGGACCTCAGAAGAGCTTCATAGTTTTAAGGTTAACAGATACAAGTCCATTAAGTTCAACCAAAAAACTAATTTGTTGATCCAGAGGAAAGTAAAAACAAAAAAGGGGAAACCTTCCTTCCTGACCCCTCTTATGGCAATCAGACTTATTTCCCTGGATCAAAGGCCCATAACAAAATCTAGGACTAATAACCTGCAATATTATATTATTCAAGAAAGGCACATAGGCCCTCCATGATATATATATATATATATATTAGCAAAGTAAGGATTACAAGTTCATGTGGCACAGAGAACATTACTCACACTGTACAAAATTGCCATTAATTTCCATTTATTTATTTATTTATTTACTTGCCTTCAGCTCAGTCTCGATCCATGGCGAATTGATAGATGAACGTTCTTGTAGGAAGAAGGGAATTGTAGCATTGGTGCTAGAGTGGTAGAATTAACCCTAATGGAAACTAACCAAAGCCCTGGGCAGATTCCTGGGGACCGCCATGCTCGGGCTGGCAGATGCGTTTTGCCAACTTCTGCCCTTTAAATCCAGCTCCACAGTAATTTCTATGCCCCAGGGTCTCCCCTGTGACGTATATGCCCCCAGCCTCAGCCTCCCCAGTGACATATATGCCCCCAGCCTCAGCCTCCCCAGTGATGTGACATATATGCCCCCAGCCTCAGCCTCCCCAGTGACATATATGCCCCCAGCCTCAGCCTCCCCAGTGATGTGACATATATGCCCCCAGCCTCAGCCTCCCCAGTGACGTGATGTATATGCCCCCAGCCTCAGCCTCCCCAGTGACGTATATGCCCCCAGCCTCAGCCTCCCCAGTGATGTGACATATATGCCCCCAGCCTCAGCCTCCCCAGTGACGTGATGTATATGCCCCCAGCCTCAGCCTCCCCAGTGACGTATATGCCCCCAGCCTCAGCCTCCCCAGTGACGTATATGCCCCCAGCCTCAGCCTCCCCAGTGATGTGGCGTATATGCCCCTAGCCTCAGCCTCCCCAGTGACGTGATGTATATGCCCCCAGCCTCAGCCTCCCCAGTGACGTATATGCCCCCAGCCTCAGCCTCCCCAGTGACATGATGTATATGCCCCCAGCCTCAGCCTCCCCAGTGACGTGACATATATGCCCCCAGCCTCAGCCTCCCCAGTGATGTATATGCCCCCAGCCTCAGCCTCCCCAGTGACGTATATGCCCCCAGCCTCAGCCTCCCCAGTGACGTATATGCCCCCAGCCTCAGCCTCCCCAGTGACGTATATGCCCCCAGCCTCAGCCTCACCAGTGACGTATATGCCCCCAGCCTCAGCCTCCCCAGTGACGTATATGCCCCCAGCCTCAGCCTCCCCAGTGACGTATATGTCCCCAGCCTCAGCCTCCCCAGTGACCTATATGCCCCCAGCCTCAGCCTCCCCAGTGACGTATATGCCCCCAGCCTCAGCCTCCCCAGTGATGTATTTGCCCCCAGCCTCAGCCTCACCAGTGACGTATATGCCCCCAGCATGTCCTGTTCATCTGATGAAGTGACCACTGCTAATTTAGCGGGGTCACGAAACGTACGTTGGGGTGAGACTGAGGGCTCTCCCCTCTTGTGTCCTGGTGCTGTGTGGTATGGCCTGTGGCAATATGGGTAACTGTTTATTGCACATACTGTGACTGTTTTCTGATCCAATGAGCCTATTTTGCATAACCTGTGCAGACTGGATCTCTATTTGTGATAGCACTTTCCAAAACTGTGGGTACTAGTGTAGTATGGAGGTCTGATTCTGGACCCCTATTATCCTCCAATTGATTGTATGCATTTTACTTATATGAGACACTGCATTTGTTGTAATCTGTTGTAACTTGTGTGCTCTGTAGATTTTTTATGATTTTATGTCCTTCATGTGCTTTTGATGTTTTCTGTACCCTGCTTTACCACTGCACCTAGCACTGCACCTAGCACTGCACCTAGCTCTTGTTTTTGTGCCATAAAAAAGGATAATTTAAAATCTGTAGATTTTTTGCGACACACAGGCCCAGGGATCTGATCTGTACCTTCACCATTATGGGATCTCTACCTTCACCATTATACCCCTGTACAGGGATAGAGACTTCACCGCAGGGGCAGGGATCTCTACCTTCACCATTATACCCCGGTACAGGCCTTCACCATTATACCCCTGTACAAGGATAGAGACTTACCATAGGCCCAGGGGTCTCTACCTTCACCATTATACCCTTGTACAGGCCCTTCACCATTATGGGATCTCTACCTTCACCATTAAAACCTTGTACAGGGATAGAGACTTACCACAGGCCCAGGGGTCTCTACCTTCACCATTATACCCTTGTACAGGGATAGAGACTCACCACAGGGCCAGGGATGTCTACCTTCACCATTATACCCCTGTACAGGGATAGAGACTCACTGCAGGGCCAGGGATGTCTACCTTCACCATTATACCCCTGTACAGGGATAGAGACTCACTGCAGGGCCAGGGATGTCTACCTTCACCATTATACCCCTGCACAGGCCTTCACCATTATGGGATCTCTACCTTCACCATTATACCCCTTGTACAGGGATAGAGACTTCACCGCAGGGCCAGGGATCTCTACCTTCACCATTATACCCCTAAATACAGGCCTTCACCATTATGGGATCTCTACCTTCACCATTATACCCCTGTACAGGGATAGAAACTTGCCACAGGCCCATGGTTGTATCTACTGAGTAGCTGCTGGCCGGAGGAGCGAGCTGGATGCTGGAGTGGTTGATTTATCCCTCTCTAAATTCAATATAGCAAAAGAGAGCAAGAGTATTTATCTGCCCTGTATAAAATGGAGGCAACACAGGTGCAAAATACTGATGAGACACAATTGACTAATTCATGGAGGGGTGATTGCTCAGTACACATGGACTCTGTGGTCACACATGTAGGCTTACAGCCTATTAATGATACCCATACTATTAGATCAGGATGCTGCCCAGCATTATCAGTCCCCCCCATTGGGACAGGTGCCCTGGATAACAAGGCCAATATAGATGAGAAATATAGAAAGTCAGTAACCAATCCAGTATAAAAAGATGAATTCCTTTATTGAAATAATCACATGGATGTTAAAAGCATCTTGTCAGGCAAAGGCTGAATCCAGCATAGCATAATTATATATTAGATATGAGGTATTGGTCGATATTTTGGCCAAAATATGCAAGAGTTCAAGTATATATATATATATAACAAATTTATTTGGCATTGGTCGATGTTTTGGCCAAAATACACAAAGCTCGCAACCCGCGTCAAGGGTCCTCATAGTCTTGCGAGTTCCTATCCTAAAATTAAAAGCAAAGTCACAGCAGAAAAAGGAGATCAATTTCCTCCAAAGTTAATAGAAGAAAAGGACAAGAGATTTTGCTGTGACTTTGCTTTTAATTTCTCCCCATTTAACTAAAGCATTTTCCCCTTTGTAATTTAGTCTAAGGCTGTCGGCTCAAATCTTCCTGGGGCAGACATGCTGATACCAGAGAAGAGCAGGCCGACAACCTTAAACCTCATTACAGGGACAGTTTTAAGGCTGAAAGACACAAACAAGTCCAACAAGTTCAACCTAAAAGCTATAAAGTGTTGATCCAGAGGAAGGCAAAACCCCCTATGGGCCCCCAAATGGTCCATTTTAGGGGGAAAATTCCTTCCCGACTCCAGTTAATTGGCAATCAGACTAGTTCCCTGGATCAACGTCCCAGGTATGAGGTCTTCCTCTACAATTCAAGAACACATATAGCAAAATACATACATACGTAAACCTCAAAACACAAATGCATATTACTTATACAAACCTTCTCAAAACACACATGCATGTTACGTACAATTACCTTTACCTCGTAACACACATGCATGTTACCTTCACTAATTATATAAACCTGCTAAAAAAAAGTGCATGTTAATAACAATACAATTATAAGGTGCCCATGACACTCCTGAGAGCATCACAGGCTGATACTCATAAGAGTATCAGAGAAAGTCAAGGTCTCCACAGTGTGAAGACCACGACTCTTCTTTCTTCTTTCTTCCTTGTAGACTGCAGCCTGACAAATGGCTGTGCAGCTGCCAGGTCGGGGTTTTATGCCCGCTGACCACTGTGTCATCACACAGCGATGACATAGGCAAGTGGGCGGGGCTCCTTTATTTAGTCATCGGCCGAACTTTAAACACTCCGTCTTAAACTTTTTTCACTTCTGCTCTGGGCTGTGGTTGGCTGATGTCATCCACCTGTGATGTCATCACAAGAACAGACACGAACATTCCATCTCATCTTCCTCTGAACCAGCAATGAAAACAACAAGAGCTGCAGGTGCTGGGACTCAGCTTTCAGACTTAGTTTTATACAAAATACAATAAATCAGTTGAAACAAATCCATAATAGTGTGTGAGATGCAATCTGTGCGGTACCCAGGTTTGGAAGCGCACAAACATATAGGAAAATTAAAAGAATTTTATTCATATTCAAAATAGAACAAATAAACACAAAAAATAGGAGAAATAGGTGAATTAAAAACAAAGATGGTACAATACTGGCGAAAACACTTGACTACACGTATAGCACATGGATGTAATGTGTATAATAAGTACACTCAAAAGGTACCAAGATAAGGTAAATGTTGTGCCCAAAAATATGATCAAATAATACCACACCTAAAATTCATACTCCAACTAAATAGATATTTGAGTGATGAGACGGTGTGCCATGACACATAGGGCATATATATACCGTATATATATATATATATATATATATATATATATAATATACTAGATGGGTGCCCGATGCACAATGCATCGGGATTCTAGCAGAGCGAGTCTCTGACTCGCAATGGCCGCTTCGCGGCCAATGCTTCGCGCTGCTAAGGCGACTCGCCATGCCCGCTGCGCGGGCATAGCGAGTCGCCTTAGAGCTGCTCGCAATGGCCGCTGCGCGGCCAATGCTTCGGGCGTATCCACATGACCACGCTGACTCGCAGCGAGAGCGGTCTCAAAAGGGGCAAAAAACCCATTCGTGATTATATAATAGATAAAGCTGAATGTGTGTATGTATGTGTGTATATCCGTCATTGGCATCTACACCGTCGCAACTACAGCCACAAAATTTTGCACAGTCACACGTCTGGACCCCGAGAGCGTCATAGGCTATGTTGTGAGGCGAAATTTTAACCCTGCGTGTTCCAATTCACCAAACAATTTTGGCCCTATCTACATAATGGAGAGAAAGTGACAGTGGCTGTAGCTGGCAGCTGTCAATTTTCCTCCCACACGTTTCCTTTTACTTTTTCCCCATTATGTAGATAAGGCCAAAATTGTTTGGTGAACTGGAACGCTCAGGGTTAACATTTTGCCTCACAGCATAGCCTATGACACTCTTGGGGTCCAGACGTGTGACTGTGCAAAATTTTGTGGCTGTAGCTGCTACGGTGTAGATGCCAATCCCGGATATACATACACACACACATACACACATTTAGCTTTATATATTAGATATATAATATATATAGTGTGGCCTCTATGCATGGACAACGCAGGGCTCTACAGCTAATAGGTACATAAAGGGCAAAGCAGTATATATATCAGTATATATATATATATATATATATATTTTGAGCAGCATATATAAATATATATATTGGCAACTCAGAGCTTCAGCCCCTCCTTACGTTTTCTATGGGATTATGGTCTGGAGACTGGCTGGGCCACTCCATCACCTTAATGTGTTTCTTTTTCAGCCACTCCTTTGTTGTCTTGGCTGTATGTTTTGGGTCATTATTGTTCTGGAAGACCCAGATACGACCCATTTTTAATGTCCTGGTGGAGGGAAGGAGGTTGTCACTCAGGGTTTGACGGTAGATGGCTCCATCCATTGTCCCATTGATGGGGTGAAGTAGTCCTTAGCAGAGAAACACCCCCAAAACAGAATATTTCCAGCTCCATGCCTGACTGTGGGGATGGTGTTCTTTGGGTCATAGGCAGCATTTCTCTTCCTTCAAACACAGTACATCGATTTATTGCCAAATTAGCTCAATTTTTGTCTCATCTGAATAATGTGTTACCAGTGGTTTTCTTGGTGACAGTGGTCCCAGCTGCCTTGAGACCATTAATAACCAGTTCCCCCTGTGTAGTGTTAGGCTGATCTCTCCCATCCTCATGATCCTGGATACCCCACGAGGTGAGATCATACATGGAGCCCCAGATGGATGTTGATTGACCTCATTGTGTATTTCTTCCATTTTCTTACTATTACACCCACAGTTGTCTCCTTCTCCCCCAGCTTTGTCTTCCTTATGGTTTTGTAGCCCATTCCAGCCTTGTGCAGGTCTAGGATCTTTTCCCTAGTGTATATTAAACCTGGCACACTAGTATAAGTAAAAATGATGATAAGGAGACGTCAACTCAGACTATCAAAGTTTTATTCAAAATAAATGTAGCTCTGTCCTTGCCGGTTCGACCACACAGGTCTTCGCAGAGGATACAGGAGCTGTGGCAGTGTGTACAAAATAAAACAAAAAACGACAGTCAGTTCTTGACAAATAATACAGGGAACAGAAAAAACAATCCTTACAAGAAATGGTTAAGGAAAGTACAACTTATACGATAAAAAAGATGTTCAGCTGCAGTTGCAGTTTTTTTATATATCAAACAGTTGGGTATCTATACCCGTATAGTTGAACCCGTTACCATGATTTATATATAGTGATTGGTGAATAATATACAGTGATATAGTATTACCTCAGAGTGAAGAATGAGAAAGAAAGCTCCTTATCATTCAAGTCTATGTGCTAGAGAGTGCCATAGTGGGGTAGAGACCCCCTATATATATGCCAGACCTAACAAGTGTCAAAAGGTATATGGCTACACGGTATAGGGTTACTACCTGTGCTCAAAAGAGATGTAGGATTAAGTGCAATCTCCTATATAATAGGAGTATACAGCACCTATAAGCATTAAGGGGTAGGTTAAAATATAGAAAACCAAAAATATGGGGTTAAAAGAGTACATGTGAAAGGCAGGAAAATGCTACCTATGGCGGTGGTGTGGGATAAATATCCAATTGTGGCCACTCACATCAGGCCAATGCTGGCCAGTGATTAGTGCTGTTAACAGAAAGAGAAAAACTAATCAATACTGATGGTTTAAGGGGATTTGTATCTCAATATACAGGTAGTGCCCATAGGTACCTTAATGGTTGAGTGGTATGAGAACGAAAACGCTTTCTGAAAGTATAACAGAGAAGGTTACCGGCATAATTAGGCATCAAACAAGGGGTTAACAAGGTTGAGAGAAACGCTACTATACCTCTGTGCAGCTGGGCGGCTGGTGCATGAGTGACAGTGTGCACTGTGAAGCCGCGTCCTTATGACGCGGATAGGCGGGACTAAGCAGACCTGCTTCCGGTAGTTGGAACGCAGGTGAAGCGCAAGCCGCGCGTGCGCTGTGAGGCAAACAGATCGCGCGTGCGCGGTGCCATCTACAAGCCGTGCATGCGTGTTGCGGCGGTCGCGCCGCGCATGCGCAGTGAAATAAGTGTCAGAACGCTGTATCGGCAGCGTAGAGGTGCATCTGTTTGAAGGATACAGTGCTAGAACATGCACAAAGCCTGGTGCAGTGAAAGAATTAGAGGTGCTTCATAGTGATGTCTGTCATGAAATAGGACATTAGGTAATCTGTGGGAAAGAAGGAGAAAAATTAGCACATGAACATAAGAATCTGGAGATAGGAGGCAATAGATTAGATGCAATGGATTAGATATGCAATCAAATACTCATACACAAAGGATATAACACAGTTCACTATAGTTATCACTATTTAGTTGTCACAATATGTAATATTATAATGCAGGAGGAGGTGGGTGGGACCCCCAGAATCGGAATAAAGGGCAGCATGTTTAGTCCCTGAGTCAGAGAATGGTCTATGGTACCATCTCATATTCTCGGTTTAGTCCATTGGGTTCAAGAGTCCGTAATGTGAGGATCCAATACATTTCTCTTTCTCTGAGAAGTCTCATCCTATCCCCCCCTCGTCTATTCATTGGTACGTGATCTATTACCTGAAACCTAAGTTGTGCTACGGTATGTTGTCTGGAAATGAAATGCGCTGGCACTGGAAGTAACGTATGGCCACATCTAATGGTGGATTTATGTTTGCTTATGCGGTCCCGGATATGCTGTACAGTTTGACCAACATATCCGAGACCGCACGGGCATTTTAGCAGATAGATAACAAATGTCGATTCGCATGTGAAAAAGCCTTTTATGTCAAATCTCTTTCCAGCCATGGGGTGAGTGAAAAAACAGCCCCTGGTCATATTAGAGCATTGCCTACACCCCAAGCATGGAAAGTTGCCCATGCGTGGTGTGGCTAGTGTCCTTTGCTGAATTGACGACTTCAGGCTACCAATGTCAGCTCTAATGAGCTTGTTCTTGAGATTGCTGGGTCTTTTGTGACACACTAGTACAGGATTTTGAAATTCGGTGATAGTCGGGTAGGCCCTCCCAAGTAATGGCCAGTGTTCCCTAATCACATTGTGTATGAGAGTTTGATACGGATGATATGTGTTGACGAAGGCAACCCTGTCCGTCTTAAGGCGTCGTTTGTCGGTAGGTCGTGAGATCTGTGTGGCCATAGCGGTGGGGTATCCCCTCTCAATGAATTTGGTACTCATCTCATCATGTCTCAGTTCTTTCAACGCAGGGTCAGAAACTATGCGGTCAATCCTCGTATGCTGAGATAAGGGTAATGACTGCTTGACGTGTCGGGGATGACAACTGGAAAAGTGTAAGAGTGAGTTCCGGTCTGTGGGTTTTACGTAAAGATCAGTACTAATGTGTCCTGAGTCCAACTTAACTAGAGTGTCTAGAAAGTTAATCTGACAACAGTCATAATTAATGGTGAACTTAATGTTAGGTGAACACGAGTTGAGATCAGAGTGAAATTGAATTAAGGATCCTACGTCGCCCTCCCAGACCAAAAAAATGTCGTCTATGTACCGTCGCCAGGATAAAATATGTTCCTGGGATAAAGAATGTGTGTAGACGAACCGTTCCTCAAATAATGACATATATATGTTAGCGTAGGGGGGTGCCACGTTAGAGCCCATGGCAATCCCCCTCCGCTGCACATAAAATTGGTCGCCAAATAGAAAGAAGTTTTCTTTCAGTATGATCGTCAACAAGTCAATGCAGAATTCCTTTTGGAGATCAGATAGTGTACTATACTTATCGAGGAACCAGCTAACAGCTTCAATTGACTGTTCGTGGTCAATGCTGGTGTACAGACTCTCCACATCAAGAGTTACTAAGTGGCAACCCGAAGGTATGTCACCTAGACTCCGGATGTGGTCGAAAAAATCACCAGTGTCCTTCACGTAAGATGTGATCAGTGGTATCAGTGGGGTCAAGATGCGTTCAACCGTTTTTGCCAATGGTGAGAGTAACGAATCAGTAGATGCTACAATTGGACGTCCAGGGGGATTGTAAAGATTTTTGTGGACTTTAGGTAGTGTATAAAATACAGGTGTCACCGGATTCAAATGAATCAGATAGTCAGCCAATTTCTGTCAATTTTCCTCCCACACGTTTCCTTTTACTTTTTCCCCATTATGTAGATAGGGCCAAAATTGTTTGGTGAACTGGAACGCTCAGGGTTAAAATTTCACCTCACAACATAGCCTATGACGCTCTTGGGGTCCAGACGTGTGACTGTGCAAAATTTTGTGGCTGTAGTTGCTACGGTGTAGATGCCAATCCCGGATATACATACACACACACATACACACATTTAGCTTTATATATTAGATATGTAATATATATAGTGTGGCCTCTATGCATGGACAACGCAGGGTTCTACAGCTAATAGGTACATAAAGGGCAAAGCAGTGAAATATATGTCAAAGATATAAACTACATTATATATATATATTTTTTTTTTGAGCAGCATTTATATATAAACTAGCTGGGTGCCCGATGCACATGCATCGGGATTCTAGAAGAGCGAGTCTCTGACTCGCAATGGCCGCTTAGCGGCCAATGCTTCGCGCTGCTAAGGCGACTCGCCATGCCCGCGCAGGCGGGCATAGCGAGTCGCCTTAGAACTGCTCGCAATGGCCGCTGCGCGGCCAATGCTTCGGGCGTATCCACATGACCACGCCGACTCGCATTGCGAGTGGACTCAGAAGGGGCAAAAAACCCATTCGCAATTATATAATAGATATATATATTGGCAATTCAGAGCTTCAGCACCTCCATACGTTTTCTATGGGATTATGGTCTGGAGACTGGCTGGGCCACTCCATCACCTGAATGTGTTTCTTTTTCAGCCACTCCTTTGTTGTCTTGGCTGTATGTTTTGGGTCATTATTGTTCTGGAAGACCCAGATACGACCCATTTTTAATGTCCTGGTGGAGGGAAGGAGGTTGTCACTCAGGATTTGACGGTAGATGGCTCCATCCATTGTCCCATTGATGGGGTGAAGTAGTCCTTAGCAGAGAAACACCCCCAAAACAGAATATTTCCAGCTCCATGCCTGACTGTGGGGATGGTGTTCTTTGGGTCATAGGCAGCATTTCTCTTCCTTCAAACACAGTACATCGATTTATTGCCAAATTAGCTCAATTTTTGTCTCATCTGAATAATGTGTTACCAGTGGTTTTCTTGGTGACAGTGGTCCCAGCTGCCTTGAGACCATTAATAACCAGTTACCCCTGTGTAGTTCTAGGCTGATCTCTCACCTTCCTCATGATCCTGGATACCCCACGAGGTGAGATCATACATGGAGCCCCAGATGGATGTTGATTGACCTCATTGTGTATTTCTCCCATTTTCTTACTATTGCACCCACAGTTGTCTCCTTCTCCCCCAGCGTTGTCTTCCTTATGGTTTTGTAGCCCATTCCAGCCTTGCGCAGGTCTAGGATCTTTTCCCTGACATCCTTACAAAGCTCTTTGGTCTTCCCCATGTTGTAGAGGTTAGAGGTGACTGATTCATTGAGTGTGTGGACAGGAGTCTTTATACAGGTGACAATGTAAGACAGCTGTCTGTAATGCAGGTAACGAGGTGATTAGGAGCGTCTGACTGGTCTGTAGGAGCCAGAACTCCTATTGGTTGGTAGGGGATCAAATACTTATTTCTCTGCAAAATGCAAATAACTATATATAATTTAGACAATGTGATTTTCTGGATTTTATTGTTGATATTCCATCTCTCACTGTTAATATTAACCGACCCTTAAAATTATAGACTGTTCATGTCTTTGCCATTGGGCAAAGTTACAAAATCAGCAAGGGATCATATACTTATTTACTTCACGGTACCTTCCATGTATATAGTGATATGTCTGCGGTACTGTTCTTGTGATTTTGAATAGGTTGGCTACAGAAGTCCCAACAGCGCTGCAGACAATTGCTGAGCTCAGCAACCCTGCCTCAGTGATTGGCTGCAGCGCTGTCGACGTTACATCATCCCTTCACCAAAAAAAAAAAACATCAGCGACTGGGGCAGCGCCGGAGACACAGGGGAGGGTTATTGACCAGAAACTGTGGCAGTATGAAGATATTTTCTAAAATGGACAGCCCCTTTAAGAAATCGTGCTGTCTAGACTATGGGATATACCTCTTATTGCAGCCTCATCCCATCCATACTTATACAAAATGATTGCAATAAATAGGGATGAGGTGCAGTACCAGAAATGGCCTGTATAAGAGTGTGGCGCTATTTCTAAAAAAATATATATATATGTATATTTTAACCTTTACAGTGCCATCCAAAAAATATCTCTGGCCAATTCTCCTTTATGTTCTTGGATCGTATGCCAGGAATGATATGACTTCACTCCCCAGTGCCCAGAATAGTCTTTGTCATCTTCATGCTGAGAAATATAATCCATTTTTTATCCTTTGGGGGAAAACCTTTGATGGACGTTCTCTTTTGCAAGAGTTAAGAGACTGGTATTAGGTACTAATTTATGACCCAAAACTTCCTCCAGGTTTCAGGAGCCCGGAACATTTTCCATAAGAGTTTTGTTTTTTTTTTCGGCGTTGGGAAATGGAGCGCACAACAGCCTCTACCCTCATTAAAAAAAGTAAAAAGTGGTGTCAGCTGCAAATTGGGAGAATTGGCACAGGGAGGACATTCCCACCTTCTAAACCTTAACCGTTCTGAGGCAAGATCGGAATTCAAGTTGGGATTCGGCTTTCGGAGGGATTTAATCTGTAGTAGCTTTGGGCTGATTCCTTGGTATGTTGAGCTCCTCTTTGTTCGCATCCCTTGAGTTCAAAATTGGTATTGTGAAAAGCAATAGACACTGAGGATCATGTTCTGATTGGTCCAGTTCTGTTTGACCCTCCCACGAGCAGCGAGGAAATAACAATTTCCTGTAAGCACTAAGATCCTGGGAATGCAATCACGTTTTCTTAAAGTTCTAAAGATAATTTTTCCATATTTCAATGAATGATGAGTTGTGAATGGGTTTTGACATTGAGGAGTGGTCATCCACCATGAATAACATATAGCTTATGGGACGGGGTACTCGGTGCCGGACCGGGGTGCTGCTGGGGATGATTGTGGAGATGGCTCCTGACAGGGTAAAATGCAGGACTGACAGTTCTTTATACCTGAAATCAGACACAGACACTGAAGCAGGGTTCACCAGGTTTACTTCTCCAATTCTTCAGTCAGTGCACAGTACAATACAGTTTCCACAGCTTTACACAGTTGACTCCGGTACACTTGAACCCTCTGCAGCCAGGTTGTCACTCTTAGACCCGTCAGTCCTTCTATGTGTCCTTTCAGGCTTATTCTCTGTCTTTCCCTTCAGGTGGATTGCGGAGCGACAGATCTGGATACAAAAGTAACTCTGGAAAGCCTTGGCTACGACTTCTGCAGTTAAATCTTTGACTGGGACAACCACTAGGAATCTGGAGTAGTGATCAACTATTGTGAGGGCGTATGTGTACCCTGTTCTGCTTGGTGTCAACTTCACATGGTCCAAAGCTACTATTTCAAGAGGTCTCTTGGTAATGATTGGCTGTAGTGGAGCCTTTTGACTTTGGTGGTCTTTCCTCCTCAGGTGACACGGTCCACAGTTCTTGCACCATCTCTCAATAGAACCTCTCATGCCGACCCAGTAGAAACGGTCTTTTAACAGCGCCTCTACTTTCTTCCAACCAAAGTACCCTGCATCATCGTGGTAAGCATTTTGACATCTGTTTTTGGAACTACTATCTGCCAGATAAGTTCATGTGTTCTGGGGTTCAGGTAACGTCTGCATAGCTTTCCTTGGTAGACAAATAACCTTCCTTTCTCCTTCCACAGGCGTTTGGCATCTTGTGAAGCATCTGAACTCAAACTGGAGTGTTCTTGGGTTATCAGTTCTTTGACTAAGCTAACATCTGGATCATTGGCTTGAGTTTCTTTCCAGTCATGGTGGGGTAACGGGTTCACAATTCTTTCTTTACGCCTTTGGTTTGCTTGATGACATGAAGCTGTACTCGTACAGTGGAAAGCAGGCAATTCTATTTCTTCCAGCTCATCTATGTCTTCTCCTTCTTCTGGGAGATTGGGCATTCTGGACAGGGCATCAGCGTTGCCATTCTTGTGACCCGCCCGGTACTTGACAGTGAAGTCGTAGTTTGACAATCTTGCCATCCAACGCTGCTCCAGGGCTCCCAGCTTTGCAGTCTCTAAATGGGTTAGAGGGTTGTTGTCAGTGAAAGCCGTGAACTTGGAGGACGCCAGGTAATGCTTGAAACGTTCTGTGATGGCCCAGACCAGCCCTAGGAACTCCAACTTAAAAGAGCTGTAATTCTCTGGGTTCCTCTCTGTTGGACGGAGTTTTCTTCTGCCATAGGCTATCACTTTCTCTTTGCCTTGCTGTTTCTGAGCCAAGACTGCTCCTAAGCCTTCATTGCTTGCATCCGTGTATAACAGGGATGGCAGGTTGTAATCAGGTTAGGTCAGGGGCTCTTCTCCCGTTAAGGCATTTTTCAATTTCTGGAAAGACTGTTCTTGTCCTGGTCCCCACCGGAACGGAGGTCCTCTGATCTTGCCTTTCTTGGATTGACCTACCAGGAGATCTTGCATGGGTGCTGCTATCTTCGTGTAGCCCTTGATAAACCTTCTGTAGTACCCGACCAGTCCCAAGAATTGACGTACCTCTTTGAAGGTGATTGGCGCTGGCCAGTTCTTGATGACTGTAACCTTGTCCGGGTCGGGTGCTACGCCTTCTGCACTGACCACATGTCCCAGGTACTGGACTTTGGGTTTCAACAAGTGACACTTTGACGGTTTCAACTTCATACCATACTTGGACAACGACTCAAACACTTCACTCAGATGTTGTAGGTGATCTTCATAGGTCTGGGAGTATACTATGACATCGTCCAGGTACAGCAGCACGGTCTTGAAGTTTCTGTGGCCCAGGCAACACTCCATTAGCCTCTGGAATGTTCCTGGTGATGACACCGGCGCTGCTTGGGCCTCCGGGGTGATGTGCGGCAGCTAGATGGAACCGCTCCCTACTGAACGAGCGGGGGTCCCCGGGGCTGTAGATGGTGATGGGGGTAATAGGGTAGCGCGGTGGGTGTGGTGCGGATGGAAGGAGGGACACGCACACACAAAGTCTTTTGGTACCTTTACTGATGTTGATGGGTACACTCGACCGGAGAAGAGGTAAACACTTCAGGACTTTCACAGCAAGCAGGGTTGTAGGCTTCCTTGTGTCTGTTACTCCACTGGAGTCTGGCAGGCATGGAACCCGACCAGACCGTTACTTCACTCTCTGTGTGACTCTCCACACCCGGGTTTGCTGCACTGAGGGCACTTCTATGGGATTCCTGTCTTGGCCTAGACTCCGGGCTCTCATTTGGTGGTGCTTCGGGTGTCCGGGGAGCTAAACCCCCTATTTGTAGTGCTGGTTTCTCTGCAGGGTCTATTCTGTGTCCCTGTAGCTCGGACCCAGTGACCGGAACTCTGCTAGGGTGAGTCGGTATAACTCCTCTGCGCCTTCTTGTACTTGTTTCTCTCTCCTATTCCTGTGACCCCTACTCTGAGGGTCTACCACTGTGCAGGTGTCTCTGGTATGGGCCTAGCGCGGCACCAGTACCAGTTCAGCTCATTCAGCTCTTCACAGTCTGTAGTGACTGCACACTCTGGTCTTTTCCCCTCCAGACCCGTATTTATAGGGGGAACTGGCTTAAGGAAACCAGTTGGACTCCCCCCTACAGGCCTGGGGTGAAGGTGTTGTTTGGTTAGTGGGGCTATTCACTGTGTACCATCCTTTCATGTCCCAAGGGAGTCTGTGGTGACCTGGCACAGGGTGCCACACAGGTGCAAAGCCAAACAACAATTGTAGCACTAAAAAAGAGAAGTAGTGAGAATCTGTTTTTCTTCAAAGGAAAAAGTGTAGGTATTTGTCTCTTTACAAGGAACAGGATGAGTCTTTGCCTGTCAAAAGGAAGTGGAGGTGGGTCAGAAAGTGGGAGCAGGATTTTGGGAGTGGGAGTGGATCTTAGGTACTTTTTCAGTAAGTAAAGGTGATTTTTTTTTTTTTTTTGTTATTTTACACAAAGTGAAGGCATTTCTTTGCAACTCCACAGGAGGCAGAATGCATCTTTTACCCTCAGGATGTTTATTTGTTTCCATGGGAAGTGGGTGAGCCTTTATCAATACAGGAAGTGGGTGAGCCTTTGATTTACAGAAACTGGGGGTGGTTCTTATTTACTTTGTATAGAAAGTGGGGAAAGGTCTTTGTGTCTCTTCAGGAAGTAGGAGTGGGTCTTTGTTACTTTACCAAAAGTTAGGGTGAGTCTTTGATTCTGTACAGGAAATAGGGGCGAGTATTTGTCTCTGTACAGGAAGTATGAATGGACTTTGTGTCTCTACAGGAAGGTTTTCGTGTCTCTACAGGAAGTGTGGGTGAACCTATGCCTCTCAACAGGAAGTATAGGTGGGTCTTAGTCTCTCTACAGGAAGTGTGGGTGGATCTTGGTCTCTATTCAGGAAGTGTGGGTGGATCTTAGTCTCTCAATAGGAAGTATAGGTGGGTCTTTGTCTCTCTACAGGAAGTGTGGGTGGATCTTAGTCTCTATTCAGGAAGTGTGGGTGGGTCTTAGTCTCTCTCTACAGGAAGTGTGGGTGGGTCTTAGTCTCTCTACAGGAAGTGTGGGTGGGTCTTAGTCTCTCTACAGGATGTGTGGGTGGGTCTTAGTCTCTCTACAGGAAGTGTGGGTGGGTTTTAGTCCTCTACAAGAAGTGTGGGTGGGTCTTAGTCTCTACAGGAAGTGTGGGTGGGTCTTAGTCTCTCTACAGGAAGTGTGGGTGGGTCTTAGCCTCTCAATAGGAAGTATAGGTGGGTCTTTGTCTCTCTACAGGAAGTGTGGGTGGGTCTTTGTCGCTCTACAGGAAGTGTGGGTGGATCTTAGTCTCTATTCAGGAAGTGTGGGTGGGTCTTAGTCTCTCTACAGGATGTGTGGGTGGGTCTTTGTCTCTCTACAGGAAGTGTGGGTGGGTCTTAGTTTCTCTACAGGAAGTATAGGTGGGTCTTAGTCTCTGTACAGGAAGTGTGGATGGATCTTAATCTCTCTACAGGAAGTGTGGGTGGGTCTTAGTCTCTTTACAGGAAGTGTGGGTGGATCTTTGTTTCTCTACAGGAAGTGTGGGTGGGTCTTTGTCTCTTTACAGGAAGTGTGGATGGGTCTTAGTCTCTCTACAGGAAGTGTGGATGGGTCTTAGTCTCTCTACAGGAAGTGTGGGTGGGTCTTAGTCTCTCTACAGGAAGTGTGGGTGGGTCTTCTCTTTACAGGAAGTATAGGTGGGTCTTAGTCTCTCTACAGGAAGTGTGGGTGGGTCTTCTCTTTACAGGAAGTATAGGTGGGTCTTAGTCTCTCTACAGGAAGTGTGGGTGGGTCTTAGTCTCTCTAGAGGAAGTGTGGGTGGGTCTTAGTCTCTCTACAGGAAGTATAGGTGGGTCTTAGTCTCTTTACAGGAAGTGTGGGTGGATCTTTTTAACTTTTCAGGAAATGAGGAAGGGCCTTTGTCTCTGCAGGAAATATTGGTGGGTATTTGTCTCTACAGGAAGTGGGAGTGGGTCTTTTTCTCTCTACAAGAAGTGTCAGTGGATCTTTGTCTTTTCAGGAAGTGGTGGAGGGCCTTTGTGCCTTTACAAGAAGTGGTGGAGGACCTTTGTCTCTACAGGAAGTGTGGGTGAACCTTTGCCTCTGTATAGGCAATATGGGTGGGTCTTTGTGTTACTACAGTAATTGTGGGAGTGGGTCTCTACAGGAGGTGTGAGCGGGTCTTTGTCTCTCAACATCAAGTGGGAGCAAATCTTTGTCTCTCTAAAGTAAGTGTGGGTGGGTCTTTGTTTCTCAGGAGGTGGGAGTGGGGTTTTATCTCTACCGGAAGTGGATCTTTGTCTCTCTAGAGGAAGTGTGAGTAGGAGCCAGATATATCCGGGACATCTATATACCTCCCTACCCCATCCCCCTATTTTTACCATTTGCATTGGCAATGCTAACATCTACTTAGTCTGGCCAATAAATCTCAATGGAATTTGAATTGAGTAGGTCTCTGTCTCCAGGAAGTGGAAGTGGGTCTATGTCTCTCTATAGGAAGCATTGATAGGTCTTACTGAATGGGTATTTTACAATCTACAAGAAGTGGAGGAGAGTCTTTATGTTTCTACAGTAAGTGGTGAAGTATGTTGCCTCTTCACAGGAATTAGGATGGGTATTTGTTTCTAAAGGAAGCCAAATGGGTATTTGACTACCTACAAGAAGTGAGGGAAGGGAGGGTCTTTGATACTTTACAGGAAGTGAGGGTGGGTATTTGTCTTTTTTACAAGAAGTAGGGAGAATCTGTTTTTCTCCAAACTAATAAGTGTGGGCATTTGTCTCTTTACAAGGAACAGGATGCGTCTTTGCCTGTTTATAGGAAGTGGAGGTGGGTCTTGTTACTTTACAGACAGTGGGAGCAGGACTTTGCCTCTCTAGAGGAAGTGGGAATGGATCTTAATTACTTTACAGTCATTGGAGTTGCGTTTTTGTTATTTTGCATAAAGTAAAGGCAGGTCTCTACGTCTCTACAGGGAGCAGAATGGGTCTTCAAACCCTCTATAGGAAGTGGGTGAGCCTTTGTCTCTATAGGAATTGAGTGAGCCATTGTCTCTACAGGAAGTGGGTGAGCCATTGTCTCTACAGGAAGTGGGTGAGCCATTGTCTCTATAGGAAGTGGGTGAGCCTTTGTCTCTATAGGAAGTTGTCAAAAGTGTCTTCAAGGACTGTGAGGTCAGCGAGACTAGGGATAGAGGAGAAAAGAGAAGGCGCAGATCTAAGTGCAGTGTATTAGTAGCAACAGTTGCTCTTAGGTATTGTGCTCACCTTTCTGGTGTCTTGTGCAGTTCACATATAATCTTACAGAAGGATATTACCTGGATCTCCTGGCCTGCTGCTTGTTCCCAGAGAATCAAGTCTCCCAGAGGGAGGCTTGTGTTGAAGTGCAGGAAAAAAAAAAAAATTTTTCTGGTTTGAATTCAAGCGCTACCAGAGGGATCCTCTCTGCTAGCGCTTGAATTCAAACCAGAAAAATTATTTTTTTTCTATAGGAAGTTGGTGAGTCATTGTCTCTATAGGAAGTGGGTGAGCCATTTTCTCTATAGGAAGTGGGTGAGTCTTTGTCTCTATAGGAAGTTGGTGAGCCATTGTCTCTATAGGAAGTGGGTGGGCCATTGTCTCTATAGGAAGTGGGTGAGCCTTTGTCTCTGTAGGAAGTGGGTGAGCCGAGCCATTGTCTCTATAGGAAGTGGGTGAGCCTTTGTCCATAGGAAGTGGGTAAGCCTTTGTCTCTATAGGAAGTGGGTGAGTCTTTGTCTCTACAGGAAGTGGGTGAGTCTTTGTCTCTACAGCAAGTGGTTGAGTATTTGTCTCTATAGGAAGTGGGTGAGCCTTTGTCTCTATAGGAAGTGGGTGAGCCTTTGTCTCTAAAGGAAGTGTGTGAGCCTCTATACTGTCCTCTGTTATTACTCCTGGAAATAATGCAAATAGGTTTTATTTCTCCACGTGTCAAAAGATCATGTCTGTACATAGTCCAGGTGTGTAGACATGGCAAGGATGTGTAAGGGCAAAATCCATTATCAACTGGAATCATAAAACCCTATTGTCAATATAAACATTCATTTTAGGAGAAATAACAAAGGTTCAACAACAATGTATTAAAAAAAAGATATGTCTGGATAACTGATAGGACCAATTGTCAAATGACCATGCCTGTACATATAATCGTAGACGGCATGCTTAGACGGGGCCAGGACGTGTAGGGGCAAAAATCATTAATAACCGGAATAGAAAACCCCAATTGTCTATATAAATATTCATTTTTAGGAGAAATAACAGAAGTTCAACAACAGTGTATTGAAAAAAAAAAATATGTCTGGATAGCTGATAGGTCCAGTTGTCAACTGACCACATGTGTACATATACTCTGACATTGTCCGCGTTCTTAGACAGGGCCAGGATGTGTAGGGGCAAAATCCATCCAGAATAGAAAAACCCTATTGTCAATATAAACATTCATTTTTAGGAGAAATAACAGAGGGTCAACAAATGAAATATGCTTCATAATTGTTATTTCATGAGGACAACAAAGTATTGGAAGAGAAGACATGTCTGGAGAGCTGATAGGTCCACTTTTTAAGGGGTTGTCCAAGATTAGAAAAGGAAAAGTATTTTTTTTTTCCATAAAGGATTGTCCCTTTTATAAAACATTTTAATTCGCTCTTAAAAACAAACCATTCATTACCGACATTGAAGGAAATAATTATTTGATCCCTTGCTGGTTGGCTCAAAAAGGCTTCCTGGGACAGATTTGGAGCAAAATATCCCATTCCTGCTGGTCCCCGGACCTCAGAAGAGCTTCATAGTTTTAAGGTTAACAGATACAAGTCCATTAAGTTCAACCAAAAAACTAATTTGTTGATCCACAGGAAGGTAAAAACAAAAAGGGGAAACCTTCCTTCCTGACCCCTCTTATGGCAATCAGACTTATTTCCCTGGATCAAAGGCCCATAACAAAATCTAGAACTAATAACCTGCAATATTATATTATTCAAGAAAGGCACATAGGCCCTCCATGATATATATATATATATATATTAGCAAAGTAAGGATTACAAGTTCATGTGGCACAGAGAACATTACTCACACTGTACAAAATTGCCATTAATTTCCATTTATTTATTTATTTATTTACTTGCCTTCAGCTCAGTCTCGATCCATGGCGAATTGATAGATGAACGTTCTTGTAGGAAGAAGGGAATTGTAGCATTGGTGCTAGAGTGGTAGAATTAACCCTAATGGAAACTAACCAAAGCCCCTGGGCAGATTCCTGGGGACCGCCATGCTCGGGCTGGCAGATGCGTTTTGCCAACTTCTGCCCTTTAAATCCAGCTCCACAGTAATTTCTATGCCCCAGGGTCTCCCCTGTGACGTATATGCCCCCAGCCTCAGCCTCCCCAGTGACATATATGCCCCCAGCCTCAGCCTCCCCAGTGATGTGACATATATGCCCCCAGCCTCAGCCTCCCCAGTGACATATATGCCCCCAGCCTCAGCCTCCCCAGTGATGTGACATATATGCCCCCAGCCTCAGCCTCCCCAGTGACGTGATGTATATGCCCCCAGCCTCAGCCTCCCCAGTGACGTATATGCCCCCAGCCTCAGCCTCCCCAGTGATGTGACATATATGCCCCCAGCCTCAGCCTCCCCAGTGACGTGATGTATATGCCCCCAGCCTCAGCCTCCCCAGTGACGTATATGCCCCCAGCCTCAGCCTCCCCAGTGACGTATATGCCCCCAGCCTCAGCCTCCCCAGTGATGTGGCGTATATGCCCCTAGCCTCAGCCTCCCCAGTGACGTGATGTATATGCCCCCAGCCTCAGCCTCCCCAGTGACGTATATGCCCCCAGCCTCAGCCTCCCCAGTGACATGATGTATATGCCCCCAGCCTCAGCCTCCCCAGTGACGTGACATATATGCCCCCAGCCTCAGCCTCCCCAGTGATGTATATGCCCCCAGCCTCAGCCTCCCCAGTGACGTATATGCCCCCAGCCTCAGCCTCCCCAGTGACGTATATGCCCCCAGCCTCAGCCTCCCCAGTGACGTATATGCCCCCAGCCTCAGCCTCACCAGTGACGTATATGCCCCCAGCCTCAGCCTCCCCAGTGACGTATATGCCCCAGCCTCAGCCTCCCCAGTGACGTATATGTCCCCAGCCTCAGCCTCCCCAGTGACCTATATGCCCCCAGCCTCAGCCTCCCCAGTGACGTATATGCCCCCAGCCTCAGCCTCCCCAGTGATGTATTTGCCCCCAGCCTCAGCCTCACCAGTGACGTATATGCCCCCAGCATGTCCTGTTCATCTGATGAAGTGACCACTGCTAATTTAGCGGGGTCACGAAACGTACGTTGGGGTGAGACTGAGGGCTCTCCCCTCTTGTGTCCTGGTGCTGTGTGGTATGGCCTGTGGCAATATGGGTAACTGTTTATTGCACATACTGTGACTGTTTTCTGATCCAATGAGCCTATTTTGCATAACCTGTGCAGACTGGATCTCTATTTGTGATAGCACTTTCCAAAACTGTGGGTACTAGTGTAGTATGGAGGTCTGATTCTGGACCCCTATTATCCTCCAATTGATTGTATGCATTTTACTTATATGAGACACTGCATTTGTTGTAATCTGTTGTAACTTGTGTGCTCTGTAGATTTTTTATGATTTTATGTCCTTCATGTGCTTTTGATGTTTTCTGTACCCTGCTTTACCACTGCACCTAGCACTGCACCTAGCACTGCACCTAGCTCTTGTTTTTGTGCCATAAAAAAGGATAATTTAAAATCTGTAGATTTTTTGCGACACACAGGCCCAGGGATCTGATCTGTACCTTCACCATTATGGGATCTCTACCTTCACCATTATACCCCTGTACAGGGATAGAGACTTCACCGCAGGGGCAGGGATCTCTACCTTCACCATTATACCCCGGTACAGGCCTTCACCATTATACCCCTGTACAAGGATAGAGACTTACCATAGGCCCAGGGGTCTCTACCTTCACCATTATACCCTTGTACAGGCCCTTCACCATTATGGGATCTCTACCTTCACCATTAAAACCTTGTACAGGGATAGAGACTTACCACAGGCCCAGGGGTCTCTACCTTCACCATTATACCCTTGTACAGGGATAGAGACTCACCACAGGGCCAGGGATGTCTACCTTCACCATTATACCCCTGTACAGGGATAGAGACTCACTGCAGGGCCAGGGATGTCTACCTTCACCATTATACCCCTGTACAGGGATAGAGACTCACTGCAGGGCCAGGGATGTCTACCTTCACCATTATACCCCTGCACAGGCCTTCACCATTATGGGATCTCTACCTTCACCATTATACCCCTTGTACAGGGATAGAGACTTCACCGCAGGGCCAGGGATCTCTACCTTCACCATTATACCCCTAAATACAGGCCTTCACCATTATGGGATCTCTACCTTCACCATTATACCCCTGTACAGGGATAGAAACTTGCCACAGGCCCATGGTTGTATCTACTGAGTAGCTGCTGGCCGGAGGAGCGAGCTGGATGCTGGAGTGGTTGATTTATCCCTCTCTAAATTCAATATAGCAAAAGAGAGCAAGAGTATTTATCTGCCCTGTATAAAATGGAGGCAACACAGGTGCAAAATACTGATGAGACACAATTGACTAATTCATGGAGGGGTGATTGCTCAGTACACATGGACTCTGTGGTCACACATGTAGGCTTACAGCCTATTAATGATACCCATACTATTAGATCAGGATGCTGCCCAGCATTATCAGTCCCCCCCATTGGGACAGGTGCCCTGGATAACAAGGCCAATATAGATGAGAAATATAGAAAGTCAGTAACCAATCCAGTATAAAAAGATGAATTCCTTTATTGAAATAATCACATGGATGTTAAAAGCATCTTGTCAGGCAAAGGCTGAATCCAGCATAGCATAATTATATATTAGATATGAGGTATTGGTCGATATTTTGGCCAAAATATGCAAGAGTTCAAGTATATATATATATATAACAAATTTATTTGGCATTGGTCGATGTTTTGGCCAAAATACACAAAGCTCGCAACCCGCGTCAAGGGTCCTCATAGTCTTGCGAGTTCCTATCCTAAAATTAAAAGCAAAGTCACAGCAGAAAAAGGAGATCAATTTCCTCCAAAGTTAATAGAAGAAAAGGACAAGAGATTTTGCTGTGACTTTGCTTTTAATTTCTCCCCATTTAACTAAAGCATTTTCCCCTTTGTAATTTAGTCTAAGGCTGTCGGCTCAAATCTTCCTGGGGCAGACATGCTGATACCAGAGAAGAGCAGGCCGACAACCTTAAACCCTCAATACAGGGACAGTTTTAAGGCTGAAAGACACAAACAAGTCCAACAAGTTCAACCTAAAAGCTATAAAGTGTTGATCCAGAGGAAGGCAAAACCCCCTATGGGCCCCCAAATGGTCCATTTTAGGGGGAAAATTCCTTCCCGACTCCAGTTAATTGGCAATCAGACTAGTTCCCTGGATCAACGTCCCAGGTATGAGGTCTTCCTCTACAATTCAAGAACACATATAGCAAAATACATACATACGTAAACCTCAAAACACAAATGCATATTACTTATACAAACCTTCTCAAAACACACATGCATGTTACGTACAATTACCTTTACCTCGTAACACACATGCATGTTACCTTCACTAATTATATAAACCTGCTAAAAAAAGTGCATGTTAATAACAATACAATTATAAGGTGCCCATGACACTCCTGAGAGCATCACAGGCTGATACTCATAAGAGTATCAGAGAAAGTCAAGGTCTCCACAGTGTGAAGACCACGACTCTTCTTTCTTCTTTCTTCCTTGTAGACTGCAGACTGACAAATGGCTGTGCAGCTGCCAGGTCGGGGTTTTATGCCCGCTGACCACTGTGTCGTCACAAAGCGATGACCTAGTCAAGTGGGCGGGGCTCCTTTATTTAGTCATCGGCCGAACTTTAAACACTCCGTCTTAAACTTTTTTCTCTTCTGCTCTGGCCTCTGGTTGGCTGATGTCATCCACCTGTGATGTCATCACAACAACAGACACGAACATTCCATCTCATCTTCATCTGAACCAGCAATGAAAACAACAAGAGCTTCAGGTGCTGGGACTCAGCTTTCAGACTTAGTTTTATACAAAATACAATAAATCAGTTGAAACAAATCCATAATAGTGTGTGAGATGCAATGTATGCGGTACCCAGGTTTGGAAGCGCACAAACATATAGGAAAATTAAAAGAATTTTATTCATATTCAAAATAGAACAAATAAACACAAAAAATAGGAGAAATAGGTGAATTAAAAACAAAGATGGTACAATACTGGCGAAAATACTTTGGATGTAATGTGTATAATAGATACACTCAAAAGGTACCAAGATAAGGTAAATGTTGTGCCCAAAAATATGATCAAATAATACCACACCTAAAATTCATACTCCAACTAAATAGATATTTGAGTGATGAGACGGTGTGCCATGACACGTAGGGCATATATATACCGTATATATATATATATATATATATCTAATATATAAAGCTGAATGTGTGTATGTATGTGTGTCCGGGATTGGCATCTACACCGTCGCAACTACAGCCACAAAATTTTGCACAGTCACATGTCTGGACCCCGAGAGCGTCATAGGCTATGTTGTGAGGCGAAATTTTAACCCTGCGTGTTCCAATTCACCAAACAATTTTGGCCCTATCTACATAATGGAGAGAAAGTGACAGTGGCTGTAGCTGGCAGCTGTCAATTTTCCTCCCACACGTTTCCTTTTACTTTTTCCCCATTATGTAGATAGGGCCAAAATTGTTTGGTGAACTTGAACGCTCAGGGTTAAAATTTTGCCTCACAGCATAGCCTATGACGCTCTTGGGGTCCAGACGTGTGACTGTGCAAAATTTTGTGGCTGTAGCTGCTACGGTGTAGATGCCAATCCCGGATATACATACACACACACATACACACATTTAGCTTTATATATTAGATATATAATATATATAGTGTGGCCTCTATGCATGGACAACGCAGGGCTCTACAGCTAATAGGTACATAAAGGGCAAAGCAGTATATATATATATATATATATATATTTTGAGCAGCATATATAAATATATATATTGGCAACTCAGAGCTTCAGCACCTCCATACGTTTTCTATGGGATTATGGTCTGGAGAGACTGGCTGGGCCACTCCATCACCTTAATGTGTTTCTTTTTCAGCCACTCCTTTGTTGTCTTGGCTGTATGTTTTGGGTCATTATTGTTCTGGAAGACCCAGATACGACCCATTTTTAATGTCCTGGTGGAGGGAAGGAGGTTGTCACTCAGGATTTGACGGTAGATGGCTCCATCCATTGTCCCATTGATGGGGTGAAGTAGTCCTTAGCAGAGAAACACCCCCAAAACAGAATATTTCCAGCTCCATGCCTGACTGTGGGGATGGTGTTCTTTGGGTCATAGGCAGCATTTCTCTTCCTTCAAACACAGTACATCGATTTATTGCCAAATTAGATCAATTTTTGTCTCATCTGAATAATGTGTTACCAATGGTTTTCTTGGTGAGAGTGGTCCCAGCTGCCTTGAGACCATTAACCAGTTCCCCCTCTGTAGTTTTAGGCTGATCTCTCACCTTCCTCATGATCCTGGATACCCCACGAGGTGAGATCATACATGGAGCCCCAGATGGATGTTGATTGACCTCATTGTGTATTTCTCCCATTTTCTTACTATTGCACCCACAGTTGTCTCCTTCTCTCCCAGCTTTGTCTTCCTTATGGTTTTGTAGCCCATTCCAGCCTTGTGCAGGTCTAGGATCTTTTCCCTGACATCTTTACAAAGCTCTTTGGTCTTCCCCATGTTGTAGAGGTTAGAGGTGACTGATTCATTGAGTGTGGACAGGAGTCTTTATACAGGTGACAATACAGCTGTCTGTAATGCAGGTAACGAGGTGATTAGGAGCGTCTGACTGGTCTGTAATAGCCAGAACTCCTATTGGTTGGTAGGGGATCAAATACTTATTTCTCTGCAAAATGCAAATAACTACCGTATATACTCGTGTATAGGCCGAGTTTTTCAGCACAAAAATTGTGCTGAAAAGTGCCCCCCTCGGCTCATACACGAGTCAGTGACGGCTGACTGTGTGGGGCCGGTGTCCGGGGGCTGGAGGAGGTGGGGGAGGCTGTACACTGAGCGGACAGTCACGTGCCCCCGCTCATTAGTGCAATGCAATATGCACTGCATCCCCCTGTCCATCAGCGGCAGGGGGAGCCGTGAATATTACATTGCACTGTCAGCGCTCCTCCGCCCCCCTGTGGTAGTATACAGCAGTGCCCCCCCCCTGTGGTATATACAGCCCCCCCCCGTTGCTTCCACACACCTGTAAAAAGAAGATCTTTCATACTTATCCTCCTGCTGTCACCGCGCGCATCCCCCGCTCTCCTTGGTTGCACCCGGCGTCCATCCATATGACCGCGCACAAGTAATGACATCATTATTTGTGCGCGGTCATATGGATGGACGCCGGGTGCAAGCAAGAAGGAGAGCGGGGATGCGCGCGGTGACAGCAGGAGGATAAGTATGAAAGATCTTCTTTTTACAGGTGTGCGGCAGCAACGGGGGGGGGGGCTGTATATAGCACAGGGGGGGCACTGCTGTATACTGCCACAGAGGGAGCCTGCTGTATACTGCCACAGGAGGAGCCTGCTGTATACTGCCACAGGGGGAGCCTGCTGTATACTGCCACAGGGGGAGCCTGCTGTATACTGCCACAGGGGGAGCCTGCTGTATACTACCACTGGGGAGGCTGCTGTATACTACCACTGGGGAGGCTGCTGTATACTGCCACAGGGGGAGACTGCTGTATACTACCACTGGGGAGGCTGCTGTATACTACCACTGGGGGGGACTGCTGTATACTACCACTGGGGGGGACTGCTGTATACTACCACTGGGGGGGACTGCTGTATACTACCACTGGGGGGACTGCTGTATACTACCACTGCGTGGGACTGCTGTATACTACCACTGGGGAGGCTGCTGTATACTACCACTGGGGAGGCTGCTGTATACTACCACTGGGGCTGCTGTATACTACCACTGGGGAGGCTGCTGTATACCACTGGGGGGGACTGTATACGTGTGCTGGGGTCCACCCTCGGCTTATACACGAGTCAATAGGTTTTCCCAGGTTTTGGGGGCAAAAGTAGGGGCTCGGCTTATACACGGGTCGGCTTATACACGAGTATATACGGTATGTATAATTTAGACAATGTGATTTTCTGGATTTTATTGTTGATATTCCATCTCTCACTGTTAATATTAACCGACCCTTAAAATTATAGACTGTTCATGTCTTTGTCATTGGGCAAAGTTACAAAATCAGCAAGGGATCAAATACTTATTTACTTCACGGTACCTTCCATGTGTATAGTGATACATCTACGGTACTGTTCTTGTGATTTTGAATAGGTTGGCTACAGAAGTCCCAACAGCGCTGCAGACAATTGCTGAGCTCAGCAACCCTGCCTCAATGATTGGCTGCAGCGCTGTCGACGTTACATCATCCCTTCAGCAAAAAACAAAAAACAAAAAAAAAAAAAACATCAGTGACTGGGGCAGCGCCGGAGACACAGGGGAGGGTTATTTACCAGAAACTGTGGCAGTATGAAGATATTTTCTAAAATGGACATCCCCTTTAAGAAATCGTGCTGTCTAGACTATGGGATATACCTCTTATTGCAGCCTCATCCCATCCATACTTCTACAAAATGATTGCAATAAATAGGGATGAGGTGCAGTACCAGAAATGGCCTGTATCAAAGTGTGGCGCTATTTCTAAAAAAAAATATATATATATTTTTTAACCAGTGCCATCCAAAAAATATCTCTGGCCAATTCCTCCTTTATGTTCTTGGATCGTATGCTAGGAATGATATGACTTCGCTCCCCAGTGCCCAGAATAGTCTTTGCCATCTTCATGCTGAGAAATATAATCGATTTTTTATCCTTTGGGGGAAAACCTTTGATGGACGTTCTCTTTTGCAAGAGTTAAGAGACTGGTATTAGGTACTAATTTATGACCCAAAACTCCCTCCAAGTTTCAGGAGCCCGGAACATTTTCCATAAGAGTTTTTTTTTTTTTTCGGCCTTGGGAAATGGAGCGCGCAACAGCCTCTACCCTCATTAAAAAAAGTAAAAAGTGGTGTCAGCTGCAAATTGGGAGAATTGGCAGAGGGAGGACGTTCCCACCTTCTAAACCTTAACCGTTCTGAGGCAAGATCGAATTTCAAGTTGGGATTCGGCTTTCGGAGGGATTTAATCTGTAGCAGCTTTGGGCTGATTCCTTGGTATGTTGAGCTCCTCTTTGTTCGCATCCCTTGAGTTCAAAATTGGTATTGTGAAAAGCAATAGACACTGAGGATCATGTGATTGGTACAGGTCTGTTTGACCCTCCCACGAGCAGCGAGGAAATAACAATTTCCTGTAAGCACTAAGATCCTGGGGATGCAATCACGTTTTCTTAAAGTTCTAAAGATAATTTTTCCATATTTCAAGTAATGAGTTGTGAATGGGTTTTGACATTGAGGAGTGGTCATCCACCATGAATAACATATATATTTGCATATCCTTCTTCACAGTCGACCACTCCTATTACAGATCCTCTCTTCCATTAGTATCACTGACCTTGCCCTCTCCTGGATCTCCTCCTACCTTTCCAACCGCACATTTAGCGTCTCCCACTCCCACATGACCTCCTCGCCCCATCCCCTCCCTGTTGGGGTCCCTCAAGACTCTGTCCTGGGGCCCCTCGGTTTTTCAATCTATTCCCTTGGCCTAGGACAACTCATAAAGTCCCATGGATTCCAGTATCACCTGTACGCTGGTGACACTCACATCTATCTCTCTGGCCCAGATGTCACCTCTTTGCTGTCCAGAATCTCGGAGTATCTATCAGCCATATCCTTCTTCTCTCACTTTCCATCATCTTTTCTCCATCTCACACACCTCCCTTACCTGATCTATCCATCACAATAAATAACATCATACTTTGCCCTGTCCTTCAGACCACACATCCAAGCTCTCACCACCTCCTGCCGCCTCCAACTCAAACATATTTCCAGAATCCGTCCCTTCCTCAACCCTCAATCTACTCAACTACTAGTGCATGCCCTCATCATCTCCCGTCTTGACTACTGCAACCTCCTCCTCTGTGGCCTCCCTGCTAACAATCTTGCACCTCTCCAATCTGTCCTTAACTCTGCTGCCTGATTAATCCACCTCTGTCCTCACTATTCCTCCACTTCTCCCTTCTACAAATCCCTCTACTGGCTCCCAATTCCCCAGTGTATCCAATTCAAACTACTAACATTGACTTACAAATCCGTCCACAATCTGTCCCCCCCCATATATCTCTGAACTTATCTCCCGATATCATCCAACTCATAATCTTCGATGCTCCCAAGACCTCCTTCTTTCCTCCACACTTGTACGTTCCTCATCTAAACACCTGCAAGACTTCGCCTGAGTGTGGAGCCCACTGGGACGGGTACTCGGTGCCGGTCCGGACCGTGTCCCGGGTTCACACAAGTAAATGGGGGGTATTAACAGAGGATAAGGTTTGTCGTGACGCCACCCATGTGTTTTCTTCCAGCGCCACTCTGCAACCCTAGACTCTCGCCGCAGCTTTTTAGTGGTGTCTGTGTGCCTGGGTTGTCTGTTGATTTGTCGTGTTCTGCTGTGAACGAGAGGGGCAGCTGCATCAATAGCTGATGTGAGTGTAGAGTTGTAGAAAGCTGTGGCATTATCTGTGTCGTGGAGTGAGGATATGGATGATAGCGGTAAAATGGCATTGGAGAGTATGTGTGAGGTTTCTGTGAGGGTTGCGAGTTGGTGGACATGAGTGGCAGGTGAGGAGGACAAGGATGAGAAAGTAAGTAGATTGTGGTCAGAGAAGAGGAGAGGGGAGGTTGTGGGGTTAGTTAAGGAGCAGAGGTAGGTGAAGATGAGGTCTAGTGTATGTCCGTCTGTGTGGGTGGCTGTGGTGGACCATTGAGAGAGGCCAAAGCATGAGGCAAGTGACAGAAGTTTGGAGGCTGTTGACTGGTGGGTGTCAATGGGGATGTTGAAGTCGCCCATTATGATGGTGGGAATGTCAATAGAAAGTTTAGGAGCCAGATGGAGAATTGGTCAAAGAAGGCAGTGGCTGGGCCTGGGGGTCGATAAGTGACAGCCACTTAGAGGTTGGAAGGAGTATAGATACGAACAGAGTGCGCTTCATAGGATGAGAGGATAAGGGAGGGAGGAGGAGGAATTGGGTTGAAGGTGCAGTTGCTAGAAAGGAGAAGACCCACTCCTCCACCATGTTTGTTGCCAGTGCGAGGAAGAAATGAAGTCTGCCATAGCACAGCACAGCAGAGAAGGCCGTGTCGGAGGGTGTCAGCCATGTTTCTGTGAGGCCCAGGGAGGAGAGTCTGCAAGAGGTAAAGAGGTTGTGAATCAAGTGGAGTTTTTTACAGATGGAACAGGCATTCCAGAGCGCTCCAGAGAGAGGGGGGCGGTGGAGAGGGGGTCAGTGGAATGGGTTTTATATTTAAAAGATTGCGGCTGTTTCTTACAGGTGTAGGGCGATAGGAGGGAGAAATAGTGAGGAATGTTGGCTGTGGAGGTCCTGTATTGGGTGATATGGCACCAGCAGATAAGAGAAGCAAAGAGGGTAAGCAGGTGGGAGAATGAGAGTGGCCAGCTAAGGCTGCCTTCAGACTTGCAGATGCATCTGCAGCGTTTTGCAGATGCATCTGCCTTCATCTGCATGCAGACCGCGGCCCCTATGTTTATAATGGAGCGCACGGCGGTCTGCAGATGCTTGCAGACCGCCGTGCGCTCTCATTGCCCGCCATTAGTGATCTGTGTGCAGGCGGATGCCTGCGTACAGATCACACACTCTCGCCCGCACCAGGGACGCAACATCTCGCGTCCCTGGTGCGGACGAGAGTGTGTGATCGGTAC